>OY728135.1:697563294-698813294 GCA_963277665.1 Viscum album
TTCCCAAAAACATTCATCACATTATTTCATCCAGAAAAAAATAAACTCATTTTGAGTTAACTTTGTTAGTGAGCTTGATAACTAAGAAAATATTTCAATAATGAATCATTAGTAACCCTATAATCCAATAAAACTATGAATCTCAGTGACATTTTTACATATTTCAAAATATTTAAATACTTTAGCATTAGTTGGATCAACAGTTATTCCATATCTATTTATAATATTTACAAGGAAATAAATATTTCACAACCAAAATTTATATTTACAAAATTTTCAATATACCTTATTTTAATTAAAGGTTTGAATAACAACCCTCAAATGCTTCGCATTATCATCCTAAATTTTATAATATATCAAGATTCCATCGATAAGAAAAACTATAAATTTATCCAATAAATCATAGAAAAAAACTATTTATAAGGTCTATAAATATAGTTTGAGAATTTATTAACCCAAATGAAATAAATACAAACCCATAACTCCCATACCAAGTCTAAAATATTTTCTTTGGAATGTCTTCCTCTTTCACCTTCAAATGATAATATTTGGACATGAGATCAACCTTCAAAAATATTGATCTCTCTTGAGATGATTAAGAAAGTCATCTCTATAAGGAAATAAATACTTATTATTTATAGTAATGTTCTCAATTATTTATAATCAATACAATTACTCATGGAAATATCTTTCATTTTAACAAATAAAACAATTTCTAGGATGAATTAATCCTTTATCAAGAAATTATTGTAACAATTTTTTAATTAATTTTTTTAACTTGATCCATTTAATAAGAAGTATTTGATATTGACTTAATAACAATCACTAATTCTAGAGTAAATTAAATATCTAGATCAGGCATAATACCAAAATATTCATCACAACATACATCTTGATTTTATTTTACTATAGGAACATCACAAATTTAAATATTCCCTTCTTATAAATGATCTTTTTAAGAAAACAATCATTCAAATATTGAATAAATTTCTCATATTATTAATATGTTATTATATGTATAAATTCATTCCTGAATACAAACTGAAAGTCATTCTGAAAAACAACTTTCTTAGCACAATAATATATCTTATCATGATAAACAGAAATATAATCCATACCAAGAATAACATTTACCTCTATAATAGGAAATACAATAAGGTTTTTAGGTAAATAATTTCTACAAAGAATAATAGGAAGATTATTATAATTTATTTTCTACTTAATGCAATCCCTAGGTGTTTTTACAAAAAAAGTTATGGCTTCATTTCTTGAGTCTAAATTTCTAATTTACCTATAAATTTCTTAAAAATGAAAGAATTTTAATATTGTAGATCAAACAAGACATTAGAATTGTATGAATGGACTAGTAATGTATCAAGAAACACATAGTTGGATGGTCCAATGTTTTCTAAAGTAATTATAAAGGATTTATTGACACCTTTTTACTTGTGATCTTGATAAATCCCATCCATCACTCCTATCTTTGGACAAGTACTCGCATAATAACCCATATCATTACAATTAAAGAATATTACTACCAACCTTTCATTATTTTTTGGTAATTTTATTTATAGTTATGATCTACATGTCCAAACTTACCACATCAAAAACACTTACCATATTTTATAAGACATTCACTATGGTTCTTTTTACAACACTTATAATAATATGAAAACATTATTTTCTTACCTTCAGATTTCTTTGATGGATGCTTCCCCATTACACACCACAAGGACCTATTTTTCTACTTTTTATCATATAATACATTATCATCAGTGAACTCTATTTCTACCTTCTTATTACATTGAACAAGTTTATCATAACTTTTAAATTCATGTGAATCCAATTTCCTTCAATATCTTAGATTCAATCCTGAGTAAAACTGATTAATTTTACTATCAATATCATAGATAAAATTTAGTTCCTGTTTTTCCAATTGGGATAATTTTTCTTCAAATGTAACCATGGAATCTTCCTCCTTATACCTCAATTTCAGTAACAGTTTTTCCATCTTTAGTTGAACTACCTTATGAAAAATAATTTCAAGGAAAAAATTCTTAAATTCACAGAATTATAAGGAATTAGTCTCTTCTCCTTCCCTATAATTATTTAATAAATACCACCATATAATGGACTCACCTTAAAATGAGAAATTGTTATAATTTCTTTTTGATGCTCTGATAAACCCATCCCTTTGAATATATTTTCAAAATATTTAATCCATTCCTCAGCTAGTATCAGATCAAAAGATTCACTAAATGTTGTAAGGTGTTGTTTCATGAAAGTCTCTACTATAGACATGTTCCTATGTATTGAATTTTCGTTTTCTACAGCATGGATACCTCCATTATTTATATCATACATCAACTGATCCATCATAGTAACAAACAACTCCGTTTCAATTCCATCCATTCCAAGTTTCTAATTATTAAGGATAGATTCTTCTTGGTGCATTCTTATATCAACATCACTATTTCCTCTTTGGAAAACCATTTTAAATGGATATAGATTAGATTAAGAAACATAGTAATTTTTAAAATCTATCTCATGATAAAAATAAATTAAAATATCATAAGGGTGAATGATTACATTATCCTAACATATAAAATTATCTAAACTCTAATATAAATCTAACTATAAGGACAGAATCATTATTTAACCCATAATTTAATTTTTAAACAAGAATTATTTTTATTTCATTCCTGATGATATATTTTGGTTTAGAGTTTTATAGAATTATTTCATAACTCTTACATAAAAAACTCATTTATTTTAAATTCTTCACTGTCATCCCATGTCCATTTCTTAATAGTATAAAACTTTTAAAATGAACCACGTTTTATTTTCATTAAAAATATTCATGATTTTTAACTTGACTTCATCATTATTTCTACTCATCCTTAATCCCTATGAAAAACATTTGATAATGTGGGATTATCACCAAAAAAACTCATTAACATACATAAAAAAATAATAAACAAATTATCATTAGTCTATTATAATCCATAATTATTGGTAATTAAAAATGAAATACATCATCTCATGAGGTGGTAATATGCTCGTACGTGCGAGTGATGTTTTTATTTTTAGATAAATGGATAAGTCGATGAAAGACGGTTATAAAATAAACAAAATAACATTTCTTTATATGGTAGATAATTATGTTATTATATCACAATGGTTAGGAGAGGTTTGAAGGAGGTAAAAGAATAAATAAAAAAGAAAATATTTTGTAAATAATTATAAAACTTCTTCAGTCGACCGCCTTAGATTTATACCTAAATCCTTCCTGGTATGGTATTATGATCAAAAGAAGACCTCTGTGATGTATGGATGGATTTTAGGAAATGAATGGGGTAGTTTTTGGAAAATATAATAGGTTCTAGAAGTATGAATAAGAGAGTTGAGGGGGTGTCCTTTTATAAGTAGGGGAGAGGAGAAACTTAGAATTTTTCTAAATATTAAAATATATTAATGTCTTACTCAAGAAAAGTGGCCTGAAAATGAATAATATTTTAATAATAGATTATATAGGATATAAATATGACCATCCAATAAAAATTAAACAAGATTTTAGGTCATTTTAAACTTTATCATTTTCATTTTAACCGTTTTAACTCATTTTAACTCTTACCATGATAACTGGGTTTTTTTTACCAAAGTTACTATTCATATTGAAAAAAATGAAAGTGTAATTATTAGATAATTTTACATGGTGATTAAAAATATTAATTCCATTTTTTAAACATCAATTTATATAACTGGTGGAAATAAATTTAAAAATAAACCTGAAAAACATGATGAAAAATGGTTTTTCAAAAAAAATTCCTTTTAAGTATAAAAATGTTCTTATACAAAATTCAAGTATAATATTGATAAAAATGAACTTTATTGGATTATTTTTTAAAAATAAAAATAATGAAATTTTATAACCAATCCAAAATAGAATTTTAATTTTTAAATACATAAAAATAAAATAAAATATTCATTAAAATTTGTATTTTCTTCTATTCACCCAAAACAATTTTTTTTGAAATATCAAAAAATCACTCTAAGATAATTTGAGAATTATGGTTTTAAAAATATTTTTTTTTAAATTACCATTCTAAAATTTTTAAATTAAATATTTGAATAAAATATTATAATGCATAAAACTAAATTTAGTTAGAATAAAACTATTTTCTTTTTGTCTGAGAAATTGCCTATTATTCTTATAATAAATAGGGATCATTAATTTATAATTTATAAATATTAATAAGGATTTAAATTGATATGTTATTAATATTACCTATGTCTTAAAAATTTAAAAAATACCTTTTAGGCCACCTACTAAAAAACCAGACATAAAAGGGTAGGAATACACCCAATACCCAAGTTATTTTGTCTCGTGAGACCTACCAATACATCAAGTGGATATATAATTCAGAGCCTCATACATAACTTAATAATTCCAATTTATTCATCATATAAAATATATGAAAACAAAAAAAAACACAATTTTTTATAAGGAACCTTTTACATCAAATGGATAAGTAATTAATGACTATCCGTATTGAAATAATATACATAAAGACTGTTAATATCCATATTCAAATGAATGATATATATTTCTAGGTAAACACCCTTCAATATAAATTATGAAATATAAGGTATTAACATAATATGAAGAAAGTTATATAAGATCAATTCAATATTAGAAAAAATATAGAAATAGTGAAAATGATATAGAATATATCCATGAGATAAAAACTTGTACATGGAAGAAAATGATAAAGTCATGAAAGAGTGATAGAGTGTGATAGAGAATGTGATCTCAATAGAGGAAAAATAGTATATGGGATCCATTATAAATAACATAAGTCATGAGCTATAAATTAATAAGATATGTAATGAGATGAGTTATACATCAATAATAAATATAAAATAGTAATTTATTCACTCAATACTTTGATGTTTAGGATTATAAGACAAGAATAATAATAAATAAACATTACATGAAAATAATGAGAACTCAAAATATAACTCTTACCTCAAGACATGACTCACTTCATTTTCCCTATAATATCTTGAATAATCAAATTTTATTTATTATTTACTTTATTAAAAAAAGACCATGTTTATTTCATTATTGCTCTTTCCTTTTATTTATTTATTCATTTGTGATTAGTTTCAGGTTGTTTATGTTCATCATTTAGATACATTCAATTCATAATTAAAAAACTAATTTTATTCAATGGTTAATGTTGGTGTTCATAGTGCAATGGTTCTATAGGATCTATAAGTTTTAAGGTATATATTTTATTTCATTATTGAACTGATTGATCTTAATAGATCAGTGGACAGTTATAATTTAGATAATCCTCCTTGGTTATATTTTTTTATATACATAAACTGACCATGAATAATTATAATTAATATTGTAAATATAATTCATATTTTTTAAAACCTCGTTGTTTTAATTATCAAAAATCATGATTCCTATGTTTCTAATTAATTTAATGTTTTATGATAGTATATCATTTTATATATAAAAATTTGCAATGTACTTAAAAGTGCCACCATTAGATCAATTTCTACCACTGCTATATTTGTGATACTATCAGGAGTTTGCTACCATTATTCATTTGTTGTATCCAATATTACCTACTACTACGATTACATACCTCCAATATTACCTACCTCTATAATTTATATACTGCCAGCCATGAGCCACCATCACACTTGTGCTTACATTGGGATTTTCTACTTCTAGAGGCATTCCACCCCCATAAGCATGCTACCGCTAGGATTATCAACCGACAAGATGTGATACCTCCAAATGAGCTACCGCTAGGTTTTTCTACCACCAGGAATCTTCTTCCACAAATTTTATGATACCTCTAGGTCTTCTTCCTCCATGCATGCTACTACTGACTGTTCCATCGTCACCTTTATATTGTTGATCTTTGTTTCCATCAAAGTTGACCCACCATCAACTTTTCCACCACTGCTGGTTTTCTAATCTAAATTAAATTCTATCAATGGATATTTTATGGGAGTTAATGTAGATAGATTATTTTATGATTATTTTTAACCCTTTGCACAGATGAATTAAAGAGAGGTAAAAGGTTTAGTATGAGGATCAATGAAATTTTTACGATTGTTCGTCAATGGGTATTCAAACCTGTTATGAAATATATTTCAAAGGATATCCCCCATATGCTTGATATGGTGAATGTTGGAAGTTTTATCATCACTCAAAAACATCCATACAGAATACTTACTGATACAATTGAATATGAAACAGTCAATTACACTTAAGATCAATACCCTTTCTTACATAGAGAAAAGAGAACATCATGACACTTTATTTTTCTCACAATTTAGAGAGAAATTATTCAATCACCTCACCAAGCAAAATATGAAGACTCTTGAGTATATAGAGAACTAAAGATCAATAGGAACTAATTTTTCTATATATTATTATTTTATATCTATTTTTTTACATTTAATTTTGATAAGTGTTTTCCTTCCTTTATTTATTAACACACAGTGACACGTGTGCTTGAACGGGAGAATACTCAATATTATCTTATATATATATTTTTTTTTCTTTATACCCATGGTGTATATGGAAGATGTCCCTAAATGGCCTATTTTTTTCTTCCCATGCATAAATATAGAAGATACATTGATCATGTATAGCTGAACAATTGTTTATATACATGATCCAGGTTGTGGATCAGATTATTGTCATATAATCTACTTAGAGGTGGGTGATTGTCAAGTGGAGGGGATTGGTTCTTGACTTGAGACTGAACCCCTTTTCTATTCCACCATATGTTTTAGTTTTTTTATTCATTTCAAATATTTAAATTGTATTTTTGTTAACTTTAAAAAAACTAATACTTTTATAGTTAGTATTAACTAGTGTTTATATAAGTATTAGTTTGATTAAATGTATTTCAATAGTTAAAACAATTTTATCTATTATTTTAACACAACCTTAGTCTAGATATGATAAATATTTTAAAAGATAAAACTCATATTAAACTAAAATTTTGATTAATTAGGAGAATTTAATTTATTTTGGTGATTTTATTTTTAACAAAAACTTTAATGGGAACACAATTGATCCCCCCACACCTCTTGAAATAATCGCTCTGTACAAAATTTGGTATCAAAGGATCTTCAAATAGATTTTAAACTGTGATATTAGTATCCTTTTAAAGATCCAAAATTTCTATAAGTTTTAAATTTAGTTCTTTATGAATAATAGACAAGAGTATTATGCTACCAATATACCTTCTTTTCAATAAAACTAATTATGATCAGTGGAGAATCAAGATAAAAATTCATATTGATAAAATGGGTTTTGAAATTTATATGGATATTTTAGATAAATATTAATTACCTAAAACTGCTAGAAAAACATGGTATGATCCTACCAAATATGCTTATAGTAATAACCATAAAGATAAAAATTCTTTTTATAAATCTTTTGGGTGATGAGTAATTTAATCGAATATCTTCATGTACAACTGATTTTGAAATATGAGACACTTTATTTGTTTCTCATGAGGGAACATCTAAATTCAAAGAAATGAAATTAAATACCTATAATATTAAATATGATAATTTTAAAATGAAAATTGATGATCCTATTTCTTATATGTGTATCATGTTCAATGTGATTGTGAATACAATGCACTCAGAGGGGAAACTTGTTTATGATAAAGACCATGCGATGCACCTATCGATGTGTCTAGAAGATATATGGAGAGGAACCTCAGTTTCAAAAAGAGAATAATGTTATTTAAGATAGTTACATATTAAGGAGGTAATTGAAAATTTTATGATTTATGATGAAGAAAACAAATTCAAAAATTAATTTAAGGATGAACTAAAAAATATAATCAGTAGCCTTTAAATCAACTACTTCAAAATATATGGAGAAAACTCAATATGATATTTTAAGTGATGAAGAATCTCCTACTAAAGGTGATGAAGAGTGGACCATCTGGCCTGAATATTAAAAAGGTTTCACTAGAAGAAAAAGTTATTTAGAATTCCCAACTATAAAGGTAAATATAATGTTATAAATAATTAGATAAAGGATTGGTAAAAATATGATGCTTCAAATGAAATCATCTATTATGAGTGTAAAAGTAAAGGACATGTCAAAGATGAATTTCCTAAGATAAAATGTAAAAAATAATATGATAAGGATAAAAGGTATAATAAATCAATGAAAACAACTTGTATTGCTTCTAAAGACAGCTCGAGTGATTCAAACACTACCCAAGAGGATAATAATGATAGAGATAATTTGTGTTTCATGAAAAACGTATTTGATGTATCCAATTTTTTTCATGATTCTCCTATTAATATTTCTAATCATTATGGAGAAGAAAACAATGATGAAAAAAATTTGAATGAAGAGATGTTTGAAAACTACAACATTCTAGAAAATAATTTTAATGAACATAAAGATAAGTATAATACTTTAATGAATTAGCGTGCTTTGAAAACTAGTATTAAAAATGATCTCAATTTTAAAAAATAAAAAAATGCTCAAATATTAAAGGAGAATAATTAATTGAAATTTTCAAATGAGAAAATTAACAAATATCTAGAAATATTTACAAATGGGAAAAACAATCTTACACAAATTCTTGGAAAGAAAACTACTCTCAAGTACACTACTGATATATGGTATCAACCTCGGTAGAAGAGGATTGTTCAAAATAAATTCACTCCTAGTTCTAGTCCTTCTAGTTTTTAATCTTCTAGACCCAAAAAATCATTTATTCCTAAAAGTTTAAAATCTACTTATAGTAAACCTATTAAGAAATTATGGGTTCTTAAATCTTTAATTACAAACTTTATTGGACCCAATATGAATTTGGGTAACAAAATCATTTTTGGAATATTTTTTTGTTGGGAACCTAGTTGAAAAGAATCGGTAAGAACCTATAGCACCTAGAAAATGGATATTCCAAAAATATTACTAATGATTATTCATGTTTCAATAATCTAGTCGCAGTGGATGGTGGTCATTCTACATTTAGTGATAATGATAATGGGAAAATTATTGACCTTATTCAAATTGGTAAATATAGTACTATTTTAATTTATATGGTATTGTTTTTAGATTATTTGAATTTAAATTTGTTTAATATCTCATAGGTATTTGATGATAGTTTTCATGTGAAATTTGAAAATAATTCTTGTAATGTTCTCGATTCAAAAAATGCTTTAGTTTTATTACCTTGAGAAATGAAAGTGTGTATGCTCTTAATTTATACTCTTTATTATCTAATAATATTTATTATCTAAGTGAATTTCACAAAGAATATTATATTTGGAATATGAGACTAGTCCATGGAAATATTCATTGACTTATAAATCCAACTAGAAAATGGTTTGTCAAAGATCTACCAAAATTAGAATTCCGAAATAACAAATTCTATTACCAATGTCAAAATGGGAAACAACACAATTTCTCTTTCAAATAAAAGAATGAAATATCAACTTCTCAACACATATATTTTGTTCACATGGACTTTTTTATACCTTCTATTGTTTCTAGTCTAAATATGAAGCAATAAGTTTATTTCCTTATAGACGACTCTTTTGTGTTTACTTTGGTATTATTTCTAGCTCACAAAGCTGAAAATTGCTCTTATTTAACCAAGTATGGTAAATCTAGAGAAAATATTAGTAAATTTAGAATTAATACCACAAGTAGTTATCATGTCCATGGGTTTGAAAATAAATAATTTCAATATTTTTTCTCAAAATGGCTATTACCACAAATTTTCTACTCCTAAGGCCCCACAACATAATGGTGTTATAGAAAGGAGAAATAGGACCCTTAAAGAAATTTCCAAGATTATATTTGATGAGTATGACCTTTCTATTTTTTAGCATAGGTTGTGAATATATATTGATACATAATCAATAGAGTTTTGATTAAACTACTCTTAGAGAATCCCAATATGAATTATAGAATGGTATAAATAAAAATGTCAATTACATTAGTGTTTTTGGATACAAAATTTTTATTCATAACACTAATGATAATCTTGAAAACTTTTCTTCCAATAGTGATGAAGTAATTTTCCTAGGTTATTAAACATACAGTAAATCATATAGGGTGTTTATTAAAATAACAAAGATTGTGTAAGAGTCTATTCATGTCAAGTTTTATTAGATAGATCCACGTGATCCTAATAACCCTTTTGAAAAGCTTGTGGTTTATTTTTCAAATTTTAATATCAATGCCCAACCATCTGAAAAAAATCTATAAAAGAAGAAAAAAATCATCCAGTTATAAGGAACAACCTAAACCTAAACCTGTAGATGATCCTACGATTCCAAAACATTATTTTCAAAAAGTTGTTATGAATCATAGGTACAATCCCTTAGATACTGTAGTTGGAGACCTATATAGAGGTACACAAACTAGAGTTTCTCTTAAGAATTAGTTTGAATGTCATGAATTATTTTCATAGCTTGAACCTAATAACATCAATGATTCCATTAATGATGAATTTTGGGTGATGGGAATGCAACAAGAACTTAATCAATTAAGAAGGAATAAAGTTTGGTACCTTTTACAAATACCTAAAGAAACTCTGACTATTGGAACTACATGGGTGATTAGTAACAAATTTGATGGGGCAGGAACCATATTAAGAAATAAAAATAGGTTAGTTTCATAAGGATATATTCAAGAAGATGGTATTCACTCTATGGAAACCTTTACACTGGTGGCTATACTTGAATCCATTTGAATACTGCTTGCCTATCAAGAATATTTGTATTTCAAGATGGATGTAAAAAGATTGTTCTTAAATAGTTATATATTTGATGTTTTTTTGTGTAAAAAACTCCATGGGTTTCAAAATAAACATTTTCAAAATCATGTTTTTAAATTAACTAAAGCATAATATGATTATAAATAGGCTCCTAGAGCTTGGTATGATAGGATTAGCCCTTTTCTTATTTTTTAATGGTTTTTCAAAAGGCATAGTCATCCTAATATTTTTATAAAAATAATTTCAAAAGTTGTTTTAGTAGTTTAAATTTATATTGATGATTTTATTTTTGGACATTCTAAAAATTATTTTTGTACTGATTTTTCAAAGATGATGATGCAAGAATTTGAAATGATTTTAATGGGTGAACATAAATTCTTTCTTTGTTTCAAGTTTATTAATATAAAGATGGAATTATTTTAAATCAAAGTAATTAAACTAAATACTTTACAAAATATTTTGGTTTATATATCACTAAATAAAGTGATACTCCCATTAGTACTACCTGTATGATGGATCTTGATGAAGATGGAAACCCAATGGATCAGACCCATTATAGATGTACTGTCATGAACCAACCCGAGTCAACCCTGAACCGATCACCCAAGACAGTCCGCAAGATGGACCAAGAGGTGTTCTCAATCTATCCAGGCTAGCAAAAAGTTCTAGGGAATCAATATAGGACAATAGGGAATGATTTCACCCAGTGAAAATAAGTAAATAAGTGGAAAAAAAGTAGAATAATGCAAGATAACCTGACCATGACCAAAAATCCTCGTGACTTTGAGAGTCGCTTGCTAATCCACAACCAACTCTCACCCATGGCGATCAATCTCGAGTCGAACCTTCAACAGAAGCTAAAAATAGGAAAACACTATAGGTGTGAGTATTAAAACACAGTAGGCATTCCCAAAAAACTATTCCCAATGCACTAACTTTAAATAATGAATTTACTAATTCCATATTTGAACTAAATTATATAAAATTTGGGTTTCACACACACTTTCATTTCTAAAACAAGTAACAGTCCATTGACCTTTTTAATTTAAAAATAAGTTTAATGTTTGAAAGAAACAGCTGCATTTCTTTTTAAAACATTTTTTATGAAAAATTTAGAAATCCAAATTTTAGTTGTTAGTCAAAAGGAAAAACACACACAATACACAACACACACTAAGGGCATTGGAAAAGGTGGAAAATAGGGGCTAGCAACTGAACAAGACCTCTTTATCCTCTGCCACATATAAATAGTCACTAAAGAAAACATGGGTCGAACCTAGTAGCTCGTGAAAAATCCAGAACATACTATACATGAGACTCATCTTGAAGTCATACCCTACTCAATGATGTCATAATGCACTAATGCCCGGTGTTTCCCTTCATGGCCTAACCGAGGGGCCCAATACCCTAGTATATCAAAGTCTGTACTAAGGGCCACTAGTCAGTGCATAATCTAAACTAGTGCAGTAATCGTTATCAGAAAATTCACTCACTATGCTAGGTTCCCATGTCAACATGTATAATAAAAAGGGGTGAGTCAACAATTTAAATCAAGAAGTCACGATGCACAAGAATCACACACAACTCACACAATCAATGTACACAAAAAGATCACCCCGGAGTCACCTCCAAGAATGTTTTCCAAAATAATTTATTTTATCAAAGTGTCAAACGGGCCTGATGAAACTTTTAAAAGAAACACCATTTCTCAATAGAAACCAAACCATTTTATCACACGTTAGAAGAAAATGTTTTCCAACAAACCAAATCCACAATTGAAAATCTGTGAATTATGTTCAAAGACCAGAAGGGAATTATTTCACAATTATTCCTTAGTTCATCCAGAAAATAATATAGGTGTCGTGTATAAAATAAACATCTTTGTTTACATCAATCCATTATTCCAAAATTAATTATCTATTAATATTTCTCATTTATTGAAATTAATAAAATATCAAGAAACTAGTAAATTATAAATTTAAATTCGAGTGCAGTGGGGGACCTACCTCAATTTTCAGCTCGTATGTGATGATGCGACACGCCTCATAAAGGCGCACAAGAATGCACAAGTCGATGATCATAGTATCACGGTTTTTCCTCCCTAACATGCTGCAAAAAATGCACAACAACTAAAAACCCATAACCACTAACTTAAGACAATCCAAATGAAAAAATGGTTTAAAAACCACCTGGACATATTTCCAAAACATACTTCACATCATTTACATTATTTCCTAAAAATATTTAAAATTTATGAAACATTTTTTCCAAAAATTATATCACAACCTTGATCACTCAAAACCCCCTTCAAACCCTCTTTTATGACCAATCTCAGATCCCCAACATACCCAAACAGAAAATGCATAACATACATAGTCGAATAAACTAACTACACAACATAATAAAAATACACCACATGTCAAAATCCATTTTGAAAACATACACAGACCACTTTAGAAACCATAATCCAAAATTCTAATCTAGGAATTTCAATCACCAAATTCAAAATCACATTTATACATCTAATACCAAAACATGCTTCAAAAAAAATAAGTACCAGTCACTTGTAAAACCAACCGGTGAATTCTTAAATAAAAAGGGTTTGCACTACTTAACAATTTACGCCAAAAGATTAAAGAAACTGAACCAAAACACCACATATCACAAAGAATGACAATGAAAAATATACTAAATCACTAATTAAAAAATAAAGGTAGTGATCAAATAAGAATTCAGTGAAATCCTAAATTTAAAGGTGATGCGAAAAGGGTTCATACCTCAACTCCAATGCAGGATGAAAATGCACACCCGAGACCGGTGCACGATCTCATTCTCACCTCAGCTGCATGCTTCGAAAGCTTAAACAAACCCTGTGCCATCAAAACAAACCCAAAATTGAGGGATCGAATCAAAAGGGCAACCCCTAGAATTTAAAGTTTGTACAAAACATCAAAATCGTTAAGGAAATCCTATACCAAGGGGGAATAACGGAAAAAACACTGGAAGATGGAGCTTTGCTGGAGAGAAGGGTTGTGCTGGCCAGAGGGACATCGATAGAGGGGTTCATCCGGGAGAAGTCACGTTGATCGGTGGGTTGGTCGGATGGGAGGTGAAGTGTTGGGGAGTTGTGCCGGAGACGGGCCGACTGGAGGAGATGATGGCCGGAAGTGGAGGCAGAGTAGGGTTGGCTGGAGGGGAAGGCAGAGATGGGTGGCGTGCAACGGTCGGACGGGGTTGGTGAGTGGGGTGGCTGAGCCAGGAGGATGTGTGATGTTAGGGGGTGTTGTGATCAGCTGGCCAGGGGGGTGCACCGGCGGAGTGGACCTACTATGGGAATCCAAACAAGGCAAGGAAGAGTAGAAGCTTTGGGACTAGTTTGTTAATCAAGGGGAAAAAAGGTGTGCTGCCTTCTAAAGGGTATGCACAACCCTAATTCCATTTTTTTAACTTAATTAAATTAAATCAAATTATTATCATAATAATAATTTTCATAAAAGTAATAATAATAATTTTAATAATACACATGTTAATAATAATAATAATAAATTTAATCTATAATAATAATAACACTAATAATAGTTAAACATATTAATGGTAATAATAATTAGCAACTTCCAAAATAATGATAATAATAATAATAATAACAAATACAACATAAATATAATGATATAAATAATAATAATATTTATAATGATTTTAATAATAATAATAAGGATAATAATAATTTTAATAATAATATTATTATTAATAGAAAAAATTCAGTAATAGTATTATTATCCACCTCATTTTAATTTTAACACATTTTTCTTTAATTAGTCTTATTAATTGGATATTGTGGCCTCACGGCCCATTCACAATGCAAGCACTCATGTGCGGACCGTGCGGTAGCTTCTGTCCGGTCAAGAAGCAGTTGCATGGGTCTTTGGGCTGACCGCACGGCCTTAGTTAACTATGTGGTCCCTGTGCACCAGCCAGAATAATAATAATAATAATTACGATAAAAATAAAAATGATAAAAATATTCATTTCATTTTAATAATAATAATAAAATTATTATCATGAAAAAAAATTAAATAACACAACAAATTAAAAACTTTTCTCATTTTAATATTTCTGAAGATAGACCGATTGTGTCGATGCCTGGTCGAGTCCGCGTAGAGTTTCCAAAACGTACTTCGCTTGTGCGTCCAGTGAAGTCAACTCAAAAATGATCACTTTTTTTCAAAAATCAGAAATCTAATTAAGGATTCAACCCAAACCTCGACAAAAATTTTAAAAATCAAAGGAAATAATAAAATAAATTAATTAGATAGTTTGGGGTGTGATAATTATCCCCACCATAACACTTTCCACCCTCAGAAATACGCAATAAGATATAAACCCAAAGATAAAACTTATCAAGTGTCATCCACCTACAAATATTTAAGCGTCTCCAATTGATTGATCCAAACAGACTCTGAAAACCCATGACACACAACTCATCCTTAAAACACAATCACCTTAATCGTCACCGAGCAGAATCCAAACCATCCTTTTAAACCATGGAATGAATTAACTTAAACTACCTCTGACACTTATTCTTATAATCCTAGTCCAACGAAACCACTGGATGTACGACAACTCCTATGTTTACTAAAGAGGAGGAACCTAGGATTATGTGGTTCCACACAAGACCACCCACCACCAAAACAATATCCAGAACAAACTCTGATACTGATACGGGGAGGCCCGAATGGCCTCCCCACCATAAGGATAGGGCTAACTCTAAATTACTCCAAGTGTATCTTTTAGAGACCTTATGTGGGTCTCCCCACCATATGAACGACGAGATTAACCGAACTTGAAAACCTTCTATACGGACCAAAAACCCCCACCACGAGGGGGGATAAGGGAAGGGCCAAACTGGTAGAGCATAACAACTACCACCATTTCTATAAAAACAACATTTCACCCTCAGATGAACACAAACCATGCCACACTAAGGAAAAATGTTAAAAAATGCCCTTTTTCACTGTTGGGGTTCTCCAGACTACGCTCTAGCTTTACTCTAAGGCCTATGGCTAGAGAACTGATCATTGAAGCATCTCCTGCCTCACAGTCAGGCTTCAGAAATTCCCAAACATAACACACAAACCATAATTTCACCAAACATAGTTCCATTAAAACAAAGGTTTCAAGGAGGTTCAACCATAACCATTCTTACAACTGAAAGAAAAGAAACACCACAAAATTCTACAAGAGATGACTACTAAATCCAAGAAACACTACAAAGAGAAAACCTCAAATTGACCCCCAAACATCACTCTACTCTTGCTAGTGGGTTGAGGTGAACATCGACGAGCCAGGTCTGGGTTCAGTGCACTTCTTGGAAACACCTCGGCAGAATCGTTTAAAGTGACCTAGACATCCACAGGTGTGGCAGGGTCTTAGAGAACTCGGGTACGTAGGCCTCTTGTGACCCTACCTGCCACACCGGTGATAGATCATGGAATTGCGCCATTAAGAATTTGACTGAAGGAATGAAGGCCTCTTGATTCCTCTATTCGATCCACCGGCATTAGGTTTCTTCAAATTCTTCCTATCGTCATCCTCTGTATTTCTTCTTAAGGCAGGGGAGGATCCGCCACCTCAGGTCCTACTGCTAACTCGGCTTAGCAAAGAAAGGCTTGCCCCACAACATCCAAGAAGGTGGTTAGGTTGAGCTCTTCCACTTTCGATCACAATTCAAGTCGAAGTCCAGACTCAAATTGTTGAGCCTTCTTGGTATTGTTTGCAACAAACCATTAGTCATACGGAACTAGGTCTAAGAAACGTTGATAGAATTCTAGTACAGATTCAGCGCCTTTGTCAAGACAACACACCTCCATCCTCTTCCTCGGCTTCATCAGCTCAAAGAAGTATTTTTGGATGAATGAAGACTTGAAGAATTCCCATTTGAGATATTCTTGAGGCTTTCTTCGAGACACGAACTTCCACCATTTCCAGGTTGGACCTTCAAGCATTAAGGTATCCAACTTCACCTTCAATGACTCAGGAAACCCAATGAAACTGAAGTTCCTCTCAATCTTCTGCAACTACTCCTCTGCCTCAAGTGGATCTGCCTAACCATAAAATAGGGGAGGGTTCAACTTCTAGAATTCCAGAACATAGCCTATAGGTTGATCAACTAGAGTATTTTCTAAGGATGGACCACCTGAAGCTACACCTTGGGCTTCCATCAAACCTTCATTGGGGTGAACACAAAGGAACAAAGAAACATAAAATTTAATCAAAACATGGTCATCACCATTTTAAATTCAACTTTTCACAATATCCAAAATAAAACATTACAAAACGTTTTTTACAATTAAAGAAGACCCAAAATATTCACCAGGGGAAACTAGTGTCGATGTATGACTCATACATATGATTGGCCGCCATACGCCAGTCATGCCACCGTCTTAAAGAGCACTCTAGGGTAATGTCCCCGACTCCACATGGCTTTCCAGACCATGCGATCTCATGGAGGTCACTTTCCAGACTCCCATTTCATTTCCCAATATAAAACAATTTACAACAATCAAAGGACACCAACATGCTCGGATATCACATAGTAACCCGAGGTTTGGAACGAGCAAGGGTTCATGACATCCTTCTCATCCGTACACCTCGAGTCCTGACAACTCCACTCCTTCTACCATGTCAACCACAAATAACGATGGGCGCTCTTAAAAACAAGGTCTGATCAAGAGCCAACCTCCTCTGATACCATTTTGTCATGAACCAACCCGGGTCGACCCAGAACTGATCACCCAAGTCGGTCCGCAAGATGGCCCGATAGGCGTTCCAGACCCTCCCGGGCTGGCGACAAGCACCAGGGAATCAATAGAGGATAATTGGAAATGATTTCACCCAGTGAAAATAAGTAAATAAATAAAGTAGCGAAAAAAAGTATAAAATAATGCAAACTAACCAGACCAAGACCAAAACTCATCGCGACTTCAAGAGTCACTTGTCAATCCACAACAAACTCTCACCCACGGAGAGCAATCTTGAGTCGAACCCGCAATAGAAACTAATAATTGGAAAACACTATAAGTATGAGTATTAAAAATAAGTTGGCGTTCCCAAAAAACTATTCTCAATGCACTACCATTAAATAAATAATTTACTAATTCCAAGTTTGAACTAAATTATATAAAATCGAGGTTTCAACACACACACTTTAATTTCTAAAACAAGTAATAGTCCACTTCCCTTTTTAATTTAAAAATAAGTTTAATTTTTGAAAGAAATAGGTTCATTTCATTTAAAAAAATTGTGAACAATTTGGAAATCCAAATTTTAGTTTTTAGTCAAAAGGAAAACCACACACAACACACAACACACACTAAGGGAAGTGGAAAAAGTGGAACACATGGTCCAGAAACCGAACTAGACATCTCAATTGTCTTCCATATACAAATAAACACTAAAGAAAACACGGTTCGAACCTAGGAGCTCATGAATAATCAATAACATACTATACATGTGACTCATCCTAAAGGCATTCCCTACTCAATGACATAATAACGCCCTAACGCTCGGTGTTTCCTTACATGGACTATCCGAGGGGACCAATCCCCTATCAGAGAAAATTACCTACTAAGGAACACTAGCCAGCGTGTAATCTAAACTAGTGCAGCAATCATTCTCAAAAAAAATTCACTAACTATGCCAGGTTCCCATGTCAACACGTATAATAAACAGGGGTGAGTCAACAATGTAAATCAACCATTCATGATGCACAAGCATCAAACACAACTCACACAATCAACGTACAAAAAAAGATCACCCCTGAGTCACCTCAATTAAAGTTTTCCAAAACAATTTATTTTATAAAAGTGCCAAACGGGCATGATGAAACTTTTAAAAGAAACTCCATTCTCAAGAAAAACCAAACCATTTTCTCACGCACTAGAAGAAAACTATTTCCAAAAAACCAAAACCACAATTGAAAATCTGTGAATTATGTTCAGTGTCCAAACAACCATTCTTTAACTATTTTGTGTCAGTTCATCAAGAAAATAATGCAGGTGTCGTGTATAAAATAAACATATTTATTTACATCAACAAATTATTCCAAAATTAATTATCCAATAATATTTATCATTTATTGTCATTAATAAAATATCAAGAAACTAATAAATTCTAAATTTAAAGGCCAGTATAGTGGGGGAATACCTCAATTTGCAGCTCGAATGCGACGACGCGGCATGCCTCACAAAGGCGCGCAAGCACGCACAAGCCGATGATCACAGTATCGTGGGTTTTCCTCACCGACATGCTGCAAGAAACACACAACAACTAAAACCCCATAACCACTGACTTAAGACAATCCAAATGAACAAAAGGTATAAAAACCACTGTGACATGTTTCCAAAACATACTTAACACCATTTACATTATTTCCTAAAACACTTTAAAATTTATGAAACATTTTTAAAAAAAAATATTTCACAGATATACTCACTCAGAACCACCTTCAAACCCTCTATTATGACAAACTACAGATCCCCAACAAACCCAAACAGAAAATGCATAACTTACACAGTCGAATAAACTAACTGCACAGCATAATAACAATACAACACACATCAAAATCCATTTTGAAACCATACACATGCCACCTTAGAAACCGTAATCCATAATTTCACTCGAGGATGTTCAATCACCAAATTAAACATCACATTTATACTTCTAAGACCAAAACATGATTCAAAAATAATAATTATGAATCGCTTGTAAAACCAACCAGCGAATTCTTAAATAAAAAGGGTGTGAACTACTTAACAATTTATGCCAAAATATCAAAGAAACTGAACCAAAACACCACATATCACCAAAAATGATAATGAAAAATATACTAAATCACTAATTAACATCTAAGGGTAGTGGTAATATAAGAATTCAGGGAAATCCTAAATTTAAAGGTGACGTGAAAATGGTTCTTAACTCAACTCCAATGAAGAAAGAAAATTTGCGCCCGATACCGGTGTGTGGTCTCTTTCGCACCTCACCTTCATGCTTCAGAAGCTTAAACAAACCCTGCACCATCCAAACAAACTGAAAATTGAGGGATTGACTCAAAAGGACAACCCCTAGAATTTAAGGTTTGGACAAAACATCAAACTCATTAAGGAAATCCTATACCAAGGGGGGAAGAAGGGAAAAAACAATGGAAGAGGGAGATTTACTGGAGAGAAGGGTTGTGTTGGCTGGAGGTACGCTGATAGAGGGGGTTGGACAGAAGAAGTTGTGATGGTCGGTCAGACGGGAGGTGCGACGGCAGGGAGTTGCGCCAGAGATGGGCTGGCTGAAGGATACGATGGCCGTAAGTGGAAGTGGAGCTGGGTTAGCTGGAGGGGAAGGCCGAGATGGGTGGCATGCGACGGTTGAACGGGGTCGGTGAGGGGCGTGGCTGAGCCAAGAGGACGTGTAGCGTAAGGGGGGTGTTGCAATCAGCTGGATAGGGGGGTGCACCACTGGAGGGGACCTACTGTCGGAAGCCAAACAAGGAAATGGAGAGGAGAAGCTTCAGGCCTGGTTTGTCAATCAAGGGGAAAAGGTGTGGTTCCTTCTATAGGGTATGCACAACCCTAATTCCCTTTTTTAAACTTAATTAAATTAAATCAATTTATTATCATTATAAAAATTCTTATAAAAGTAATAATAATAATTGTACTAATACACATGTTAATAATAATAATAAATTTAATCTATAATAAAAATTGCACTAATAATAATTAAACTTCTTAGCGGTAATAATAATTAATAACTTTCACAATAATGATAACAATAATAATAACAACTACAACATAAAGATAATGATATCAATAATAATAATGTTTATTACGATTTTAATAATAATAATAAGGATAATAATAATTTCAATAATAATAATAATAATAACAATAGAAAAAATTCAGTAATAGTATTATTATCTGCCACATTTTAATTTTACCTCATTTTTTTTACTTAGTCTTATTAATTGGATGTTGCAATCTCGCGGCCTACACACAACTCAAGATCTCATGTAAGGACCGTGTGGTAGCTTCTGTTCGATCTAGAAGTAGTTAAATGGGTGTTCGGACTAACCGCATGACCTTTGTTAACCATGTGGTTCCCATGCACCAGCCAGAATAATAATAATAATAATTATGATAAAAATAAAAATGATAAAAGTATTCATTTAATTTTAATAATAAAAATAAAATTATTAACCAGAATAAAATTTTTAAATAACACAATAAATTACAAAATTTTCTCATTTTAATCTTTCCAAAGACAGACGGGTTGTGTCGATGCCTGGGTGAGGTCATGTGGGGTTTTGAAAACGTGGTTCGATCATGCGCCCAACGACGTCAACTCAAAAACGAGCACATTTTGTCAAAACACAGAAATCTAGTTCAGGATTCAACCCAAACCATGAAAAAAAATTAAAAACCGAAGGAAATAATAAAATAAATTAATTAGATAGTTTGGGGTGTGATTGGTATGATTATAAGTATTCTATACATGATATCTATCCAACCTAATATTATGTTTAGCGTGTGTATGTGTGTCTATTTTCAAGAAAACCCTAAAGAGTATCATTTACTTGTTGTTAAAAGTATTTTCAAATACCTCACATATATAACCAATTTGATATTTTTATACCCTAGAAGACAAGTATTTGTCTTAGTAAGTTATTTATATGTGGATTTTAGAGTTTTTAATTTATATAGAAAAAAAATACCTCTAGAATATGTCATATTTTGAGAAATTATCTAGTATCTTGATGTAATAAGAATTAAAATTATATTAAACTTTGTAATGATGAAGTTGAATACATAGTTGAAGGGATTTATGTGCACAAATATTGTAGATGAAACACATGCTGATAGACTATGGATATTAATACAGAAACGTCCCTATAAATTGTGACAACACGTGTGTGATAAATATTTCTAATAATCATGTGTCTCATTCTAAGAAAATGAATATTGATGTAAGACATCATTTTTTGAGAAATAATTTTTAGAAAAGTTATATAACTCTTGAATTAATAGGAACTAAACATCATATTGATGATATATTTATTATAACACCCTTGGATTTCATAGTATGTTATCTCTTTAAAGTAATTCAATAGCTTGTGCCACCCATAACATTGAGTTCGAGTGAACCACGACTTAACAAACTAACTGTTCAAAAAGATGTTATGAATATTATTAACTTCATTTTGGATTTTATATACTCCGTATAATTTTAACAGCCATATAATGTGTTTATTAGACATAATATAAGAACAATTTAAATTTTTCAGATAAAAGAATTATTTTTCAAAAAATGCAATTTTACCACCTTTTAATGGAGAACACATTTTAAATATAATATTTGACACTTTAATATATTCATTTTGAAAAAAATAAACTTCTTCTTTAGAAGCGGTACATAAAAATTTAGTTTGGATTAATTTTTGGCGTTTTTCTTAGAAGTTTCATATTTTGATGTATAGTGAAAAATACTAAATTTTAATTGAAAACAACTTGTTTAATCAAAATAATTTATAGTGTTAAATGTTACATTTTAATGGTTTTGAAGTATAATTAGATTATATTTTTATCAGTTAATCAAATTTTTTCATTGGAAGTAATTTTACATTTAAATTGGACATAAACACATATCAATCTTTTGATAGTTTTTACTTCTCAAAAACCAGCTTTCTGGTTTTGACAATGGGAATTAATTTTAAATCAAGTAATACAAATTCTATATTTTAAATTTGGTAAAATAGTCATTGTTTTTGAATTTGGAATATCAAAATTATCTTTTGGTGAATTTTTGCAATTTTTCTGAAAACATTAAATTTTTAATGAATAGTGAAAACACTATGTTGTAAATAAAAACCGACTTTTTCATTTAAATAAGTATATTTTAATTTAAATTTATTTTAAATTTAAAATAGATAAATAGTACATATATTAGTATAATTTAATTTATTTTAGTCATTTTATAATTATATTAGATATATAAAATTTTATTGAACTTTTTAACGTCTTTTACCCACCTTTTAGGCACATTTGCAAATTTGCATAAAACATAATTTTACCACTTCATTGAATCGAATTTAAAAAATCTAAGAGACAATATAAACATCAATAAGTAAAAAAAAATTCAATAGGATGAAAATAATTTTTGGTGAATCGTAACTTTTGAATTTTATTTACCACAGTTAAAAGTAAATAGTGTAATTAAAAGTAAAAATAATATTATAATAATATAAAATTACCCCAAAACATGTTTTAATTATATTGTATAAGTGTTTTTCGACACAAATCAACCTTATAAAATAAATATGATCCTTTTGGATTCACTTGGGTTAGATTAGGAAATTTATTATATTTTATTTAAAGAAGAGTTTAAAGTGATAAATTCAAATTCAAATAACTAAACCATTTTTAATATAGGGTTATACATAATATAAATTAGACTATAAATATTAATTATAAATATAAAAATATTTCATACACCAGGATATTTTATTTATAATTTTTATACATTAAATAATTAAATTAATTTATGACACAATGATGATGCAGTAATTACCTTATTAATGAAAGAATCAAATAAATGGTATTATAAATTTTAAAATATATTTATATTATTTGAATGTTTTGATGCCATACACGAATTTTCTAGTTTAATATGACATGTTAGGGTCGATTCAATGTATTTCGTTCGAAGTAATCAAGTTGTGATGAATTTCACAAAAACCAAATACTAAGTAGTGTCAAAATTGACATTAATGAGTTTTAAAAAAAGACTATATTATTATATGATATAATATTCCTAAAATTTTAATATTAGGAAAAAGTAATTATATAATGATATATATTTCATTAATGAACCACTTTAGGTTCTCATGGAATTTTATTTTAATTTTATTAACCATTTAATATAAAAATACAAGAAGACATGGTAAAAGTTAAACTATTTAACTAAGAGTTAAATCTAAAAGATAAGGTTAATATGGTGACCTAAACTTGTCTAAAACCTTTTAGTTGAGAGTATCACGACACACCTTCACCTTAGCCTTGAAATAAATTTATTTGGAGCCATTAGAAACCAAAAATTATTTTATAATAAAATAATATTTCAATATTTTCCTAAAGTGTCCCTCACCTCTCTTATAAAAGGGTACTTATCCTTCTCTTAAATTCACGCCTCCAAATCCATTTGTATTAGTCAAACCCTACTATAATCTCCTCTAAAATTCCCTCACTTCAACCTAGAGGTCTTACTTTGATCATAAAGACAACATAAGGATCCCTTTTGATCAAATCAAAAGGAAGAACCCGAAGAAGAGGTAATTACTTCATCACCTCATTCAAAGTTCTTTTCTTCTTCCACTTCATCGTTCATGGTTGTTTCCATACCAAAATAATAACTATAGTTCCTTATACATTATGATATGTTATTATAAATATGTTAAAACCATATTCATTATTCTATCCATCCTATGAATGAAAAAACCACCATACGTGCGTATGTATGGCTTACCATCTCCACGTCGTGGTGTAGTTTTTTATTCAACACTTCATTATTTGGACGTGAATAATAATAAGTATAATTGATGTAAATTAAAAATATAACATGTTAATTATTATTTATATATAATATAACATCCAATTATATACAATTTCATCATCAATATAATTATATCATTGCTCGTGCGTACGTACAGATTACCTTCTCTACAATGTGATGAGATTCATTTCTACGTTCACCATTCAATGAGGATTTTAAAAATATATATTATTAATAAGTCTATAATATATGAAATAATAATTCTACTAGAAATATATATATATATATATATCGTTCACTTACTTCTGTTCAATATGATATGAAAACAGAAACATCATTTATGCGTATGTACGGCCTACTGTCTCCATAAATGGTGTTTTCCATTTCTTATATCTATATATTATACATATTTATATTCTGAATATATATGATACATAAATAATGTTTTATATTCTGTAATCAATTAAATCATGATATAAGTGATACGATCAAGAATAACAAGTTAAAATACGTACGATAAAGAAATCAATTATTACTCGAAATGTTATTTTAACATGGAAATTATTATTAAATAAGTAGTATAAAGTCATAAATGAATAAAGTATAAAATAATATATATGAATATGGTTCTGTTATAATTTCATAACATACCATGGTCATTATAAAAGAGGTTAAATGCACCCTTGACCAAAGGAAAGTACAAGGTAAGGGTTAATTCCTCAATATCATTATTATCTAAGATTGTTTATGTGTATCTTTTTACTGGGAAATATTTATTATACATGTCCATGTTTCATAAAAGAGTTTTCAAAAAGATTATTATTAAGTTACTCTTTAACTAAAACGTCATTTTAAATTGTTTAAATATTTATTCTTCTAAATCATTCTCATTAACGTCCATGTTTTCAAAATGGTTTTTAAGGAGTTATTTATATGGACATGAATGTTTTAAAATGTTAATTACATTCAAAAGTTTCAAAGTGGTATGATACACTTTGACTAAAAAATGTCTTTTAAATGTCTTACTTTCTAAATTGTGTGACTTGTAAATGTTTTCATGAAAAGGGATATTTCTCTCAAAGAGTTTTATTAATCATTTTCAACTATGTCAACATCCTTTTTGGATATTATTCTTGATTGATGTTGATTTATTATAAATACAATATTAAATATTGTATTGAATGAGTTATGATATGTTTGACTGTGAAGGTGCTATTTTTATACCATTCATTATTTATGTTTAATGTATTTACATTTCTTATGTTATTTTTAATACGAATGTTTTTGATATGTTTTCATATGAGGAATGAATTTGACTTAGTAAGTGACTGGTGGAGCCCGCTACAGTTACTTGATGCATTGGTAGGTCTCATAAAACAAATTAGTTTCTTGTCACATGGTCTTGAAAAAAAATTTATTTGGAGTCTTGGAACAAGGCCTTGACTATATGGTTATGTTTTCCATCAATATACATTCCCTCATTGTGAAATTAGTTATTACAAGTGATTATTCGACTATTAGAATATACATGTACATGTTTATATGGTAATGATTGATTTATTTTTTCCATATTATGTACATGTTTATGTTTAAAATGATTTTGTTTTTATTACACATCTTTCCTTAAAAGTTTATAGCTTCTGGTAAATTATTTACCCATACTGAGCATCTGAGCTCACCCCTTTCTTATGTCTTGTTTTCCCAGGATTCCAAGAAGTTTATTATGATTGATATGCAGGGTTCATCTAGGAGAATAATGGAATTCTCAAAGGATTATTTATGTTGTGTTTTATGTTTGAATGTGTAATGTAACATTCATGTATGTAATCTATTCTCCAAGACTGCTAAACTAATCGGTCCTTTGGGACTTGATTCCTAGTAATCATGCCAATGTATTAAAATAATGCACTAAATCGAGGATTCTAGGGTAGGGGAGTTACATTTACCAAACCAATAAATTATAATATATTAAACTACATCAAATATGAATTATGTATGATAAATTTCTGTTAGAAATCTTGGAGGATCCTCCATTGGACAATCCACCATTGGATAAGCATCCATTGGACAAGCCACCATAGGATAATCCACCGTTGGAGTGATCCACCATTGGAATGATCCACCATTGAAATTATCCACCACTGGGATGATCCACCATTATGGTGATTCACCATTGGGATGATCCACCATTGGGATGATCCACCATTATAATGATCCACCATTGGGATGATACTAGTCTCGATTTTTAGAAGGGTGATATAACTCTTGAATTCAATGAAAATGAACATCATCTTTCTGATATATTTACAAAACCATTGAATTATGATAGATTAAACTACATAAAACATGATTTATGTATGATAAATTTCAGTTGGTCTTTAAACTTGGAGGATCTAGAATTGGACAAGCCACCTTTGGATAGGCCACCATTAGACAAGCCACCATTGGAAGGATCCACCATTGGAATGATCTATCATTGGAATGATGCACCATGAGGATGATCCACTATTGGGATAATCTACCATTGGGAGTATCCACCAATTTAATCATTTATATTTTATTATATTTTTCAATTTCAAATCCTAAATGACTAATTAGGCTTAAAATCTAAATTCGAGTCACTCTCGCTCGCACCTTCTCCCTTAAAACTCTTTCACATTACTATTTTATCCCAACCTTCAACCTTCACATGCCCTTTATTGATAATTTGTTTCACTACAATGGTGAGAATCAAGAATCCCACAATGTCATCTCTTTAAGAATCAAGGACTATAAATAATTCTAGTGGAGAACTGTGATGAGCTATTATCATTCTAAGGGACCCACATATTGCGAGTCATGTGATTTTTATAAAAAATGATGTGGATGTTTAAGGGTTTTCATCTAGTAAGTCATTAGTTCTAAGGGTTGTCCTGGAATAGGGATAGATATAATGGTTCTCGAGAAATGACAGACATGTATATCCTAGGTTGGTTCAACAATTTTACCCAAATGTTGAGTTTAGTTTTTGAAAGAAGAAAGATTTGATTTGTAAAATTATAGATGGTACTAATTTTTCCTTTTTCATATAAATAATTGGCTAAGTTCTAAAATGATCCTCACAAAGGAGTTTTGGATATTATCAAAAACATATTCCTAGTGATAGTGAGTCATTTTTTATAAGAATTATTTTCTCGAGCTGAATGGAGGTAGTACTCTGAGAAGACCTACTTCTACTGACATAGATGGTTAATGAATAATATTTTCAAAGTTAATACAGCATATGTTATGTCTTTTGAAAGGGTAATCTAGTACTATGGATATAATAATGTATATATCTATTACTTATGAAATGAGGGTGTGGGATTAATCTTTTTATATACTTCATGGTGTATATGATGTATATATTAACGTCATATTCTAGGTATAATTATCCCATGCACATGATCCTCAGCCCAGTTGGTGAGGACTCCTTAAGTGCATCTAAGAGACCTGGGATCAAATCCAGGTGGGGGATAATTTCTGGGTTATTGTAGCAGTACTATAGCCTATGGGTAATGAATTCCTATAAGTCCTATGGTCCATGTAATGCTTACATCTATGGGCCTTGTAAGGGTTCCACCTCACCCTATGAAAGGTGGATTATAAAAAATCAATAAAAAATGAAGGCCTTCGGGCCATTGGAGGAGGTACAATTATCTCATTTACCCTTATTTTATTTCATCCATGCAAGAAGACAAAGGCTTGGTTGATGAGGATGAAGAGGTAGAAGTCAATTATGGTACCTTCTTCTTGAGTAAATTTATTTGTAAAAGGATGAAAGTTAATTCGAAATCTTGGATGAAAAAGTGGGTTAAAGATACTGATAATCTCTATGAGGATTTTAATCCTATAGAACATCCTACTATACCCAAGAACCTTGTTGATCATATCTTGGATCTCGATGAGATAGTGGATTATTCTGATGAGGAATAAGAATTTTATGTTGCTATTGATGAAGAGGAAATATCTACCTTACTTGAAGAGGGTAGTGATCAAGATATCCCTAAGATCCCTATCATGACTTTTGGACTAGCTAGCCCAGCTATCTCTCTTCCAGCCAAAGAGAGTCTCTTAAGTGAAGGACATAAAGATGAGGATACTAAAATTTATGGGGATAAAAATATTAGGACTTCTTCTACTAATTCATCTAAGGGTTTTTTTGAGGTTTATGATGATTTCGAAGGATACAACAGAGATAATGGTGATAATAGAGATGATTATGAAGATTAAAGTTGTGATAGACTAGATCATTATGATGCTTATGTTGTTGAGTAAGCTCAATTACATCATCTTTCTCTTATTGATTAAGTTAGGTCTATGAAGAGACCTGATTCAAATATATCTATGTCTTTATAGATATCAGTTTCAGTTCAACTTGTTGGTGATGTTTCCACTACTAGAGGTGAGACCATAGTATTTGTTGAGGGGTAGAAATCCCCAATTTCAGTCAGAGTTGATCTTAATGATTTGACTACTGCCAGAGTGGATGTGTCATCTCATGATGAGTGTGAAAAGTTTCCATGTTTTGTCCATCTTGGTTTATAATAATCAAATTAAAAGTATTTTTAAGAAGATATTGGATGGAATAGAGATGCTCAGGGTGGTTCTGTCTTAGCATAGGATGATATATCATCTAAGGGGGGGCTTCACTAGGTTATAAATTGGTTGGACTTACCAATATAAATTCATACGATGATGGGAGTGATGATGAACACACCATTCTACCAAATCATAGTGGAAATACTATCTCAATTGGAATTAGGACAGATCCTAATGGATCTTTAGTTAAGTGGATTGATGATGCATGTGAGATTCAAGACTTTTCTTCAGATGTACCTTTTTGATCCGATCCTACAAAGGTTCTTGTACCTAATTCTGAGAGAGTTGGTTCACCTTTACATGATTCTACTTTTTTTCCTTTATATGTTGTTTCTAGTTAATATTTAGAGTCTTTAAAAGATTGACATATTACTTAATTTAGTATAATTTTGAGGTCACAAACACCTCCTATCGCACAACTTAGTATAGATGATGCTCGTTGCCTTTTTGAGTTTTTTTTCACATTCAAACTAAAATGAACTTTCATATTTTATAAGTAGATAGTAAAAATAGGAGGTTGGACAGTGATATGGAGGCCATGAGATATGTGATGGAAGAGGTGAGGACCTCCTTTGATGCAAGTTAGGATGATTTGTTGGGGAGATTGGATTCTTTTTGTACTAATGCATAAACTTTATGTGATCCACCTCTATTAGCCTCAAATGATGTTGATGTGATCAAACTTATCATTAGAGAAGATCTCAATGATTTTTTGGGTGATATTCATTCTTTTAATTTGGAAGATCTGAGAAAATTTTGACAACCTGGTGAGCACATATATAATTTGGTAAGATAATGTTTAAATAAATCCCAAAGTGATTGGGAAAACATCACTAAGGCTATTAAATATTATCTTTATAGGGTATATACCAAATATGAGTTGAATTCTCATTTTCTGTTATTGGATAAAACCCTAAGGATATCACCTGTTAATTGGGATTTCATGGATCAAGTAGATTGTTCAAAGATTATGACTCCTCTTCTTAAGTTATTCATGGATGAGAAGAAACATTTTTTTAGTGACATGGAGAGAGGAGGAAACATTATTATGGAATTTTTGAATATCACTAAGGCTTTTATTTATGTATCTGTTATAGTAGTTGTTTCTCCAAAGGTTATTCCCATGAAATCCTTTACATATGCCCCCTCCTCTGGTCCTCTACCTCCTCAGTTCCAACCATTCAGCATCTCTCTGGTTAAAGTTGTCATGAATTTTAAACCTGTTGTTATCCAAGAGCTACCTCATACTACTTTAGCTCCATCATCCTTTACCTTTGGGCTGCCTTCCTCTATATGATTTAAGGTACCTACTGATCATACCTCACGGGTTGTGAGTGACTCATATTTGACTTAGTATTTTATAGGAACTTTGTTGTATTTTCTTATATTCCTTTTTAGCTATAATATAATAAATTTTGTACCTAATATCATTTTATATATTATTATTCATATCTTTGTATATAGTGTTTCTTGTTTTCTATTTTGGATAATCCAAAAAAGGGGGAGAACAGTTATTAAATTTACCTTTACTACAAATATTATCCTTTGATTTATTTACTAACAATATTATTTTGATGGGATTTATTTTAACTTTGTTATCCTTTGATACCAACCTTATCCTTTGATAATATACTTATTTAGATTTCTTTTACCTTTAATGTCTTAAACTTGAAGTATTAAAAATTTATTGTATGTATCTCATATTTTTTATTTTAAATGTTAAGCATGTTATTATTCATTAAATTCATCTATTTATGCCTAAGTTTAATTTATTCATGGTTTATAAAATTCAATGATTTGTGATCATAAAAAAGGGATAGATTTTTTGAAACTCCTGTTTTAATGCCCATAAATCATGTTTCATATATTTATTATGAATTTAATGTTTTATAATAGTATATCTTTTTATAAAGAAAATTTGGCTAAGTATTGAAAAGATCCACCATTAGTTCAATTGTTTCCATTGCTATATTTGTATCACCATCAGGAGTTTGGTACCATTATCCATTTCCTACCACCAGGATTACCAATTTCGAGGATTAACTACCACCAAGATTACCTACCACTAATATTTAGCTACCTTTATCCATGAGCCATCATCAGGCATGTGCTACCACTGGGATTTTCTACCACCAGATGCATACCACTACCAGAAGCATGCTACCTCCAGGATTAGCTACTGCGAGGATATTTTACTTCCATGTGAGATATCACAAGGTTTTGATTCAACCAAGAATAAGTTCTCACCAACTCTATGTTTCCACTAGTCCTTCTACTGGCAAGTATGCTACTAGAAACCATTCCACCATCATCTTTCTATAGTTGATCTTTGTTGTAGTTAGATTCATTTCACGGTCACTTTTTCTACCATTTTTATTTTACTAATTTAAATAAAATTCTACCAATAAATATTTTATGAGAGTTAATGTAGAGGTATTATTTAATGATTATTCCTAACCATTTACATAGATTCATTGAAGACAATCTAGAGTTTTAGTATGAGAATCTAAGAAATATTTATGATTATTATTCAACAGTTATTTGAACCTAATGTACCATATATTTTAAAGGATTTCCCTTATGTGCACGATCTGTTGAATGTTGGAAGTGTAATCATCACATTAGAACTTACATGTTGCATACTTAACAATACAATAAACTATAAAATATTTGAGTAAATTGAATACCAAGATCAATTACTATAAATAGAGAAGTGAACCTCATGATACAATGTTTTCCTACAATTTCCAGATAAATGGTTTGAGCACATCACGAAGACAAATCAGAGGACTCTCATTCATCTAGAGTATTATAGACAAAGAAACACTACTTTTTATATATCTTCTTAATTTCTCTCTATTTTATTTTCTTTTACTTTCAATAAGTTTGTTGTTTTTTCCATTAATTAACACACACTGACTCTTACACTTGAACTAGAGAATACTTGATATTCTCTTTTATCTATTTTTAACAGTATACCCATGGTATTTGTGGAAGATGTCCCTACATGACCTAAATTTTTTACTTTACATGTATAACTATAGAAGATGATTTGACCCTAGAAATATGATTTGTTGTTTTTATAATTGATCCATATTATGGATCATATTATAGTTATAAAATTTTCTTAGAAGCAGGTGATTTCAAAGTGGAGGTAATTAGGTCTCATATTGATATTTAAACCCTTATTTCTCCTCTTTTTATTTTTTTTGTTTTATTCATTTAAAATCTTTAAAGTATATTTTTCTTTAAACTATAAAAAACCAATACTTTGATAGTTAGTCTTAATTTATATTTATATATCGATTTGTTTGAGTAAATAGATTCCAAAGTTAAAGTAATTTTAAATATTGTTTTAACCAATCCTTAATCAAACTTTGAGAAATATTTTAAAAGATCAAACTTATATTAAACTACAATTTTGATTAATTGGGTGAATTTATTATATTTGGGGTATTTTCTAAACAGAGATTTTATTAATTACTAAATTCACCCCCACCCCTCTGGAGTTCCTCAATTTTACCAACACTATTTTAGAATTTTATATTCTTAAAAATAAATTAATTTAATCATTATTATTATATATATACATTAGAATCATTTTGAAATCATTCATGACATTAATTACTGAAAACAAAACATCATCATTAACTTAGATAGTATAAAACTACCACAAGTGAACAATTTTTTTAAGAGAGTTTAAAAATAAGATTAAAACTAATAAGTATTTGAGTATCAGAAAAAAAATAGAATAGAATTATAATAATGTTTTAAAGCTACCTTAATGATTATTTATTTTTTGGAAAAGGGTGAGAAGAGAATTTAAATAAAAAACATTGGTTCTAAAACCCTTCCTTTAACATAGTAATGACTTATAAGAATGGTTTGATGAGAGGTAATGGGTAATATATCACCGATATTGTATCAAATATATGTTAATTACATGGTAAAATAATCATGTAAGTAAATTAATATGATGTTTAAAAAGGTTTAAGAGAAAATAATCTCAAAAAATAGATGGAAGATAAACTTGAGAACCCTTACCATACTCTTTGAGTCACCCTCTTTGGATTAAGTCTAAAGCCTTTAGAGGACAAGTCTTTTGGTTACACTGGAAACTTTTCAACATGGATAAAATAGTTTAGAGATATATCTGAGTAGATCTTTGGAAATGGGATAATTTTTCAGAGTGAATAGGAATAGGTTGGGAAAGGGTGTATATATTGGCAAGTAGTAGGGGTATTTTGATGATAATGTAGATTATTTTATTATTTAGACTCAAGATTATAAATATTGTTTATTATTATGAATTTTAATGGTGTTTTATTAAAAATATACATTTATTTAATATTTAAATACACACAAAACCTAGTGTCATGTTTTACATATTTTATTCAAAGTAATGAATCAAAAAATAGTTTTTTATTGGAATAAATTATAAAATAGGCTTTGAAACTTGATTTCTATGTTTGAAAATTAATTTTTTATGTTTTAAATAAAATATATTTCATAATTAAATTTACTTTTTAGTTGATATTTTTTTTATTTTTTGAGTCATTTTTTCATCGTGATGATGTCATAAAATATATAGTATACATAAAAACTATATTTTCTCTATTCACTTAAAAATATTTTTTCAAAAAAATAAACAATATTCAAAAAAAAATTCAGTATTATGATTACAAAAATAAAATTTACCCATAAAAAATTCAAATTATAAATATTGTAGATTTAAATTTTAAATAAAATCATATAATATAAAAAAATTACCTATAGTAAAACTAATTTTTTCTATTAGTGATTTCATTTCTGCTTATGTTAATTCCTTAATTATCATATGACTAATAATTAATTATTTTTACATTTTAAACATAATTTTCCCAATACATAATATATATTTTAATTTATATATATTTATTACTTATAAAAAAAATATTTAATAGAAATAATTTTATAAAAACTATACTATAACGGTCACTTATATGGATTTATTAATTAAATATTCTCATAACAAATAAATTTATTTTTACCCTTTTCTTCCTAAAAATTATCATGATTCTATAATGATGTTATAATAATGTTATTAAGTTTTAATTATGTCATTAGTATCTTTGTTTCCATAATAAAAAGTAAACTTAATTATAAAATACTTATTTTAAATACTCATATTCATTTTAAGACATTCAAAATTTGCATGGATAATATATATATATATTTATATGTCAGATATTAATTTCAAAAGAAAATGAAAGAATATTTATTACAAATATAAGGGAGAGATGCTTCATGAAAAATTTTGGGAAGTTATATTTATATTGTTCAAAAATTCTCTAGGTCTATAGAGTGGTATAAATCATTCACTATTATCGAGAGAAAAATTACAAGGAAAAGAATAGTATAGAAAAACTAAGATAAAGTCAGAGAAAATGACATCAAAATGTGTTGTTATATGTAATGTATTACAATAGTCCTCAATTCCGTATAGTGGTCCATAATTCTACAATACAAAGCATCATTGAAACTATTCATCTCTGATATAGTGTTCAAACATTCTATAGTTCATTCCATGAAATTAATCATGCTCTATAATTCTAGTAAGTTCAACAATAATTAATAGACATGGATTAATTATGAACATTACAATAGATTTTTGTCTGGTTCATTAATTTTTTTTATAGTTTTAAGGATCTTGAACTCCTTGGTAGAATGCTTTATTAATTTAATTGGTCATATAAAAATATAATTGTGTTATAATTCCACCTTGATATATACAACCACAAAAAATTCATAGGAACCAATGATTTTTTTTATTCTTCTTCTCTATTTTCTATAGAGGTTTTAATAGACTTGTAGAGGAAGGAGGCTCCTAAAAATTATTTCTATGATTACTGTTATCAGTGGAATATATAAATAGGCTTGATTTAATTGGTTTACATTTAGTTGTGTTTTTCAAACACGTTGATGATGAATAAATATTTTAAAAAAAAACTATATGTATTTTTATTTTATTTTTTATTATAAGTTCTTATCATTATATCTTTTATAAAATATTCTAGTTGAGTTTTGTGTTTTATTCTTCTGCTTAATGGTATACTAGATACAAATAACACTCATTAACCATTATGGTATTCAATGATAATATTCATGAGGATTCTATCAAGAATGTTTATTTTACATGGGATTTCAATTAAATATTTCATAAGTAGTTTTAGCTATAAATTATTCAAAAATAAAAATGTTTTGTTCATGTGAAAAACCTTCATTGTATTTTTTGTGATATAATATTTATAGAAGTATAGTGATACTAAAAGTGTGTGTGACATGCACTGATTGGTTCAAAATAAGAACCTGATTATATTTTTTGAATGATATGTGGGTGGTTATTTAATGAGGAAGCATGTATGGATTATCTAGATTATATATATATATATATATATATATATATATATATATCTAATAAACTACATATTAACAAAAATAATCATAAAATTAAAGTCTTATTTGATGAAAAATTGGCGAACTTATAGGTTTGTAGAACTATAAAATCTGTTGAATAACATATTAGATAGTTAGATGTGGATATAAGTTATATGAGAGATGTTGGGTTAAAAATAAGATCTCTATGACTAGTTTTATTAGGAGAACTCTATTAAATAAGTGAGACATGATTCCATATGAGAAAATCTGACTATTTGGGTTAGTAAATAAGAGTTTTATGTATTTTATGGGATAAAATATTTATCTAAGAGGGTCATTATCCACTTCGGTGGTGGCGTGGTGGTGAAGGAGAGTGGTATAACAATGCCGTTATTTAGGAGGTTCAGGGTTCGAATCCTGGGAGTCCGCTTTCGGGGTGAGCCTCTCCCCCAAGATCCACCCGTCTTGCTGGGTTTCTCGGTCTCAACTGGGCAGTCAAAATGAGGTGTGACCCATTGTGTTGATGGATTGCTTTGACGAACCATCGCTGATCGGGCTGTCACCCTTTGGGACGCTCTTCCTTCTTGGTTGGCAACAGCTCCTTCCCCAGTTGGGGCTCTACCTCAGGGAAGCGACCTCTTCGTGGGGAAGGGGGGTTCCCATGTGTGGTGGGTTCAAAAATACCACACATGGGAATTCCCTTTTAATATAGAGATTTATCCAAGAGGGTCATTTTTTAAATGAGATTAATATTATCCATACAGATGAAGAAAACCATTTTTAAATTAATGTAGAGAATTAAAAAAAATTATCTTCCTCATTTATGAGGTTTATTTTATTTTATATTTAGTTTGGATGTTTATTATTTCTAGGATACTATTATAAAGAGTTAAGGATGATACTTTCTCACTTATTTTTAATTTGGTAAAATTCCATTAAAATTAGTGAATTGGAAATACGTTCCCTTATAAACATCACAATTTTTTAAATGATAATAGTGTATTCTCTATGAGTTTGATGAGACTAATCAAAATAAGGATGTATTCACCATTTTTAAATGAACTTTGTTAAAAAAAATTATAAGATATTTTATATTTTTTTCTTCTCTAATTTTCATTATTGTTCTTGATTCATAATGAAAGTTAAAAGATCAATTAAATATAATTAGATGATTGTTTTTGAAAAATAAATTAAAAAATTAAAAATATAATCCCCCCTCTTAGTGTTGTATATGAAATATTTCTAGTATCTTATAGAAACATGATATTCATTTAATGTTATTTATTATTAAATACATGGTGACTCATTTTATTTTTATATTTTTCATAAATATATTCATATGACATGAAAAATGGGAATATATATTTTATCATGATTTTATAAGTAAAAGAAACTTATGTTTTGTCAGTGATTAATTTATGTTTTTTCTATAATATGAGAGTTTACATGATAATGAACCCCATGGAGGGAAATAAATTATGAGTATTTAATTGATGGTCATCATATATATATACATGAATTGTGATAATATATTAAGATTAATTTAATTACAGGATTGTATAGAGATACATATTTTATTTATAATACATGAGTGTGGATTGTTTTTTAGACTGATCTAATTTTAGTATACTGTATAGATTTCCATACATATATTTCATTGGTGTACTTAGGGTGTATAACATATAGTAATCACTATGATTTTATATTAATTAGTTATATTTTAACTTTAATTCATCGATAATAAACATATGTTATTCATAGTAATGAGCTAATATAAGGGTGATTGTGTATGTGATTGGGTATGTTTTTATCATGTAGTGAAATTTTCTTAACTAATATAATATTTTTTTCATCTGCATGATTGTTAAGGAATTTTGAACACAAATTTAATAAGACTGAGAAAATGAATGATCATGGTTTGATTAATGACATGTGATAATGTCATATTCATGGATGAACAATATGAGATATATTTATTTGTTTTTGTCAACCTACTTAGAGAATTGATGATTTGATTAAAAGGATATAGTAATGTTCTATGTCTAATGGTGTAATACCACAGATCATAACACCTATCAGAGATGGAGTATTATATAGCCTCAAATATTCCACCCCATATTAGTGGTGATAACCTATTATATATGGTATAGAAACTATACCCTTAAATCATAGTAATAAAATAATGTAAAATTACCAAAACATACACAACCATAATCAGAATATGGATAAATCAATGATCATAATGTTATAAAAAAAATATTTCATATTGAAGAATATAGTCATAAATCATGCTGATCACTCACTGGGAAGATCACATATATAGAAATAAACAAATATAAAAAATACATAACTTACCCCACTGCCATCCCTAGGCCTCAACAACCCCATCTCCATGTACCATTTGAGTTGCTCTAACCCGATCCACTACACATCTTATGCTCTGACCTCAAACAAATGTAATGTATGAACGTGAACCTGAGTGCCTGTGCAGGGTGTAAGATATGAATCTTAGTAGGGTATAAACAAGTTATCCTAGTCTACACCATCATATAAATGTATGCACAAGGTAAATAAATAAACATGTCACATAAGCATGTTATACATTTTGTGCTAACTAAGACACCATGACTCCATGTCCATCACAATTTCATGTTCTAACTAGGACACCATGACACCTGATCATACCTACTTAAGTGGATTTCTAGAATCACATCATATCTTTATGCCAAAAAATATAGAATCCATAATTTACCCAAATACTCAAGCTAGGTAATTATCAATATCCTAACCACTGCCTGAATATATAGGGTAGGATCATATATCCAAGTCCTTAACAAACCCTTATCACTCAAGGGTGGTTATCTATAATCCCTTAGCCTCTACCTTATTACTCAAGGTAGGGCCCCTCATTCATTTCCCAACCCACAAATTTACCACTCAAGTTAGGGTAGATCATCCATGTCTCACAAAAAATCCAGATCTAAACTTCTTGCTCAATACTATCCTTTATCTTGATTATTTCCTTCTCACTCAAGGAAAGGTCCACATAAATACATTCTCACTCAAGTAGAATCCAACTGGCCTCAATCCATAACTTCCCACATAAGTTATTCTTAGTATTCATACACACTATGACTCTATATCAAAAATGGAAGTTATTCCAATGTCATCTCATTCATGGTAGTATAAATCCTTTGGATCCTTGTCTCACATTGAAGTATGGCTATTATCACAAGCACATGCATGAAATAGAAATCAGGGCCTGTAACCCATCAAAAAACTTCACCAGGTCACCACCTAATCACTATTCACTAAGCCCTAGCACAAAACCTAGAATAATATCTCATATATCCTATCAGGTAATCCAATAGGTTCTTTTTGACCCATCTCAAACATTACTCATCGATACTATCTTCCATCAACCTCCTCTCCATGAAACCATAACTAGTAATATATTCCTGGATATATCCCTAGGTGGGGTCCAATCTTCATCTGATCATCACTTAGGTTAAATCTAAAATTACTCTTAGAAGAAATATCAACATGTCACTTGAAGGAAACCCATCTTTATCACACCTTATCTAGTCCTGCAGAAAATGTCCTGATCACAACACTCATTAAGCCTCAGTTTACCCTCAGGATGGTGTCACTTTCTTGGGGTGATGTTTACGGCCATCTCACCCACCACACCAAGGAAAAATACTTCCCACTACTACCCAAATAGCCCTAGTGAAAACACCCTAGTCTACTCGCATCTCATATTGCACATTGATACCTTCTTGAGTTCTCTTATCCACCCAACTAAAACTCTAACTGTAATGGTTTAGGCTTTAAAATATATTCTTTTATGAGTCTTGGGTGTCTAGGGAATCCATAGAGAGATTTATGAGGAAGATATTCAATTGGAGATAAAATTTCAACTATATGAGGATTCACAACAAGAATATATTCTCACAGTGTGAAGTTTCAAGGCTGGAGTTTTGGGTATTTCCCTTTGTGATGTTCATGACGTGAGTTATTTTCTTTCATAGAATAAATTGACTCTAGATTCATAGGATCTAGAAACATATTTTTCATCATATTATTGACTCCTAGAATTCATATCATGAAACATATATTAGGTTTTGAATGTTTATTTTTTCTTAACTATAATAATTTTGTGAGCCACATTGAATTCTATCATTTATCCTTCTTTTCCCTTGAATCTTAAGTGACCTAAGAAACCTAATTGGATCCCTTAGACAAATTGTTTTTGATTTTGTTAAATGGAATATATGATCAAGATCCATTCATCCAAGGTATGTTTCTCTTTATTATCCCTCATTATTTCCCTATTCTTTTATTATGGAAGGATTTCGTTTTGGGTAGGCTTAAAATTTGTAATATAACAATACATTTTAGATTATTTGGTGGTTCATCTTATGTGGATCAGATCAAGTGGGTACCACTTCTTCCTTCACCTAATTATATTCATAAAAAAACATAAAACAATAGTTAAGGTGGGGGTTTCTAAACTTTTATTCTATCCCTTGGAATAATACATTTGATGTGCCTATTTTGATTATATTCCATTCATGTTATATTATTATTCTAATATGTTATCCCATGTGATTATTCTAGGTTATTCAGAAAGGGAGGGTTCATAAAAGAGCCCTTATTGGGAAAGAAAAAAACTTAATGAACACCTTAATCGATTAAGAAGTTAATTGAAAAATAGGAGATAGGTAAGTCTTCAAAATTATGAATTCTTCATTATGTGTTAAAATTCTGTTGTTAATATTTTTATGGTATGATTACCTTGGTGTTTTTTTCTGATGATTTTTTCACCATCATAAAAGGTTAATCACTTAAATCTTTTAATGAAATTAGAATGACTAGAATAAAAAATTAAGGTGTTTTTATCATCATTATTTTTTATACTAATGTGTTTTAATTTGATTTCCCCCCTTTATTTTTGATAAATTTGGTTATTGTGTTAAGATATTAATGGGATTGGAGTTGAAATGTGATAATAAAAGAGTAGATGGAGTGAGTTGTTTAGATTTTTTAATGGGGTAAACAAGGAAAAAACCAAAGACTTAATGATGTGTTTACTGATGAAATATAATCTTTAACAGTAATTAATTTGATTAATTAAATGTTAATTTTTGGAATAGTGAAAGGGGTATGGTTATGATCTAATTATGGAAAAAAACTAGAAGAATATGGGTAGAAATTATTTTTATGAACTAGGATCTGGAAATGGATAATGAAATAATTGGTGTGAATTTAAAATAATGATTATGTGAAAAAAAATGTATAAATTATTAAACCTTGGAGGGAGGATGGAAAAATAGAAATATTTTTGTAGTCATTGTATAATTCTTGGCGGTGTGATAATAAGGATGTTATAATATGGTTTAATAAATGAAATAATATAATGAGGAGGGTAAATGGAAATCCTTGGTTGATGATTTCAAATAATCCATAAATTTATTATGTGCAGTTTCCCCTTTTAAAACCTGGTTGTGTCGTTTTAAGGACTATTACTCTAGAACGTATTTTTTGGTTGTGATCCTTGATTTGGTGATTGATTGTGGAAATTGAATTTACTATACCGGAATATGGATGTGGATTTGGCATGATGATGTATGGTTAGGTTCATGCATGTTAGGGGGAAGGTATAAGTTTGATTCTCAATATGTTCATGATACCCTATTTTGATGAGGATTATATGGTTATGATGATTACCGGTGGGGAATGTGCATTAAATAAGGAGTTCATAATGTAGATTTCTTCCATGTTTACATTACCCCCATTAGTATATTGTATGGGAGGTGTAATTTTGATATGTGGTTGGTGTCACAATATATGATGTGTGGTTGGTATCATGAGATGTGATGTGTGGCTGGTACCATGAGATATGATATGTGGTTGGTTCCATAATTTGATAAAAAATATGTTTAAATACATGGTTGGATATAAAAGTAAAAGGTTTTGGTTAATGATATGGAGTAGTTCTATTATTGATTCTTAATCAGTTTTAGAGAGAGTTTGTCTTGTTGGTTTGCAACTGATTATAGGGTGAAAAAATATTCTAAAAGTTAAGAATGGTGGTAGAAATATTTTGGCCTAGGGTAGGAGGATATTATAAAAATTAAGAGTTTAGTGACCCTTGTTTTATTATTATTCTTGAAGAAAATTCAAATGTGATTCCCATGATATTGGGGGCTTGATTGAGGATGTTGATGAAAGGAAACATGGATTGGTGTCCCTCAATTATGATTCAATGATTGAAATGAACTTTCTTATTTCACATGTTATATATGTGACAATTGAAAAATGACGTACAATACACATAAGAGTAGAAGAGAAAAAAAGAACAAGAAGAAGATCATAGGTCATACAGATTTACATGGTTTGAGAAATTATCCCAATATCCATAGAGGTAAAAATTTCACTATGATCAGGGGAAGATTTATAGGGAAATTTAAAAGCTTTAGATACACCCAAAAACCATAGTTTAATGATATAATAAATAAGGCTATGAAACTATACCACCAACTACACAGTAAGTCCATTATGATATAGTAACCAAACGATGGAATTATGTAGAGCTATAGTACATCTATATCCAATATTTGAGATTCTATAATAACCATGTAAAAATACACACTTCTATAGTTTTCTATCAGTCTAATGTGTAGCCTTGGATGAAAAAAATTGGCCCAATTTCATCCAAACAGATCAAGACACCCCATTCTAATAATCTACCACTTGGAGCATAATCTAAAATTCTAACCTTCTTTAATTTCCCTGACTTATAAAGCATAATTAATTTGACTTCCTCCTATTATTTTTTTCAATAGTGTGTGATTCTATTAAATGCTTCAATTTCAAGAGGATGATTCCTGAAATACTAGTTATTTTCCCTTTTGTTTTGACATATTGTTCTCCCATTTTCTTAATCTCGCCCTCCATTCATCAAAGAAAACCAATAGTGCCTCAACTTCTCTATAACCATCCACTTTTTCAATATGTATACTAGATGTTTTGTAACATGAATATTCTTCAATTTCAGTAACCTATCTTTTATAAATCCTATGATAAAATGGTATGTTAACTGAGTATAATTTATATTTTCATTAAATAATGGAATATTTTCATGTTTTATGGCACACAAAATATAAAAGTTAAATACCCTTTCCTCTCTCTTTCTAACCATCTCATCCAAGAATTTATTCATCCTAATTGCCTATTATTGGTCTTCTACTGTAGTAATGAATTCTACCTATGTGGTGGGCAAAGAAACCTAGAACTATATTGAGATATCCATCATACTATAGTTTCTCCACATATAGATACATAACTTGTGGTTCTCCTCCTTCTATTGAAATCACCTCCAAGGTCAGTATCCACATACCCCTATAATGAATTTCCATTCCCAAAGCATAGAGAAACTTCTTTACTTCCATTAAGGTTTCTTAGTATCCACTTCAAATCTTCACAATGTCTCTTTCTAAGTTTATCCATGTACCAGATCACAACTCCCACCATATGAGAAATATCATGTTGAATCCATACCACGGAATACATCAGGCTTCCAACAGGTGATGCATATGGAACTTTTTCTATGTACTGAACCTATCTTGATGTCTTCAGTGTTTTTTCCTTTGATATTTTGAAAAAAAAATCTAGGGGAATTGTTTCATAGTTTCATGAAACCTGTGTTCTGGTTATAAGAATCACTGCTTCCAAGTGGTTTCCATTAGATTTATTTATGGAACTGGAAACACTCAAAAGTTATTTATCTAAAAGGTACCTTCTTTCTATAGGCAGTCGTTCATTAAGTTTGAACTTTAAGATACTTAATAATGTGCATTGGTCGAGAGGATGGGAGGTCAGACTCATCACACCCTTTTGGGGGGAAATATTGTCTACTCTGGGAATCTCTTTAAAAATTTAACATATTTTCATGAATCCTTATTAATTTACCAAGTATAACATAAGTTTGTCTAGTAATTTTCAATAACTTATTAACATGTATAAAATTTGGAATCATCTTTATGTATTTTAGGTTCTTCTTTAATAGAGATGTTTTTATGTATTAGAGTTTCTCCATCAATGGTATCCTCTCATATACAACTTGGATATTATTTTAATCGTTGTTATTATGATACTAGTTTTTAAGCTACTCAGTGGGGAAATCTGGAATCTATTGTCATCTAGGGAGACGAAGGTTTGTTTTGATTTTGATATTGTACCCATAAAATGGCCAACCTATGTATCCTTGTGAAAGGAATCAGAACCCTCATATTTTAGTGCCGCTTAATGGGACACATGAACCCTTTTAAGGTCCTATGATAAGGACCTAATCATATAGTTTAATTTCATGTGGTAAGGACATCAATGGAAAATGTGCTTAGTCAAAGTTTGGTGTGGGACTTATGCCAAAGTAGCCCAAGGAACATGGAAAGGATATGATTTTTCAAGTAAGATTAGACCCAATTGGTAATATGGCCTAAGGAGAAAATGGTTGATTTTAAGGGTTGGGTTCGAACTTCAAGGAGGCTTCCAACATATCCCATGTGGATGGGAATCAAATCCCATGTAGTTCGATGAATTTCATAGGGGATTATATTCCTTTGAGAGAAATGGGTTTTGGATTACTTTACGAAAAGGATGATTTGATGATTTTGGGGTTTAATTTGGGTCTTACTCCTAAGGAAGATGCCCAGATTAAGGTAATTAAGGTTGGATTTTTAAAGAGGATATCCAATGATCTCAGGCCTTGAAAAGGATTCTTACATATCCCAATTGTGATGGGAATCAATGTTCTCATAGTTCATTAATTGTGCAGATGTTGTGACCTTGACAAATCTATAATCCCACATGAGTCATTCTTGGTGTGAAAAACAAGGGGATGCAAAAGATTCAATAAAGGAACCCATATTTTTTCTCCTCTATTGGTCGAAGAGAACGCACCTACAGCGGCCAGGGTGGACGAGGTCAAGGTGACCCAGGAATAGGGTGAGGCGACGAGCCCTCCCTCTATTCTCTTTACATTGGACAAGGTTTCAATGAAAGGAAGGGGGATAAAGGTTAGGGTCTTACACCAAGATAGATTCCCTAAAATTAATCCTGATAGGGGAGGGAGACTTTTCCTTTATTTGAATGGAATGTAAATTGTGAACCATACCTTCCCTACTAGAGACATGAGGTTCCGGGTCTTTGAGAAGGGAGAGGTCAGGACCCAAACCCTCATCCAAACCAGGAACTTCCCCACACTATTCCTGGGAGAATGGTCCATGTAACTATGTATATACAAACTCATAGACACTTCATGAATCCTAACCCCTTTGTGAAACAAATGTGGGAAACCTCTGACTGTGGATATATAAACCAAAATAGGTGACATGATGATGAGCCTTTCCCAATGGTTTTATAAGTCAGAAGGTTTTGGTGGAGGCTTAAACTTAGTACCTTTTAGGTAGGGTAACCAAGGAAGGAGGTACCCTTCCATGAATGGCCTTAAAGAGGGTACTTAAGTTGGTATGTAGGCCTTATACCAAGCTCTTCTATGTAGGTACTCCATGCAAGTGTTCTGTTTAGGTACCTCGCATTGATGTGCGGTACAGCTGTACCGTGTAGGTGTGTCGCGCAGGTGTGCCGCATAGGTTTTTATGATGACTGAAGAATATGTTTCACATAGGGGAACCAAACCTATGTAAAAATTATGAAAGACATTCAAAACATGATTATCCCATTTAGTTATCTATCTTGTGTTTTATAGAGATACCTGAGATAATTTGTGGGATATGGGTGAAAGAGACACGCAATGGGAGCTTCAGGGAGTCTTTCAACTTTTTTAGTCCCTGAAATGGGAATCCCAAGGGTCCTATTTATAAGCATGGAGGGGACCTTGTTGAAGGGAATTTGTCTGCATAGGTTCTCCATGTGGGTCCTCTATGAAGGTATTCTATATAGGGGTACAGAAAATATGATGTTGTGCAGGTATGTTATGAAGGAAGGCTATGCAGGTAGGCCGCACAGGTCTGCCGTGCAGATCCTTGGAGGGTTTGACTTTCCTTTTAATTATTCAAACCTCACCTTGGGTTTTTTAAATATCCAGGGCTATTTTAATAGTCCTTTTTTATTCTTAAGTCATTTCAATAGGAATATAAACTATATTTTCTTCCTGTATATTGAATCTACTCAAAAAATTTCTAATGTAGTGAGCTTATGATAACAGTAATGTTCCAGAAGTGAGGTATCTATTGATCTTTATCCCCAAAATACTACCATCTTATCCAAGATCTTTAATCTCAAAATCCTTAACCAGCTACACTGTAAACTCATAAACCCTATGCATACATGATCTTTCAATGATAATTTCATCCACATATAGATTAAATATAATATACCCATCACCAAAAGACTTTAAGTAACAACATTGATCCATACCACATTGTTTGTATGCATTTTTACTCATGATTGCATCAAAAAATTTGTTTCACTTCCTAGTTGCTTTCTTTAACCCATATAATCTCTTGTGGAGTTTTCACACAATGAATTCATTCCCTCACTCAATGTATCTCTCTATTTTTTTCATATAAAGAACCTCCTCCATATCTCTTTGAAGGAAATAATTTAATATATTAAAATGATCAAGTTGTAATTATTTTGATGAAACAATAATGATAAGCACTGAAATGGTAGTAATCATTAATACATGTGATAAAATTTTAATCAAATACACTCTATCCTTCTATTGAAAACCTTTAACCACTATCCTTCCCTTGTACCTTGTCCTTTAATCATGTTCTTCCTTGACCTGATATACCCATTTTTTTACAATTCTTTCATTCCTTATGGAAAAGTTTTCAACTCTGAAGTACTGTGGGAATGTAATGAAGAAATATCATTATTAATATCTTAATTCCTTATTTAAAACATTCTAGTTCCCCACCATTAGTTTATTATAGATAATATAAGGATGATGTGTACCTCTGCACATGCTTTCTCATCCTTGTTGATCTCTTTAATTCCAACTGAGTAGTATGCTACATTGGTTTTGGTGTCACGTGCTTCGGTACACCATCAAGCTCTACTTTATCATGGAACTATGATTCTTTATTCCCACTATAAACATCAGTTACATGAAGGTCCTTGTGCATGAAACCTTTATTAAATATCATGGTATTCCTTCTTATGATCAACTTGTTTTTATCATCGAAATAGTGATAAACAAACTTCTCAATACTATATCCAATCAAGAAACCTGATTTAGACTTATAATGAAGCTTTCCCCTTGTATAAAAATATATATTTATATGTGAAAAACAACCAAAGAATTATAAATGTGAGATCCTTACCTCCTTTATAGACTAGTGCTCCTCATGTAGAAATTCTTCCATTGGGATAGATAGACTCTTGTTGAAAATATATGTAGGTATGTTCACTACCTTGGCCCAAAAAATATTTATTAACCCCATGTGAAGCCTTATACTCCAAGAATATTAATTTAGTTTCCTATTTATTCTTTTAGATATATCATTTTGTTATGGTATTCCTAGAATAATCTTCTCCCATAGAATTACATTATTAGTAAACAAATTCCCTGAACTATTGGACACCATATTATCCTTCATTGGTAGATAAAAAACAATTCATCTTTCATCCTGGCTCATTATCCAAAATGGTATTCCACTTTTTAATCATGTTAAACACATCAGATTATCTATTCAAAAAGAAAAATCATACCTTCCTTATTGATTCATCAATAAATGTCACATAATATTGTTCTCCTCTAGGAAAATTTACTAGTGGATACCCCAAATATCATTGTGTATAAACTCTAGATTCCTGACCTACTATGTTCTAAATCCATTTGAAAAGGATGAATTATATTGATTTTTAAATATCCGATCTTCACACAATCCAACATCCACTAACTTTATATTTGATAGCCTTACTCTTTTTCTAGAACCTTCATCACCTTTTAATTCCTATTCCCTGGCCTATAGTTCCACATTTGTGAATCCCCAATAAATTTTATTGATGAAATCATGTCCATGAAATTTTATGTCATTTTGTAAAGGGTCTCATTCTTTAATCCCTGATCTATGACCATAACTACCTAAGTAATATTTCATGCACCCATAGTGAATGTGGTACTAAATCCTACATCATCAAGATACCCAAAAGAATTAATATTCTTTCTTAATATAGATATAAACCTTACATTTTTTAGAATGATAAAACTCCCATTATTGGTCTTTGTGACACCCACCAAGTCACTTGTACATGTTATTTTGATTTTTTTATCCTTGAGTGCATTATTGTATTTCTCGAGTGCTAAGGTTTTTAATCAGTAATTTTGGGGAGACAAGATAGGGTTCATGGTTAGAACATGGTTTGTCCAAAATGTGTGTAAACCGTGCAAGGGGTTCTGTAATTTTTTACATTTTGGATTCTTTCTATTTTTCAAATTGTGTGACACCCCAAGGAAAATCATGAAGGTTATTTTGGGTGGGCAGTGGCACCCACAATATTAGAAGAAGTTTTTCCTAACTATGTGGCCAAACTATGTGACCCCAACCAGCTCATTAAAAATTAGAACATTATCATTTTACCCAGTCATGTTTTTAGGTTTTTAGGGATATTTTTTCTTCCCCCATGAATGAATCCACTCTTTAGTGGGTTGTTCTTGGTTTCTTGGTGTTTTTATAGAGGTAATTTTATTTCCTCTAATATTTCTTCTTGTTTTACCTACCAAAAACTTTTTCCTTCCATTTTTTGGAAGTGTAGAACCATGGGTGTGGTGTTTGATGAATCTAGGGTTATTATGGGGGGTTGGGGTTTTATTTATTTCAAATTAGGTATGTGAGTCTTGGTTTCACCTCTTTTGGATGGACTTCATCAAGGTTGATGATATTTAGACCGAATCTAAGGTAGGTGTCTCTATTTAAGGGAATTTTCAATGGTATCCCTTAAAAATAATTATGGTTCTTGGTCTGTTTTATTTCAATTAACATTAGAATGATTAATTCTTGGTGTGTATTCCATGTTTGATGTGTTTAAGGGACTATTTTGGTAATTTGGGTATTTAAAATGGGTGTGTCTTGTATGCCCACCAAGTTTTTGATAAAATGGCTCAAAGTGGTTTTTGTGATTTAAAATATATTTATAAATTTATATTAGAAATTATTTTAGCTTATAAAGGGTGTTTGTTAAATTGGGAATCTTTGGATTATGCAATGGCTTGTGTTATAGCTTGGATGGTGAGGGAAATTACTTGTGGTGTGTTAGCATGGAGTAGAACGTGGGATAACCATGGTGTGAGAGAGGTTTTTGTTTGAGGGATAATGTTATACTTCATAGACAGGACCGTGTGATACACCATTTATTTTCAATGGACTGAGTGAGATTTTGGTAGGAAGACTGTGTGATCTTCCATGTTGTTTGATGAGAGATCATGTGATCTCTTGGATTTGGGCTCAAGGAAGGCCATGAGAACTTCCATTTCTTATCTAGCATACTTTCTTAATTACTCATGATAGGTTTTATGGTCATATCCCTTAGGTGCATATTACTCATTTCATATTGGTTTATATGATTTATATGTTTCATTAGTTCCATTTGATGGGATGATATGTATTATGCCCATTTTTTAATTTTCTATTTATATGGTGATATGAAGTTGATGTTATGATCACCCTAGTTATGCCACTTAGTTATATTTATGCATGTTGTTCCTTGTGGATTGTTTATGTAATTGATCCATGTTTATTGATTATTTGGGAAACGTTGTTTTACTTTGAAAAGGGAAAAATAAAGGGAATGTAAAGGTTTTCTTGAAATTGGTTGGCTTTCAAGTGGTTTAGTTTTGAAATTGTTTTCAAAATAGTTTATTAGTTTTCACAGGTAAAATCCTTAAATACATTCATGGTGGTATCTTATTGGGATTCATGCCTCATTCCCTTCATGGGCCCTTTTGGGAATTTATATATTTCATTTTTTAGGACACGGGTATAGGTAATGGGACCATGTTCATGGGTGGCTCTTCTTGATTATTGTTTCCCAGTGTTTTGTGGAGCAGAAATAGTCTCATAGGGATGGACTCTTATAAAGTAATGTTCAATATTTTGTACCCATTAGGTTTTATTTGGTCCTTTTTAGTCTTTTTATTCCTTTATTTTGGGTTTGGGTTATATATTTTTAAATTCCATCTATATTCTTAATTGTGGAAGGTTTTTACATTATTGTATGTCATTTTTGATGGTATATTCTTATCTTATTGTGTTTACCATGATGATATTGGTATTTACATCATCTTTTATGGATGGTTCATTCCCATGTACTAATGGTGAAACCATTCCCAAGTACTAGTTGGTTATTCCCGGTGCTTATTTTTAGCCCGTGTTGATCAGAAATGTGCTTCAGGATGTGTGGCGGGCCATCTCTGGTGATGGGTTAGGTTAACCAAGGTTGGTTCATTACAAAATGGTGTCAAAGGGGGTTGTTATTTAGGGATAAATGGTACTTTGGATCTAGTACCATTGGGACTCTAAAGGTGGGAATGGGGGTGTTCCTGGCTAGCTCTTATTCATGTTAAACCTCGATTTTCCATGGGTGGTTCAAGATTTTCGTTATTTTAAGCCTAGTTGTTGGTTATTTTTATTATTATTTTTATTCTTAGGTTGGGTTTTCTGATGGTTCCTGTGTTTGGAGTTTTATTTTGGTAATATTTGTAGTGACCCTGACCCTTGTATCCCAAAGATAATATCTTCTTTATTCTATTATCATAAGATATAAGGAATCACATCTTGAAGGACTAAATAGATTATTATTCTTGGTAAACTAGATAAATACTTTAATTTTACATTACATTCAAATATATAATTTACAACATTTTTTTCAAGAATAAAATTATTTCCTTCTTCATAACCTTGAATATGAAACATAGTACACTTAATGGATTCATATATAAGGAAACAGAATAAGGGTGATCTCAAATTCTCGATATGGGTTATGTATAGTGGAATCTCTCATGAATCAATAAACATGATCAATATGGCATGGAAAATAACTGAACACATATTCCATGTAATTAATAAACTAAGAAGGAAGTGAATCTAGAGATAATGTAAATATGAAAATATTATGGATAATAATCAATATGGAAAGTTAAATAACTAAACACACCTTCTATTTAATTAATAACTTGGTTGTCATAATTAGATAGGGAATAATCAATATGTCAAGGTAAATAACTAAAAACACAATCCATTTAATCAATAAACTAAGAATGAAATAAATCTATAGATAATATCATTATGAAAATCTCATGGACAATAATAGATTAATTCTTAATCAATACATTATTAATTATTAGATAAAATGGTCTCATGAATCAATATAACTCTACCATTAAGACCTTTAAAAAGACAGTTTAAACTACTGGGTACAAACCCATTTGGTTTGACCAACTGATTTCATGTTATCTTATTAATTTCTCTCATGAGACTATTAATTCATTAAGGTTATATCTATAAATAGTCCCTGCCAATGTATTTCAAGTCCAAATCATTTATCATAGATCGAATAATCTATTTAATTCATAAACAATGTGTCTTAACATCAAATTTCCATATTTAGTAAATAATATGGATTTATCAATATTTCTCCATATGAATAAATGAGTTTAAATATAAAAAGTATTATGTATAAATGATTTATATTTTAATAAATAAACACATCCTTGACAAAAATAAGGATATTTAGGAGAAATTTCATGTAAAATTTTCAGAGGAAAGTGAAAATTCCAAGTGAAATTTGTTGACTAAAAAAACAAATCAATGAAGTTAATTCCAATACTATCCTAAGAAAAAATAATTATAAACTATCAAAAGGTAGAAACATGATGGTATCAATACAACATATCCCAAGTATAGTAAATGTAAAATTAAGGTCTTTTTCATTTATGAATATAAATACCATAAAATATCTCTAAAAATATTCATGATGAAAATATCATTTTCATTTTGAAAATCACTTTTTAAACCAAAATACATTTTGAAAATACTTTTCTTTGAAAATCACTTTTAAAAACTAATAATTTAAAAAAATATTAAGAAAAAATTATTATTTAAAAATAACCTTGTAAACTTGAAAAGGAAGCTTCAAATAAATGATTGTCATATTGGTAGGTAATTTCATAAATTTCATACAAGTTAAAAAATAACATTCCTTTTTCACTATAAAAAGGTTTGAAAGGTTCCTTATTTTGAAAACAAAAAGTATATTCCATTAAAAAAATTAAAAAGAAAAAATGGGTAAAGACTTATTTAATAAATCATTTTGAAAATGTTAATAATGTTTTTTAAATCATTTTTATAAAACATGGTTTTGGAAGAAAAAGGATTTTCGACTGAAACGATAAATGAAGTTATGTTTAATTAAAAACATTTTATCAAATTATTTTAAGTACTAAAGTGTGGGGAATGGTACTATTACTTTAAAATATCATGAATAAATAGTTTATAAAAAATAAAATGGGTTTATTTGTACAATGATAAAAAAAATCATTCAACTAAAAATTAATAATAAACAATCTTGATTAGATTGAGATTGTTAAATAAACCCTTACAATGATCATAACATTGAAGTGATAATTAATAAATGAATCAATTATTTTTATCATCTATAAATCCAAATAAAATAATTCGAAATGAAACATAAGATAATAAAAAGTCCTTATACACATAATCTTATAATATCAATGAAAATGAAGAAATAATATATTCAAATGAAAATAAATTGAGTTATTAAATTCTTATAAGCTTGTAAATTTTCAAGACAAATCCCCTTGGAAGAAATAATTATAATTGAAACTTAAAATACAATTAATTAATAATTATTAATGCTATTATATTTAAAAGTATTAGTATATACACCACATTGAATTCAATTGGTGTATAATAACAAATTAGTCTCAATGGAATGTAAATTGAGACGAGATCCCTTACCGCATGACTCCTTTTGTTGAAAATGATTTAACTACCTATATAGTGGTTTTAAAATTTTCATTAACTTATTTAATAACTATAATTAATATTTATAAAATAATATATTATCCTTTTATAGCATCATATAAATCATTCATTAATAATCTTTCATTATTTTCATTATTTCGGGCGTTATTTGCCTTGTTTTTGCATGCATGTTTTTTCATAGATGATCTAGTTCTTACATGTATATCATCTCCATTATAATAAATATGACATAATTATCATATTTATATATAAATTATACCTTTAATACCAATAATTAAGGATGCTTCTTATAAATGAAGTATGTGATGATCATGGAGACGATAGGCCATACGTATGCATGAGTAACATTTCCATTTTTCAATAATTATTATAAAAATGAGGTAAGTAATATTTTATATTTCCATAATTATAATAATATCATAAATACCATATTATATACTTATATATGTCATCTATGTGGTGTGGTTATGTAAATAGAGTCACATCAATTCATTGAAGCGGTAGCCACACAAACACAAACATTCCTATCATGAGTGAGTAAAAAGGTAAGAAATAAAAATGATATATTATCTTAATAGAATAATAAATATGTAATTAATATAATAATTATGTAATTTATATCATATATAATAATTAACCTTATCTTTATCTCTTTCCATGTAAAGTGATAGTGAAATAAAAATCACATTGCTTTGCGAGACAGTATTCCACCGTACACACAATAGATGTTATCGTATCCCCTGTTAAATGTAAAGTAATATCTATATATATAATATAATTAATACATAGGTATATTTAGGATTTATATATCATTTATGTAATATATATCCATCATTATATCCAACCATGAAAGGTTTGGGTGGAAAAATTAACCACATCAGTTTACGATGTGGTAGTCCGATGTACACACGAATGATGATTTTGTAACACATTTTATGGAAGTGGGGGTGGTGGTAGTTCATGACCTCAAAATAAAAATAATATAGATGATACTTAGGTTATTATATCATCATGTTTTAATAATAATTTAAGGAGGTGGAGAAACGAATAAAATAAAGATGCATGTTGAAGAACATTATATCTTCTTTGAGTATTTTTCATAGGTTTGCACCAAATCCTTCCTAGGTTGGATTTATGCCCAAAATAAGTCTTATAGAATGAAATTAGGGAAGTTTATAATTTATTTTAAAAGGTATTTACTGATCCAAAGGTGTGTTACGGTGTAAATAAGATAGGAGAGTGGGTGGCCGTTAATAAGTGAGGGGAGTGGCACACTTGTATGTTTTCAAAAAGATTTAATCATACCCACGTTTTCAGCATGCCAAAAGATTCCAAAATAGGAAATTCTTGAAACTATAAAAGATAAGGTTAAAATATATCCATACAATGGGTTTTGTAATGTTTTTGGGTCATTTTTAATGATTATCATTTTAGCTTCACCCCTTGGTAAATCCATTTTTACCTTAATCACGGTAATTAATATTTATTATTTTCACTATTCATTTGGTCAAAAATTAAGTTGGGATATTTATAAAATATAAATAATTATAATTAAAAATATCGAAATATTTTTTTCAAATTTCATTCACATAATTGGAAAATTATAACAAAAAATTAATCCCACATATGTGATTAGATAGCGGGTTTTTAAGGAGAAAATGTTCAAAATTTTATAATGTTTTTATATTGACATTCAATATGAAAATTATTAAAATGACCTAAATTTGATTAATTTATTTCAAATTAAACTAATTTTACTTCAAAAATAATATAAAATATAATTTAACTTTATAAATGATTTAAATGAAAAGACACTTTTTAATTAAAATCCATTATTTTTAACTATTCATCAAAAAATAAAACATTTCAGAAAACCCTAAAAATTCACCATAAGATAATTTTAATATTATGATTTCAGAAATTAATTTCATTTTTTCAAATAAATTTTCAAAAATTGGTAAAAATTAATTTTAAATTATGTGTTAAAAGTGTGACTCAACCATCTTTTAAAAAATATAGTTTTTTAAGAAACATTTCTTTTTCTTTTAAATGATTCTTATTCTATTTATAATCAATAGATAACCATAATTTTTATATTTTATTTAGTACTATTAATACAATCCAATTTAACATCTAGGTTAAACTTGTTGTATTAAATAATAATATTTTAATAATATTTCACATTTCGTTTAAACTTAGTGTTATGTGTAATGTAACCTACACTTAGTATAGCGTGTAACACAAGGTAAAATAAGTGTTGTATGTAATGAAAGATAAACATAGTGGTTAATTTAATGAAATTATAACATATCGACCCAGATTCCATTTGTCTAGTACTTTGAGTCAGTTTATTACGAGTCCTCAAGCGCGCCTCACAGTATGCCAAAGGTTGGTGACTATCACTGAGGGCCTAGAGTGTGGTAATGGAGAGACTATTCCCTCATATCAGAGTAAGAAACAATATAAATGTTTAATTATAATACATAGCAGTAAATAAAAATTATGGAATAAATAAATAAACTAAAGTATAGAATTCTATAATAATAAATGAAATTCTAAAAATCCTAAAAAGCTATGTCATACAAACAACATTGGTCACCCACAAGGTCGAACATACATGCAGGATCACATAAATAAAATGACATAAAAGTACAAGGATCGGATACAATTTTCAATCCATACCAAATAGAAAGTATCCAGAAACTGTTGAATTGCATCGGCTCGATCATAAGAACAAACACAAGTAGCTCTGCTCGACCATGAAACTATGGGCCTCAACCCTATCCACAATGCATTTCTGCTTAACCTAAAAAACATACATAATGTTTGCAAGCACACTAAGGTGCATGTATAGGGGTGAGAAATAATCCCAATATTCCACCCCAATAATGAACCCATAAAATAATTTGCAAATTAAATTCTCATGTAATATGCTCAGCTTAGCTGAGACACAACTAAAAAGAAAAGTAAAATAAATAATCCTGAAACCACAGTTGATCCCTAGGTCTATGATCCCAATCAAATGGTAAAGGTGATGTCATGGATATCCTTATTTATATATATATATATTTTTATTCCCATACATATACATATATACATAAATATGAATATACATGCATAAGGTGAAATAAATAACATAAAACCAGTAGCATTAGATCCTTGGGTCCATAATCATGATTTCCTAGACATCTTGTACAAGGACATTGAGTTGGATGTCGTATCACTAATGTTTTTTATCAATAATTATATCTTTGGGTTTTTAATCCCAATCAATAGTGTCATCTTCAACTAGCATCATAAATGTCTCAGAGAAAGGGATGTCACTACAGGAAGATACTCATCCTAAACTTGGGTTCACCAATACTCTCCTACAATCAGTATAATAATATATTCTATGGAGTAAATATTTAAATCATATAAATGGTCACTAAGTTGGACATAATTCCACTCATTCCTTATAAATACAATCCAATGTTTGAGCCCTAGGTCCTGATTCTTAGGCAGTCATGACATTGCTACTTGGATAATCCCTAAGGTTCTAACCCTTAGGTGATGTAAATATAGCTCATTAGTGAGATTTCATTCCCACATATTGAGGTATCTAGTAATGTAGAGTGTAATAATACCTTCTTTCGAGAGAGAATAATCATCCACATGTATCCAATGATGTGAAAATCCAGGTCCAATATTGTATTAATGTAACTGACCAGGGAGAGTGTGATCATCCCTATCACTCAGGAGAGAGTTATCATCTGCAAGTATAATTAGTAGGGATTCCATTCCAAAATCTATGAGAGCATAATAATCCTCATCATAGGTTAATCATAGGATAACGGAATCATCCTCATCAATCTAGAGAGTGTAATAATTCATTATTATCATTACTAGGGACTTCACTCCCATATATCATAGTTGTATGATCAGCAGCCAGATTCCAGAAAGAACCTCTAGAAATCTCAATAATGTATGAATAAAATATAGAGGCTCAATTCTAGATCCCAAGAAGTACCTATTTGTATACAATTAAAAATTATAAAAATCATGGCTTATAATCTAAATCCTTGGGAATCATGTCTGGTCATCCCAATAAGAAAAAAAGACACAGCGCGTCAGGCTCAATAGCCACCTACTAGGAATCACCTCTGGTAATCATCATTGCATCAGCAGTAAACAAGTTAACGTATAATGAAAATTTTGAGGGTGACCAAATTCCTAAAGCCTCCACTACGACCACAGTTACATGGGAATAAAAGTTCAGCATGGGTTCTATGGTGACACCCACTACCATCTCTACACAAACCCCCAATGCACTAGCTCATGGTCGGTCAAACATTAGGGCACCCATTGGATCCCTAATGTAAAAACACTAAAGAGGTATCCTAATTAGGATCCTCAAGGTATACTCTTAATAAAATTCATCCTATGTGGGATCCTTAGCTGTAAAGTTAAAGGGATGAATCCTATATGTTATCTTTGAAATGGTATATAGGAAAAGGCACCCTATAGGGGACCCCAAACAACCAAGCATGAAGGAAGAGGCATTATATAAGGGATCCTCTAAACGGAATATAGGTAATGGGATCCTAAAAGGTATTCCCTGGGTCTTCTTGTAAGAAAATTAATCCCAAAAGTGATCCTAGGTAATAGGAAGAAGGTAGATGCTTCCTACATGGGATCCTCTAGGTCAAAACATTAGCAATGGAATCCTATAATGGATCCTCGAAACCAAATAGTCTCATAGCCTCCTAGGACAAAAGATAAAATCTTACTAGGGTGATGTCTCTAAGGTTAAAGTTACAAAGGCATCAATCAAGAGAGATATATTATATCCCATCTCAGATTAAGGTCTCAAACTAGGTTGTTCTGAACACCAAACCTATCATTCTCATCTCATGTCTCTTCCTCAAAAGACAACTAGACTCAATTACTAGAGGAAGAAAAACTCCATTTATGTAAAATCATGAAATGTCACTTAGGAGTCCATAAAACGCCCCAAGGGTTTCACCATCACAATATTCTTGAAAAGGTACTCACAATGGACTACTCATGCGTCCAATTCTAATCTTGGGTGTACAGAAATGAAAACCCCCTCAAAGGGTAGCAAGGGAGGAGTAAACGGCATGTGTACCCTAGTACACATTTTGTACCCTAAAAACTCCACCTGGGTGGGTACTTTATGAGGAATTGGGGTGCCAACTAGACCGTACTCGAGTGGTAAGGGATCCTGCTTGGAATCTAAGAGACCCAGGTTCAAAATCAGGTGGAGGTGAATTTCTGGGTTATTGTAGCAGTACTGTAGTAGTACTATAGTAGGTAGTGTTTAGTAATATAGCAGCCAGAACTATTCACCCAATTTGGGCCTTCAGGCCACCGGTTTGGGCCTATGGGTCTCCAGGGACCTCGGGTCATCAATGGTCTTCAGGCCTTAGGGCCTTCGGGCCACAAAGACCATGGAGTAGCCTAGTTCACATTGAGCCAGAAGAGGATCAGAGCAATAAGACTAGTAGTCACCTGAAGCAGAGCTACCAAATTGGAAGAATGAGAGGGTATGGAAATTTCCATGGGGACCAGGAATCATAATGATTTGTATGAGGCAATGATATCCAATCAGCAATTCAAGGTGGGTAGCTATGCGATCAATGATGCAGAAGCTGGGGAGGGGTAGTTTTTGTGGGTTGGGCCTACGGGTCATGTATTGGGCATAGTATGCCTCTGGGCCTTTAGGTCATGTATTGCGAGTCACATCGGGCCTTGTGCCTTGGGCCTACGGGTCATGTACGGGTTCCCCTTAATCCCTTTAAAAGGGGGATTATCTATGATAAAAATAAAAAATAAGGCCTTTGGGCCATTTGGGTATGAGGAATTAGTGTGTAAAAACCAAAGTACATGGTGTGTTGGTCCTGTACACAGTGTGTAACCCACACAGGGTACCTACCCATGTACCTCACATGGCTTGGCCATGTATATCACCTATTCATGTACATCTACATGGCATTCAAGCCATACCGGCTCTACCAATGTACTCTACATGTCCATATTCCCCTACACAGGCTGCCTAGTTAGGTACTCAGCTACATGGCTGATTCTGAGTACACAACATGTATATCCCCTAAACGGTGTGTACTTACAAAATATCATCTTCCCTAGATAGGAATAACACATTCCATGTTCTCCCTAAAACACATGACATGTACATAGGTTTCCCAAAAGGAAAACTCCAAAATCGCCATGAAACCCCTATTTTCTCAAAAAAAGTTATAGATCGACCCATTAGCGGTCCCACGAAATAAAAATGGTGATTAAAAATTGAAAATGATAAATATATAAGGATATTCATCGAAACATAAAAATTTCCTAAATTTGGGTGGAATCTACTGATGCTTTTCACGTTTCCATGCTCCACAGCTACTGCATGATGATCTGGTGCATCATGAGTTTCACAGTGATACCTATCTTGCTTACTCTATCTCTCTCTCTCTATCTATATATCTTTTCATCTCTATATCTCTCTATCTATCTTTTTATCTCTATCTCCCTTTACATTTTTCTCTCTCAGTAAAATGAAAAAGGAGGATCCATAGGGGAAATATGCAAGAAGCTAAAGGTGAAGAAAGAAAAGAAAAGAGGAAAATAAAATAAGAAAATGAAAAAGAAAAGGGATCTTGGACATGCTGTAATTCCCTAATTGATTGTATTCCCTACATAAGAAAAAATATCTATTATAGACACAATGGTGGAGATGGAATATCAATACAACACTCTGTTAAAAATATATCACCAAATGAACCTAAGATAATTTATTAATATTTATTTAATTAAATATTAATTATTATTTATCCCACTAAAATTCAAACGGATCATATTTTCACAAAACTACTATACTAGGGTAAACACCCAATTCCAAGACCAACTGAGTGGTCATAAAAATTATCCAAGATCTTTTATTAGGTGAAAAGTCCATTTTACCCTATATAATCATCTGAAATAAAAAACTAAAATTTCTTCTCAAAATTCCATTCTGAGAAAGTTTGGTTCCTTACAATCTCCCCACCATAAACCTTCTCATCCTCAAAACTCCTAGTGGTAAGGCTAGAAACTATTCTCTCACCCTAATCATGTGCAAAAATAATCTATCTGGACTATCCAACAACCAGACTCATAGCGTCAGCAACTTTCTCCTATATGGGAGATGTTTAACTATGACTGATCTATTACTCCCACCACAGGAATACCCTTATCATCATCTAAAAACCAAACTCCAAGCTCAAAAACCCATGTAAAATATATAATTCAGCTAAAAATGAGGGTTAACACCCCCAAACAACTAGTGGTGCACTCCCAACCATAAGGCTTACCTTATACTGCTCCTCACGCACAACCTCAATAGGTTCCTTTATCAAATCAGGAAATACATTTTAAAATAAAATCATCTCAACATACATCAGACACTCTCTCAGCATTCTCAATATGATTTCATGATAGGGCATGATCTTATCTAATCGGGAGTGTACTAAGATTTCATCAAAAAAAAGTTTACATCTCTCTCGAGCCACACTCATAATAAAGTAGGTTTTACTTTCCTTTAACAAATACCTAACACCATGTATCCCAACAATGTGTGTCTGGGCCCAACCATGGGGCAACCATCTCACAACACCCGGTCAATTCTCGATGTCTCCTCCACCACGGAGGAACATTTCTCATTCAACCATAAATCATAGAAAACAATGCCCATGGAAAGTCTTGAAAACATTAGTCCTTATATCACATATGGCCACTCACCAATTTAATATTTAAATGATACCATGCATAATCATTGTGTGCCTCTATTTCTTGACTCATACTGAAATGAGTCATCCAACACAATGCTAAGATGACTGTGATAAATAGTGCATCAGTATAATTAAGCTAGAAGATTCATTGGAAATCCTATTCAAAATTGGGCACCATACCAATGTCGTGATCTATTTCATGACTACCCTATACATGGAATTGTTCTGGTAATGATATTCTACCCACACTCTGAAAAAAATATCAACAATGGAACACTGATCAACTAGGCTAGGAACTAGAACATTCCTAACCATTAAGGCCAATCTTAATACCAAATCAACCTAGGTGTTTATCAAAAGATGAAGGGATCAATATGCCTATATGTAAAAACATGAGAACTTGCAATGCCTCAATCTCAAAACGAGCATATGACCAAGCTCAATACCTAAAATATAGTTCATAAGCCTGGGACAACCTCTCATGCAGACTTCCCTTGAACAAAATAGACATTAACCTATAAGGTTATTGGTCAAAAATAAGGACCTATTGGTCTCCCACCTATCCATACAGATCATGTCTCATCACTAGGTCACAATTTATAACCAACTATTCTAAAATATCAAACCTCTCCAAGGGAGGTAAAGATAAACCTGCCCTATGAGGGTCAATACTAAAGATATTACTTACAAGGGCCCTGATATTCACTGAGCATCCTCATAAGGAACTTATCATTAGAGGTCATGATAATAAAGTAAAATTCATATTGAATTGACACTCTTCGGGCATCCATATATAATAATACCCCCAGGAGGTCCATCTCACAAGAAACAACCTGGCGCCTATCGGAATTGTACTCCATGATCCAATTAAATAACCACAAATGAGGTCAATTAAGTATAATTTCATTCTAATATATGTATGAAAAAATTTTATAGATTTATAATAACAATTTGAATAATTAAAACTAAAAGAAAACCCTAAAATTGGTATAATATATGGGAATCATGTGCCCTATAAACCTACTAGGGTCACTGCACCTACCGTGCATGAGGATAGAGTCATCAGCCACACCGCTAAATTCCTCAATATTGATCCACATCCCCTTCCATCAGAAGGAAATATATATGAAATTCATATTAATTGAATATATTTCCACTAAAAACCTATATTGGAAAACACCTTTTAGGTTATTATTGAAACTTTGAATAATTTGCCTCTATTATCAGAAATAATCACACACTAGAAGGCCTATAACATGTGAATACTATATGCCAAATATGTTGCATGGGATTCATATTTCCTTTTCCATCCAATATTCAAAATCTATCCATGTCCTCTTACCAATGGGTCAAGAAACAAAAATCCATAATAAATAATAACATCCATATAACATGTGGTTTGATCAAGGAGAAATCATAAAAACTGTAATGTCATAGGTCAAAACAGAAAATCCCATATCCCTAGAAACTAGGAATTCTTACCGGAACATATGTTATCTATGCACCAGACCGATATCCATCACAGGTTCTGAAACATTCTTAATACTCTTATCTATCATGTCCCAAATAGTAATTCCAAGGAAAATAACCACTCTGATACCAATTTGTAACATTCCAACCTAAATGCCACTAATTTGGTACTAGGAGTCGATTCGTTATGAGGCCTCAAGCATGATTCCACGTATGCTAGATACTATCGACTATTAGTGAGGACTTAGGGTGTGATATTGGGGAGACTATGCCCTCATACTAGAGTAGGAAATAATATAAATAGATAATTATAAAGCACATAAGTAAATAAAAAGAGTGTGGTAGCGTTAAATAAACTAAAATATATCATTTTTTAATAATAAATGAAACTCTAAAAAATCCTAAATATATATGTCATACATACAACACTGGTCACCCACTGGGATGACTATACATGAAGAAGAACATAAATAAACTTGAATAAAATTACAAGGCTCTACTACTAACTTCAAGCCATACCACTTACCAGTCTACATACACTTCAAACATCATTTTCAAGATCATAAGAAACCACATGAGCATCTCTACTCAATCATGAAGCTCTACGGCTCAGCCCTATCCAAAATACATTTTTTACAACCTGAAAAGAAAACATAAGGTATGCACACACACCAAGGTGCACATATAGGGGTGAAAAAAATCTCAATAGTCCACCCCAGTGATGAACCTATAAAATTATATCATAATTACATGCTCATGAAATATGATCAGTCTACCCAATACACAACTAAAAAGACATCCAGTAGTTGGGTTTTGGTTTAGTGGTAAGCACCCCTTAATTATACATGAAAAATGGGGGTTTAAAACCCATTGGGTGTAGGGTACTGTAGCAGCGGCGGTACTATAGAAATGGTGGGCACTATAGCGGCGACAGGTCACTATAGTGGCGGTAGAGTACTATAGCAGCGGCAGGTATTGTGCAGTACTGTAGGAGTGAAGTACTGTATTAGTACTATTCACAGAACGGGGCTTCAGCCAAAAAAATTGGCCTACGGGCCATGTACTGGGATAAATTCTCACTAGGCCTTCGGGATATGTAATGGATCTCCCTCTACCCAGTTAAAGAGGTCTTTTCTTTGCTTTAATAATAAATGAGGCTTCTGCCCGAACCTTTTAAAAAAAGGCAACTAAAACATATAATAGTGAAACCACAGTCGATTCGTAGGTCTGTGGTCCTAGTAAACTGGCCAAGGTGATATCATGGATACACATATTTATATACATATATGTTTATATACCCACAAACAGACATATATACATTAATAAAAATATGCATGTCTAAGGTGAAAGAAATAACATAAAACCATCAATAGTCAATCCTTCTGTTTGTAATCCCAATCGCATGGACATCCTGTGGAAGGGAATTCATATGGATGTAATACAACTCAACCCATGTATCATTAATTCGATCTATGGGTCCATAATCCCAATCGATAGTGTCTACTTCATCCAGTGGCAGAAATGTCTCAGAGCAATCTACGTCACCACGGGGGGATACTCGTCCTAACCATGGGTTCACCCATACTCACCTCTAATCACTCTAAAAAATGATTCCATGGAGTATATATGGAAATCCTATAAATGGTGGATAATCTATACATCAGTCCACTTAGGACATGTAAATCCAATCCAATGTTTGAGCCCTAGGTTCTAGTCTGTATGTGGTTATGACATTACGACTTGGATAATCCATAAGGGTCTAACCCTTGGATGATGTAAAGATAGATCATCAGAGAGACACCATTCCCACCTCTTGATCCTAATCATCCACAATTATCCAGTAATGTTAAATTCCATGTCCAACATCATGATCAAGTAACTAACCATGGAGATAATAATAATCCTTATCACTCGGGAGAGTATAATCATATGATAGTATAATTAATAGGGATGTCATGCCCAAATCAAGTAGAGTAGAATCATCCTTATAAAATTTCAATCAAAGTAGAGAGGAATCATCCTCAACACTCGATAGATCATAATCATCCATGAGTATCACTACAAGGGACACCATGCCTGTATATCATAATAGTAGGCTTAATATCCAGATTCCATGAAACACCTTTAGAAGTCTCTATAATGTAATCATCAAATATACAAGATCAACAACTGGATCGTAGGTAGTACCTCTAGGTATGAAATTAAACATAAGATATAACATGAATCAAAATAAAAAATCCTAAGAAATTATGTCTGGGAATCCTAATAAGAAACAAAGATTCAAAGTGTCAGGTTCAACAGCCACTAACTAGGAACCACCTCTAATAATCATTATTGCATTATCAATAAACATGTGAATGTATAAACATAAGAGTGAGGGTGACCAAACATCTAATCCCGCGACTAATACTACATACACATGTGACTAAAATTTTGCTATGGGTTCTAAGGTGACACATACTACCTTCTCTACCCACACCCCCAATGCACTAGCTCATGGTTGGTCAAACATCAGGGCAGGCACTAGTCAACTCAAGTAAAAACATTGAAGAGGCATCCTACTTGAGATTCTTAAGGTATAACCATAATCAAATGCATCCTATGTGGGGTCCCAAGCTGTGAAGGAAAAAGGGAGGAATCCTATACAGGATTCTTGAAATAGAACATAGGAAAAGGAATCCTATAGGGGACCTCCAACAACCAAGCATGAAGGAAGAGGCAATCGTAATTGGATCCTCTAAATGAAATTCAGGTAAAGGGATCCTACAAGGTATTCCCTAGGTCATCTTGTAAGTAAATGATTCTCAAATGGTATCCCTTGTAACATGAATAAGGAAGAGGCATACTACATGGGATCACCTAGGTCAAAATGTAATTAGATGAATCCTAAAAGGGATCCTTAGAAACAACTAGTCTCCCAGCCTCCTGGGTGAGGACGGAACTTCTTGCAACGGTGATTTCCTCAAGGGTAAAGTTAGAAAAGCGTCATTCAGGATATATATCTCATAGACCATATCAGATCAAGGTCTCAAACTAGGTTTTTTTGAACAACCATCAAGTCATTATCATCTCAAGTCTCTCCCTCAAGAGACCACTAGGCTTAATTTTCATAGGAAGAAACTATCCATTTAGGAAAAAGCTTAAAATGACACTTAGGAGTCCTTAAAACACCAAAAGGTTTTCACCATCATTAACTACATGAAAGTATACTCATAATGGACTACTCATGGATCCAATTCTAACTCCTTGACATAAGTAAATGAAAAAACCCTCAAAGGGTAGCAAGGGAGGAGTACACTATTTATGTACCATGTTACATGGAGTGTACCCCTGAAACTCAACTTGGGCATGTACTCTAGACAGACTTGGTGTTTAAAATCCCAATTACATGGCTTGTTGGTCATGTACACAACATGTACCCAACATTGGGAACTTTCTATGTACCACTCATGGCCCGACCATGTATATCTCCAGGTCGTGTGTATCTACATAGTGTTCAACCCACCTGGGGTCTACCTGTGTAATCTACATGGCCATGTACCCCCACACGGGTTGACTATTTAGGTACTCGGCTACATGACTGAGTCCTAGTACATTGCATGTATAGCCCATACATGGTGTGAACTTCCAAAAGATCATCTTCTACAAATAGTAAGAACATATGGAATGTGTTCCCAAAATCACATGTTGTGTACATAGGTTTTCCCAAATGAAAAACCCCCAAATTTTCCTAAAACCCCCATTTTTTGAAAACACTATAAATCGACCCACTAGGGGTCCCAAGTAAGAAAAAATAGAATAAAACATTAAAACAATAAATCTATGAGGATATATAGAGAAACTTAAAAATGGGCTACCTCTGGGCAAAATCCACCGAATATTCTCTCATTTCCATGCTTCATGGCCATTACATGATGGTCTGGCATGTCCCGAGTTTCATAGCAGTACCTCTATCTGTCTTTCTCTATCTCCCTCTCCCTTTTTATCTCTTCGTTGAATGGTAATTGAGAAGTCACATGAGGTGTGCATGAGATGATATAGGGGAAGGAAGAAAAAAAATAGGAAAATAAAAAAAAGTAAAATAAAATAAAAATAAGAAGATAAAAATAAAAAAGAAAAAGAAAAAGAAAAAGAAAAAGAAAAGTGGGATCAACACAGCCCTGACACCCAACTTGATTTTTTCCCCATCTAGGAAAAACTCCCTGATTTGGACTCAATGGCAGATATGGGATCTCAATCAGACACTTTGTTCAAAAGATATCTCTAAATGAACCTATGCGAATAAATTGATATTTAATTAATAAAATATCAATTATTAATTATTTTAGCTAAAATTTGAATGGACTAGATTTCTACCAAACTCCTTTACTAGGGTAACCACACTATTACAGGACCAATGGAGTGGTCAGAAAAATTATCTGAGATCATTTGCTAGGATAAAATGTCATTTTACTCCTTATAATCGTCTGAATGCAAAAAAATATAATTTCTGCTCAAAATTCCAGTGTAAAAAAACACCAACTCTTACGGAAAGCTATTGAAGATATTGAATTTATTTAAATATATATATATATATCATAAAGTCTTGAGGTTTTATTTTTTCTTCTAATCTTGGTATTACATATCGCATATGTTATCAAAGACAATGTTATTATTTTAAAATATTATGGTGTTACATTCCTCCCACCTCAAATAAATTGTGCCTCTGTATTTTAAACATGATCTCAGTAGTCAAATGTTTTATATTTTTAAATACAATTATTGAAAAAAACCCACATCATAGAAAGAATTAATAAAATAACCTCTTAATAAGAGATATATGGAATTACAAAGTTTAGATTGAATGACATATAACTAGGTTTCTATGTAGGAGAACATTATTGGATATTAAAGATATGTACATGGAAGAAAAGAGTAAATAATTATATAGTGTTATTAAGGTCATTGATCATAAGAAATTTAATGATAAATGTAATGTTAACGTCCACAAACACATAAATATATAATGATTTAAAATACCATCTGATTTATCAGATAGGAATGTAATTGGATAACATTTTTGCTTCGAGATCCATTTCCTAAAATCAATGAATTATTTTGCGATCTATGAATATAAGGAAATATACTTGCTTGATATTTTTTTATTTCATAAGAACAATTTCATCCATTGGTTTTCTTTGATCAATTTCCAATTCATCCTATACTACATGAAATGAGTATCCAAAAATGAATTTTTTATGCCTGAAATACTAAAATTCACTTTTAACAAATTGTAAGATCCGTTAAAGAGTGAAATTTATTTAAATATATCTATAACTATTTTACAAAACCAATATGATTAGCATAAGTTGTCCAATATACTAAATTTTTCTCTAAACATAAAAATTATCACCACTCATTCATCGTTAATATTTATTTTTCAAATATTTTACCTAAAAATAATGACATATTAACCTAGACATCATGTAGGCTAGTGGTAGGTGTTAAACCCTTATAGTCCTTCAGCCATGGTTTCAAGCCCCATAACATTATCAGCCACATTGGGTTGTCACCTAGCATGTAGGTTATACTTTTTCTAAATTATATTAATATAATTCCTATAATGTTCACAAAAAAATATGATGGATATCCTTGAAATTAAATAAATAATTAAATAACTATTTTACTATGGTATTCAATACAACATTTTTTTACAAAGTCTAATAATCATATTTGACTGTTATTATAATGTTATTAATGATCATACTAATCCTAACTATGTCAATACCTTTAATCTAATGTCTATAAAATTTAAATGCATTATAAATAAAATAATTTTTTCACTAAAACTTTTACTAAACTAATGGGTTGTATTGCAATAAATTTCTCCCAAAATATCCTTAATCTTAGTTGACTCTAATCATATAAAACCAAAAAATTTGTTTCATTAGTTGAAATTACGATCAATATTAAAATAATAAACCCATAATGGTATCCATAACTATTATGTTAATGAAGACATATACTCTTCTAAAATTTAATATAATCCTTAGATGTTTCATAATTCTTATAACTGAAATACCATTGGTAAAATACTTCTACAATTTAATTATTGAATCTCAATACATAAATACTTCATCTATTTTGATTCCACATATGTCCTTCCTTGGTCTAGTGCTTATACTTTAGTAGAGGGAATTAACTTGGATAATGACCAGGTTCGCTACATATAAAAACAAACTATAAATGGACCCCTAGGATGACATTTATTTCTTTTCATCATACTCTTCCTATTTATTCAAAAATTATTTTATTTTTTCCCTTACTTTCTACACATAAAGCATTTTCCTATTCCTTTTAGACACCTTTTCAATCTAAGTACTTTATGTTTAACCTAGGTCATTCATTTTCATCATCCATTCAAATCCTTCATAATATATTGTAAATACAATATGAATTATCCTAATCATATTCCTCAGGAGTGTCAAACTAGGTGTGCAGTAAGGCGCATTATCGTGCACCATGTGGTGATAAGGTTAAGCCCAATGTTCTTTTTTCCGATTTATTACCCCTAGGTAACTATATTCCGGAATCATATTCACTTGTAGTATCTATACAAGGATGTATTTCCAAGAAACACTACATAATATCTTCCTTACCAAAATTTTAGGATTTTCTTATACATATCCTCAAATTTATTATAGGGTTATGTTCCCTAATCTATGTTTTCCTAAATTTAGTTTCTATGGTTTCTACTAAAATTCCTATGATACCAACTTCACAAGCCCCGACCATAGCATCTTAGAGATGGTGTATGCCTTATTACACTGACTTAAGATATAAGGAATCACATCCTGAGGGACCAAATATTTTAGTATTCTTGGTAAATGTAAAATATAATTGGGTGTTAAATTACATTTGAATACATAAATTACAACATATTTTTTCGAGAATAACATTATTCTCTCTAAAATATCCTTAAATATCAAACATAGTACACTAAATGGATTCATAAGAAAGGAAAAAAATAAGGGTGAGATTAAATGCTCAGTAAGGGTTAATTATTCCAAAATCTATCATTAATCAATAATAATAACCAATATGGTAAGGTAAATAACTGAACACATATGTCATGTAATCAATAAACTAATAATGAATTACATCAAGAGATAATTTCAATATGAAAATCTCATGGATAATAATCAATATGGGGTGGTAAATAACTAAACATGCATGAAATTTAATCAATAACTTGGCTATAATAAATAGATAAGGAATAATAAAGATAGAAATTTATATAAATTAAAACACATTCCATTTAATCAATAAACTGATAATGAAATGAATCTAGAGATAATATCATTGTGAAAATATCATGGATAATAGTAACAGAATTCTTAATGAAGGAAAAGCTTAATTATTTTATGTCATTATCTCAAGCATTATGATACCTCTACCAGCAATAACTTTCACAAGACAGTTTAAACTACTTGGCATAAAACCATTGTGTTTGTTGAACTGATTTCATGTTAGCTTACTGATTCACCTCATGAGACTACCGATTCATCGAGGTTAAATCTATAACTAGACACCACCCTTATCTTTAATGTCTAAATAATTCCTCATATATCTAATAATTGATTTAACTCATAAAAAATGTTCTTAATCATCAAATATCTATATTGAGTAAGGAATAAGTAGTTAAAAATACTTCCCCAAATAAAAAAATGATTTTCAATTTACAACACCATATGTAGAAATGATATATGATTTAAGAAATAAATATCTCCATGATAAATAATATTAATATTTAGGGTAAATTTAATGTCCAATGATCATTGTAAAGTTATTGACTAGAAAATAAATCAAGGAACTGAATATCAATATTATCCTTGGTCAGAATAATCATAAACCATTGAGAGTAAGAGTAAGGATGGTATCAATACAACATATCCTTGGTGTATTATATATAAAATGAAGAGTTTTTGTTATTGATGAATAAAAATACCATAAAACATATTTAAAAACATTTCAAGGAAAATACACTTAACATTTTGAAAATCACTTTTTAAAACATAAGACATTTTAAAAATTATTTTCTTTGAAAATAACGTTTAAAAACTAAGAATTTATAGAATATTAGGAAAAACAATACTTAAAAATAATCATATAAACATTCAAAGTATTATTCAATTAAATTATGGTCATGTTGACAGTTAATTCAATTAATGTATTGTAAGTTAAAAACATTCATTTTTCACTATAAAAAGGTTACAAAAATTCCTTTTTCAGAAAAAGACAAAAAGATTACTTTAAAAAAATTAAAAAAAACATGGTTTAAAATATTTTTAATAAACCATTTTGAAAATGTTAAAAAAATTAGAAAATATGGTTTTGGAAGAAAACATATTTCTGATCGAAGAGAGAAATGAAGTTGGATTTTCTTAAAAATATATTTTCAATTATTTAAAGTACCAAATACTTGAAAAAATGGTACTATTATATTAAAATATCATGAATAACATGAGGAAAAGAAAAATAAATGGTTCTAATTATATAATTATCAACTAATTTCCTTTAACTAAAATTTAGGAATAAATAATCTTGATTAGAATGGGATTATCAAATAAACCATTATAATTATCATAACGTTGAATTAGGAATTAATTAATGAATCAATTATGATTATCAGCTATAAATACACCTTAAAAAGTGTAAATGAAACATAATTTAATAAAAATTAATTATACACGTAATCTTAGAATATCAACAATAATGAAGAAGTGATACAACCCAATGAAAACAAATTGAGTTATTAAATTCGTTATCACTTGTAAATTTTCCAGTAAAATAACCTCTAATGAAATAATTCATATTGAAACTTAAAATACCATTAATTATGAATGAATCAATATGTTGATTTTTAAATGTGTAGTATATAAACCATATAAAAGTGAATGGGTGCATAATAACAAATAAGCCTCAATAGAATGTAAATTGACATGAAATCCCTTGTATCATGCTTTATTTTGTTAGAATGTTCATTAAGTCATGTATAGTGCTTTTAAACAAGTTATTAACATATTCCAAAACCATATTAATATTTATAATATCCTATATGATCCTTTTATAACATCTTTTCACTTGTTTGTTAATCATATTTCAATATTTTCATTATTTAGGGTGTTAATTGCCTTATTTTCTCGTGCGTTTTTTTTCATGGAAAATCTGGTTCTTGCACATATATCATATGAATAATAATAATCATGAAATAATTATCATATTTATACATTAATTATACCATTAATACCAATCATGAAAGGTTTTTTTGTAAATTATGTATGTTATGATCATGGAGACAGTAGGACATACGTACACTTGAGTAATGTTTCCATTTTTCAATGATCATTATAGAAAGGAGGTGTAACACCCCAAAATATTACAATATTTTCATTTTTGAATAAATTTAATTTTTTTCTAGATTTCATTATATGAAACACCACATTAATCATATGCTACACACAACAATTAGTTGGATTGTGTTACACGCAAGGACGAGTTTTACCGAACAACAGTATATTATTAAAATATTTTTATTTAATATAATAAGATATAGACTAGCCATTAAGTCGATGTTTATTAATATTATTAACTAATGTATGAAAATATATGGTTTAATTCATTAGTGAAAAATTAATTATAAATGAATATGGGAGTTAACTGAATATATAGGAAATGTTTTTATAAAGAAATATTTTTATGCTTCCAAAGCACTTTGGTTTTAATAAATTTAATTAATTACTATTAGTAAATAAAATTATTGGAATATATATATTATATATTCAATAAAATATTTTTTATATTAATCTAATATATTTTATAGTTTTATTATAATACTAAATCCTATTTTATGCTTTAAATTTGTATTTTTCTAAAAAGAAAATTTTGAAACCTTTTAATGGAGAACCTATTTTAAATCTAACTTTTTAAACTTTTATATATTTTATTTGCAAAAATAAATTTATTATTTCAAATTTTAATATAAAAAAATTGGGTTGGTGTAATATTTGGTATTTTTATGATAAGTTTCATTTTTTGATGAATAGTGATAAAATATTGCATTTTAATTGAAAACGCCTTTTTCATCTAAATAATTTATAGTGTTAAATTATGTTTTTAATTAGATTTAAAGTATAATTATATTAATTTTATATTATTTAATACAATATAAGTCATTTTAATAAATTTTAAATTAAATATGAATATAAAAACATTATAATCTTTTGTACGTTTTCACTTTAAAAACATATTTTCTCGTTCTTTCAATGGGAGTACTTTTAAATTAATTTTCGAAAATTATGTGTTCTAAATTTTTAAAAATGGATTAAATATTTTAAATCTGAGTGTCCAAATTATTTAAATATTCTTATTTTATTTTTGTACATATGAATAGAAACATTAGTAATATTTTTTTTTGCCGCGATTAAGGGTAAATCAGCTAATTAAAGGTAAAAATTATATTATAAATAATATAAAATTACCCCAACACTTATCCTAATTTTATTGGATAATATATTATAGAAAAAATAATCCTTGGGATGATTTTATGGCCTCTTAGAGACACTTATATAAATTTAATCCATTTATAGTATTTTATTCAAAGAAATGTCAATTTTGTCATACTTTTGTTTTTAACAAGTTAAATATATTTAATATGGGGTTATAAAGGGGATATGTTCCACTATAAATAATATTTAGAAATATAAAATGTTTATCTATATTATGGTAAATTATTTAAAAAAATTAGTTATAAAATAATTACCTTAAATGGTGACACAATGATGATGCATTAATTGTTTAATTAATTTAATAATCAAATAAATGATATTAAAAATATTAAAATAAATAAAATTTGATATAATTAATGTCATAAACTATTTTAATGGATGAATTTGACATGTTTATGATAATTTAAAATAGGTTTTTTAATATATCATATCTTTATGATATTTTTAAAAAGTCAAGTGATGAATAGTGTTAAAATTGACATTAATGATATTTTAAAATAAATAATATTTTATTAAACGATATAAAATTCATAAAAATAAAAAATTTGACTAACTAATTTTTATAATTCTGAAAATTTCATCAATTACTCAATTAATGGTTTTTTTCATTTTATTGTAATTATATTAACCATCAAAGCTTAAATTACAAGATATCATGGTAAGAATTAAAAAGGTTAAATAAGGGTTAAGGAAAAATGATAAGGATTAAAAAATAGTCAAAACTTATCTAATTTTTATTGGATTAATGTATTTAAACCCAAAATCATATTATATTTTCAATTAATAAGTATGTATTCATTTGGATTAAAAAATAAATTTATATTAATTTAATATTTTGAGGATTTTCATGAGTGCCCCTCCCCAATCCGATAAAAGGAAACCTATTATTTTCTTTAATTCACAATTAATAACATATTGGGTTCAGATAAAACCTATCCAAATCTACTACCAAAATCTATCCTCTCATCCTAGAACTCTTACTTTGGGAAGAAAGTGAACCAAATAAGTCTTTTTTTTAATCAAAAGGAGATACCCAAATAAGAGGTAACGTTCATCAATAAACGTTTTTGTTTTATTTAAACCTTAAGCCCCTTAAAAACATATTATTTCATATTTATATAATAATAAAATTTATCATAAATATACTGATAGGTTTTTATGTTAATTTTTTGACTTACACTTAATCATAATTCCATTTAATGGGTAATGAACATACCGTTCTTGTGTAAGGTGAACTACCACCTCATGAAACGATTTTGTTCATTTTTCCTTTACCACCTATCAAGGTTGGGAATTTTGATGGACAATATATTTTTATATGAAAAATATGGTATTATTATTTCTTTATACTTCTAGAATTATTAAATAGCACACACCTTCATTCTTTCCATTTTTTGTAAATACGATAACTTCATTTGTGGACATGTGGACTACTGCCTCCTCAAAACGACTCGATTCATTCACACTATACATGGAATGTATTAAGGAATATTTTAATAAAAATATGTGATATATATGAAATAAATATGACACTCTAATTATAATATACATCATTTTCTTTTCATTCTTTTAATTTGACAAATAAATGCAAGTAGTGTTCATGTGTACATACGGCCTACCGTCACCATGAATGATGCATTTAATTTCTTATCTTCAAATATTATAGATTGTTATAAATACATATATAATTGATATATATGATAATTAAATCATGTTTTACATTATTTAGATGATAAAATAATGATATAATTAATGGGAACAAAAAGTAACATGTTAAAATATACTCGTAAAACTATGCAATTAACACCCAAAATAGTGAAAATAATGAAAGATCATTAATAAATGGGTAATAAAGAATCATAAGTAAATAATATGTGGTATTATATAAATGAATATGAATATTTAATATATTTATAATACATCTATATTTATTATATTTGAGGTTTTAATGAGTACAACGAGAGTCAAGATATAAGGTAAGAGATCTTTGTCACATTTTTATTTTTATGGGACACATTCATTATACACTACTTATTTATTTTGTGTGGTGTACATACCACCCATGAATGTATTTTATGAGTATTATTATGAATATTATGGTATTTTAATATCCATAAAATTTTATTTCATTCATGGGAATATTATTCTACTGATTGTAAAGTGATATGTATTTATTTTCCAATTTCATCATTATTTGGGAATGTTTGTGTTTATGTCTCCACTGGGGAATATTTCACTTCAATGTTATTTTTTTCTAAAAATGTTTTAAAAAATGTTTTTACTATTATCCATTTATTGTTTAAATTAATTTTTACCCATTTTTACTTTTTAAAAAAAAATTAAAAAAATATTCTTTTCGTTTTATAAAATAAGGTACATTATTACTTTTCTTATAAAAGTAAAAGGAATATTTTTTAATTTATATGGAATGAAAAAAATTTCTTTTTGTCATGATGCCCAAATGTTATGAAGATTCTTTACAAGTTTACATGGTTCTTTTCAAAGAATTTTTTTTATAAATTTGCATCCTTTCAAATAAATGATTATAAAGTGTTAAAGGTTTTTTCTCAATTTACATTCCATTGAGACTTATTTTTTTTATTCACCAATTTACATATATATGGTGTAAATACATCCCTCTGACATGTTATATCATGAATATAATTATTATCATAATATTATAAGTTTAAATTAATGTTATTCCTTCATGGGTAATATGATTTAAATGTTTCAAAGTTATGTGGGACACTTTGGAATGTTTTAAAATTATTTTCCTCAAGAATATTTTTAATGATCTTTCAATGGTGTTACCATTCATCGACATCAACAACCCTTGTTTTTAATTTCCCTTCACTAGGAAATAATTGATAAAATTATATTCTTTATTCAATACGGATATTGGATAAGTCATATTATTTATTTTGATTATTAGATAAGAGGAATACTTTGGATTGGCAATGATGGGTGGGGCCCAGACTTAATATAGCCCCTTGATGCATCGATATGTTATCATCAGAAAAATAATTTAATCATATTAAAAGGGTTTTTAACTATGGTTTTAAAATATCTTATGAAAGGTATTGACAGTATAGGTTTTCATGTGTCTCACACATGATGTAGAATAATTACGAATTTCCCACATTTACACTCAGTTATTATTTATCCATGAGATTTTTCATTGATGTGTCTATGAATGTATTTCATTCCCAATTTACTGATTAAATGGAAATTGTTTCAGTTTCTTACCTTTCCATTTTGATTATGCATCACCTAGTTATTTAAATGGCATGTGTTCTCAGTTATTTACCTTTTTATATAGATTTATTCTCACCAATTCAGTATTGCTTCTGATTTACTTACCCTTACAGGGAATTTGAGATCACCCTTTTTATGTTTTCTTTACCTATGTTATGAAAATGAATCCTTTGAATGTGTTTCAAGGATGCTAAGATTTTATTTTCATTATGATTTATTGTCTTTTCCAATGTATTAATAGTATCATGTTTGTAATATGGACTTCAAAAACTACTAAATTATTCGGTTCTTTAATATTATTTCCCATGTAAACATTCCAATGTAATAAATAATGCAGCAGACCTGAGTATATAGGTTCAGGGTGTTATAGTTGGTATTAAAGGAAGTTTAGAAGAAACCTTAGAAACTAGATTTGGAAAACTTAGATTAGGGAACATAACCCTAAGATAGACTTTGATGATGTGTATATAATAACATCCAAGAATTTTGGTAAGGTAGAGATTATGTGAGTCTTCTTATAAATACATCAGTGTCTGGATACTGCAAGTGGATGTGTTACTAGAACAGATGTACCTAGGGGTAAGAACTCTAACAAGATGTGTCAGACCGGACTCGATGTAACCTAGTACATGATAATGGGCCTTATTGTGCACCTCATTTGACACTCATGGGGGATAGCATTAGGATAATTCACATTTTCTTTATAAATAAATATGAAGAATTTGTAATTAAAGATATCCCCAAAGAAACTGTGTTTACGATTATCAGATTAGTTGTGCATAAATTTCACAATTTATGTTAAGTATTTTACTAGTTTTGGGATTATACATTATGTATTATAATGATACGAACTAATTTTATATATTTTATCATTTATAAATGGTACCTAGGATAAGGAACATTAACCTCACCAATGTACATGACCCAAAGGTAATAAATATCACATATTTTATGGTCTTAGTCCAATATTTTAAAGGTAAATAGTCTCCTAATAATTCTCATAATATGAGGACATGGTATCATGTGATAATGAGATAGTTGAATAATTCCCCATGTCTTATTGATTCGACGGAATGCGAGAAAAGAAGATGATGGAAGGTCAGATATATATATATATAAAGGGAAGAAGTGAAATAAGTATTTTACCATATGTGATAATTGTGGAAAAAAACACCTCATACTTGCTTGAAGTGAATGGGAGTTTTTTATAAGTGTGGAGAAAAATTCCACCAAGTTTGTGATTTCATGGGAAAGAAAGAAAATTTAAAATGTGAAATGATTTCATTGCAAATAGATGGAACACTATGTAAATCAATGTCTCATGCTTCACAGATATATACCTCAAAATAGTCTCATAGATCATAGTCAAGATTATGTTACTGCCATGGATGAAGTGGAATGATTAATCTACTTATTTTTTTATACAAGAATTATGTCATTTTAGTATTTTACCAATAGTGTATTGGTAATAAGAATTATAGAATATATGAGTATTGTATTGTAATACATTTTTGTTTAAGGATTTGAGATCATATTTTGAATGGTAACAAGAAAATTTATTCAGTAGAAAGTAAAAGCTTTTGGAAACATAAGATTTATGGAAATACAGACCTTAATATGATTCTAATATAATGAATTTTAGATAAGGAGATGATTGATATGGGTAACGTAAATTGGACATTACTGACTTCCTTGGAACTGATTCTAAAGAATTGGATCATAATACTCAGAGGGTTCATATGGTAAACCATTTATGAAATGGTTTAAATTAAATTTTGGATGAGGTTTTAGAGATTAATGTATTACTTCACCATCTGATGAAATATATTTTATGAAATTAAGTAGAAATAGTTCAAGGCAAAAAATATAAGATTTTTCTTATAGCATTCTATCAAGTGTGTATATTTACTTATATCTTTAGAGAGAAATAATTTCTCAACTCTAGGAAAACTTATCATAAAACAATGTTGTCTTATTTTAATCAATTATTATAATATCAATAATTGCTTTTATAACTCTGTTTTAAGACTTTATGGTCATCAAATATTAGTTGAACATGTTCTCAATCACTCTCCATCAGAACTTGATGGTTAGATTTTTCTTCCATGTCCATGTTTTCACTAATTTTATCTTATTTGAATGCCTGGTTTTGTGGTAACCTTTTCATTTACTTTTCCTTGTAATTAATAAGATGTTTCATTAATCCTCTTTATGATGTGAGTTTTTCAACCACTGTTTATTTTCAAATATTAAACCTCGGACTACCGATATCAAGTTTAAATGGTGTGGACGTAATTTAATTAGGGTGGGGAGAATGTAACACCCAAATACGTAACAATATTTTCATTTTTGAATAAATTTAATTTTTTTTCTACCTTTATTTATACACAACATCATGTTAAGCTTACACTACACACAATAATGAGTTATATTTCATTACATGCATGACTAAATTTTACCGAACAACAATATATTATTAAAATATTATTATTTAATATAATAAGACATAACCTAGACATTAAGTTGGTGGTTACTAATAGTATTAAATAACTTATAAAAATATATGATTTAATTCATTGGTTATAAATTAATTAGAAATGTATATAAGAACCAAGAAAATATATTGAAAATGTTTTTATAAAGAACTATTTTTATGCTTTCAAAGGAGTTTTGTCTTAATAAATTAAATTAATTACCATTATAAATTTATATTAATGGAATATATATATTATATATTAAATAAAATACTTTTTATATTCATCAAATAGATTTTATAGGTATAGGATAATAATAAATCTAGTTTTATGCTTAAAATTTGTATTTTCTAAAAAGTTTGTTTTCCCACCTTTCCATCAAGAACATATTTAAATCCAATTTATGAAACTTTTATATATTTTATATGACAAAATAATCTTATAATTTTAAATCAGAATATAAAATTTTACTTTTTTGAATTTCTGGTAATTTTCTGGTAAGTTTCATGTTTTGAGGACTAGTGATAAAATATTGAATTTTAATTTAAAAACATTTTTATCATCTAAATAATTTATAGTGTTATATTAAATTTTTAATTGGTTTAAAATTATAATTAGATTAATTTAATATCATTTAATACAATATAGATAATTTTAATCAATTTTACATTGAATATGAATATAAAAAAATACAATCTTTTATATGTTTTCACTTTAAAATTTTGTTTTCTCGTTCCATCAATAAGAGTATTTTTAAATTAATTACTAAAAATTATATGTTATTAATTTTAAAAATTAGATTCTATATTTGGAATTATTTTATACAAATTATTTGGGCATGTGAATAGTAACTTTAGTGATATTTTTTATTACCACAATTAAGGATAAATCGGGTAATTAAAGGTAAAAATTATTTTATAAATATTAAATAATTTCTGTAAAACTTGTCATAATTTTATTTTAAGATATATTTTCAACCAAAATCATCCTTGGGCCTATTTTATGGCCTCTTGTATCTACTTGGATGACTTTAATCCATTTTTACTATTTTATTCAATGAAAAATAAATTTTTATCATACTTTAGTTTTTAACAAGTTAAATATTTTTAATATGGGGTTATATAGGGTATATGTTAGACTATAAATAGTATTTAGAAATAAAAAATGTTTATCTACATCCAGGTAATTTATTTATAATTTTAATTGATAAAATAAAAATCATAAATTGTGACACAATGATGATGCAGTAATTGTTTAATTAATGGAATAATAAAATAAATGATATTAAAAATAATAAAATAAAGATATTTTGATATAATTAATGTTGTAATCTAATTTTTTGGATTAATTTGACATGTTATTTATAAGTTAAAAGAGTTGGTACAAATATATCTTGTTGTTGTGATATTTTTAAAAAGTTAAGTGATAAATAGTGTCAAAATTGGCATTAATGGTATGTTAAAATAAATAATATTCTATTAATGAAAAAAATCACAAAAATATAAAATTTAACTAAATGGTTGTTAAAATTCTTAAAATTTTATCAATTACTCATTTAATGATATTTTTTTATTTTATAGTATTTATATTAACCCTTAATTTATAAATTACATGATATCACTGTAAGAATTAAAAAGGGTAAATAAGGGTTAAAACAAAAAAGATAAGGATTACAAAATAGACAATAAAATATATAATTTATATTGGATGAAGTTATTTTGACCGAAAATCATCCTATATTCGAAATTAATAATGTTGGAACCATTTGGATTATAAAAGTTATTTATATTTACTTAATATTTTGAGGAATTTCAAGAGTGTCGCTCCCCTATCCTATAAAAGGTAACTTATTCTTATATTTTACTCACACTTAAAAACCTATTTGGTTCATCAAAATTATATCAAAATCTCCTCCCAAAATCCATAAAATAATTCTAAAATCCTTACTTTGGGAATATTTCCAACCAAATAAGTTCATTTATGCAAATAAAAATGTGATACCTAAAGAACAGGTAACGTTCATGAATGAACATTTTTGTTTTATTTACTCCTTAAGCCCCTTAAATTATTTTTATTTCATGTTTATATAATAAAAATAGTATCCTAATTATACTAATATTTTTTATGTTAAGGGTTCAATCTACACTAACACGCACTTCCATCTAATGCGTAACGAACTTACTGTTATTGTGTACAGTGAACTACTGTCTCATGAAACAATGTTGTTCACTTTTCCATTACCACCTCTCATAGTTGGGAATTATGATGAAAAATATATTTTTATATGATAAATGTGGTATTTTTGATGTCTTTATTATTCTTTAGTTATTATATAACATAAACCATAATGCTTTCCATTTTTGTAAATGTGACATCTTCGTTTCTAGACATGTGGACTACCACCTCCTCAAAAAGATTTGATTTGTTCAAACTATAAATGTAATGTATTAAGGATTATTTTAATAAATATATGTTACATATAAGACATAAATATGATACTATAATTATATTATACATCATTTTCTTTTCATTATTTTAATACAAAATAGAAATGGAAGTAGAGTTCATGCGTACGTACGGCCTACCATCTCCATGAACGGTGCATTTATTTTCCTTTCTCAAAATATTATGGAATATTATAAATATATATATAGTGGATATATATGATAATTACATCATGTTTTACATTCTAGATATTATTAAATAAATATCTAATTAATCTTAAAAACAAGTAACAAGTCAAAACATACTAATAAAACTAGGCAATTAACACCCAAAATAGTGAAAATAATGAATGATCATTAATAAACAGGTAATATAAAGTCATAATTAAATAATATATGGTATTATAGAAATGAATATGGTTCTATAATAGATTTATAATAAACCTACATTTATAATACTATAGTTTTTGACAAGTATAATGAGAGTCAAGACATAAGTTAAGGGATCTTTGTCTCACTTTTATTTTTGTGGGACACATTCGTTATACACTACTTATTTATTTTGTGTTGTGTATATACCACCGATGAATTTATTTCATGAGTATTATTATGAATATTATGGTATTTTAATATCCATATAATTTTTCTTCTTTTATGGGAATATGATTCTATTTTTTGTAAAGTGATATGTATTTATTTCAGAATCTCTTCCTTATTCGGGATTGTTTCTGTTTCTATCTCTATTAGGGAAAATTTCTATTCCATGTTAGTGTTTTCTAAAAAAATTCAATTTTTTTTAAATTATACATTTAATAAAATATTCTTTAAAAGGGAATATTTTTATTTTTTTTTAAAACAAGGTACTTTATGACTTTTCTTATAAAAGTAAAAGGAATGTTTTTCAACATATATAACATGAAAGGATTTTACTACCATCATAAATTTCAATTTTTTAAGCTTCTTTTACATTTTTATAGGGTTATATTCAAAGAAAATATTTTCTTTTATAAATTTTCATCCTTTTAAATAAATTATTATAAATTTTTAAGAAATTTAAACTCTATTTATATTCCATTGAGACTTATTTGTTATTATGCACCAATTCACTTTTATATGGTGTATATTCTTCTCTTTGACATGTTATATCATGAATATCCTTATTATCGTGATATTATAAGTTTCATTTAATGTTATTACTTCATGGGTATTATGATTTAAATGTTTCAAAGTGGTATGGGACACTTTGGAATATTTTAATAATATTTTCCTCAAGAATATTTTTAATGATCGTTCAATGGTATTACCATTATTCAACATCAAAAACCCATGTTGTTATTAATCCTCCACTGAGAAATTATTGATAAAATGGTATTATTTATTCAATATGGATATTTGATAAGGTATATTATTTATTTTGATTATTTTATGAGGAATTATTTAGACTGGAAATGACGGGTGAGGCCTAGACATTTTATAGCCCATCGATGCATCGATAAGTTATCATGAGGAAAATAAGTTAGAAAAATTAAATGGGTTTCTACATGTGGTTTTAAACCATCTTGTGAAAGGTATTGATGGTATAATTTTTCATATGCCTCAGACATGATGCCAAATAATGAAGAATTTCCCTCATTTAGAGTTAGTTTTTATTTCTCCATGAGATTTTGTGTCGACATATCTATAGTTTCATTTCATTCTCAATTTATTAATTAAATGGAATGTGTTTCAGTTTATTACCTTTACATATTGATTATTCCTCTTCTAGTTATTTAAATTGACTTTGTTCTTAGTTTTTTACCTTTAAATATAGATTTATTATCATTAATTTATTATTTATTCCATTTTATATACCCTTACTGAGCTTTTGATCTCGCCCTTATTATGTTTCCATTCCTTAGGTTATGAAGAGGAATCGTTTGAATGAGTTTCAAGGATGTTGATCCTTTATTTTAATAATGATTTATTTTATTTTCCAATGTATTAATGGTATCATGTAAGTAATATGGGCTTCAAAAACTGGTAAACTATTTAGTCTTTATGGATTTGTTTCTTTATAAACATTCCAATGTAATAAATAATTCACCAGCTCGGAGCTTCTAAGGTCAAGGCGTTACAGAAGGTAAGTAATAATTTATCTTTAAATAAATATAATAATATATTATATACCATATTATATACTTATAAATATAATTAATGTGATGAGATGATGAAAATACAGTCACCTCACTTCATAGAGGTGGTATTTCATAAATACGCAAACTATGTTATCATCTTTAGGTGAGTGAAAAGATAAAAAATAAAAAATGAAATATTATATTTATAAAATAATAAATATGTCATGAATACCATAATTATGTCATTCATGTCACCTATAATAATTAACTTTATCCGTATCACCTTACATTTAAATCATTATTGAAAGGATAATCACATCGCTTTACGATGCGGTAGTCCACTCTACACATAAGGGACGTTATCATATCCCCTACGGAATGGAAAGTAGAAAAAAGGTATATATGATATAATGACTATATAGATATAATTATGTTATAAATATCATATATTTACTTTATATCCATTATTATACTCAATCGTTAAAGGTGGTAATGGAAACACTGATGACATCAGTTCGTGTGGCGGTAGTCCACCATACACACGAATGATGATTTCGCAACCCATTTGATGGAAGTGGGGGTGGTGGTAGGTATTTAAATTCACATAAAAACATTTAAGTATATATAATATACTAATTTTATTATATCATCATGTTTTAATAATAATTTAATGTGGTGTATAAAGAAATAAAGTAATGATGTTCGTTGAAGAACACTATATCTTCCTCGGGTATCTTCCTTAGGTTTGTACCAAAGCCTTTCTGGGTTGGATTTCTATCCAAACTAATTCATATAAGATGAGATTATGGAATTTGTGGCTTTATTTACTTTGTAAAGGATTGGTAAAAAAAAGGGTGTGAAGGTGAGAATAGTATAGGAGAGGGGTTACCTTTCCAATATGAGGGGAGTGACCCAATTGTAATTTTTTCAAAAGGTTCAATGGTACCAACGTTTTTATCAACACACAAGCTTCAAAAATGGCCCATTATCTAACCTAAAAGATATAATGTGGAAACATTTCTATAGAATAGGTGTTTACAGGTTTTTGGGTCATTTTTAACCATTATCTTTCTATTTTAATCCCCAATAAATCCATTTTTACCTTAAATGTAGTAATTAATTTTTTTTTGCTTTCTCTATTCATTTTGGTAAAAAAAATAAATCGGCCTTATTAGAAAATATAAATTATACTGATTCTAAATATTAAATCAATTTTTCTAGATTAAATTCAAATAATTTTAAAATTTTAATTTAAAATTAATCTCACAAATGCGAATAGAAACCGAGTTTTAAAAGGGAAGATGTTCAAAAGTTTACAATGTTTTTATATTGAAATAAAATATGAAAAATATACCAATGAAATAGATAGTAATAATTAATATATAATTGGACTAATTTTACTTTAAACCCAATTTAAAATATAATTTAACTTCATTAATAATTTAGATGAAAATATAGTTTATAATTAAAATTCATTATTTTTCACTATTCATCAAAAAATGAAACATTTCAGAAAATTCCCAAACACTAAACCTAATTTAATTTTGATATTATAATTTCAAAAATTAATTTAATTTTACCAAATAAATTTTCTAAATTTGTAAAAATTAATTTTTAGTTACGTGTCCAAAGCACAACTAAACTATCTTTTAGAAAAAAAATAGCTTTTTAGAAAACATTTCCTTTACTTTTAATTGATTATTATTCTTTTTATAATAAATATATGACCAAATTTTTTGTATTTTATTTAATGATATTCATACCTTCCAATTTTATATCTTGGTTATCACTATTATATTAAATGATAATATTTTGACAATATTTCACATTTCGTTTAAACTCGATGTTGCGTGTAACATAAGCTAAACTCAATGTTGCATATAACACAAGGTAAACATAGTATTTCATGTAACATAAGATAAAATTAGTGTTGTGTGTAATTTATTCTATTAAAGATATTGAATTTGTTTTAAAAATAAATATATTGTAAATTCTCAGGGTGTTTTATTTTCTTCTAAGTGTGGTGTTGTGTGTAACATATGCTATCAAATACAATGTTCTTATTTTAATATCTCAGGGTGTTAAAAAAAATTTGTGGGTTGATGCTAATTTGAAATTGATGGAGCTTGTTCTATGTTTCTTATAGTCAATTCCTACCAAATGGACCTCATCCAAATATAGAGTGGGTGCAGTAGAAAGTACCCTGCAAGAAAACCCTTTCATTGATCCATATTTGGTGGAGTCGATGATTCATACAATAAAAAACTTGGGTCATGTGGGATTTCATGATAAAACATGGGTTGTGGAATATTTTCAATAGTTTTCTAGGAAGAATCTACCAGTGTTTCATGGTGACAGGATACACAATGAGCCAAAGGAGTGGTTAGATTGTATTGAGTGAAACTTCATGTTTTTAAAGTCCCCTAATACCTCTGAAGTGATATTTTACATGTTTTCCCTTTAATTATTGGTTAGGAAGTGGTGTGAGTCAATGGTTATTTTGGATAATCATGAGGATCCCACATGAAGAACATTCAAAGTGGTGTTTAATATGTAGTTCTGAAGGCTTGGTTGCGCCAAGAAACGCTGACCACCGAGCCACGTTTCCACCTAAGACGCGGAGGCCCCAGCTCCTTGTCGCTCCACACCTGAACCAGACATTCCCCACCAAGCCAACATCATAGATATACACGAACGAACCCAAGCCGGAGGGGTAAGTAGGAAGTGAAGTAGGACGAAACCCTAGCCGCCGCTAATGGGTGAGAGGATGCCACCATGACTGGCTCACTTCGGAACCCAGTGAGGGTGCATCTGTGGTGATGATTAGAGTGGATCCATGCCCAGAGTGGCGTTTTTGTTTCAGGATGACCAGGATCCCCTCATCAGTGGAATTCCCTTGGCGCGAGTTTGGGCCATTCATTCCTAGGTGACAGTGGCTTGGACTCTCTTCACGTGGTTTGTCTTTCGGGCTTCTATGGCTATAGTGGTGGGGCGGCTCATGGAGTGCGTTGGGGTCTGTCCAGGATAGCGGTTGATGGTGTTGCTTGGTCATGCGCATGTTTGGATATTTTATAATGAATGTTGCATTGGTTTTAGAGACTCAGGATTTAAAGATTCAGTCAGACTCAACCTCAAGGAACACACCTCAAAGGAGGCTTTAGAGCGGGCGGTTCACCTTTACAGACTTCACGGAATTAGATGTTTGAGATGGTATGGAGTCATCCATTAGATCGGGCATGTGCTTTGACGCAGGACACTTGCTTGTCTTCCAGTCTTGCATTGATGGAGTGCTTTTTCATGTTTTAAATTTTAGGGAGAGGCATATCCAAGTTGTCAATATGGTTTTTATTTTCTTGATACTTGGGTCATGTAATGTTCTATGTCCATGAAGTCCATTGGGTTCCCCTTCTTCCCTTAAAAGGGAGTTTCACAAAATAATAAAAATCTAAGGCCTTCGGGCCATTGGAGGTGGTATTTCTACTGACCTATTCAGAGCTGGATGAGAATGAAGAGATGGTGGTGGTATATTTGACTAGAAATACGGGTCTCAATGGTGTTTCTTTAGTGGGTGTTTACTAGAGTTATTTGGGATAAAAGTGGATTTGGGATGAGTCTCATAGATGTGGTGGTAGGATTGTACAGCTGTTTTTGGGATCAAATTTTGTAGCTCCTTTAGGGAATAGACTGGCTTTTTTTATCAGTGTGGGAAGGGATGAAACACTAGGGTAAATTACTCATAGACACCGAGGAATTTAAACCAATGTGGTAAGTCAGAGTATATCTAGAACATTTTTCAGTTTTCTTCATGTGGGAGCGGTGTAGAATCTATTTTCTCAAAGGGCTCTATGGTGCAGTCATAGGCTTCCAAATTTGGAGTATCTCATCCTCATGGTAAGGGGGATTCTTACTAGAGGAATAATAATCAGAGCAGGTCTGATATAGGTTGACTCCGTGTAGTGAAGTTCATACTAGAGGACTTAGACTTTGGGCTATCCATTGTTTAAGGTATGGTCTGTACTGCTTCTTCCATTAGATTGGTATTATTTGACATCAGTGCATCTCATTCTTCTATTTCATTTAATCTAATCGATTATTTAGGTATATGGGATGATTTGATGTCACATGTTATGAATTTTATAACCATATATGGTAGAAAGATGGAGCAAGGTTTTAAGTTCCCTGAGTGTCGTGTTGTGTTAGTTGGTGAGGATATTGTTTGGGACTTTTTTATTTTGGACCAAGGCATGTTTGAAAACATTATTGGCATGGATTGGTTGTTTAGATTTAAGGAGTTTGTCAACTATAATCATTATAAGTTCTAGTTCCTTAATCCCAAAGGGAATAGTCATATATTCTAGGGGGAGTGGGATCCATGGTTAGGGAGGGAAGGACTAGTCGCTTCTGAGTTGGGGTTGATCATGTGCCAATTGTACATGTTATTTCTTAAGGATATTAAGAAGAGTTTTTTAGGTGAAGTTACACTATTTATGGAAAAGTACCCAGACATGATTCAAGAGGATTTCTTAGGATCATCTACCTAGTGAGAGTTTGAGTTTACCATTGATATTCTCCATAAAATGAGCACAATATCCTTATCCTCTTGTCTGATGGCTCCATCTAAGAAAAAATAACTAAAAGTTCAGCTATAGGATCTTGAGGGTAAGGGTTTTATTCTCCCCATTATGTCACTATAGTATTCTCTAGTTCTATTTACAAATAAGGTGGATGGTAGCCTCCAAATTTTAATATACTACTATAAGCTTAACCCGGAAACCATAAATAATAAATACCCATTTCCCAGAATCGATGATACGTTTCACTAGCTTAGATGGGCCCATTGGTTTTTGAAAATTGACCTAAGATCAGGGTACCACCAGTTGGAGGCACGGGAAGAGAATGTTACAAAGACCACTTTTCAAAGTCATTATGGATATTTTGATTATTTAGTTATTCTATTAGGGATTACTAAAGATCTATGTATTTTATGGAACAAATAAACCGAATATTTCATCTCTTTTTTGTACTCCTTCATAATCGTGTTTTTAGGCAGCATATTGGTGTATTACAAGATGGATGAGGAGAATGCGGACAATCTGTAGGTTATTTTTTGATTTTTTAGAGAGTATCATATATATGAAAATTTTCCCAAGTTATATTTTGGGATTCATGTAGTGACGTTTCTAGATCATATGAATTTTGAAGCAGGAGTTTCAGTGGATCTAGAGAATGTTCAAGCAGTCATGACTTGGGAGTAGCCTAATAATGTGTTTGATATCTATAGATTTATGGGATTGGTTGAGTTTTATGGTTGTTTGTTTGAGAAATCCCTATATTATCTTCTCCCTTGATAGATTTTACTAGTAAAGAGGTGGAGTTTCATTGGTATGAGAAGTACCATAGTCCTTTTCAAAAATTGCAGACCCATATGAAATATGTTCCTATTTGATTCTTCTGAAGCCTAGGAGAGATTATGAAGTGTTTTTTTATACTTTTATTGAGGGTATAATATTTTTTCTAATGTAGGATGACCATGTGGTAGCCTATATATTATTTTATCGATGGATACATGAGTGAAATTATACCAACTATGACTTGGAATATGAAACAATTATGCATTCACTAAAGATGTCGTGACATTACCTCTTCTAGGAGCATTTTATAGTGTATTTAAATTATAAGATCCTGAATTAAATTTTCAATTAGAGGTACCTGAACCTCAAAAAATATGATGGCCATAGTACCTTCATAATTTTTATTTTGAGATTACATAAATGCTTGGGAAGGGGAATGTGGCCATCGATGCTTTAAGCAGGAAGCTTCTAGTGCAGGCAGTTCAGGAATAATGGGATGAGTGGAGTCTAATGATCTTGTCTTTTTATATAAGACTATATTTTTAGGAGGATGTAGAGAAATTTTTATTTTCCAGTATTTAGATTACACCCTCTATCATAAATAGAATAAGGGATGAGCAGGTATCCAACCCTGAGAGATATCAGATTAGTATTGCTTTAAATAGTGGGGATACCTCAGGTGATTAGCCTCAATCTCCCGTTGGTTATCTTCTATTTCATAAGTTTCTTGTTATTCCTTTGATCCTGAGGAAGGATTTGTTGTAGGAGGCACATCAATTTAGTGGGTTAATTCACCTCGGGGTGACCAAGATGTTTTATACCTTGAGAGGCTACGGGATAGGGGTTGGTCAATTATTGGAGTGATAATTGGTCTGGGAGTTTCCTTGGTTTTCAAGTTTGCCTAGTTCCTGACCTTTCTTTTTAGAAAGCTTCTTCTTACCCTACCTTTACCCAAATAGTTCTAAACCCTTCTCTCCTAGATTTATTTCACAATATCCTTGTTACTAGTGAACTGGATCGACTGGTTTTCATAGGCTCTCAATCAGGAAACTTCTCGTCTATGGCTTATTGCGGAGTTTTATCATCTAATGATGGTCACTATACATGGGGAGGGACTCTGTGGTGCAATGACATTCCAGAAAAAATGAACTTTATTATCTATTTCCTTTGCAATAGTTCTCTCCCCATAGATGAAGAGGTATGTAAGAAAGGGGTTTATATTGTCTCTAAATGCTACTGTTTTCAGAGTCCAAAGGAGGAATTGACCTCTCATCTTTTGTTTAAGAGTGAATGGGATGGCTATATATGGAAGATCTGTAGTGATGAAATGGGGTGAGAGGTTCATAGTCTTTCCAAGGTTGACTTTCTTCATTCATGGTTCTGCGGGTCAGCAGACTATTTACGTGAACAGTTGTTGCGGGCTCTTCTACTTGTGATGGGTTTCTAGATTTTGTGGAATACTTGTAATAAATTATGTCACGAGGGACTCTTCAGCTCCCACATGGCCTAGATGTATAGGGTGATGGATTTTGAGATGGATCTCATGTTTTTGGTCAAGCGGGGTGTTTAATCACCTTCCCTGTGAAGGCTTATGGCTAGCAGTGGCCTCCCCCTTGCACCACCAAGGGTGATGTCGCTCAGTATTTTGGTTCACTAGAACCCCCTGCGACTGAAGTTAAATTAAAAATAAATGGTTCATGTATCAATGGTTTTATGAGGGGTTGGTTTTATGTTCTTGATTGAAAATGTTTGGTAATTTTTTCATTCAGCTTTTGGTTATGGAGGGTTGACTCTCTCTTGGCTGAGGCTTTTACTATGCTCAAGGGATTGGAATTTTTTCGCTCCCATAGCTTTGCTCTCTATCAAGTGGAAACTAATTCCATGGTTCTTCTCCAATCAATTAAAGGTGTGTTCATTTTTACTTGGGATATTCCTTACTTAATTTTCGATTTTTGATGTCTTCTTCCTGATAGTATTATTCTTAATCACACATAGAGATAAGGCAACACAGTTAGAGACTTCTTAGTATCATGGGACATGAATACCAATCCTTGTATTACTAGATCCCTTCCTCATGAGTGTGTTAGCCTAGTTCATGAAGATACCTTTGGTTTTAACTAATTTATGCCTCCTTGACTTGGTTCGGGCTTTGGCACACTTTTTTTCTTAATAAAAAAATTCTCGGTGTTATATGGGAAAGATCTCTATAGATTTCATGATCGGGCTGCCTCATTGTAACTCAAAAAGATTTTGTGAAATATTTTTTTCAAATAAATATAAAATTTAAATACTTTTTATTACATGAAATATCAAGTTAATATTATTTTTTACACAACACTAAGTTTATCTTTTGTTACATGCAGCATTGGGTGTAGTTTGGGTTACACGCAACACTGAGTTTAAATGAAACGAGACTTACTATTAAGAAAATATTATTTAATATGATAATTATCACCTAGCCATTAGAATGGAAAGTATGAATAGGATTAACTAAATTATGAAAATATATTTTTTACACATGTATATAAAATTAATTCTTTGGTGACTAATTAATTTGAAATGAAAATAAAAACTGTGTTAAAATAAAGGAAATCTTTTTCTGAATAACTCTTTTTTTGCAAACAGGCATGTTTTACCTCAATAAGTTAAAAATCACTTTTGGTGAAGATTTTAATGAAATTTATATAGTATATAATCAAAAAACTATTTAATATTCATATTATGTGTCTTCTAGACAAGAGATAAGAATAAATCCAATTTTATGCATAAAAATTATATTTTTTAAAAAAGTTGTTTTGTCCCCTTTTGTGCACTTATTTTGTAACACCCTGAAACTTATAAGAGAATAAAAGTTTATTTGATAGAGTATGTTACTCTAAATATGTAATTATCTTTAATTACACAAAACAGCATATTTCTTCGATAGCTTACGTTACATGAAAGACTGAGTTTTACTGAAAAATAATATACTATTAATAATATTATTTAATATGATAGTTATCATCTAGATGTTGGAACGGCAGGAATGAATAGTATTAACTAAATTATTAGAATATATAGTTAAAAGTTTTTATTAATTATTTATTTATTATTAAAAAAATAATTATCATTTAAAATAAAATATATATATTTTCTGAAAAACTACATTTTTCAAAAAAGACAATTTAATCAAGCTTTGCGCACTTAGTTTAAAATTAAAGATTACCATTTTTAGAAAATTTAATTTAAATAATAAATATAATATTTTAAATTATAATACCAAAGTTTTCTTCAGTTTAATTTTAGGGATTTTTCTAAAATATTTAATTTTTTGATGAATAATGAAAAATACTGAATTTTAATTAAAAATGCCTTTTTGTTTAAATAATTTGTTATATTAAATTATATTTTGAATTGGTTTTAAATTAAAATAATATAAATTTTATAAACATTAATTCAATTTAGGTTATTTTAATCATTTTCATATTGAATTTTGATATAAAAACTTTGTAAACTATTGAACATTTCTACTTTAAAACCCCACTTTCTCATCACGTCTGCAGGATTAGTTTTAAATAAAATTTTTACAATTATGTGAAATTTTTTTGTAAAAATTTATTCCATATTTAGAATAAGAATAATTTATAATTTATAATAAGTTAATATTAATTTTTTAATAAAATGAATAGTGAATGCAATAAAATTAATTATCATCGTTAAGGTAAAAAATGATTTACCATGGGGTTAAACTAAAATGATAAGATTGAAAAGGACCAAAAATTATATATTAATTTTTTTGAATTAGTTTATTTCTACCTTATCCATCAAATTATTCGAAATATGTAAATTCCTTTCCACTTTCCTGTGAATATGGCCCATATAATAAGTTAAGTGATGAAATAGATAAAAAAAAGATATTTTCCTTCCTTTTAATAATGATAATGAATTGGGATAGGAAAAAAATATTGGTTTGTTTATGTAGATTATTTTTAAATATAAATTATTTTTTTCCATCATAATAATTTATCTTTTTTATATATGAATTAGTTACTTAAAATTATTAAGAAATGCCAATATAGAAATTATTTATTTAATAAAAAATAATCGATACTAAAAATAATAAAAGTGAATTAAATTTAATTAATTATTGTGTTCCATTATTATTTATATGAATTTATAATTTTACAAATGTGTGAACATAACAGGTTTTAATTCTATCATTGTATTAATATTTCTTAAATTCAATTTAAATGAATAATGTCAAAATTGACATTAATGTTATTTTATAATAAATTATACTTTATTAAATGATTTAAAATTACTAAAAAATCAAAAAATATTCAAAGTTATTTTTAAATTATAATAAATATAAACTATTTTCAATTAGTGTACCAATTGTTTATTTATAATGAATATATTGATCCCTAAATAGTAAAAAAAGTTGTTAGTGCGGTTAACGTTAAAATGGTGTTTTGCATGACAATACACTTGTGTTAGAATAAATTATCAACATAAAAATGATTTTTATTTGATAAATTTGATTTAATATTTATAATTAGTGGGTATAAATTATATAATAAGGATCACATTAATTTATTCTTAAAGGATAAATTACCCAGTTTAGAAAACTAGTTACTGTAATGAAAAACTAAAATGATAGAATTAACAAAACATAGATGTTTATGAATATAATGTTTATAACATGTGATTAAATATGTTTTGGATGTTTTTATATACCATATAATCCATACACACCTTTAATTACCAAATTGTGATCCACTTTAGGTAATATTTACCTCCCATTAGTGAATACTTTTGAGTATTTACAAGAATGTCGCTCCTCTTCAACTATAATAGAGAACTCACTCCCCTCAATTCTTAACACATATCAAGACTTTTAGATCATACAAAACCATCATAAATCACTATAAAAATTATATCCCAAAATCTAATAAGCCTTAACTTGGGCATAAATCCAACCTGGTAATGATTTAGTGAAAAGATAAAGAGGATACCTGAAGAAGAGGTAATGTTTTTCAATGAGTGTCTTTATTTTACTTCTTTCTCCACCTCCTTAACTTTTTATTAAACCATTATTATATAATAAACTCAATATAATAAATATAATTTAATGTTTTTATAATAATTTCATGACCTATATCCATCCCCACTTCCATAAAATGGGTTACGAAATCATCGTTTGTGTGTACAGCGGAATACCGCCTCACGAATTGATGTCATTCGTTTTTTCATTTCCACCTATAATGGTTGGATATAATGTTGGATATAAATTATATAATATATATATATATATATAATTTTTATACCTATAGAGTTATTATATCATATATAAATTATTACTTTCCATTCTTTAGGAGACATGATAGTGTCGCTTGTTCATACGATGGACTACCGCCTCCCGAAGTAATGTGATTCATCTTTCACTAACGCTTTATATAGAAGGTGATAAAGAATAATGTTAATGATTATATGTGATATAAATGAAATAATTATGACATTAATGATATATTCATAATTATAGAAATATAATATATTACTTTTTTACACATAAATATGATAACATAATTCGCTTATGTGTGGATTATCACCTTCACAAAGAGATGTGACTCTCTTTTCATCAAAACACCACATGGAGGATATATATATATATATATATAATTATATATTATGGTATTTATGATATTATTATAATTATTTAATATTAAAATATCACTTACCTCATTTCCCAAATTATCATTGGAAAATTGAAATGTTACTCATGTGTGCATACGGCCTACCATCTCCAAGATCATAATGTACTTCGTTGTTCATAACCATAATTAATGATTAGTTTTAAAATAAAAATTTACTTAAAATTATTAAAATTATTTCATTATTATTATTCAATATATTATATAATTATATAATATGTACCATAACTAGGCCTTTCTTTAGGAAATACACATGAGAAAAAAAGGTAATTAACACCCAAAATAATAAAACTAATGAATTATTATTAAAAAATTGTTGAAAAGATGTTATAAAAATAATATATGATATTATAAATCTTAATATGGTTATTTAACAATTTAATAACTTTTTTTAAACAACTATAATGTAGGTTCAATAATTTTCAACTAAAAGGAAGTGTAAGTAAGGGATTTCATTTCAGTTTCATTTCATTGAGGCATATTGTAATGTTATGCACCTAATTTATTTTATATAGTGTATATACTACCACTTTTACATGAAATACCATATATTTGTAATTATTAATTGTTTTTTATGTTTAAATTTGAATTATTACATCTAAGGTGGTTTGAATTAAAAGTAACCTAGTAGTAAAGAATTTCATAACTCAATTCCTTTTCATTTGGTTATATTACTTCCACGTTGTCGTTAATATTATAAGATTATATGTGTAATGATTTTTTAATATACTATATTTAATTTTCACTTTTTTATGTGTATTTTATATTTGATAAACATATTCAATCCATTGATTAATTATCACTTCAACTTTATGATCATTTTAAGTGTTTATTTCATAATCTCATTCTAATCGGGATTTTTTAAAATTTAATTTCCGTTAAAGGATGTTATTCGATAATTTTTTAATAAAACCTTTCATTTTATTATAATAAATTTATTCATGAAATTTTTTATGTAATCGTACCAATTTTCTACTCTTTAGTACTTAAAATTATCGATAAAATATTCTTAATAAAATTCGACTTCATTTCTCTCTTCAATCAAAAATATGTTTTCTTCCAAAACCATGTTTTCTAAAAATGTTTTAAAATTTCTTATAAAATTTTAAAAAATATTTATCAAATTAATTTTCACCCATTTTCACTCTTTAAAAAAAATCAAAGGAATATTATTTCATTTTCAAAATAATGCATGTTTGGCTTTTACCAAAAAAGTAAGTCGAAACTCTATTTTCATGTGTATGGCATGAAAAAAATTTAAAACCATTATAACCAATCAAATTTATTAAATATTATTTTACAAGTTTCAAAGTTTATTTTCAAAGAAAATAATTATAAAAATATTTTCTAAAATTTTAGTTTTTAAAATTAATTTTCAAATAAAATTATTTTCAAAATATTTTTCAAAATGAAAAAATATATTTTCCTTAAGAATGTTTTTTAAGATATTTTTAGGTTATTTCTATTAATCAATGAAAAAAGACATTTATTATTACTAAATGGTTATATGTTATATTTATACCATCCTTATTATTTATCTGGATAGTTTATGATCATTTTGACTAAGGAATGCATTGATATTCACTTCCTAATCCATTTTTATAAACAATTATTTTCCCTTGAAATGTTCACTTTCTTATGATCATTATACATTACATTTTCCATAAATATCCACATTATTTATCATGGATGTGATTATTTCCTAAACTGTATACCATTTTTACATATGGTGTTTACCTTTAATCACTATTGGAAAAATACCCTATACCAAAAGTTTGGAACCATTGGTATAGGCCTCCAAACCGTTGGTATAGCCAATACCAACGGTTTGGAGAACCGTGTCCAAGTAAGTCATGAGGATAGGTCTATACTAATGGTTTTCCCAAAACTGTTGGTATAGACCTATACCAACAGTTTTCAAAACCGTTGGTATAAGTAATATGAAAAATATATACCAACTGTTCCATAAAACTGTTTGTATATGTATTTCAAAAAAGAATCATTCAATGGGTTTTGATCCCAGTACCTGCAGTTTATTGTTGAATGACCTAACCACTAACCTAACATGACTTTTTTTAACATAATTTCATAAATATATATATGTGTATTATTATAATTATTTAAAATTTATATTTATTTATTGTTCTCAGTAAGAAGATTCCATAAAAAATACATGTAACTATACCAACGGTTCACAAAACCGTTGGTATAGGTTCTTTGATTTTGGGACCTATACCAATGGTTTTGGACAAACCTTTTGTATATAGGGGACCTATACCAATGGTCTATCCAAACCGTTGGTATAGGGTATCTATAATGGACCTATACCAATGGTTTGTCCAAACCCGTTGGTATAGGTCCATATAAGTGACCTATACCAACGGTTTTGGCCAAACCATTGGTACAGGTCCAAATTAGTGACCTATACCAACAGTTTTCCCAAAACCGTTGGTATAGGTCATATTTCCAGTATTGAATGTTATTTGATTAATTGGGGAAATATTGATAAATCTATATCCTTTACTCAATACAGATATTTGATCATCATCATTATTTATGAATTAAATTGACTATTTGATATATTATGAATCATTTGGACTTTCAATACATGGGTTAGGTATCGGTTAATGAAATCCCCTCAATGAATCAGTAGCCTCATGAGATGAAATCAAGTGGACAAAAAAACTATGCATTTATAAATAGTATGCTTTAAACTAACTTGTGAATGGTCTTGACGGTAGTATACTAAACCATCTTGTTAAAGGTATTGAATGTAAAGGTATCATGTACCTGGGAAACATAGAGTCCAATAATTTTTTATTTCCTTCATTTCAGTTATTATTATTGTCCATGATATTTTCACAATGATATTATCTCTAGATGCATTTCATTCTCAATTATTGATTAAATGGAATGAGTTTTTATTTATTTACCTTGACATATTGATTATGAATTATCTATTCATGCAATCAAGTTATTTAAATGGAATTTTTATTCAGTTATTTAACTTTCCATATTGTTTATGCTTATTGATTCATGATTTCTTCTACTATACTTAACCCTTACTAAGAATTTGATCTCACCCTTATTTTGTTTCCTTTCCTTAAGATTACATGAAGTTTATTATGGTTGATATGCAGGGATATGCTATATGGAATAAAGTTGTTCTTGAAATAATAAAATATTTTATAGTTTGTGTATTCAAATGTAATTTAAGACTAAAGTATGTATATAGTTTACCAAGACTACTGAACTATTTGGTCCTTTGGGATGTAATTCCTTATATCTTATTCCAATTTAATGTAGTACGGAAACAACTATAGGACCCTGGGGTTAGGATTGCTACAATTGGTATTCGATAAATCTTAGTAGAAACCTTGGTAATTTTATTTGGGAAAATATAGATTACGTAAAATAAATGTAAGATATAATTTTAGGATAACTATAGAATAACATCCTAATGTTTTGGTAAGATAGATATTATGTAGATTTTCTGTACAATAAATCCATGTTTGGATAATATAAGTGGACATGGTTTTGGAATACAAGTACCTAGGGGTAATAACTCCAAAAAGGCATTTCAGTCTTGACTTTATCATTACCTGGTATATGAGAAATGGCCTTATTATGCACTTGTTTTGATACTCCTGAGGGATATGCATATGAAAATTCACATTTTATTTACAACCCACTATAATGGATTTGAATAGATGAGGACAATGAATGGACTAGGTTAAACCTTAGACCAAGGAAGGACCTATGTGGAAATAAAATGGAATAAGTATTTATGTATTTTGATTCAAAAAAATTAGAAGTATTTTTACCAATGGTATTTTTCTTATAAGAATCATGAAATATATTTGTATTATTTCAGAATCATATGTGTCTTAATTAACTTAAGAATTATGAATATGACCATGGGTTAATAAGTTTAAGGTTGATCATAAGTTCAAATTCATAAACATACCTTTTTAAAAATTTTATGGTAGTAATATAACATGATTAAGGATGTTTTGGGAAAAAATATAACAATAAACCCCATCGGTTTAATATATGTTTTAGTGGAAAAATTATTTGAGGAATAATGCCTTAACATTTTATAGAAATAATTTTAAATGTATTGAATTCCTTTAGGTTTAATATGACCAATAATGGAATTTTAATAATAGTCAAATAAGAGTATTAGTCTTTGTGAAAAAAAAAATAAGTTGTATGGAAAACCATAATAAAAAATATAATTCAGTGATTACTTTTTATTTCAAGGATGTCCATCATATTTTTTTTGTGAACAATATAAAAATTATATAAATATAGTTTAGAAAAAGGATATTTTTTATGATGGGTGTCAACCCATTGTGTCTAGAAAGTATGCGGGACTTAAACCTATTACCAAAGGACGATAAGGGTTTATCACCTACCACTGGCCTACGTGATGCCATGGTTAACATTTCATTAGTTAAATGATTTGAAAAATAAATATTAATGATAAACTAGTGGTTTTTGTTTGAGGTTCAGATATTAATTTATTATATTTGATAACTTGTTATAACTATATTAGTTTTGTAAAATAGTTATAGAAATATGGATATAATTTTCACTCTTTTATGGATCATATGATCCGTTAAAAGTGAATTTTAGTGATTTAGGCATAAAAAATAATTTTTAGATATTCATTTCTTATAGAAAGCGGTTAAAGGAGAACTAAAAAATGAAAAAAATATATAAAAATATCAAGTAAATATATTTCCTTTTATTTTTATACACAAAAATACTTCTTTAACATTAGGAAAATTATCTAGAAATAAAAAATGTTACCATGTTACATTCATATTTGATGAATCATATGGTATTTAAAATCATCTTATATTTATGGTTTTGAGCCCCTTAACATTCAATTAATCATTCACTTACATGTGATTAATGACCTTGTTGGTGCTGAAATATGCATTTCCCAGTAATCATCGTGGAAGGTATGGCTGATTCAGAGTCAATCCAAGCTCAAATGGACCAAAATCTCTCTAAGGAGTCTATTTCATGAATCTTAGTTCCTTCAAGAATTTTCAGATCTCATGAATCTCCTTGGATGACTATACCCTTCATAAATGCATGAATACTTGATCAAAACATCTGCATAAATACATCCAGAGTTGTGGAGCACTTCACGAATGCGTGAACGGTTGAAGGTGTCTTCGCGAATGTGACTCTCGAACTCATGGTGTCATTCCCATTCAAAAAGATCATATCACTTTAGAAGGAATCCAATATTCACAAAACCTCTTGGATATAAATACCACCTTCAGTCTTATATTTTTATGAGCCCTGATCTTTTGAATTCCATAATCGATCCTGATTTTCAAAACTCCTAACCTTCATAAACCAAAGAAAAAAATAGATCTCCCAAGGTATCCAAGATTCATGAAACCCCTTTACCTATGTTCTTAAGAGACTCCACCCTTGATAGAGATTCCTTAAACAAATTCTAATTCCCTTAATGAAGTAAGAAGTCCCCCCTCAGACACTTGAGGATTCACAAAGCACTCATCCTTTGTGAAGAACTCCCTTTTTGAATAAAGACTTCACTCATAGGAAGGGGCACCCTATTTTGAAAAGCATACCCCTTCGTGAAGACCCTAGACATCACGAGGCACGTGAGATTCACAAATAACCTCTCTACAAGACCCTAATATTTTTGAAACCTCTCTAAGGGCCTTCTCCATGGCCCCTCCCTTCTACTAAACCTCCTTCACAAAGGTGGGATGACCAGGGCCCCCACGCCAATCTAGGACCGGTCCAGTTGTACTTAAATTCCCTATGGGGCTTATTCCACCCATTCTTGTGTCCTCCCAATTCATCCCAAGTGTGGCTCAAGCTTCCCACCTACCTTTTTCTTCTCATAATAGGTATCATAAACCCTATTTATTTTCAATATATGAATTATAATGCAGACCTTAGGACTAACCACTCCTCCACAAAAGTTCCAATTCGATGTCCCTCCTAGAGTCGCATGAGCAGTGGTCATATAAGCTTAATGGGTGAGTATTGAGTCACCCAACATCCCAGCTATAGTATGCAAAATTTCCTTGATCCACATCATAGTCATATAATTTTAAACTACACAACAACATCTTCATCGCATAATGTAAAACTAAAGTTTACCCTATTTAATAAATGTAGTATGCTCCATGTATGAGTGGAATGGGATAAACCCCACTCCTCCCACATCTCTTACCTGATGATATAAGCACAGGATGTCCCATTTATGACTCACATGGAATGAGATCCTCTGGGAAGCTTCCATATGTAAGCCCTATCAACCTCATTTCTACTCCTAGAAGAACCCAGGTAGCTCAATGCATACTCACCACACCATTACAAAAAAGATAAATCCTCTTGACATGGGAATATTCCATTATTAATCCCCACACTATCCCTCATCAGTGATCCTATCGTGACATGAGAATACTTACTGGATGAAGTTAAACTGCATGGATAGGTCCTATCACACGACCTTAAACTATGGCATCAAACTAAATGGTTTTTTACCCATAAATTATAAATATGGTATGTAGGATGACACACTAGGGTTCAATCCTGATAATGGTAAACTCATGGTCCTCCCTCTTAGGGACACACCTCTTAGATCTGCCTCAAAGTGCGTTCTGATACATCCATCCTAATCTACCTCAAGGGGTGTTCGAATCCATCCATCCCAAGTTTACCTCCATAGGGCTTCCTTATCCATTGGTAAACTATACAAGTTTGAAATATTCCCTCCTAGGGATGCACCTTCTTAATCATCCTCAAGGGGATTTCTTATCAATATTGTGAATTCACCTCAAGGAGAATTCTGATCCATATATCCAAGATCTTCCTCAAGGGGTATTCTGATCCATCCATCCCATGTACACCTCCTTAGGGTGGCCCGGTCCATTGGTAAACTATGTCGGTGTGACATCATCCCTCCTAGGGACACACCTCCCAAATTTGACTCAAGGTGAATTATAATAAACATAGCAGGTCCACCTTAATGGGAATTCTATTCCATTCATTATGAAACTTCCTCAAGGGTAATTTTGATCCATAACTCTGATTCTTCCTCTATTGGGAATTCTGATCCATTCATTATGCCCCCATAAGATATTAAACTTATGCCCATTTACACAAGATGTTAAACTTGTTCCCCAATCCATCTCAACCAGACATTCTGATCCATCTTCAAAGGACGTAGAATTTGTGACCTAACCCAAACACATACTCCATGAAAAACATGGGATGACTAAGGTAAAAACCCCTTAAAAGACTTACTCCCCTAGAATTAATTACATCATATTGACAAGGTATTCCTTAGTTTCATCACCTAAGATGCATAATATGAGATTACCTCCTAAGATTAAGATTCATAGGTGACCAATGCACCCAAAATCTAAACATTCCAGTGATGCCCATTGTGTCTACTCTCCAAAATGATGGTTGATGCCCTACCAGATAGAAACAGTGTAATTAACCAACATTCACAAAGAGATGGAATCAGGAATGAGTTCCATGGATATTACTTAACTCTATGAGGGATACCTTCCAACATGTCAACACGATGCATTTTTACACTTGTTGTTGTAGCCCCACATTCCCACTTTCTAATGGTTTTTATCTTTCATCACTTTCATCAGCAACTTTTGCTCCTTGATCAAATTGGGATGATGGGATGTCAGTTACTCCTTCCCTGGATTCCTCCTTGGGGACCATCTTCTAGTCTGAGTTTTCCATATAAAGTGATTTCATGTTCGTGGATCTTATTCCTAGTTCCATATCTTTGAGGACATTAATTAATTACATTGCTTCTGTCTAGAAGGGAATTAGACTTCAGTCAGGAGAGTGTCCACATTGGGCATCACTAGAATGTCTGTACATTGGGTTCATTGGTCGCCTATGAATATTCCACTTATAAGGTAATCTCAGGTGAGGAATATTAGGAATGTAACTCAAAGCTTCATTTATCAATAATGTGGTAATTAAAACTAGGGGAATAAGTCTTCTAAGGATTGTTACCTCAAGTATCCCATGTTTTGCATGCAGTATGTGTTTGGGTGAGGTCACAAGTTCTATGTCCTATGAAGGCAGGTTAGAAAATATGGTTGAGATGGATCGGGGCACAAGTTTGACATATTTGGGATAATATAATATGTTTAATGTCTTGTGGGGATATAATGAATATATTAGAACTCCCCATAGAGGCAGACATGGAGTTGTGGTTCAGAATTCCCATTGAGGTTGTTCCAGAATAAATAGATTAGAACACCCCTTTAGGCAGATTGGGAAGGTTGATCATAGTGCCCCTTGAGGAGGATCTGGGAGGTGTGTCTCTTAGAGGCAAGATTTCACACCTAGATAGTTTACCAATGGATCATAATTCCCTATAGAGGCGGACCTAGGATGGATGGATTAGAATTCCCCTTGAGTAAAATTTAGGACGGATGGATCAAAAATCCTCTTGAAGTGGATGCATGAGTTGTGTCGTTAGTATGGAATACCATGTGTTTAAAATTTTCAGGATTGAACCACATAGATTCAACCTATGTACCATGTTTAGAAGATATGTATCAAAACTCGCATAGTTTGATACCACAATTTAAGGTCATGTGTCAGGACCAATCCATGCAGTTTAATATTATGTAGTAAGGACTCTTGTGTCACAAAAGGAGAGTCAATGAGGGATGGTGTAGGTATTACTCATGGAATATTCCCATCGCAAGATGATTCATCTTGGTTGGAATAGTGTGGGACTTAGGCATTGAGTTTCTTGAGTGTTTCTAAGAGAAGAGATGATGTGGATGAGGTTTATGTGTGGAATATTTGTTGAGGATCTCATTACATGTGATCTGTTCATTGAGCATAATATGTTTATTGAATAGGTTAATAGGTGTTGGAGGAGTGGGGGTCATCCCATTCCACTCATACCTAGGGAATCCTACATTTATCACATCGGGTAAGACTACAGTTTTATGTCAGGTTCTAAAGAGGTTATCATGTAGTTTAATTTCATACAAATAGGATGTGGAAATATAAAGTTTTAAATCATGCAGCTCAGATGTGGTGGGATTCACTCCTTACCCTTTGGGATTACATGACCACTTCTCATGTGCCTCTATGAGGGGAATAGCATTGGTATTTCCATGGAGAAGTGGTCAGACACGGGGTCCACATTTTGGTCATTATGCGGAGAATAAATAGGGGTTATGGTACCTATGATGAGAATAAAAAGGTAGGTGGGAATCTCGATCCATGCTTTGGGTGAAGTGGGTAGACATAGGAATGGGTGGTACAAGTTAGATAGGGACTCAGGGTGTAGTTGGACCAGTCCTAGATTGGTGTGGGGGCCCTGGGCATCCAACCTTTGTGAAGGAGGGTTATCATAAGGGAGGATCCATGGAGAATTACAGGAGAGAGTTTTCACAAATATTTGTGTCTTATAGATAGTTGATTCTTGAATATATTGTTCGTCAATAAGGTTAGGATATTTTTTAGGGGTATTTGGTTTCCCTACCTTGGAGTGAATTCTTGATTCATAAAGGGAGTGCTTCATGAAGTTTGAATGCTAAAAAATGCCTCAAGTTCTCTAAGGAGTTCTTCCGTAACATATAACATAGGCCTTCATGAAATTTATATCCACCTAGGGTAGAGGATATTAAGAACATAGGGAAAGGGGTTTTGTGAAGCCTGAATATCATGGGTGATCCATTTTCACTTTTCTTCATGAAGGTTATGAGGTTAATGAATCTAGATCAATTTTGGAAGTTGAAAGTTCAAGGATCGTCTAAAATATCTTATTTAAGATTTTATTTATAGGTAAGGGGTTTTGAAAATAGTGGAGGCTTTCATAAGGTGGTGTGAGCATCACGAAGGGGTAAAACTCTATGATTCCAAGAGTCGTGCTCATGAAGACATCATCAACCTTTCGTGCGTACATGAAGCACTTCACTACTAATAATGTCATTACACAAAGGTTACCATCATGACTTCACATGTTCATGAAGGTAACCCTCATACAGGGATCTTCGTGAGGTCTAGCTACTCATGAAGGACTTAGGCTTCATAAAACAGACCCTTTTGAGGGATTTTTGGCTATTTAGGCTTAGATTATCTCTAAACCAACCATAAATTCCCCAATGATTCTTGTAACATGAATATTTCAGCATCAACCCCCCCCCCCCCCCTTATAATGTGAATTTATGTGGAAAATGAGTTTCATATTCTGAGGGATAATCTCCAAAATTTTGAAATCAACACCCTTCACAAAGATCACTCACAAAGCCTACTCCTGGAGCATTTTTGTGAACGAATGCAATTTTGATGCCTAGACTAGCCGTGTGCCTCTGAATAGTGTATTGGGACCTCAATTCCACCCAACTCTCACGATGAGAAAAGAAATTTATCACTTTTAATGAATATCTCCATTTTTGTGAACCCTTCTCTGTGAACACTTCTCAGTGAACTAGACCGCATGAACCCTACTTCACAAATTAATCTTAGTGGACCAAACTCTAAAAGTAGTATCTTCATAAAACAACCTCTATGATCCAGACCATCATAAACAGTCTTCAAGAGTAGTCTACATGAGTGATCTTCATGAAAGGATTTGATTTCAAATTCTCAGTGATTATCCCTCAGAATTTGAACCTTCTTTTCTCCTTCAGATCCCATTCTAAGGGGGAATTATTTATGTTTATGATGCTTTCGTTGGGTCCTACCTTCACATAGACACAATGCGTGTTCACACTGGCTATTGTATCCCAACATTCCTACCTTCCAAAAGAAGGCATATTTTCTTAATTTTATCGGTGATGTCTGATCCTTGATCGAAATGAGATGATGGGATGTCAGTTCCTCCTTCTATTGATTCCTCCTTGGATCTCATCACCTGATATTGGTCTCCCTCATAGTGTTAATTCATGTTTTTGGAACTCATTCATGGTTCCATCTCTTTGGTAATTATGATTAATTACATGGCTTCTGTCTGTAAGGGTAGTAACCTTTAATGAAGAGATTATCCATGTTGGGAATCACTGGCATGTAGGGACATTGGGAACATTGGTAACCTGTAAATATTCCTCTTAAGAAGAAATATCATATGAGGCATATTAGGTGTGGAAACTAGGGAATCTCATGTTTATTACATGGTAATTAATGTCAGGGATATATGTCTTCCAATTCTTTTTTACCTCAGGCATCCCATTTTTTGTAAGGAGTATGTGTTTGTGCCTGGTCACACATTTTGTATCCTGTGAAGTAGGATCAAAACATCTAGTTGAGATATATTAGGTTATGATTTTACCTTATTTTGGAGACATACTTAGGGTTAATGTCTTGTGGGGATAGAAGGAATGTATCAAAACAGCCCATAAAGGTGGGAACAGAGTTGTGAATCATAATTCCCCTTGAGGGAGTCTAGAATGACTAGATCAAAACACCTCTTGAGGTGAATGTAGTAGGTTGATCTGAATTCCACTTAAGGAGAAATATGTAGTTTTATTCCTAGGAGTTAAGATAACACACCTGGATAGTTTATCAATTGATTATGATTCCCTATGGTGGTGGACTTGGGATGGATGGATCAAGATTCCCTTTAAGGTGGATCTATGTTGGATGTATCAGAATGCCCCTTGAGGTAGATCTAAGAGGTATCTCCTTAGGAGGGATAACCATGAGTTTACCATTGTTAGGATTTAACCTCATAGTTTCATCCTACATACCCTATTTATAATAGAGGGATCAAAACCAACATAGTTCGATGTCATAATTTAATTTCATGTGACTCAACGAATCCACACAGTTTAATGTCATGCCATAAGGATTCTTGTGTCATGAAAGGATAATTGGTGAGGGATGGTTTAGGGGTTACGAATGGAATATTATCTTAACAATAGGATTTCTCTTGGTTGTAATGGTTTAGGGATTATACATTGAGCTTCCTAAGTGCTACTAGGAGCATCGATGAGGTGGATGGAGATTACATGTGGAAGCTGCCTAGAGGATCTCATTCCATATGATTCATAAATGGAGCATCATGTGCTTATTCATAAGGTAATAGGTTCATGAGGAGTGTGGTTCATCCCATTCCACTAATATAATGGGAATACTATATTTATTACATAGGGTAAAACTATAGTTTTAAATCATATTATGAGGTTGTTGTTGTGTAGTTTAACGTCATACGACTAGGGTGTGGAACTACGAAATTTTGCATCATGCATCTCGGATGTTGGGGGACTCACTCCTCATACCTTGGTCTTACATGAAAACCTATCATGTTTCTCTAGGAGGTTCATGGTGTTAGAACTACCATAGAGTAGTGGTGATCCATAAGGTTTGCATCACAGACCCTATGCTGAGAAGCAACAGGGGTTATGGTACATATGCTGATAATAAAAAGGAATGTTGGAATCTTAATCCATGCTTAGGGTGATGTGGGTGGACCCAAGAATGGGTAGAACATGTTACATAGGTACTCTAGGTGTAGTTGGTGAGATCCAGGATTGGTGTGTTGGCCCAGGGCATCCAACCTTCGTGAAGGAGGGTTGGCAGAATGGAGGTGCCATGGATAGGACCAAGAGAGAGATTTCGTGAAGCTTGGGGTCTTAAAAATAGGTGATTCACAAATATCATGTGACTCATGAATGTCAAGGGATTTTCTAATGGGTATTATTTGACAAACAGGGTGCATTTTTCTTAGAGTTATGTCTTGATTCATAAGGGAATGCTTTGTGAAGGTTTAATGCTTCATGAATCCTTAAGTTCCCCAAGGAGAACTTATTACTTTGTGAAGGTAATGGGCCTTCTCAAAAGGCATCTCCACCTAGGGTGGAGGCTCTTAATAACATAAGGAAATGGGTTTCACAAATCCTGCACACCTTGGGTGATCTATTTTCTCTTTAGTTTGCAAATGTTAGGAGGTTCTCAAATCAGGGTTGATTGTAGAAGTCGAAAGGTTGGGTTCATCTAAAAAATCAGATTGAAGGGAGTATTTATAGTCAAGTAGTTTCATGAATATTTTAGGAATTCATGAATCCATATGAGCTTCACAAAGGGGCATGACTCCCTGTGTTAGAGAGTCATAGTCATGAAGACACCATCAACCATTTTCATGTTCATGAAGAAATCTGCGACTCTGAATGTTATTGCATGGAGGTTACCATCACATATTCATGCATTCATAAATATAACCCTTGGATAGTGATCTTCATGAGATCCATCCATTCATAATGGACCTAGCTTTGAAAAACAAATCCTTTTGAGGGATTTTGGGTTATTTGGGATTAGATTCACTCCAAATTGTTCCTTCCTTGATGATTCCCATGAAACAGGTATTTCAACATCAAAAATTTCCCCACTTAAAATGGGCTGCGATGGGGAAAATTATTGTCATATTCTAAGGGAGAATCTCTAAAAAATATCAATCAGTTCCCTTCATGAAAATCACTTGTTAATCCTACTCATGGATCTCGTTAGCGATGCTCACCCCACAAAGGTCATAGTAAAGTCTAAGCTAGTCGTATGCTAATAAATAGTGGAGGGGGTGGGATCAATGCCACAAACTCTCATGAAAAAAATAAATTTCCATTTTTAATGAATATCTCCATCTCTACAAGCCTTTCTCCACAAATGTTTCTCAGTGAACAGACCGCATGAAACTTGCATCACAAACTCTACTCAGCAAACTAGACTCTGTGAACAGTATCATCATGAAGTTACCTCCACAATACATATCTTTGTGAATGACCTACATGAGTGACCTTTATTAATGAACATCATAAACCGGAATAGAAAAATAAATATGTCTTGAATCAAATGGCTCATCAAGGAATCATCAATGTTTCTACTCATAGAAAATATATGTTGGGGAATATTATGATATGGGAAAGAGTTCGAAGAACCTAAGACCACAAATAACTTATGAAACTATTGAAGGAGGATTAGAGGGTGCACCCACTTTGAAAGAGGCTTCCAATTTATAGATTTAGACTCAGATATGAGGTCTTTATCCTGACGACAGGCAGAGATAAACCAGCCTACTAGTTCAGAGAGATACTGGGGAAGTACCAGTGGCATTGGACTACTGCAAGACACATCTAGAATGATAATTCACTAATTACAGTGGATGTTACTTACAACCACATTAATAAAATTGATGAGGAGAAGCTTGAGTATGGGGAATCCCTTTTTTAGTATGAGTAGACCCTCTATGAGGGTTTGTGGGATCCATTGAAGGGATGAAACGATGGATGGGACTTATGCTAGGGTGGAAATTTCACCGATGAGTGGGTCAGGACCTACCGGGCATGCACATCATGCCATAAATTTGAGGTATAGATGAGGCAAGTAGGGAATTACTAAGAGGAATGGTCTTCTTAGTTATACATCTATTACCCTCAATAAATTAAGCCCGATTTGCTGAGTATATGGTCACTAAGAACCAACACATTTTATCTTCATGGGGAGGTCGGCATCATCTTATGAAATCTTCAACAAATTTCTAGGATCCTGGTTATAGGGGAGATGTATGATGAGTTACTTCCCACAGATAACGTGGGGGGCAGGAGAATTTGTTGGCCCTAGAGAAATCACTACTGGATATCGTTCAAGGAAATGGTGAAGAGATTCTAGGTGTGAGGAATATCCCCTTACAGTAATGGTACAAGTACTTCCTGAATGAACCAGTAGTAGAGATATTGGAGGGAGATGATCTAGTAGATAAGTTTTATAATAGTTCGCACACATGCCTTGGATTATATTAATAGGGCATTGAGCACTCCTATTGAAGGATTATGTAGGCAAGTCAGTGGTATCTGTGGGGATACAACATCAATCCTAAGGCTCAACCTGTGGTTAGGATAGTGGGGTTTATCTCCATTATCATCTATGTATGGATGCTCTTAGTGAGGGATTCATATATGGGGGTGTGGTTGTTCATCTTCATAATGGTGGTGATGCTAGTGATGGAGCAGTGCATCAACTTGGTTGTCTCAGTACTCACGAAGTTATACAAAGTGATTTATCAAATTAGTGAAGTAAAGACTCTGTTATGTGTGCATGGGTTTCTCCATTTCCTCTATAGTTGGGTGGTCATGCACATGGGGGGATATGAGTACCAAACCCCCATTTCTCATCCTACTAAAAATGTCCAGCTAATGATCTTGAATATCATGGGGTGTTTCTTATTGAAGTTGGGTTTGGAGAATATGTTGGAGAAGGTAGGGCTAGTAAAGTGTTTCATATTTCACCCATTCCCCCTTCCAACGAGGACAGTGATCGATGATGATATATGACTTTCGAGTAGTGATCGTACCTCATGGTCTTTTGAGGTGGGTTACTGGTGGGGAGGGTTGATTGTGATCTAATCTATAAATTGTATAACTCACATTGGTTCACAAGGAAGTCCAATTTTCTGTAGTGGATAACACCGAAGGTATACATGGAGGTAATGCAAGGATGTCATCATTTTTTGTAGAGGTATATTTGGCACATGTTCATGCGTGAGGAAGTGAAAATGTGGAATGAGCTTCCACCACCTACCACTACATATGGGATCATTCATGAGTATGCATATATTTGGGAAAGCACAAATCCTGGGGATATGCGGAGGCAGAGGGAAACCCGAGCCAATAAAGTGGTCACCCTTAAACTGTGAGGTCAGCGCCAAGTGGTGGCTGTTTTATGACATGGTGACAGAGCTTACCTAATAGGAAGTACACCAATAGCATTACTAGCAGTTCGTGGCCCCGAATAGGTAGGAGCCACAAGGAGAGGAGTAGCATCGGGCTTGACAATCCTGGGAAAGTGGAATCATTAAGAAGGTGGGCCCTTTGGGATGGCTTTGGGGACATTCATTAAATCTCTTGGAAAGTGGTTAAATCGTATGGATATTCCCAATGACACCATATTTCATGAATCTTGGTACAACCGGGATGTCTACAAGAAGTTCACCAATGCTCATGGGATACGGTAGCAGCTTAATAAATATGGGATGTGTCTCGCTGGGATTGGTCACACCAAGGATGATTTTCATGTGTCCCAGGAATATGTGGAGTAATATATATTAGAACTAGAGGACCTTATCTATTCTATTTTCATTTCATTCCCTCTGACTGGCCATGTTAAAGTGTTGTTGAACATAACCCCTCCCCCATAGCTGTCATAAATGGAGTTGGATGTGCTCGCACCTCTACCAGAGGATTTAGAGGATTCCTGGGGAAGTGATGCCTACTAAGGCTCTCTCATGGGATGAATAACTTATTTTTACTAGGTAAATATCTTGATCTTATGTGGATCAGATATAACCTTCTCTTAGAACTGTTCCCTAACACCTTTTTTCACTTTTACAGGAATCAGACATGGAGGAGGGGTTGGTCTATGACTATAAAAACCCATCATTAATGTACATAGACATTAAATCACTTTTTTGGAATACATAAAAATTACTCAAATAGAATCCCAAATACCATATTAGTTTAGGGCCTTTGAAACATGGAAACATAAAAATTGGTATATAAGTGAGATACATTATCTCCCACTAGGTTCTTCTTGACTATAACCATTCTTATAAATCTCAAAAATAATACATATATTCATAACCTAGGGAATAAAATATATGAATGGGTGAGATCATATGCTCAGTAATGGTAAGAAAGGGAGACGTGTAATCATAAACATGAGAATATGGATATGAGAATGGGATTAAAACATTATAATATCGTACCCTGAATATCAAAAGATCAAAAACATGAATCATGGAATAAATCTTGGAAGTTCGTAAGACATAAATCATAAGGAGATAAAGAACATGAGCCATGAAAGAATAATATAGTAATAATACATGGAATTGTGGCATGCACATAATCATATAAAAACCCTATGTCAAGGATACCTACCAATAACTTTGTAACGTGTTAGGATTGGTATAATTACCCATCTACCCACCTCGGTATTGGCATACCCTACCATATACCCTTTTTTGTATTGGGATCCCCTTCCATGTACCCTCTTGTTTCGGGCTTTCAATTCCCTCATGTGTACCCTCCTGTTTTGGGGTTGGGATTCTCTCCCTTGTACCATCTTATTTTGGTCTTGGGATACCCTCCCATTTTACCCTCTTGTTCTGATCTTGGGATTTCACCTCGTGTACCCATTGAGTTCATAAAACATTTATCCTTACCCAATGCATTGGAGTGGGATATAGGTCCCACCAGTCACATAATAAAATCATACATACATGTTCCACAAAACAATCATCATATCATAACCCATGAAAATAGATGGTTTTTATAAAAATGAAATCATAACCCATGAAATGAAATGGGTATCATTAAAATTTTATCACATCATAACCTATGGAAAATATATAGTTTTCATAACCATTTCATCATATCATAACCCATGAAAAGAAGAGGGTTTCATAAGAATATATCATATGAAATAGAAAATGGTTTCATAAACATATAAATCGTGAAAGAGAAATGAGTTTCATAAACATCATTCCATAAAAACATAAACCATTTAGAGAAAGAATATGAATTAATACTTTGAATCATTTCTCAAAAGAGAATGTGTAACATCAACAGATTTCATCTTAGATGGAAAATAATTTTAAAATCTATTTTAAAAACATTTCTTGAGGAAAATACACTTTATTATTTGATAAATTCTCTTTAAAACATAAAATATTTTGAAAACAATTTTCTTGAAAATAAACTTGAAAATTTATAAAGAAAGATTTGAAAACCTTTCGGAAACCTTTTTCCTTTAAAACATATAAAGAGAGATTGAAACTATTTCAAAAACTATTTTCCTTGAAAACTTATAAAATAAGTTTGAAAATATTTTAAAAGTCATTTATTTTAAAATACATTTAAAACTTATAAATAATGATTGAAAATGTTTGAAATACCCTTTTTAAACATAAAATATTTTTTTAAAACCTTTTTCATTGAAAAAAACTTCAAAAAAACGATTTTTTCTTAAAAATAACATTGTAAACATATAATGGATTCTTCAAGTAAATGACAGTCATGATGATGAGTATGTCTGTACATGCCGAACATTCCCTTTTTACCTTAAAAGTTCAGAAAAGTGTCTTGATTAGAAAGAAAAAAGAATATTACTTCTAAAATAGTTTTTTAAAATTTAATACATGGGTAAAAAATTCCTTAAACATCATAGGATAGATGTAAAATAGTTTTGAAATTATCTTTAGAAATCATTGTTTTGAAAGAATATAGACTTCTGACTGAAAGGATACGTAAGGTCATATTTTTAGAAAAACATATATTTAAGTATATTAAGTACCAAAGAGTGAAAAAATGGTACCAGTACATGGATATAAAATGAATATCCAAAAGTTAAGAAATTTCATGAGATATTTTTAGAGATATATCATTATATTTCATCAATGGAATCCTAATCGTAAACAATCTTGATAAATGATGAGATTGAAACTATAAATCATTACCTATTTTGGTAAAATTAAATCAGGATGGAAATAATAACACTACATGAAGTGTAAAATATCATGAAAATAAGAATATTCATGATATGACATGTCAAATTTAGTATATACACCTTATAGAAAAATATAGGTGCATAAGATAGCATGTGTCTCAAAGCAGGAAAATTGAGACAAAATTACTTTACCAATTTGGTAACTTTTTAAACATAAACCCGATGAAATTTAGATCATAAAATATATATGTAAATGCCAATAAATTTAAGTATACAAGTTATATAACACATTCATGGGTAGTATATATACCACACAAATGAAATGAGGGGTTTATAAGGCATGTATTGCATGGAAAGAAAGAGTGAGATGAAATCCCCTTACCTTGTGTGTTGACTCTCGTCATACTCATAAAAAACTCATGTATAATAAATAAAATTTTATTAGACATTTATCACAGAACAATTTTCTTATATCACTTGTTAACAATTTCATGTTAATGTTACGCTTCGGTTAATATTCACTTTGTTTTTCACATGTGTCTTAATTTGTTATATATTTGGTTGTTATACTTATTTCATAATTTCCATAATTTAAACCATGATAAAAACATCTTTTATATTAAATATATTTATATTATAATAATCTATAGAATTATAAGTATTAAATGGAATACACCATTCATGGAGATGGTAAGTTGTATGTACGCATGAACGTTGTTTCTGTTTTTATTTTAATATTGAAAGAAAGAAAAAATGAAATATATGTATATTCATATATATTATAATTCTAGTAGAATTATTATTTCATATATATCATATAATTTCACTAAATATATCCTTAATATATTCCATGTAAGGTGTGAATGAATCACATCACTTTAAGGGGGTGGTAGTCCACACTTCCTCAAATGAAATTATTGTTTTTACCCAAAATGGAAAGTGTAAAGATATATTTTATAAAATAATTAAATAATTTTAAATACATAATAAGTATCATATTTTTTTGAGATAATAGATATGATATATTACTGATCCAAATCATCAGGCCTACAAATCCAATCTAGAAAAAGAGTCAACCCAACAATGATCACCACAAGATTTTCCATATCTTTACAATTGATGAGCCTTCATATTATCCCCTTTTTGATGAAAGAAATTTTTCATTTAGTGAATATTTTGATCAATGGAAAAATATTTCTCAGGATAAGATCAAATGGATATATATTCTCTTTCATCTTTGATAATTCGTTAGTCACTTCAAGGAAATCTGATTCCACCAATATAAATTTCCAATCTTTTGAGCAAGCAAGTAGGATCCCTTGAAAGATAGAAAAATCATCTTCTACCAAAAGACTCCAAAAGTATTTGAAATTAATACAATGGTCTTACACAACCTGGCCATTGTTGTGATGAGCAATAAATCCAACATGAACCCTTGAATTAGAAGAGATGTTGTATTTGTATTAATTGTTATAAAACCCTCTAGCGGAGGATTCCAGTAATGATAATTCTATTGATTACAACCCAAAGATGGTCTCACGTCATTCTAATTCAAGCATTTAATCTAATCATTGTCTCTCTAAATCCAAATATGATCTTGGGTCACATTAATTTGGAAGATAAACTCATTTATTCTAGTCAAAATCAACCAATAAATTGTGCAAAGTAGCCCCCCCACATTTGGTTCCAACAAAGACACCCATTTATTGAGGTTTTGGACCAACCCAATAGAAGGATCAAAGAAATTTTAAAATATAGTGAACATTCCTTCCACACCCCTTCCACCCCACAACAAAATATAATTGCATGAAAATGATATTCCACATCTTTGAGGCACAAAGGACATCTATTGTCCTCCACAAGATGTCATCTTACCAAGAGTTCATGGGTTGGAAGAATACCATCTCAAACCTGCCACCATTTTTTTTACCTTGGGTGGATATGTGAGTGACCAAATCATCCTCCAAAAATCAATATGATGGTACTGAGCCAAAGAATGAACATGTATTTTGTATCTTGAGTGAACTAAGTACCTCTCAGAAGATTCCCACATCCAGTAAATATGATCAATTCTCATTCCTGGAGTGAGAGGAATAGTGAAAATGAGATTATGATCAACCTCATTAAACTAGTTTCAAATATTTCCCCAATCCCAATCCTCCAATGAATCATTGATCAGATATCAAACCCTTTCATTTTTGAAGCCTAGAACAGTATTCATGGAAACCTTAAAATTTCCACCATTTTCTAGCCATGGTTCGTTCCAAACTCTAATGTAATTCCCATCGAAAATTATACAAACACAACCTCTCTCAAGAAGTGATTTATCACCCCATATGCTTCTCTGCAAAGAACTTGCCTGCAGTCCTAGCTGGGCATGCAAATTTTCAGAGTGGGGAAAATATTTTTCACACAAAACCTTAGAGAAAAGGACATTTGGATTGAAGTTATCCTTGCTTATATAGAAGCACCACATTAAACCATTTGATTTTACTAAAGCCAATACCTTCACAGTACTTTGTGACACATAATTTCTCCCATGAAATCCATTGGTTGTTATGTTTTCTATCATGGGATCCCCTCCCAAAGTTAGCCAACTGAGAATGGATTTGATAAACAAGAGATTCCGGAAATTTGAATAACAACATAGCATAAGATGGGATTTATTAGGCCACTTATTAATGATAACATCCTTCCTTGGCTTGGAAATATTCCTACTAGACTTTAATAAAATCAAATTTTCTTCCCTATTCATGATTGAAGTGAAAACTTGTTTCTTAGATCTACCGACAATGGTCAGGAGGCCTAGGTATTTTAGATGATTTTCAACCAGAGGAAAATCACATAACCACTATAATTCCGCCCTCTTTTCTTGTATCATGCCTTTACTAAAGGATAATTATGACATTAAAGGGTTAATATATTTCCCAGAATCCCTTTTATATAGTTTAATGGTTTTCAAAACTGAGTTTCACTCTTGCAATGTAGCAATAGAAAAAAGGAGACTATCATATGAAAAAAAAAGATACGGGAGATAGGGTGTCCATTTCGGCATACCTTCGCACCATGGATAACTTCTAGATCCATCACTTTCAAAAGGATATGAGAAAAAACATCAGCTACTAGAATAAAGAGATAAAGAGAGAGTGTATCCCCTTACTGTAACCCTCTTGGGGATTAAAATTCTCTGAGGGGGCCCTGTTAATATTAATCTTGAATAAAATAGTTGTAATACTATTCATGATATTAAATATCCATTTCATCCAAAATTCCAAGAATAGGTTCAAGAAAAGGCCATTCAACTCTATCATAAGATTTAATTATATCTAATTTCATTAACATAATTATTTTTTTATAATATGAATGAGTTTCCATAGAATGAAAAAATTCATACTCAATGGATGAATTTTCAGTGATAGACCTCTTTGGGACAAAAACACATTGATTTTCAGTAACAAGTTGCGGGAGGCAATCCCTAAGTCTAGCCACTTGGATTTTGAAAAATATTTTTTAAACAACATTTCACAAATTTATTGGGAGAAGTTATGTAATTTTCTTTGGGAAATATTTTTTTGGGATGAGAGTAATAAGAGTTTCATTCAGGGATTCAAGAGAAGTTTTTCCTTTCCACATCTCCTTCATCAGGGTAACCACATTAGGCCCAACAATATGTCAGAATCATTTGAAGAATAGTTCATGAAACCCATCAGTATATTTAGGATACTAGTTTTGTTGTATAAGAATGTAGTAAGGAGATTTTAGGGGTAGGGAAAGAAAATAAAATAAAGGATCTTGAGAGAGGGTGTTACCTCTTAATCAGGTGAATCCTTTTGGTTAGCCCCAAAGGGATTCCTTGGAAAATTTTATGACCAAAGGGAGGATTCAAGGTGGAATTTATGGATGTTGGGAAGTGTATTGGGAATATATTGGCCAAACCTATGTTGTTTGAGAGGTGTTAATAAGAGGGATAGGTGGTGGCCTTTTATAGGGAAGGGAAAGGACACACTAGGCATTTTTTAAAACAGGTTTGGTGTTCCCACATTTATACCTAAAAAGAGTCATAAAAATAAACCAAAAATAATTAATGGAAAGTTTATATATGAAATATGGAGAGTAAATGGGTTTTTTTAAATTTTATAGGTCATTTGGGCCCTTAATTTTAAAGTTTATTCCCCTTTTAAGCTTAATTTTACCTTAATTGATGTAATTGATTTTAATTACTTTCACTAATATTTTTTGTCAAAAACTAAGTTAACCTTATTAGAAATTATAAATTATTATGATTCCAAATATAGAATCTATTTTTTCAAATTTTAATTATAAAATTTGTAAAAATTAATTTAAACTTAATCCCATAGTCGGTTCGACAATGCTGGTTTTTGAAGTAAAAACATCCAAAAGTTTGCTATGTTTTTATTCCCAATTTCAAAGTTAAATTGATTATAATGAAATATATTGAATTAATTAATAAAAATAATATATAATTAAACTTTTAAACTAAATTAATTTATAATTTAACCTTATAAATAAATTATATGAAAACACAGTTCTAAATTAAAATTCAGTATTTTTAACTATTCATTAAAAAAGAAACCTTACAGAAAAATACCAAACATTTATCCTAGCCTAATTTTTATGTTTCACATTAAAATATGAAATTCATTTTCACACATTAAATCTATTAAATTTACAATTTTTATATTTAAAATGGGTTCTCCATTAAAATGCGGTAAAACTACCCTTACAAACATATAGGGTTTTAAGCATAAAATTAGGTTTGTTCTTATATTATGTCTAAAATACATATTTAATGAATATAAAAAATATTTTATTGAATCTATTTCATTAATATCACTTAATAATTATAATTAATTTAATTTATTACGATAAAACATCTTTTTGATGATAAAAATAATAATAATTCATTTTATATTCAATCGGTTTTCATATTCATTTCTGATTAATTGGTAGCCTATGAATTCATATTATATTTGTGTAAACTATATATTTTTATAAATTAGTCAATACTATTCATAACTGATAATTTAATGGTTGTGTTATATATTATTATATTAAATTATAACATTTTAATAATATAATATTGTTCGGTAAAACTGGGTCTTTCTTGTTACGCAAGACATTGAGGAAAGTCATTATTGCATGTAATGAAAGATAACCATGGTGTTGCATATATATAAATATAAAATTTATGTTTTGTGTAGTGAATGATTAACTTGGTGTTTTGTATAACACAATACAAAAATAGTTCTTTAATATAAAATTAAATATTTTTAGTGTTGTGCGAAATGAAAAAATATCAAAAAGGTTAAATTAATTTGAAAAGAATAATTCACAAAATCTAAGGGTGTTACATTCTACCCCTATTAAAATTAATTTCTCCCTAAAAATTCATCTGGGTTATCAAAGGTTTGATACCGAAAAGTTCCTTTCATAGAAACCCACATTATAAAAATGAATACTAAAACTTCCTTTAAAAAAGAAATCTTAAACCGTAATGGTTTCCCAATGTAACTCATAATTATCTTCCAACATATGATAACATAGGTGGTAAGTTAAAACTTGGACATGAAAGTTAAATATAACTATTAAGTTCTAATGGAGATTGATAAAGAAAATTGATCAATATAAGTGGGTGATTATAAATTTGTGATGATCTAAGGGACCATTTGATTCATTAAAAATAAAGGTGCCAGGATAAATCGTTTTCAACATTATTTTACTAGATTCTAGGAATTATTACACTATATAGGAAAATAATGAAATATACTTACTTGATTTCATTACTTTTCATATGTACAATCTCACCATTTGGTTTTTCCTTGATCAATTCCTCCTTCATATCCTACTCCAGGGAATGATGGGGAATTTTTCATTCCTAAATAACTAACAAATCATGAGATCCATAAATAAAATGACAATTCATTCCATATTCCTTTACTTAAAATCAAATAAAAATTGTTAGTACAGGTAATACAACATGCATAAATCCCTATATGGTGAGATATTACATTAATCTCACAAAGTTCATCTGAAGTTTAACTTAATCCCTTCCCTAAATGTTTTACCTTGTAACTCTTCCAAAAGATGAAAATACAAAACATTATAAATATGTTCATGAAATCATCTTAACATTGATCCCCCATATATTACAATGTATCTCTTGGTTCTCAAATTATAAACATGTGAATACCCTCATCGTATATTCTATTGAAACATGGAAATAACCTGAATTAATATAAATCATTTTGGAAAATCTGCATGCTTACATATTCCAATAATTACTGGATATATTCATTAAATCCAAGAAGTTGTAAACTTAATCCTTGATGACATAGAAACTTTTTTCAATAATCAGATCTAGGTTAATCCGTACAGTCCAATTTACTTATTTATATCCAATATATCTTTATCCAAACATCATTATCTCAATGTAATTCAATAATTAAGGGTTGCATTCCCTTAATCAAAATATCACATCTCCATGAAATCACTTTTCCATGTCTTCATCACCATTCAACATGTCCTTTTAAATCCTTAATGAAAACTTATACTAAAAATACTTATATATTTCATGATTCATATAATATAATATTTTAATTCCAAAACATAAATACTTAATTCATCAAACCTTATTCTTAAACCATTACTCAAGCTTCATTAACTTATTCCTTAATACCTTTTTCCTAGAATATGAAATACTAATCATGTATTAATGTTACTCAACCTAAATATAATCATTCTTTTTAAGTTTAATGTAAACAATACTGTAATAGCATCACATACCTTTCCCATGTATTTTGTGGTCTCTTTATCTTAAAAAGTATAACCAATACTCATACCACCATCCTGGTTCACTTTATGAGATATAAACTTGGAAAATTGATTATAATAATTCAAATACATTCCACATCTGAAAAATTCAATGTTAACTATGTTCCTTCTAGTCATCGCCATTGACTAAAACCAAAAATCATAGTGTGTGAAACATTTATAAAAATGAGATACCATATAATCATGAAAAATTACTTATAGGGTGCCTAAATCATGTATCTTACATCTTTAATCATCAACACATTAGGTTTATCCTAGGTTATACATAGTCATATTCTATTAAAATTCTTCATGATGGTGCGTAAAGATTTTTGTGAATCCCCAAATCATATCCCTCTAGAGTGTCAAACTAGGTGTGAAACAAGTCTAGTTTTCATGTACCAGGCTACATCGAGTCATGCTCGATACACCTTGTCGGAGTTTTTTCCCCTAGGTACAACTTTACCATAACCACATACAATTATAGTATCCAGATAGGGATGTAATACTAAGAAACCACTCACTCTAACCTTTACCAAAATTCCAAGACATTTTCCTAAACATTAACTCATCCTTAGGCTTATACATAGATTCATCCCTAGACATAACCTTATAAATATACAAATGGATCTCACTAAATATTTCTTATCCTAGTTTCCAATGGTTGACTAAACCTTTTCTCTGATACCAATTATGAAAACCTAGTCTTAAAGTACAAGCACATTGCATCACTTTTGCGTAATACTTAAAACATTACATAAAAAGACGCCCAAAGGCCATATTATTTTAGTGAATTTGGAAACATGGAAACATAAACACTGGTACATAAGTGAGCTATCTTATCTCCCAAAATTTTCTTCATGACTAGAACCCCTATTAAACACATAAAACATAATACATATCTTCATAACCTAGGGAAGGAAACATATGAAGGGGTGATCTCAGATGCTTAGTAAGGGTATATAGGGGAGCTTTGTAAGCATAAACATGACCATAGGGGTATGAGAATGTGATCATAACATTATAAGATCATACTCTTCATATCATAAGATCAGAAACATGAATTGTGGCATAAATCTTGGAAGTTCATAATACATAAATGATAAGGAAATAAAGAACATGATATATGAAATCATATCCTAGGAATAAGACATAGAATTGTGCCATACACATAAGCATATAAAAACCCTATGTCAAGGATTCCTACCAATACCTTCATAACATGTTAGGATTGGGGTAATTACCCATGTACCTACCTCAGTCTTGGGATGCCCTCCTATTTTACCCTCTTTTTTTAGTCTTGGGATTCTCTTTCATGTAACCTTTGGGCTCATAAAACATTTATCAATATATAATGCATTGCATGGAGATATAGGTCCCACCTGTCACATAATAAAATCATACATACATGTTCCACAAAACGTTCATCATATCATGACCCATGAAAATATATGGGTTTATAAACATAAAATCATAACCCATTAAATGAAATGGGTATCATTAATATTTAATCACATCATGAACTATGGAAAATATATAGGTTTCCTAACCATTTAATCAAATAATAACCCCTTAAAAGTGTGTGTTTCATAAGGATACAACCCATGAAATAGAAATGAGTTTTATAAACATATAACCCATGAAATAGAAATGGGTTTCCTAAAAATCATGACATCTAAACATAAGACATTAAGAGAAAGAATATTAATGGAACCATTGAATCATTTCCCATAAGGGCATGAGTAACATCAATAGATTTCATCTTAGATAGAAAATAATTTTGAAATGTATTTTAAAAAAATCTTGAGGAAAATACCCCTTCTTATTTGAAAATATATCTTTAAAACATAAAACCTTTTTAAACCCATTTTAATTAAAATAAACTTAAAAGATTATAAATAAATATTTCAAAACATTTTGGAAGCCTTTTTCTTTGAAAATTTATAAAGATAGATTGAAAATTTTTTGAAATATATTTTCCTTGAAAACTTATAAAATAAGTTTGAAAAAAATTTGAAAACCAATTCTTTGAAAATAATTTGAAATCTTATAAAGAAGGCTTAAAAATGTTTAAAATTCCCTTTTTAAACATAAAATATTTTTCAAAAACCTTTTCCATTGAAAAACACTTAAAAATAATGAATGTATATAATATTAAGAAAAACATTTTTTTCTTACAAATAACCTTGTAAACTTATAATGGATTCTTCTTGGAAATGATAATCATGATGGAAGGTATGTTCGTGCATGCCGAACATTCCCTTTTTTATATTAAATCATCTTGATTAGAAAATGGTAAGAATAATACTTCTAAAACCATATTTTAAATGGTAATACATGGGTAAAAATTTCCTTCAGCATCATAGGATAACTATAAACCATTTTTGAAATTATTTTTAGAAATCAAGATTTCGAAATAATACAGACTTCTGACTAAAAGGAGAGGTAAAGTCATATTTTCATAAAAACATATAATTTAGTATCTTAAGTACCAAAGAGTGAAAGAATGATACTATTATATATATATAAAATTAATATACATATGTTAATAAATTTCATTATATTTCTTGTGATATAGATCATAATATTTCATTAATGCAATCATAATCGTAAACAATCTTGATAAATGACAAGATTGAAGCTATAAACTGTTACCTACTTTGGTAACAATAAATCATGATAGAATGAATTAAATTAAATGAAGAATAAACTATCATGAAAAGAATTATATTCATGATATCATATTTTAAAGGTATTATATACAGCTCACAGAAAAATATAGGTGCAAAACATGGAATGTGTCTCGAAGAAGGCAAATTATGACAAAATTACTTTTATAATTTGGAAACTTTTGAAACATTAACTCTATGAAATAAGGATCATAAAAATGATATGTAAAAATAAATAAAATTAGTTATAAAAGTAATATAATACATTCATGGGAAATATATATAGTACACAAATGAAATGAGTGGTGTATAAGGCATGTATCTCTTGGAAATAAAAAGTGAGAGGAAATCATCTTACCTTGTGTCTTGACTCTCATCACACTCATAAAAAAATCATGTATAATAAATATAATTTTATTATAAATACATCACAAAATCATATTCCTATTTCTAATACCATATATGGTTGGATTATGACTTTATATTACCTTTTGGTAACAATTTCATGTTAAGGTTACACTTCAGGTAATATTCTCTTTGTTTTTTGTATGTGTCTTAATTTGTTATATATTTGATTGTTACACTTATATCATGAATTAAAAAATGTAAAAAATGATATAAATATAATTTATATTTAGTATATTTTTATTATAATAATCTATATAATATAGAAGTATGAAATGGAATACACTATTCATGGAGATGGTAAGTCGTATGTACGCATAAATGATGTTTCCGTTTTTATTGTCGTATTGAAAGAAAGAACAAAAATGAAATATATTTAAATATGTATATATTATAATTAAAATAGAATTATGATTTCATATATATCATATAATTTCAATAAATTAATCATTAATACATTCAATGTAAGGTGTGAATGGATCACATCGCTTTGAGAGGGTGGTTGTCCACACTTCCTCAAGTGAAATTTTTGTTTTTATAGAAAATGGAATTATAAAGATATGTTTTGTAAAATAATTACATAATATCATATAAATAATAATTATCATATATATAATATATAAACATATTTTCCATCATAATTCCCACCATGAGAGGCGGCAAAGGAAGAATGAACAATCATCATTTTGTGACGCGGTAGTTCATTGTACGCACAAATAGTATGTTTGTTTTCCATTAGATAGAAGTGTGTGTGAGTTTAGGTAGAACCCTTATCATAAAAACATATCATTATATTGATTATATTGGGGTTGTTTTATAATAATTTCATAAGTATATTTTAGTTGGTGGGGAAAGAAAATAAAATATTGGAGCTTGAGGGATGGTGTTACCTCTTAATAGGGTAAATCCTTTTGGTTTGCACCAAAGGGATTCCATTGAAGGATTTATGACCAAATTTAGGATTCAAGGAGGAATTGGTTGTTATTAATTTTATTGGTTATATATTGTACTAACATTATTGGTTTGAGAGGTGTGAAGGAGAGGGACAAGTGGTGGCCTTTTATAGGGATGGGAAAGGACACACATGGTATTTTTTAAAACAAGTTAGGTGTACCCATGTTTTTACCTAAAAAAGTCATAAAAAAACTCAAAATGTATCGTTTTTGTTAGAAATATTTCCATACAATGGATTTTAGACATGTTTCTAGGTGATTTGGGACCTTTCGTTTAAGGTTTATTCCCTTGTTAAACTTAATTTTACCTTAATCGATGTAATTAATTTTAATTACTTCCACTGGTATTTTTAGTAAAAAACTAAATTGACCTTATTATAAATTATAAATTATTCTGATTAAAAATATTAAATCCATTTTTAAAAATTCTAATCACATAATTGGCAGAAATTAGTTTAAACTTTTAAAAAAAATTAATATATAGTTTATCCTAATAAATAATTTATATGAAATAGAATTTTTGAATTAAAATTTAGTATTTTTAACTATTCATTAAAAAATGAAATCTTATAGAAAAATACCAAAAATTTATCCTAACAAAATTTTTATGTTTATATTTAAAATATTAAAGTTTATTTTGACACATTAATCTTGTTAAAGTTCCAAAATTTTGATTTAAAATGAGATTTTCAATAAAATGTGGTCAAACTACCTTTATAAAAATATAGGTTTTTAAGCATAAAATTGGTCTTGTTCTTAAATTATGTATATCAAATCTATTGAATTAAGTTAAAAAATATTTGACTGAATATATAACATATATATTACATTAATATCACTCACTAATTGTAATTAATTTAATTTATTAGGGTAAAATAGTTTTATGACCATAAAAATAATAATATTTCCCTTTATATTCAATCGGTTTTCATATTCATTTCCAATTAATTGGTAACCTATGAATTCATATTATATTTTTTTGAACCATATATTTTCATAAATTAGTTAATAATATTCATAACCACTAATTTAGCAGTTATTTTATATCTTATTATATTAAATAAAAAAAATTAATAATATATTATTTTTAGGTAAAACTTGGTCTTGCGTGTGACGCAAGCCATCAAGGAAAGTCATTTTTGCGTATAATGCAAGATAACCATGGTGTTATGTGTAGAGAAAGAAAAAAATTATGTTGTGTTTAGTGCATGATTAACTTGGTGTTTTATATAACGTAATCCAAACATAATGATTTAATATAAAATAAACTATTTTCAATGTAGTGTGAAATGAAAAATATCAAAAAGATTAAATTAATTTGAAAAAAAATAATTCAAAAAATCTCAATGTGTTATGGACATAGAACTATCATATAGGGTATGGGACCTCTAACCTTCAAGGGGAAATCACGGGGTCCCTTCCTGATGTTTTGGTCATGGGTGGGCAACCATTGGTTGGGGTAGTTCCTACGACTTAGGCGAATGTTGTGGAGGGAACCCTATCTGAAGAACTGCCTATGAATATCCAGGAGCTCCTCATTGGGATTTAAAATTCACATAAGTCTATTTCTCCTTTAAACCATTGTATATTTGATCCTAAATTCCTATTCTTGACTGACACATTTTCAAATGGAAGTTCAGATGTTGTTCAGGAACCGCCCAACACCAACACATACATTAATGGTGCTTGGAGATGAAGTGGTGATGGTGAAGGCCTCTCTCTCGGTGGAGATAGTCTAGAAGGATATGGAATTTAGACCAACCATATAGGTGGAAGATACTACTGAGACTATTCACATGATGTAGGGGTTGAGATGGTACCTACAACAGGGTCGGTGGAAGAGTCTATGGTGGATGAGCATATCAAAGGGGTGCTACCGAAGGTGGGTATCGGAGCCAAAGTCTCTATGGAAGAGGAGGAAATTGTGCCGATAGCTGAGGTGATTGGGGAAGCAATAGTGGATGATTCCACACTAGAATTTCCAATAGTGGCATCTATAGGGGATGAAACTGTGTTTGTGCCACCAATTGGGGTAGCTATGGAAGTTGGGATAGTCGTATCCACCTCAGAGGTACCACGGGGGAAGTGAAGGTTTCTACTACTAGTGAAGAGGATGGTGAGTAACTATTCCTGAGGATGGATCTCTATCCAATAACACCTGAATACCTATACCTTGAGTATCCAACTAATGGGTTATTAGATATCTTACCTCATTATGATCTTTCACTACCTAAAGATTTTGAGGATTATGGCTCGGATATTGCCAAGGAGAACTAGATTGTGTATTGAAATTCATGGAGTTATATGGGTAATTTCATCTCCCACACTCTGATAGATGAACTACCACAATGGGTGGGATCTCTCCACCATTGGTTATTCAAAATAGGGATTGGTGGGGTGAATTCTAGCAACCTTCATACGCTAGATTTGGATTTCCTCATCAAGAGGGAACATGCGGAATGGAAGGTGCTCAACCTAGCTTGGAAGAAGCACAATTTTAAGGGCTCTAAGGCACTTTAGGTATCTTAAGAAGAGATTTTACACCTATAGGTCCTGGTACAAGATCATGTGGTGGTTTCTTCTACTTGGTATGATATCATTAATATTCTGAAGGTGAAACTGATGGTGTATGAATCCAATGAGGTTAAGGCCAAGGAAGCATAGTCGGAGTTTCTGGATGAGTTGAACCGGTAATGGATCAGGGCCAAATATTTCTACTCTAGGTCCAAAGAAAATAAAGCAGTTCTAAAGGAGTGGTAGAGGATCCTAGAGGCTACTCGGTGAAGGCTAGCTGAGCTTAGGTGCTTGATCACTGAGTTCAGTATTTGAAGGAATTTTTTAATGGAGAGGCTCCAAAATGTGGATGACCCTCAAAATATTTGGTTTTTTTATTTTAATTTTTTTTCATGTTTGGACATATTTCCTTGTTTGATATCGATATTTACTCATATTTCTGAGACAACCAACAATAAATCTCAAATATCTCATAACTTATCTTGGTGTGAGAAATAGGGGATGGCCTATGATTTCTCATTCAAATGTGAGTCTTTAAAAATGATCAAGCACTTAATGTCGTCCATTATTGACTGAACATTGAGTTTTTTAGGTGAGGGATACTGTGGCCAGAGAACGGGGCTCTCTAAATAGATGAATTGTTTTTTCAACATTCTCTAGTGCACATATGAGATAATGTCAGGGGAATTTAATTCTACCCAAACAAAGGGGGAATTAAGCGTGTGAATTACAATGCCCAAAATTTGGAATGGAATGGGAGTGGTATCATGATATAGGAAAACTATTGACCAAGTTAAAAACACAACATTTATATTTATTAGCTGAGAATAAGGACAACCAAATGAGGGTTGGCCACTGACCATGTTCAAAACAATGATCTAGCCTCATAATGTCATCCAAAGTCTTTTGAGACACTGGCCCAGGATGGTAGGTGATCCAGTGTGTCCAGACACTAAACCATTAGGGGTCCCTTCATATGTGGAGGATGATGAAGGTCTAAATGGGGGGAATATAAAGAATGGATTTAAAGTTATGGAATGTTTAAATAGATTCCAACACTCTTGGAAATACACCATCATGACTTAGAGCATATTGGGTGGGTGTATCAGTCTGAACAAAATCTAAACTTGTCTTTTAGGGGATAATCATCTGGGATTCTAAGAGATGCTCAAAGAACATGAACGATGCAGTAGATGACTAGCACTAGAGAAAATGGATTCTTAGGAAAGGGCCTAAGATGTTACACTATTTTACATCATGCAATGAGAATGATGAACACACTTTTTAACATCATATGGTGAGGAAGTTGGACATGTAGTTTAACGTTATATGGTAAGGACAACGCATTGTATAGTTTAATGTCATGTGATTAGGATGCATCTCACAATTTAATGTAATGTGACTAGGACATGGGTTGTATCAGGCTTATACACTGGGTTGACCAACATTTCTTCCTCATGTTAGTTCAAGAGGGTATCCTATGCCCATTTCATGGGGTAAAATCATAGCATCATGGAAAAAGGAACATAGTGAACTGATATGAATGATACTCTCCCAACCATGGGTGTTGAGGGTGAAGGAGTGTAACATGACGGGAAACCCCTCACCAAGAAGCACAGTTGGTGCAGGTCACATATAGTTTAAGGTCATGATGATGGGACCATGGATTTTAGTTTAAGGCTATAAAACTTGGACCTATTGAAAATAGTTTATGGTTATAATGCTTAGACCAAGGGGAGAGTATCTAAAAGGAATGTATGTGACAACAAAGAAAAATTACCTGATGTGAATAGAGGAGCCTAAGATCCCACTTGATGCTGTATAAAATACCACTAAGACAAATCATACATATTTTAAAGTTATGATGTTTGGACTAAAACTCTGATCCTATTTTAAGATCATAGATTTTGGACCATGGGTCTTCCTAAAGTATTTGGTGTGGCATGAAAGAGTATTACACTGAATGTTAAGGATGGGCAAGGAGGAACACATAACATGATAAATGTATGTGGAAGGTTACAACTAGTTTAATTTTATACTACTTGTATCATGAAACCAATAGAGGAAAAGGCTCTGTGATGGATCAATGGAGGGGTTGGACCCAAGATAAAACATATGAGAATCACTATGTATCCTATGAGTATGGTAATCAAGCAACATGTAGTTTTGAAACACAACATGGCATAAGACCAACATCGATTGTGGGATACCCTCGTGAACGAGAGTATTGAATATTATAATACTTGGGTATGAGGAATATGAAATCTATACGGCGTAAGGATATAGCTTAACATCATGGGATGAGGATGTGTTTTTATCCCTTTGTTTATACGGGGCATCCCGGTTTGATATAGGGTAAAAATTGTCCCTTGTTTAGAGGTATCCTGAACATTCCTAGGGTAAGACTATAGTTTAATGTATTGTTATGAGGATGTTTCTTCCTCATATCAGGATATGATGTCATCCCATTACACTAATGGGTTGAAGAAATTGAATGGGGATTATACCTAGGAGGTCCATGGGAGTATCTTGGGGTGATTTCATCATATATAATGAATGATTTCACGGTGAATCCATGGATGGGCCCAGAGATAGAAAGTATAGGTGTCACAACATATCCCATGAGGATGGAAATCAATCCACATGTTGTTCTAAAAGAGATAATCATAGTTTCTGTTCATACAATTTGGATCAATGGATGAAGGCGTTTCAAGTAAATTTGTGCAGTGTAAGATTTAAAACCTGACATAAATGATCCAAGGAGGCCATATATCACATGAAGTGATCCTGAATCTAGTTTCACGTAGTTTTAGTTCATGTGGTCTAGACCATGTAATATTTTTAAGATTCATTTCACCTAGACTACAAGTAATCAGTTTAAAGTCATGATGTGTGGACTATCAAAGTGATTGTTTCAAGGGTACTTGTGTGGCATGAAAGAGGTAAAACCTGATGTGAATGATCCAAAAGAATAACATGTACCACACAAGTATAAGAAAGAAAATGACACAAATTTTAAGGTATTAATGCTTGGACCATACCTAGGGTCGTAGGTTTGATAAATTGAAGCTGGGTACAGAGATGAAAAGTCATGGAATCACTATGTATTTTATAAATATGGGAATCAATCCACACATTGTTATGAAGCAATTAATGTTAGGAGACCACTATAGGTGAGAGATATCCTATTTGTAAAAGGAATTTGAGGCATCTCATGGTTATCATGGGGAATCCCATGTTCAGGACATGGGATATGTCTTGTTGACCATACCATACATATCGTATGAGGCATACCTAATTCGGATGGGGTAAACATCATCTCTTATTAAGAGGTATCCTGATTTTAAATGGGGTAAAATTGCAGTTTAATTTCTTACGTTGAGGACGTTAGGATTTACAGTTTAAATTCATAAAACTAAGACTATAGAAGCTTCAAATAGTTTAGGGTCATAATACTTGGACATGTTTCTAATATTTTAAGGTTGTGTTGTATGGACCATGAGGTGTTGTTAGTTTAAGGTCTTAAATCTCAAACCATGGTATCTTAGTTTAATCCCATGGAGTTTGGACCATGGTTGGGAATATCAAATGGATGTTTGTAGTGTTGTGTATTGAAAAACCCAACATAAATGAATAACATGGAGTCCCATCACCACCCTACACATTTATAAGGAGACTAGTATATAGTTTAAAGTCATGATGCTTGTACTTGGGGATCCTCATTTAAGTTCATAGAGTTCACACCAATGGGTACTTTTAGTTTAAGTTCATGGAGTTTAGACCATAGGGTGATTATTCTAACCAAAATGGTAGGTGTGGAATGATAAGAACAACCTGACATGAATGAGGACCAAGGAGGCTCACGCTGCACAACACCTTCCTAGGGTCGACTTGCACACTATTTAAATTCATGATGTATGGACTTGGCCTCCTATTTTAAGATCAAAGAGTTCAAACATAGTGCATAGTTTAACGTCATGTGTCTTGGACATGGAAAAGTCATCATGAAATGTACTGGTAGAGAAACGTTTCATTGGTGGAAGGAGTGATATGCACTCCTTATATGGTGATCAAAGGGTACACACCATTGGAATGGACCTTATAAATGATTTAAGGTCCTTCCCATTTGGGCTCCAACTTTGGTGGCTTCTTTCCAGATATCATCAATGTTCTGAGATCTAGTATTGTGTCTCCCTACAGGAAAGATAGGTAGTGAATATTATTATTAAACACTTGTGTTATCTTATTCTAGTGCCTCTCTAGATTTTAAAATACTTGGATCGAGTTCTCTTCAAGGAATTTTAGCTCATCTAGATGAAATTATAAAAACAATTCGGCACCTTATAGTCATAGACGACTATATGGAGCAACAAAAGGTGAACCTAAATTGGTAGGATTGATTTTTTCCTATACAGTAGGGGGTGTGGGGTCACCTGGGTAGAATTATGAGTTATTTTCTGATATAACTAGAGGATCTTGGGGATCTTTCCAAACTAACTGTTCTTATTCTAGAAAACGTATTTTTTATAATGTTAGTGAGGTTCTTTTCAAAGGACTCAATATTTCCATTCACCTGTACATTGTATTGAGAAGTATGGTTAGACTGGATGTTTTACTTGGAATACAATCTATTCAACTCAATATCCTGGAAGTTGGTGTTTTTGTCAGAGATAATGGAATAAGGGACTCCAAATTGATGAATGATGTGAGAGATCATGAATTCTATAATAGATTGGTCCTTGAAATCTTTGAGGGGGATCTCTTCTTCCCACTTGGAGAAGAAATCTGTTGTGGTCAGAATGAACCTATACTGGTGGGTATGATCCTACAACATTGAGACCCCATACTGAAAAGGGATAAGAATACTTGGTAGTATATAGAATATATGATGGTTTATTCCCAAAGTTGTTATGTATTTCACATGCATGGAACCTCTGGGAATACTCAATACAGGCATAGACCATGGTGGGATGGAAATATTCCAACCTCCAAATATAGTGGGAGAAATTCAATTCTTCCTGATGAGAACCATAGGACCTAGCATTAATGTCCTTCATAACCAATTGATTCTCATCTACTTGGATTCAATGGAGGATAATTCCATCAAACCCAAGTATGTAGAGAGTTTATTCAAGTTCAATCCCACTCTGTAGGGTGAACTACACTGCACGCCGACAGATTCTCTCATACGTAGCTTGATTTGGAAGGGGAATTCTACATTTGAGATAATAAACAAAAGTTGTCTTCCAATCAAGTATTTCTTATACTACATGGGAACCTAGTATCACATCCCACCTTTTTATTACATAACTTTTCATTTCATTTTACAAATAGAGGATCTTTAAAGTCAAGTGTCTGGAAAAAAAGGTACAAATACATGAAAAATTAAAACATTATTATATTACACTTGAAAGGATTCTTCAAGTTTCATCCTATGTACATTTATTTCATCTCATAACCTAGGGACATACATCAAATGAAAGGGTGAGAAGAATTCCTGGTAAGGAAAAAAAGTGAAACTGTTTACATATGAACTTGAGAGATATCAATAAAAACATGGGGAATATCATAAAGGTATGATAAAGAGGCATATCATAATAATAATAACTTGAAATATAACTTTAAAATTTGGCTAAAACATTTAATTTATACATTCATAATCATATCATCAAGGCATGTCCCTATGGTGTCATAAAAATTACCAAGGTTATTCACCAAGGTATCATAAAACTATTCATCTCTAGAGATTGATTTCTTTAACCAATTCATTGAAGCACTATGAGGGAACACCCCAAATATGTCTTAATTTTCATGTGATCCACATATATCATAATCAAACATTTCATAAATATCCCAAATAGAATAAAATAAATTACTTTCATATCAAAATCGTGACGTTTTAAAATGTGCTTAAAAATAAGATCATTATGTCATTTATAACCCAAGGAAAGGTAATAAGGGTTTTATATAAGTCAATTCTAGAATAAAATATATAATTTTTATATCTTGATGAATAGACCAATAAATGAAATAGTTTTTGGTATTTTTATAAATAAAATGAAATAATTTCTTGAGAAAAAGAGAGAGATTTTGAGACGAAAATTCTACAGCATAACGACTATACAACGTGGTTTTAGAAAACATTAAAAAAGAGGGGACAAGGGTCTCCCATCCAAAAATTTCTCATAATATAGTAAAGTAATAGAATAAAATTTAAATAATGACATGGTATAGAAATACATTTATACCATCGACTGGTGATTCATTTTCAAGGTTCTCCAAGCCTTTAGTTTCAATGGTATTTTTATCAGTATGATAAATTCCTTATTCAAATCGGCCTCTATCTCAATCCTGGTAAATGGAACCCCTAAGGGTTATTTTAAATGCACCAAGGGTGTTAAGTAAGGTTATCCCTTATCTACCATTCTCTTTTCCATTGCAGAGGATTACCTTAGTAGGCTCCTCACTTGTCTTGTTGCTCAAAACAAACTTAAACCCATTCGGGTGGCTAGAAACATAAGTGCGCCTACGCATCTTTTTTAGATTGATGATATCATCCTGTTTTTACAAGGCGATAAAAGAAATATTAAAAAGCTTAAATATGTCTTCTCTCATTATAAAGAAATCTATGTTCAATCTATAATATTGATAAAATCTTATGTTTTCTTTGGAAAAAAATTTCTCCTTCTAGAAAAAGTGATATCATCAATAGTCAGGGTAAAAAATAAGGATCCTTCCATTTCACCTACCTAGGAGTCCCCATTTTTTGGGGAAGACCTAAATCCGTGTTCTCTTCCACTATTTTTGACCAGGTCATCAATCAACTATCCTCCTGGAAGGGTAAATCCCTCTCCATAGATGGAAGGATGTGTCTGGTGAAATATATTATTGTGTCTAAATTGGTTGATTTGTTGATGATCTATAAATAGCCTACTAAACTCCTTAATAAAATTAATTTTTGCATCAAGAATTTTATTTGGACTGGTAGCATTCTTGAAAGATATATTGTGACCATACCCTGGGCTACTTGTTTAAAACCCTTAGATAAAGGTGTTTTTGGTATTAAAAACCTTCATCTCTTTAACGATGACCTTCAAGCTAGACTTACTTGGTGATTTTTTAATAACAGCACTAACTCCATTTATTTTCTTAGGAAAAGATTCCATAAGAAGATCACAAAAGGCAGTTTGAGCTATATTAACTCTTCCATATGACCCTCCATTAGACAATATTTTACAAACATTATGGTTAAATTTAGATGTATGGTTAGTACTGAATATTCAATGAATTTTTGGCTGGATAATTGGTTGGTATTTATAGCAAAAGTGAGGGAATATTTTATTAATTTTCCAAGGGACACCTCATTAGTGGTATTTGAAAAACCATGGGATTTCCCATGGTATTTTTCCATGGTATTGTCCAATTGGGACACATCTTAACATATTTTACTATAAACAAGTTGACCATATTTTTACATTAGTTAATACATCATTATGATGTCATAAAACACACCAAAAACTCAAAAACTATTTTCTTACTATTCACTAAAAAACAAAATATTTTATAAAAATTCCATAAATTCACCCTAACCTAATATCAATGTTCTGAATTCAAAAATGAGTTCCATTTTATGAAAATAATTGTCTAATTATGAGATATTTCATTTTTAAGTAAAATCACTATTTACCTGAAAAAAATTCTAATACATGACTAATAATTTCTGAAATAGTTATTTACTTATTCTATTATATAACATTACCATAAAAGATTACTAAATTATATTTATACTTTCTTAAGTTATTTTACTATACCATTTGTCACATTACTATTCATAAGGGTAATATTATTATTCATAATTTACTATTCACCAAAAATTAAGTTAATCTTATTAGACTCTAAATTTCTTACTGATCACAACTATATAAGACCATTTTTTTAAAATCATTTCACATTATTAATTATTTAAAGTATAAAAAAATATTTTAAAATACTCTTTTTTTATATTCATTAATAATATGGAACCTCTAAAAATTCATCCTATATTTATTTTGACATTTTACATTCAAAAAAATTACCAAAATAAGAAATAAAAAATTTATTTATACAGAAGGATTACACAAAGTAACTAAGGCCTCATTACATAGCCCCTTATAACACCTGTATAGAACTTAAGAGTAAGGTGTACAATTGTGATAGAATCTTGGGGTGGTTCGGAAAATATTTCCCAAGTGATTATATTTATCAGCTTGAACTTTTCCCAAAGGCGATTACGTTCAACCTTAACATGTTGAATCTCGACTTGGGATTGGTCTAAAGAAAAGCCCAGTGATGATACCTTATTCCAAAGCTCCAACAGATGGTCTTTTTACTGCCCGAGTCTACTCGATGAGGCCTTTGAATCTTCTTTATGTATTAATTAACCATGAGAATTTGTATTTATAAACAATAATCATAACATTAAGAGTATAGTTTCCAACAGTCATATTGACCAATGGTCATATAACAGTCAAAACCCAATGGTCTTATTTTAATTATACCCACTTCATTAATAAAATGATATAGTTCTGTTGAGTAAAAAATAAAATAACACACAAAATCCAGAAACAAATATTATTCAAAATTTCGGTTTGTTACACCTAAGGGTCTTGACGTAGAAGTATCAGAAGTCAATTGGTTTACTTGTTTCTTGTCGTCGTCATCAGGAATGATAGGGTGATGACTCTTCAATGCACCACATGAATGAACAATTCATCCTAGTCATGCTCAGTGATGGATGCATATAATATTTACAAGGTTTAGAAATGACTATTCTATGATCAAGGGACATTATTCACTTCTTACTGAGAAGGAAACTATTTTATCAGCTGATAAGTGTGCTCCAGTAGAGGCATGATCTCTATATTTTAGATGATTTAGTCACCATTAATCTATTTGAAGACAATTTAAGAGTCTACCTTTACATTCAATAGGGGGAAATCAATATTGAGTATTGTATCAAGACTATTAATGTGAACCTAATACTCTAGCTCATTGTTTTTTAGCCTTATGATAGTAAGAAAACGTATGGAAAGACAGCCTATACAAAAGTGATGAAGATAATACCCACACCTAATTTGTTGAGCTTGGGGTTATCGATCCTTCTACCAATTTTAATTCTAGAGGCACCATCAAAATGAACCTACCAACATGGAATATCCTAGTTCACTGAGTGGATAGACTCATCTGGGAATTCGACATCTAGAGGCAATTCTTTAAGAGTTGAACGAGTGTCCAGAAAGTTATCTAATGCATGAAATTTGATATATTTATATGGAATTAAAATGGTGTTTAACTACTGAAGGATCACTTCCTATAGTTCTAAAAATCCTATCAACATGGGGTGATTTATTATATACTTCATTGGATCCACATGGGACACTAACAGTATCTCATGATGCTACAAATAATGTCACAAATTCTGCACTATGAAAACCAATGTGATGTAGCTCTTCTCTATAGGGGGTACCTAGTATCTATATTGAGGAGAATGCGACTAAGATGGTATAAACTATTCTCTTTGGATTCACTTTTTTCTAGGTAATAAGGGTGGTGAGAGACCATTCCAAGGTGGTCACATAGAGGGCCAGAGACTTCCCTAAGATATGTATCATTAGAATCGGAGGTTGTATCAGATACTTTTTGATCTCCTCAAATGTGTTATGGAACTCCTTATCCCATTGGTAGATTTTTCTTTTCTTCATGAGTCTTGAAAAGGTATTACACTTTCCAATCATATTTTTGATAAATCAGTGTATGTTGGTTAAGTGGCATTAGAGGCCTCACAACTCTCAGAGGTTTCTCAGGGGAGGCATATGTCTTATGGATTTTATCATCTTTGGGTTAATCTTGATTCCTCTTTATCCGACAATAAATCCAAGAAACTTCTCAAAGGTAACCTCAAATGTGAACTTCAAGGGTTTTATCTTCAAATGTCAAGATAGGAGGAAGCTGGATACTTTATCAAGGTCTTTAAAATGGTCCTCATGCTGATAGGATCTGACCACCAAGTCATCCATATAGAATTCCACCAACGTTATGAGTATCAGTTTGAATATGTGGTGCATGACCCACTAATAAGAAGCTCCTTCATTATTCAGACTAAGGAGAATAACATCATACAAAAAGGTCCCTTGGGGTTCCTTGAAGTTGGTGGACTCCTCACCTTTGGGGTCCATATAAATATAGTTTTAACTAGAATATCCATCCATGAAGATTATAGCTTAGAACCTGGTTGTAGAATCAATCAATAGCTCTATCGTTGGAAGGGGAAATCATCCTTCAGACAATAGAGGTTGAGGTATCAGAAGTCAATACATTATCTGATCTTATTATTCTTCTTCCTGAATGGGATGATGTTTTCTATCCAATTGGAGTACTGGACTTCCCTGATGAAGTTGTATTTGACAAGCTTATCAACCTTGAACTTGACCATGGCATCATAAAAGGGGATCATCTTTTTCGGAGGATATTTGAACCCATGATGACTCCTATGGAGACCAGTACAGTAGACAATGACCTGGGGGTCTAGTCCAGGAATCTCTTCATAACTCCAGAAAAATACATCACCATGCCACTTTAGGAAAGCCACATACTGTTGTTCCTCCTTGGGAGGCCAAGCTGTATTGATCAGTGTTGGCCTTGTAACTTCCTCAATGATAAGGTTCACCTAAATCAACTCATCTAAGGAGGTGGAGACACCCACTTTTAATATAGGATTAGCATCTTAGAAATCCTTCTAATCGTCTAAGGTGGGAGAGTCAGTGGGAGGAGATTGTTTATCTTGACTAGCTGGTTCAGGGGGGGTCACTATTGCCTACTTGGGAAGATATGAAATCTTCAATGGAGAGTTTCTACTCTACTAAAACTATGAAAATAGAGGTTTTCGATCCAATTCCATTTGGCATTCGACCGTGGGGTCTATGATTGATTTCAAATTAATGGTAGTAAGTCAGATTTCGGCAATTCAACCCTACCCTCTGGAAAATGAGGGTATGTCACAAAATGGTGGGCATATGGTGAACCTCTTGATACTTCATGGGGTTAGAGGCTTATGGTATCACCCAATAATTTCCTATGTAGGAGTATGGGGTAATATTTGAATTTTCCTCCCTTTTAGGGATACTATGTCCCTTTCTCTTGAAAATGAAAAAGAAACTTCCCAAGTCTAGTGTTGTGGCCTCCAATATATGAATCTGTAGAATGAAAACATTATCCTGGTCTACCCGTGAATTATACATGGTGATTGTGCACTCAACATCATTGTTCATCATAATCATATTTATTTATTTTGTAATGCCCTGACCCCAGAATCTCGGAGCCGATTCATTCTTTTAATACATTGGAATGATTACAAGGAATAAATTTCAAAAGGACCGATCAGTTTACCAGTCTTGGGAAATAGATTACATACATGATTGTTACATTACACTTTCTAACATAAAAAATAGTATAAATATTCCATCGAGAACCACATTATTCCCTTAGCATAACACTTCATATCAATCATAATACCCTTCTTAGAATCCTGGGAAAATAAAACATAAGAAAGGGGTGAGCTCAGATGCTTAGTAAGGGTAAACGATTCAGCAGAAGCTATAATATTTTAAGGCAAGATGTATAAAAAAACATAAACATTTTAAACATAAAACATGAACAAAATATTATAGAAATAAGTCAAACATTACCATATAAATATGCACATGGATATTATACTAGTCGAATAATCACATGTAATAACTAATTTCATAACAAGAAAATGCATAATTTCGGACATCATAACCACATAGTCAAGGCCTCATGCTAAGACTAAAAATAAAATTTTTGTCAAGGCCTTGTGCAAAGACACGAATTTGTTTTATGATACCTACCAATGCATCAAGGGGCTATAGTGGTCCCCGCCCATCACTTACTAAGTCCAATGCATTCCTCATATGAAATGGGTGAATCATAACATAAACATTCATATTAAAAATAGCATACAAAATGTCAATAATTTAACAGTAAACCATAAATGGTATAAAAATAGCACATCCATAGTCAAACATATCAGAACTTATTCAATAAAATATAGAACATTGTATTATAATAAATAAATCTCTATCAAAAATAATATCCAATAAAAGATGTTGACATAGTTGACAATGATCAGTAAAACTTTTGAAAGAAATATCCATTTTTATTAAAATCATTTAAAAGTCACACAATTTAGAAATTAAGACATTTAAAAGACATTTTTTAATCCAAGTGTCCCATACCCCTTTTAAAATTTTTAAAGTAATTAACATTTTAAAACATGCATGTCCATATAAATAAATCCCTAAAACCATTTTGAAAACATCGACATTAATGAGAATGGTTTAGAAGAACAAATATTTAAACCATTTAAAATGATATTATAGTTAAATAGTCCTTTAAAAGTATTCCTTTTTAAAACTCTTTTATGAAACATGGACATGGATAATAAATTTTTCCCAGTAAAAACTTACAGATAAACAATCTCGGATAATAATGAGATTGAGGAATTAACCCTTACCTTGTACTTTCCTTTGGTAGAGGGTATGTTTAACCTCCTGTATAATGACCATGGTATGTTATTAAAATATAATAGAAACATATTCATGATATCATAATTGATTCATTTATGACTTTATAAAACCCATTTAATAATAATTTCCATGTTAAAATAACATTTCGGGAAATAATCGTTTTCTTTATCGTACGTGTTTTAACTTTTTATTCTTGATCGTATCACTTATATCATGATTTAATTTATTCAAGAATATAAAAAATTATTTATGTATAATATATATTCAGAATATAAAATATGTTTAATATATAGATATATGAAATGGAAAACACTATTTATAGAGACGGTAGGTCGTACGCACGCATAAACGTTGTTTCCGTTTTCAAATCGTATTAAACAGAAGTAAGTGAATGAGATGTATGTAAATAAATACATAAATATATATATATAGAAGAATTATTATGTCATATATTACATACTTATTAATAATATATTCTTTTATAATCATATTTGAATGGTGAACATGGAAATGAATCTCATCAAGTCGTGGAGACGGTAAGCCGTATGTACGCACGTATGGTGACTTTGTCATTCATAGGATGGATAGAATAATGAATATGGTTGTAAAATATTTATAATAATATCTCATTATGTATAATGTACTATATTTATTATTTTGGTATGGAAACAACAAAGAAATGGGAATTGGACGAAGAAAATAACTTTGAAAGAGGTGATGAAATAATTACCTCTTCTTCGGGTTCTTCCTTTTGGTTTGAACAAAAGGGCTCCTTTGGTTGGATTTATAATCAATGTAAGGCCTATATATTTAAGTGAGGGTAGTTTTGAGGATATTTTAGTAGGTTTTGGATGAGAAAAATGGATATGGAGGTGTGAAATTAAGAGAAAGGGAAGTACCCTATTATAAGAGAGGTGATGGTTACTTAAGGAAGAGCTTGAAATATTAATTTATTCTAAAATAATTTTCGGTTCATAACAGCTAAAATTTAATTTATTTAGTTCCTAAGGTGGTTATGGTTCTAAATATTCTCAAATAATAAGTTTTAGACAAGTTTATGTCATCATATTAACCTTATCTTTTAGATTTAACTCTTAGTTATATAGTTTAACTTTTACCATGTCTTCTTGTATTTTTAAATTACATGATTAATAAATTTACTATAAAATGTCAAGAGAAACTGAAGTGGTTCATTAATTAAATATCTATAATTATATAATTCATTTGGCCTAATATTATATGTTTAGGAATATTATATAATTTAATAAAATATTATTTTTTTTTAAAACTCATTTATGCCAATTTTGACACTATTTAGTATTTGATTTTTTTAAGTCATCACAACTTTATTACTTTGAAATAAATATATTTTAGCAACCCTAACATTTCATATTCACCTATAAAATTCTTTTATGTAATAAAAAAGATCAAATTATATTTATTTTAATATTTATAATACCATTTATTTGATTCTTTCATTAATATGGTAATTACTGCATCAAAATTGTGTCATATAAAAATTTAATTCTTTCACGTATAAAAATTATAAATAAAATACCATTATGTATGAAATATTTTTATATTTATAATTAATATTTATAGTCAAATTTATATTATGTATAACCTGATATTAAAAATGGTTTAGTTATTAAAATTTGAATTTAACACTTTTTACTCTTCTTTAAATAAAATATAATAAATGTCCTAATCTAACCCAAGTGAATCAAAAAAGATCATATTTTTGTTCTAAGTTTGATTTTGGTCGAAAAAACTTATAAAATTGAATTAGGATATGTTTTGGGGTAATTTTATATTATTATAATATATTTTTACCTTTAATTACCCTGTTTATTTTTAACCGTGGTAAATAAAATTCAAAATTGTTATTAACCAAAAATTATTTTAATCCTATTGAACCAAATTTTACTTATTTATTTCAACCGTGTCTCTAGGATTTTTTATATTCAATTCAATGAAGCATTAAAATTACGTTTTATACAAATTTGCAAATTTGCCTAGAAGGTGGGTAAAAGACGTTATAAAGTTAAATAAAATTTTATATATCTAATATTATTATAAAATGACTCTAATTAATTAAATTGTACTAATTTAGGTATTATTTATCTATTTTTAATTTAAAATAAATTAAAATTAAAATAATTATTTAAATATAAAAGTCAGTTTTTATGTACTATGCAGTATTTTCACTATTCATCAAAATTTTAATGTTTTTAAAAAAATACCAAAAATTAAGCCTTAGATAATTTTGATATTAAGAGTTAAAAAATGATTTCTATTTTACAAAATTCAAAACATAGAAGTTTCATTAATTAATTTAAAATTAATTCCCGTTGTTAAAACCAGAAAGTGGGTTTTTCAGAAATAAAAACTATCAAAAGATTGATATGTGTTTATGTCCAATTTAAATGTAAAATTACTTCCAATGACCAACATTGGATTAAATGATAAAAATATAATCTAATTATACTTAAAAATCATTCAAATGTATAATTTAACATTATCAATTATTTTTATTAAAAAAGTTGTTTTCAATTAAAATTTAGTATTCTTCACTATTCATCAAAATATGAAGGTTATTAGTAAAACACCAAAAAATTATCAAAACTAAATGTTTATATACCTCTTCTAAAGAATAAGTTTATTTTTTAAAATTTAATATATAAAAGTGTCAAATATTTGATTTAAAAAGGGTTCTCCACTAAAAGGTGGTAAAATTTCATTTTTTGAAAAATATTTCCTTTATCTAAAAACATGAATTTGTTCTTATATTATGTCGATTAAACAAATAATATGGATTTTAAAATTATATTTAGTATATAAAATTCAAAATTTAGTTAATATTATTCATAACCTCTTTTTGAACGACTATTTTTGTAAGTTGTGGTGTGCTCTAACTCAGTGTTGCGTGTGGCGCAAGCTATTAAATTACTTTAAAGAGATAACGTACTATGAAATCATGGGGTCTTACATTCTCCCCTACTTCAGTAAATTTCTTTCTCGCAATTTGAAATTCTTCTTCAAAAATAAAATGATGAAAATATGAATACGTTTGTGGAAAATCCACATTGGAAATAGGGTTAATAAAATTTAGTTTTAATAAGAGGGAAAGGGAAATGAAAAAGTCACCATAAAATTAGGATTTAAAATAGAAGAACATTGGTGGAAATTAGAGACACATAACTGGATGAAAAAACTTAAATATTTATTGGGAGTGATTTAGGTCATCAATCACAAACAAGTGAATAATAAATGTAAAATTAAAGGCCTTAAATCCATCAATCTATGATGATTTAATGTATCATCGGTTCAAAAAAACATATGGTATTAGGATAACACATTTTTTGTATTTAAGATCATTTCCCTAATGTTTAAGGGAAAAAAAGAATACTTGAAAAGTAGAGTTCCATCCTTTAACTAATTTCTACCACAAACTCATCCTTCACTCCAAAATATAATAGAACACAAAAATATTCTATTTAACCTAATTGTATAGGGTTTCTAAAAAACTTAATTTATAAGTCATATTTTAGAACTTTTTAAAAAAACTACATTATACAAACCAGGACATCATGTAGGCTAGTGGTTGGTGATGCACCCTTGTCACCCTTCAGTTGTGGGTTCAAGTCTTACAGCCTTGCCAGATGCGACGGGTTGTCGTTCAACCTCTGGGTTTTCCTTTTTATAAAAAACCAAAAATAATCTTAAGAAATGTTTTAACCTTAAACAATAGTATCCAATGTCAAATTTAATCCATTCCAACTTTTAGACTTATCCAAAATAATTTTTTCCAAACTCACAGTCCAATATTTATAAGGAAGGTAAACATAACATAATGAAGATCTATTTTACCACATAACAATATGTGAATACCTTCATCATGTATTCTATTAAAATATCGTAACAAATTGAATTACCCTAAAACCTTGTTTTAAAAGGGATGTACTTCCTTATTCCTTCTGTAAAACATATAATACTGTATATACACCTTAAATTTAAAAATGTTGTAATCTCCAACAATTATGGAATAAAAAACATTAATTAGTTCCAAGGTAATCAATAATATCCAATATACTTTATCCAACTCAACTATCTCTTATTCCAAAATCATTACCTCCGCCTCAATATTATTTTAAGGTTTATCTTTCTCTCAACCATATATTTTCCAAAAATTTTAACCTGCTATTGAGTCACTTTTCTTGGTACCACAAAATCTCTAATCCTTAATGAAATAGTACTACAGTACAATCCTTATATACTTTATAATTATTATAACTTTTATATGTTTAATACAATACTCAAATGACACAATTCTATAATAACAACATAAAAACACTAATCCTTCCTCTTCATCTTCAATTGTATTATAACTTTATTATTATCCAATAGCATCATTTGAGGAATACTCTGATGATTTGGACATTGATTCGCATAGTGTCCCAACTCCTTGAAGTTAAGAATTTTACATTTGAAACATTTTTCTTACCCTTGCAATCAGGAACGTGGTGTCTTTTTTCTCCACACTTATAACAAACTCCCATTCCATTAAAGAATTTACTAAGGTGATTATTTCCACAGTTATCACATGTGGGAAAATCCTTCTTTACCTACTTCCCTTTATCTATCTTTTTCTCTACCATCCTCCTCTTTTATTGCTTCCCTTTAAAACCATATGGCACATAGAATTCATTAATTATCTTATTAACACATGATACTATTTCTTCATATAATGAGTATACGTGAGAGACTATTTCCCTTCTAAATGTTGGCTTAAGACCATGAAAGATATGATCATTCTTACTCTTTGCATCATGCGTATTGCTAAAGTTCACATTCCTTCTAATGGGCACCATTTCTAAATGACAATATACACTATGTTAAATCGTATCATAATTTATAATCCAAAAACTAGAAAAATTCTCAACATTAATTAAATATTTTCACACATATAGTATCATAATCATTAAAATGGTTTCTTTGCTGACATATTTACTCATAAATCCTTCATAATGGTTTGTAAAGAAAATGTAAATTATCCTAAGAACATCCCTCAGGAGTGTCAAGCCAGGTGAGAAGTAAGGCTCATTGTCATATACCAGAATACCCTGGGTCAAGCTCGAAACTCCATGTCAAAGTTTTCACTCCTAGGTACATCTGTGCCAGAACCACATTCACTTGTAGTATCCAAACAGGGATGTATTTCTTGGAAAACCCACATAATATCTACATCACCAAAAATTTTGTATGTTCTCCTATACTAATCCTCAAAGTCTATCTTAGGGTAATGTTTTCTGATCGTATTTTATCTAAATCTAGTTTCCATGGTTATTGATAAACTTCCTTTGATACCAACTGTAAATCCCAACCCCAGAATATCAGAGCTGGTGCATTATTTTAATACATTGGCATGATTACAAGGAATAAAGTCCCGAAGGACCGATCAGTTTAGTAGTCTTGGAAAATAGATTACATACATGATCATTACATTGCACTTTCTAACATAAAACACATCATAAATATTTCTTCAAGAATCCCATTATTCTCTTAGATTAACCCTTCATATCAATCATAATACCCTTCTTGGAATCCTTGGAAAATAAAACATATGAAATGGGTGAGCTCAGATGCTTAGTAAGGGTAAACAATTCAGCGGAAGCTATAAGATTTTAAGACAAGATATATAATAAAAATAACAGCCTTTTAAACATAAAAAATTAACATAATATGATATAAATATGTCAAACATTACCATATAAACATGCACATGGATATTCTACTAGTCAAATAATCACATGTAATAACTAATTTCATAATGATGGAATGCATAATGTCGGATATCATAACCACATAGTCAAGGCCTCGTGCCAAGACTACAAATAAAATTTTTTCAAGGACTTGTGCAAAGACACTAATTTGTCTCATGAGACCTACCGATGCATCGAGGGACTGTATTGGGCCCCTCCCATCACTTACTAAGACCAATTCATTCCTCATATGAAAAGGGAGAAATATAACATAATCATTCGTATTAAAACTAGCATATGAAATGTCAATACCTTAACTGTAAACCATTAATGGTATAAAAATAGCACATCCATAGTCAAACATATAATAACTCATTCAATACAATATAGAACATTTTATTATAATAAATAAATCTCAATCGTGAATAATATCCTGTAAAGGATGTTGACATAGTTGAAAATGATCAGTAAAACTCTTTGAGTGAAATATCCCTTTTTCTTAAAATCATTTAAAAATCACATAATTTAGAAAGTAGGACATTTAAAAGACATTTTTGAATTAAAGTTTCTCATACCACTTTTAAACTTTTGAAATTAATTAACATTTTAAAACATTCATTTACATATAAATAAATCTTTAACACCATTTTGAAAACATGGACATTAATGAGAATGATTTAGAAGAATAAATATTTAGACCATTTAAAATGATGTTTTAGTAAAAGTTTCCTTTAAAAATATTCCTTTTGAAACCTATTTTATGAAACATGTATGAGGATAATAAATATGTCCCAGTGAAAACTTATAGATAAACAATCTCGTATAATAATGAGATTGAGGAATTAACCCTTACCTTGTACTTTCCATTGGTCGATGGTACTTTTAACCTCCTGTATAATGACCATAGTTTGTTACTAAATTATACCAGAACCATATTCATGATATTATACTTGATTCATTTATGACTTTATACTACCAATTTAATAATAATTTCCATGTTAAAATAACTTTTTTGGGTAATAATTGCTTTCTTTATCGTACGTGTTTTAACTTGTTATTATTGATCATATCACTTATATCATGATTTAATTTATTCCAAAATATAAAACATTATTTATGTATCACATATATTCAGAATATAAATATGTATAATAGATATATATATGAAATGGAAACACCATTTATGGAGACAGTGGGCCGTACGTATGCATAAACGTTGTTTCCGTTTTCATATCGTATTGAATGAAAGTAAGTGAATGAGATACATTTAAATACATACATATATATATATATAATAAAATTATTATGTCATGTATTACATAATTATTAATAATATATATTTTTATAATCATCGTTGAATGGTGAATGTGGAAATGAATCTCATCACGTCGTGGAGACGGTAAGCAGTACGTATGCACGTATAGTGACTTTGTCATTCATAGGATGGATTGAATAATTAATATGGTTGTACCATTTTTATAATAACATATAATTATTTATAAGGTATTAGAGTTATTATTTTGGTATGGAAACAACTAAGAAATAGGAAGTGGAAGAATAAAATAACTTTGAAAGAGGTGATGAAATAATTACCTCTTCTTCGGGTTCTTCCTTTTGATTTGAAAAAAAAGGCTCCTTAGGTGGGATTTATTATCAAAGTAAGTCCTCTAGGTTGAATTTAGGGTATTTTGGAGGATATATGAGTATTTTTTTTCTGATCCAAATGGATTATGAGGTGTGAAATTAAGAGAAGGGGAAGTACCCATTTATAAGAGAGGTGAGGGTCACTTTAGGAAAAGCTTGAGATATTAATTTATTCTAAAATAATTTTCGGTTTCAAATATCTAAAAATGGATTTATTTAGAGACTAAGGTGGGTATGGGTACAAAATTCCCAACCAATAGGTTTTATACAGTTTTAGGTCACCATATTAACCTTATCTTTTAGATTTAACTCTTAGTTAAATAGTTTAACTTTTACTATGTCTTCTTGTATTTTTATATTACATGGTTAATAAACTTACAATAAAATTCCAATATAACCTAAAGTGGTTCATTAATGACATATATATAATTATATAAGTCCTTTGGATGAATATTATATGTTGAGGAATATTATATCATTTAATAAAATATTAATTGTTTTTAAAACTCATTTATGTCAATTTTGAAACTATTTAGTATTTTATTTTTGTAAAAGTCATCACAACATGATTAATTCAAAAAAAATACATTTAGTCAACCCTAACATGTCATATTCACCTATAAAATTCGTGGATGTCATCAAAACTTTCAAATTATATTTATTTTAATATTTATAATACCATTTATTTGATTCTTTCATTAAAAAGGTAATTACTGCATCATTATTGTGTCATATATAAATTTAATTATTTAATATTTAAAAATTATAAATAAAATATCATGATGTTGGAAATCATTTTATATTTCTAATTAAAATTTATAGTTGAATTTATCTTACGTATAACCTTCTATTAAAAATATTTTAGTTATTAGAATTTGAATTTAACACTTTTAAATCTTCTTTAAATAAAATATAATAAATGTCCTAATCTAACCCATGTGAATCAAAAAAGATCATATTTTTGTCCTAAGTTTTATTTTTGTCGAAAAAAACTTATCCAATCTAATTATCACATGTTTTGGGGTAATTTTATATTATTATAATATTATTTTTACCTTTAATTACCCTATTTACTTTTAACCGTGGTAAATAAAATTCAAAAGTTACTATTCACAAAAAATTATTTTCATCCTATTTAACCACATTATACTTACTGAATTCAACCGTGTCTCTCAGATTTTTGAAATTCAATTCACAGAAACATAAAATTATGTTTTATGCAAATTTGCAAATGTTCCTAGAAGGTGGATAAAAGACGTTAAAAAGTTCAATAAAATTTTATATATCTAATCTTATTATAAAATGAATCTAATTAATAAAATTGGAGTAATATAGTTATTATGTATCTATTTTTACTTAAACTAAATTTAAATTAAAAATAATTATTTAAATAAAAAAGTCGGTTTTTATGTACTCTGCATTATTTTTTACTATTCATCAAAAATTGAATGTTTTCAGAAAAGTAAAAAAAAATTAATCCTAAGAAAATTTTGATCTTACAAATTCAAAAATTATGTCTATTTTACCAAATTACGAACATATAAGTTTTGTTAATTAATTTAAAATTAATTCATGTTGTCAAAACCAGAAAGCGGGTTTTTGAGAAGTAAAAACTATCAAAAGATTGATATGTGTTTGTGTCCAATTTAATTGTAAAATTACTTTCAATAACCAAAATTGAATTAAATGATAAAAATATAATCTAATTATACTTCAAAACCATTCAAATTTATAATTTAACACTATAAATTATTTTCATTAAAAAAGTTGTTTTCAATTAAAATTTAATATTTTCCACTATTCATCAAAATATGAAAGTTATCACAAAAACACCAAAAATTAATCAAAACTAAATTTTTATGTTCTGCTTCTAAATAAAATGTTTATTTTTATCAAATTGAATATATAAAAGTATTAAATATTGGATTTAAAAAGGGTTCTCTACTAAAAGGTGGTAAATTTTCATTTTTTCAAAAATACTTCCTTTATCTAAAAACATGAATTTGTTATTATATTATATATTAGAAACAAATAATATGTATCTCAAAATTATATGGAGTATATAAAATTCAAAATTTAGTTAGTACTATTCATAACTGCTTTTTGAATGGCTAGTTTGGTAAGTCGGGGTGTGCTCGAACTCGGTGTTGTGTGTGGTGCAAGCTATTGAATTACTTTAAAGAGATAACGTACTATGAAATCCTGGAGTGTTACATATTTAATTTTACAAAAAATCTCAATCCACAAACAAGTGTCAAAGAGAAACATGTAAATGGGAGGCAATAGAAAATTAGGGAGGCCTGAAATAATGTATTCCAAGTGCATCCCCTCTCAAAAGGTTTACCCCCTCGGGTGGTAGTGAGTTCATTATTGGAACAAAAGTAATCCTTGTTATTTTTTTCATCATTGATGAAAGGAAATATGGAACTTTTTCATCCTCTCCCTAAGTGTAAAGGACTCTCATCTGGTATTTAACGAGACTCCTACACCATCTTATGATATAGGAAATTGACCAAGGGATTGTACCTCAGTCATGCCGGAATTTTATAGCATTATGGAGTCCATTTCAACCGCCGCCATGTTGATATTATTTTTCCTTCATAGAAGGATAACTATGTAAATTTCCCTTGCCTCTTCCTGTTGAGAATCCCCACTACCAAAGTATGCAATATATTCCATAATGACAACACCTCAAGGATCCCTAACCGCGCTACCTCCCCTCATTGGTCTTAAATTCCCCCCCCCCCTATTTTTTAATAGTTGACATCTAGATAGTAGGATTCAAAATAGTCAAAGGGGGACGCATCCCCTTTAATTAAACCTACTCAGTAATTGAGGGATTATTTAATGCACTAGTGATATAAGGAAGGGACTTTCATGTGTAGATGAAGCCAGGGAAAACCTAACAGCATGTTGTAGGTAGTATCCTGTGAGAAGACCATGAAATTTGTGATTTATATCAAGACTATGAATTGAATATTCAACTAAATCATGACACACATTTTATGATCAGTCCTTTCATAAACCGGAATCTTCAATTCTAAGGGAATCGGGTTTGATTCGCTCAGTCCCAGCTTGTGGAGTGTTTGGGTTAGATGAGATTAATACTAAAACTTTTATCAACAAGTTATTAAAGGATTTTTACACCATTTAACTATACTGTGATGTAAAATGAACATATGTATCCCTATATGATGGAGTCATTATCTTCTCTAGAGAATGATATGATATCTTGACATTCCTTTTTCTCGACAACCTCTGCATAGTAGGATAATACAGAAGCTACATCTACTTCAAACTAGAGGGTGATTTTCAAGTCTTCTATAAGGACCTCATGCATTTATTTTAATAGGTGAAGGGCCTTGAGGATCTATTTCCTTGCAGGTATACTATCTAGGTTCTTCACCACATCATAATTTCATGCCAAAAGTATGTTTTTCCCATAGGAGGGTGCCCTTTGGTAGGAATAACAATGGGTGTTGTTGGTTGTACCACTGGGTTCTTGCCGGTACTGGCATTATCCTGCTACTAACCATCTAACTTTTCCAGAACCATTGTCAGTTGACTTTATACAGGTTGAAAACTAGCTCTAGTTAGGCATATCTAATCATAATGTGGTTATAAATGGTGTGTGTGGTCATTTAACATGATTAGATGTGATGTCATGTCTGATGGAGAAGACTGGGATAACCGTGACTACTAAGCATTTTAAAACACCTATTGACCAGTTTAAGTTTCATGAATGGATTGGTTTGAAGTGTTTTCCGAAGAATTTTGATGGCTTGAACATCCTTGGTCACCCCTTTGATGGTGTTTTTCAGAGGAACTCAAGGTGCTTACCTATTATTCCTCGTTTTCATGTACCAAGAAGAGATCTACCAATTCAATCGAGTTTATGAAGGCATAATCTGATTCATCATTAGAGGGTTATTCCAATGATGGGAAGGCCCTAGGGGTAGTTCCTAACTCAAGATTCAAGAAATCACCAAGAGTATGGGAAAAATTTATAACTGGAGAGAGACTTTTATTTCCCTTTCTCTGTTGGTGCCTACTCTTCTAAGATTTTCTAAGGTTGTAATGTAGATTCAGAAGTAGTTATTGGGATGGAATAGTGGACTCAAGAGGTTAGGACCTATCTAGGTGGGTGTGGATGAAACCATGGGAATGATTAACTACTCTTTGATCCAACCAATCATCATACTTCTAGATCCCATGTCTATAAACCTTCTTCTATTCTCATAAATCCTCATCGTCATTGTTTGGATCAATGGAGATATGTGTCACCTACATTGATACATCACCCAACTTGACCAAACTATTATCCACATGGTCTTTGAACCAGTACTTGAACACATATAATTCCTTGGTGGTATTTTTGATAATTCTATGGTAAGGGAAATGTTTAGGGTGGTCATTGAATTTGGCTTCTTGAGGCCTTTGACACTCTACAAAATTCAAGATTCCCTTTTCCAGGGAACAGATGAAATAACTCGGGACTATTGCATCCTTGAAATAATAGATATGGTTCCTTCTATATGAAAATGTTACATGGGGAACTTGTCCCTGATGAGGGGTAGGATCCTATTGATGGGTTGAAGCTAGATTCTCATTTCTTGGTAGTTTCACTTAGCGAGACGGTGCATGTTGATTCTATACTAGGTGAGGCTGCATATGATAAGGCTACACTCGGTGATGCTCTTCAGGTAAAGAGTCCAATAACTACAATGGATTAGGGGTCTTTTCCTATACCATAGAGGTAGTCTCTACTTTCAAATATCTTCTCACATTATCTATAAGAGGCATTGAGCATGCCTGTTTTTCCTACTGTAGTTTTTCCTTCAGATATTGGGACTTGTCAAAAAATTCTCAAAACCCACCTAGGATGTTCTGGGTGATGATATTAGGGAATAGTTCAATATTATCATTCCATATTCACATCATTAGTAGATTCTTTTGAGTTAGTGTCATGTTGAGAGAGTACGTAATGTCTTTCCATCAGGTGAAAAAATATGTGACTCGCTCATCGAGAAGTTTATTTCACTTGAAGAGGACAGTAATACTTTTATTATGCATTTTAGTGCTGAAGTAAGAGAGGAACTACCTCAGAATGTATTACCAACTAGTGATGGACCCTATGGGTAGCTGGTTTTACCAAAATAAACACAGGTCCTTCAAACATCTGAATGAACAAACAAAGTTTGGCAGTCTCTTGCAGCTTTTGGGTACCCAACATAGGTCCAAACCTCAAGATAAAGTGGGACAAGTACAGCGGTTGGTCACATATCCCATTGAATGGGTAAAATATAGGGTTCTAAAACTCTGAAGGTGCATTCATGTCATCCACCCATGTTGGGTACAGCTTTCTGTCTAATGGGATCGCCACCTATCACGTCTCCAAAGCCTCAAGAAAAGTGGTGAGAGTGGGTATCAAATCATCTTGGTGAGGATCTCTATCTTGACAAGGATTCTTTACCACCAATGCGTTAACATGATCATAAACCTAGTAAGTAGTCTTAGTGGATCGTGGAATGGCATGACCTTGATCTTGAGGATGGTAATTATGCTACTTAGGGAGGTTTGGTGACTCATACCCCAGTCGCTTACTGAAAACTTCTACCTCTATTTTGTTTGGATTCACAGGGTTACCAAGATCGAATGGTAGAAACTAGTTGAGAAGGACTTTCTACCCTACTGTAGGAGAAATAGGATCTTGTCGGGTATCACTATAATCCAGGCATCAATCAGAAATGAGTTCATCGATGATCCTTGGATTCTCTTCAGCCTACTGGAGTAAGGCAGCCACTATGGAATTGAACTCTACATTTTAAAAAATCTTATATTGATCATAGGACCCAAATTTATCTTTATCCTTGTTGTGATGCTAACTGGGGGGAAATTTCATATTGGGGAGATCCCCATGGGAAAGTACTCACCACTTCTGGTGAGTACGAACACCTTTATTTGGGTTTTTCTGGTACCGTGCCACCCATTAGGGTGGATTTTCTTTGTTACACCCTACATCGGTGATCTCATCCATTTTATTATCTAGAAGTTTGGGGATGACCATGTTTACCATGAACGTACCCATAGGAGAACCCTCTCCATCGGTAGGTAAGTTAGGCTGATGCGATATAGGAATGAAGTGTAGAGCATCATATTTTCCACATTCCCCAATTTTCACATGAAAATATTCCTCTTCTATAATCGGGTGGAGTAATATGAGGCTCTTGATGCATCTCTATTGGAGGGTCTGGTATTAATTGAGTGATCCACAGTGTTGAACCACTATTATTGCTTCTAACTAAACCTTTTGGCACTACTAATTGATGTCCTTGAGGTTCCTCATACCTCCTAGATAGGAAGATTGATAGTCGCGGAGGTGGTTAAATGTCAACCAGATGATTTGGCAAAAACATGTGGCCTGGACCTTGGTAAGGGACTCTAGGATATCAAAGTTGGGAGTTTCGGACAGCCAGAATATCATGGATAGCTGGTTAGTGGATAGAACCTCCCACGAACTCTCATGTTTAGAGAAAGGATCTTTCTCTTGGTTGGCCCAAAATCTAATCAGTGATGGCTATGAGATAGGTAGTGGCACTGATTTGTATTGTTTATGTAGTAATTTTACCATTAAAGGTGTCACTAATCAAGTTAGATTCTCATTGCATGCTAGGAAGTCCCTTAGGGGTAATACCAACCATATCATCACATCCTTGTAGGATGGAGTATTTACCACTGCCTCATGTGTGAAGAAAGTGACACTGATCAGTGGATCAAAAGGGTGATCACCATCTGAAGGAGTCATACAACACTAGAATAGCTCTCTATTATTTTGGGTAGACTTAGAAAGAGATACTGGTGATGGTGGTGATGGTTGTACTATGATACCTTGAAAGGGGGATAGAACTTCCTCCACCTTCACGTACCTACAAAGGGATATGGGGAACCTATATATTTCACTTTCTAGGATGGAGAACAAAAACTATTGAGCACCTACCACAAAATCTAGTATCCAGGGTGGAAACTCCATTACTGATTCATCTGTGTCCTCAAAATCAGATTGGTCAATGATGTCAATAATGAATTGGTATTTCCTAGTGTTCACCCTTCTATCCTAAGATAGATCTTCATGGTATGGTATCTCTTTGGAATGAGTAGGACCTCCATTATGGTGGTTGGTAATGTGGGGAGGACCTTTGACTTGGCTAGTTGGAGCACAATGATAACCTTCATGTTGGCTGAAATAGGCATTGGGAGGACCTCTATGTTGATAATTGGGAGTGTAGAGAAGTCCTCCGTTTTGGTTATTGAAATAGTAAAGAGGACCTATTCTTGGGTTAATGATGGTGTGGGAAGGACCTTAGCACTACATCTCATCATTATGGGTTTTCCCATAATGGCTATAGATGGTGTCAGCAATTGACAGATTCAACCCAGCTTTCAAATGAGGTGACAGGGGTCTGGATCCCAATCAGGTGAAGACAGTTCCTATTTGGCCTATTGTAGGGATTTCAGGGACATAGAGGGATACACTGGCGGTGTTAAGGGACAATTAATTCATGGAATATTATTCCCTTTTTTGGTCATTCTCATAATCCTTTCGCCTATGTTGGCATTGAGTGTTTTGGATCGAGTCTATCAGATTAGGGGTAAAGTCCACATGTTCTTCAGCCCAAGGGACTGATCATTGTTTTCACTGATAATGATTGGTGGGATCCTCCTTGGAGGATTACAAGTAGTAGTATTGACTAGGGTTACTCGAGCATCCACCACCTCTTTGGAATAGTGGAGCGATTAATAGGATTGCTCCAAGGAGAGACCCTTGAAGCGGTTTTCTATTGGAATGAGGTTGGTTCCCCATAGCATGGACATTGGGGTTCGTGGTGATAGTGAGGTGTGGATACATCCAGATCCTAGAGGTCTATGTACATCATGGGAATAACCCCCACCTGATTGAACCGATATATAAGGGTGTCGATAACCCTCTATTAGATTATTTCCAAGGGTGATACGACACGTGAGTGCCGAGTAGATAAATATATGGTGGAAGTCATGGTGAAGGTGGTGTCATGTGGGATTGTATCATTAACGTTTCTCCTTCCCCGGTGCTTAAGGGTATTGGATGGATGATTTCTTATAGCTGGATTTCTATAAGTAGGTGGATTCATTTGTTAGTACAAGTACAAGGAAATCGATGTCCAATGCCCCAAAGTTGTCCAATATTTTGAAAATAAATAATGATCCACACTGACAATGTCAAAGACCAAGGATTACTAATTACTAATTGCCCCAATTACTATTGAGTTCCATGATATTCCCACTATTTTCTTGGTCGGACTTGGCACCAGATTTCTAAGTTTGGTGAAATTATAATATATCGATGTCCTAGCACTACTATCCCCCATGTTGAGGAGAATATTTTCATGATGGGTTTACCATTTCTCTTTCTGATGCTTTCTTCAGGGACCACCTACATGTTGACATAATGTGTGTGCAGAATATTTGGTGTAGCCTCGCATTCTCACTTTTCGAAAATAGAGGTATTTCATCACTTTCATCAACAAGTGTTCTTATTGATCAAAATGGGTTGATGGGATGGTGGTTCCTCCTTCCATGGATTCCTCCTTGGAGCTCGTCTCCTAGTCCGAGTCTCCCACATCGATTTAATTCATGTTCATGGAAATCATTCCTAGTTTCATATCTTGGTTGATTTTGGTTAATTACACTACTTTTATATGGTAGGTAATCAACCTTTAGTCATGAGAGTAGCCATGTTGGGCATCACTGGCATGTCTAGATGTTGGGTGCATTGGTCACCTGTAAATCTTCCTTTTAGGAGGGAATCTCATATGAGGCATCATAGGTAAGGAACCCAAGTCATCTTATATCGATCATGAGGTAATTAATTCCAAGGTAGTAAGTATTAAAAGTATTTTTACCTCATACATCCCATTATTTTCATGGATTATGTGTTTGGGTTAGGTCACAAGTTCTATGTCCAGTGAAGATAGATTAGAACATCTGGTTGAGACTGATCGGGGCATGAGTTTAACATATCTGGAGATAAGAATAGGGTTAATTTCTTTTGGTTATAGAATGAATGGATCAAAATTTCCCATAGAGGTGCACCTAGAGTTGTGGATTAGAATTCCCCTTAAGGTGGTTTTGGAATGAATATATTAGAATTCCCCTTGAGGAAGACCTAGGAGGTTTATCAGAACACCCATTGAGGTAGATCAGGGAAGTGCATCCCTAATAGGGACTAATTCAAACATAGATAGTTTACAAATGGATCAGGATGTCCCATGGAGGCATATATAAGATGGATGGTTCAGAATTCCCCTTGAGGTGGATCTAGGATGGATGGATCAGAACACCCATTGGGGCGGATCTAGAAGGTGTGTCCCTAGGAGGGATGACCATGAGCTTACCATTTTTGGGATTAAACCTTAGATAGGTATCCTACATACCTTGTTTAGAATATAGGGATCAAAAACCATGTTGTTCAATTTCACGGTTTAATGTTGTGTGAAAATACTGATCCATTTAGTTTAACATCAATAAGTAAGGACAATCATGTCATTAAAGGAGTGTCGAAGAGTGCTGGTGTGGGGATTGAACATGGAATATGCCCATTTAAATAGGATTTATATTGGTTGGAATGGTGTGGGGATTATTTATTGAGCTTCTTGGGTGCTGCTACAATTAGTAATGAGATGGATGGGGCTTATGTGTGGAAGTTTTACGGAGTATATCATTACATGTGAGTCGTATATGAAGCATAATATTTTCATTTCAAAGGGTAAGAGGTGTGGGAGGAGTGGGAGTCATACCATGACACTCATACTCATGGAATCCTATATTTATCACATAAGGTAAGACTACAATTTTACATCTTGTTCTGAGGATGTTGTCGAGTATTTTAACATCATATGACTAGGATGTGGAACTAGGTAGGATTACATCATGCAAATCAGATGTGGGGGGACTCACACCTCACCCATTGGGCTTATGTAAGCACCCCATATGCACCTCTAAGAGGGGCATGGTGTTGTAACCACCGTAGAGTAGTGGTTAGTCACAAGGTCCATGTTATAGTCCCTATACTGAGAAGAATCAAGGGTTATTATACCTAAGCTGAGAAGAAAAAGACATGTGGGTAGCTCTATCTACACTTGCGGTGAAGTGGGAAGACATGAGAATGGGTGTCGTAGGTCACATAGGGAATTGAGGTACAACTGGACCAATCTTAGATTAGTGTGGGGGCCCTGGGCATCCAACCTTCATGGAGGAGGGTTAGTAGAAGGGAGACGCCATGGAGAGGCCCAGAAGAGAGGTTTCATGAATCTTTGGGTTATGTAGAGAGGTGATTCACAAATCTCATGTTCCTTGAAAAGGTCAAGGGATTTTTAAAGGGGTATGCTTTAGGAAACAGGTTTCCCTTACCTTATAGTGAATTCTTGATTCATAAATTGAGTGCCACATGAAGTTTGAATGCTTTGTGAAGCCTCAAGTCCCCCACAGGGTCCTTCTTCCTTTTTGAAGGGTGTAGGCCTTTATGAAATTCATCTTCACATAGGGTGGAGGATCTTAAAAATACAGGGAAAGGGGTTTCATGAAGCTTGGATAACTTGGGTGATCCATTATCACTTTGGTTTACGAAGGTTAGGAGGTTCACGAATCGAGATCAATTATGGAAGTTGAAAGGTCAAGGATTGTCTAAAATATCATACAACGGGGTTATTTATAGGCAAGGGTTTAATAAATATTAGAGGCATTCCTAAAGCGATATGAGCTTCATGAAGGAGCATTGCTCTGTGAGTCTGAGATTCATGTCTGCAAAGAAATATTAAACCCTTCGTGTGTTTTTTAAGTGCTCTGCGACTCTAAATGTCATTATATAGAGGTTATTATCACTTCTTTTCATGTTCGTAAAGGTAACCCTCATCCAGGGAGCTTTGTGAGCCTCATCCATTCATGAAGGACCTAGTATTCGTGAAATATACCCTATTGATGGATTTTGGGCCATTTGGGGATCCAATTCACTCTGATTCAGTCATACCTTCCTCAATGATTCTCAGGACATCTGTATTTCAGTGTCAAAAGACCTCAATCACTCTCTATAATTTTTTTTTGATTTTCTTTCATTTGCACATATTCACTTTCCACCAATGTTATCCAATGTAGAAACCCAATTATGTGTTATTTCACAAGACCCTTTTACTTCTCTATATCTCTTATTAATATGACATTTTACTAACCCTTTTTCAATGTGGGTATTTCAACAGTGGTATTTTCAAATATTCAAAACCTTGATTACTAGGATCAAGTTTAAATTGTGAGGAAACAATTTATTTAAGGTGGGGAGAATGGAACACCCCAAACATTTTAAGAGAATAAAATTTTATTGGATATCATATTTTACATTAAATACTTATTTATCTTTAATTACATAAAATAATGAATTTCTTTGATATCTTGCATTACATGCAAGACTTATTTTTACCGAAAAGCAATATATTGTTATTATTATTATTTAATATGATAGTTATCACCTAACTATTAAAATTTAAGGAATGAATAGGATTAAAAAATTATGAGAATATATTGTTTACATATTTTTATTAATTATATAATTATTAGTAATAAAATAAGTATCATTTAAAAAAAAGAAATATTTTTTGAAAAACTGCATTTTTCAAAAAAGACGATTTAATTGTGCTCTGCATACTTAATTTAAAATTATTTTTTAACACTTTTAGAAACTTTATATACATAAATAAAAATAATTTTTGAAATAATAATACCAAAATTTTCTTAGGGAGAATTTTTGGGATTTTTCTAAAATATTTTATTTTTTGATGAATAGTGAAAATATTATATTATAATTGAAAACAACCATTTCATTTAAATAATTTTTTATGTTAAATTGTATTTTGAATTGGTTATAAATTAAAATTAGATACATTTTATATCAATTAATACAATTTAGGTCATAATTTTTTCATTTTTAATTTAGATATAAAAAGTTTGTAAACTTTTTATCATTTTTACTTTAAAAACCCGAATTCTCATCACATCTACAAGATTAATTTTAAATTAAAATTTCCCAATTATATGAATTAAATTTGGAAAAATAGATGAAATTTTTTTAATAATATTAATTTCTAATTTCTAATATGTTATACTTAATTTTTTCCCAAATAGAATAGTGAATGCAGTAAAAATTAATTTCAACGGTTAGGGTAAAAATTGATTTACTATGGGGTTAATCTAGAATGATAAGAGTGAAAATAAACTAAAATATTATCTTAATTTTATTGAATGTATTTATTTCAAAATATTTCATCAAATTCTTTGAAATATTTAAATTTCAATCCACTTGACATTTAATATGACCCATATAATAAGTTAACTAAAGAAAAAGACAAAAAAAATATAGTTGTTTTCCTCTTAATATCTATAATACTTTGAGATAGAGATAGAAAAAATATTGGTTATATTATACATATTTTTTTAAAATATAAATTATTATCTTTATCATAATAATGTTTTTTTAATTTTTAGAGATGAATCATTTGCTTAAAATTCTTAATAAATGCCAACACATTAATTATTTAGTTAATAAAAAATAAAATAACTAATACTAAAAATAATAAAAGTGAATTAAATTGAATGAATTATTGTATTCCATTATTTTTTGTAGATGAATATATAATTATAAATAGGTTTTAAAATAATATATTTTAATTCCATCATTGTATTAATATTTATTAAAATTAAATTTAAATAAATATTGTAAAAATTGATATTAAAGTTATTTTATGATATATTTTATTTTATTAAATAAATTAAAATTACAAAAAATCCCATATTATTCAATGTAATTTTTAAATGAAAATAAAAGTTAACTATATTCTATTCATGGAAAAATTGTTCTTTTATAATGAATATATTGATCCTTAAACAGTAAACAAACTCTATTAACACAATTAAGGTTAAAACAGTGTTTTCTCATGATCATGCACTTGTGTTAATATAAATTATCAACACACATAATATTTTTATTTGATAAATTTTATTCCATATTTATAATTAGTGGGTCTAAATTATCTAATAATTCTCACTTTAATTTTTTCTTAAATTATAAATTATATAAGTTAGAAAACTAGTTATTGTACTGAAAACCCAAAATGGTAAAAATAAGGAAACTTAGAAATTAAGAAAAAAAATGTTTAAAAAATGTGTTTAGATGTGTTTTTGAGGTTTGGATCGACCATATAATCCCCAAAAAACTTTAATTAAATTTTTTAAGCCAGTTTAGGTAATATTAACCTCCTAATAGTGAATACTTTTGAGTATTTACAAGAATGTCACCCCACTTCAACTATAAAAAGACACTCACTCCCCTTACTTATTCACACATATCAAGCCATTTTTCTCATCCAAACCATACCTAAATCACTCTCCAACTTCCCTACCCTCATCTAGAAGCCTTATTTTGTGAATAATGTCAACCTGTGTAGAATTTAGTAAATACCAAAGGAGGATACCTGAAGAAGAGGTAATGTTCTTCAACGAGCATCTTTATTTTACTTATTTCTCCACCTCCTTAAATTTTTATTAAACCATGATTATATAAAAACATTCATATTTATTATAAATTTGTATGCTATTATAATAATTACATGACCAATATCCATACCCACTTCTATCAAATGGGCTATGAAATTGTCGTTTGTGTATACGGTGGATACTACATTGTGAACCGATGTCGTTCGTTTTTCCATTTACACCTCTCAAGGTTGGGTATGATGATGGATATAAATAATATAATTCATATATATATATATATTATATTTCTAGATTAATTATATTAAATATAACTAATTTCTTTCTATTCATTTGGAGACACGATAATGTCACTCGTTTGTATGATGGACTACCGCATCACAAAGCGATGTGATTCATCTTACTCAAACGCTTTACATGGAAGGTGGTAAGTAATAATGTTAATGATTATATGTGATATATATGAAATAATTATTATATTCATTACATATTCATCATTATTTAAATATAATATATCATTTTATTTCTTGTACACTTAAATATGATAACATCATTCGTCTATATGTGGACTACCGCCTTCACGAAGTGATGTGACTCCATTTTCCTTGAATTGAATTATTATGATAAACCCCTTCCTTTTTTAAAAAACATGAACATTTATAATAGGTTGATCACCTCTTTGAAGGAAATATAGAATAGAATAAATATTGAAATAAGTTTTATTTTTGATCAGATCATAAAATCCCACTTTGAGAATTTCTCTTCCTTCTCTTTGAGATAGAATATTAGTTGAAACTATTTGATAGATGGTTCATTAGGATATATTTTTTGAACTATATCCCCCAGATATGTATAGGAAGTTTTTTCCTCATATGGATCAAGAAAAAATGATTTTTTTTATATATTTTTTGTATTACTACACCATATATATGATATATATATATATATAATTATATAATATTCTATTAATTTTATTATTATAATTATATAAAGGTAAAATATTACACACCTTTTTCCCATAATTATCATTGGAAAATAGAATCGTTACTCATGCGTACTTACGGCCTACCATACCCATGATCATAATGTACTTAATTTTTCATAAACATCATTCATAATAAGTTTTAAAATTAAAATATATGTAAAAATATGATAATTATTTCATGATTATTATTTTTTAGATAATATAACTATATAATATTTTCTACAACTGTATGTTTCATAACGAAATGCGCATGAGAAAATAAGGCAATTAACACCAAAAACAATAAAAATAATGAAATACTATTAACAAACATGCGATAATATGTTATAAAAGGATAATATATGATATTATAAATACTAATATGATTATGAAATAAGTTAATAACATGTTTCAAAACACTATAAAGGAGGTTAAAGCATTTTCAACCAAAAGGAAGTGTAAGGTAATGGATTTCATCTCAATTTTATTTCATTAAAGCATATTTTAATGGTATGCGCATAATTTCTTTTATATTGAGTATATAATACCCTTTTGAAATTTAATTATATTAATACATAATTATTCATGGTTTTTAAATTTTAAATATGAATTATTTCATTTAAGGTGATTTAATTATAAGTTACCAATTGGTAAAGAATTTTATAAGTCAATTTATTTTCATTGGGTTATATTACTTCCTTATTGTCATTAATATTCTAAGATTTTGTGTGTAATAAAATGTTATTATATTATGTTTTATTTATAATTTTTTATGGGTATTTACATTTGATACACATAATCAATCCATTTATTAATTATCACTTCAATGTTATGATCATTTTAAGGGTTTATTTCACAATATCATTCTAATTGGGATTGTTTATAGTTGAATTTACATTGAAGGAAATTATATGATAATTTTCTAATAAAACCTTTCATTTTACTCTTATATGGTTATTCATGATCTTTTTCAAGTAATAGTTTCATTTTTCTACTCTTCGGAACTTAAAATTCTTGAGAAATTTTTTTTAAGAAATTCTAAGTTCATTTCTCTCTTTGGTCAGAAATATGTTTTATTTCATGACCATATTTTCTAAACATGTCTTAAAAAACTATTTTTACCATTTAAATGATTTTAAAAATAAATTTTCACCCATTTTTACTCTTCATAAAGTTTTCAAAGGAATCTTATTTCATTTTAAAAAAATATGCTTGTTTGGATTTTACCAAATAAGTGAAAGGAAACTTTGTTTTAACATGTATGGAATGAACAATATCACCATCCGTCATGAACATTAAAATTTTTTAAAGCTTATTTTATATTTTTCAAATTTATTTTCAAATAAAATTATTTTCAAAATGTTTTCTAAAATTTTAGTTTTAAAAGGTGATTTTCAAAAAAATGGATTTTCAAAAAAAAATCAAAATTAAAAGGATATTTTCTTCAAGAATACATGTAATGATATTTTTATTTTATTTATATTAGTCAATTTAAAATACCTTTTTTATTAATCCAATGGGTATATGTTATATTTATACCATCCTTATTCTTCCTCTAGATGGTTTATGATCATTTTGAGTAAGGAAAGTATTGGCGTTCACTTCCTTGATCCATTTTATTAGCCAATAAATTTCCATTAAAATGTTTACTTTCCTATGATCAATGGAAACTAAATTTTACTTAAATATCCACATTATATATCATGCATATAATTATTTCCTAAATCATAAACCATTTTTATATATGGTGTTTACTTTGAATTTTATTACATTATCTAGGGAAATAAGGAAAATTTCATATCCTTTACTCAATATGAATATTTGATAAGGAATGTTGTTTATTAATTAAATCAATTATTTTATATGTAAGAAATAATTTGGACATTAAATACATGGTTTGGGGACAAATTAATGAAATTTTAAGGAACCGTGTTTTTATGGACTAGAAATTTGAGCAAAAAATTAATTTTTTGCTTTTAGATGCTTGTAAGGGGTAAAATGGTCATATTTCCCAATACAGATGATCTCGGATAATTTTTATTACTACTCTATTGGTCCCCAAATAGGTTATTTACCCTATTATAGTAGTTTTTTGGAATTACAACCCGTTTCAATTTTTGTGTAATAATTAATAATTAATAATTAATTAGTTAAATATTAATTTATTCACACATGTCTATTTGGAAATATATTTTGAACAGATCATTGGATCGAGATTCCAACTCTGTTTTTGTGTCTAGAACAGGGATTTTTCCTAATTTTGGGAATAAAATCATGTTGGGCATTAAGGCCAGGGTTGGTCCCCTTTTTCTTTTTCTTTTCTTTTTCTTTTCTTTTTTTTTCTTTTCTTTTCCTCTTTGCTTTTCTTTTCCTCTTTTCTTTTCTTCCCCTAGATTCTCAAACATGCCCCAAAGTCTATAATTCACTTTCACATAGAGATAAAGGTATATATATATAAAGGTAGGGAAATGAAGTGAGGTATCGTTATGAATCTTAGGATGCGCCGGATCATCATGCGGTAACTGTAGATCGTAGAAACAGGTCAAGATTTGACGGATTCTACCAAAATATAGGAATTTTTTTGGTTTTTCCATAAAACCTTGTAGACTTATTTTTTCATGTTTTAAACCCATTATATGCTTTCTTAAGGCTCTAGTGGTTCTTTCTATTTCTTTTGGGGAGAAAAATGGGTTTTTGGGTTGATTTGAGGGGTTTCCTATTTGGAAATACTGGTCACATAGCCTTTATTTTAGGAAAAGATGATGTTTTTTATTCATGTTTGGGGAATATGGTATTTTTGGAAGTAAACATCGTGTGCTTGGACTCGGCTATGTAGCTGATCACTTTTCCAGATAGTCTGTGTAGGGGAACATGGCCATGTAAAATATACAGCCAAACCCTGTGTGGGTTTCATGTTGTGTCGAGGTACACAACCAAGAAAAGAACATGGTCAGGACATGTGAGGTACAAAGGCATGTTCCCCATGCAGGGTACACTATGTGTACATGATCATCATGCCATTTACATGTGTTATGACACACCATGTTCGGATGAGGTACACGACCAGGTGTGGATTTGGGAGTACAGGTCGTGTACCAGGGTATGAAAGTCAGGTACTGCTCCTTGCTACCCTTTTATGGTTTTTCAAATCTTTATGCCCATTAGTCATAATTAGACCCATGAGTAGTCCATTTTGAGTGTATTTCCATGTGGATCACGATGGATAAACCCTTGAGGTGATTTGAGTACTCTTGGGAGGCGTTTTAGGATTTTTACTAAATTGAGAGGTTCTTCCTCTGATAATCAATTTTAGTTGTCTCCTGAGAATGATTCCTTGATCTTAGATGAGCCACGAGCAACCCCACTTGACTAATGATTTACTTCTTTCCCCTTGATTATTTCTCCCTTATGATATGTTCTGTTCTAGTCCAGGTGGCTTCAAGTTTAGTGATTTTCAAGGATCCACTATAGGATGACTTAGTGTTCATTTTGATCTAAAGGATCCCTTTTAGGATGCCTCTATCCTCTTAGTGTACTAAGGATCCCATGTGGGAAGATTTCACTTATATTCTGACTTATGTAATCCCTTGTAGGATCCCTCTACATGTTTACTCTTTTTTATGAACCCATGTTAGATTCCTCTATCTATGTATACTATTATTGAGGGTTCCATATAGGATTCCTTTTTCTTATGTACCATTTTGAGGATCTCGAGTAGGATGCCTCTCGTTACTTACCATTTGAGGATCCCATATAGGATTCCTCATATTACCTTTTTCTCTTTTGGATTTGGATTAGGATTCATATCTTGTGTTATGACATGAGGGACCCAATAGGATCACCAATATTTGACCGGCCCTAATCTAGTTTATCATGTTTGGGTAGAGATGGTAGTAGGTGTCACATTAAAACATGTACTAAACTTATTTGACATGAGGTTGTGGATGTATTTATGGGTTTATTCATTCATCCACCCTCACTCTTTTATTTATGCGTTCACCTATTTACTGCTAATGTGATAATGATTATTGGGTTTACTCTTCAATCAGTGGATGATGATCCAGATTTGATGTGTCTTTATTTATTTATTGGGATGGACAAACATATTTCTTGGGATCTCTCTTATTTTTTTATTATTATTCTTATATTTACTTCATAGGTTATGGCTTCTGATCCTTTTGGGTTTTATATTTAGGATACCCATAGGTAATTCCTTGGATCTTGCTTTAGATCCGTATATTTTTGGATGTTTTTCATATCCATGTTGATGTTGTTAAGTATGATTACACTCTACTTGAATTTTTATATATTTAGTATGATAACACTCTCTACTAATTTTCATGTGATGAGAATGATTTCACTCTCCTCAATCTAGTTATACTTGTGGATGATTATGTTATCCCAAGGGATAGGGATGATTATGCTCTCCCTAATTGATTGAGTGATCATGGTGTTGGATATGGAATTTAACATCATTGGATACTTTTGGATGATTATGCTCTCCTGAGTGATAGGGGTGATTATTTTATCCCTGATTAGAGACCTCAAGGGGTGGGCATGATGTCTCACTAGTGAGCTCTCCTTTGCATCACCTATGGGTAAGACCCTTAGGGATTATCTGAGTCGCAGTGTCGTGAATGCCTACAGACCATGACCTAGGGATCAGAGATTGGACTGGATTTACATGGCATGAGTGTCATGGATACCAGCTTAGTGACCATTTAAAGTATCCTCCTTTGACTCAAAAAATCCTTCTCTTTATATATTGGAGGCGAGTACGGGTGGACCCATGGTTTGGGTAAGTATCCCCCTATGTTGACATAGATTTCCCAGATACATTTCCTATGCTGCGTGAAAAAGGTATTGTTGATTGGGATTACGGACCCAGATATCAACTTAATTATGCATGGCTTGAGTGGTACGACATCCTACTCAATGCCTTAGTCATAGGATGTGCAGTCAATCGAATGTTATCCATGGATTGGTTGTGGTTCAATTCATTTATATTATTTATGCCTTTCTTATGTAAGTATATAAATGAGAACATGTATATATATATGGGGATATATATATGTATATATATTCATTGATATACTTATATATGATGGAACTATGTCTAGATGATCAGGATCAAGGACCCAAGGAACAATTGTATACTTTTTCCTCTTATTTGTTTTATTTATCATTTTAGTTGTTTCTTGGCTAGGATGAGCATATTTCATAATAATGAACTTATGATGGAAGATTTAAAGGTTCATTATTGGGTTGGCCAACTGAGATTATTTATCACCCTTGTATATGCACCTCAGTGTGTATGTAGACCTCATGTATTCTTTTTTAGGATGAGCACAGATGCATGGTAGATAGGGTTGAGGCCTAGGGTTTCATGATTGATCAAAGCCACTCGTATGGATTCTAATGATCATGATGGTTTAGTTTGATAGTGTCTAGATAATGGGTATGTGGTTTGTCTTAGAGTTAGTATGGGAGACCTGTAATTTCATTTTGGTTTTCATTATGTACTCCTGCAAGTATGGTCGACCTAGTGGGTAACTAGTTTTTTGTGTATGAAATGGTTGTTTAGGATTTTATAGCATTTCATTTATTATTACAACATGGTCTATTTCAGTTATTTACTTCTTACAAACTATGTTTATTACTTCTTTTAATGATATCCAATTGTTTCCATTGTGTTACTCTGGTATGAGGATATAATCTCCCCACTGTACCGCCTTTAGACCCTCACTACTAGTCAGTAGCCTCTGGTGTGCATAGAGGAACACTTGAGGCCTCATAATAATCTATATTGGAGCACCATATTAGTGGAATTAGGGTTGGGATGTTACAAATCGATATCAGATTTTTTCCTTTACTATTGTATTACTGTTTGGGATATAGTAGATAGGAGTATTAGGATTTTCTTGAACCTGTGATTGATACTAGATTGGTGCTTCAAGAACACCTTTTATAGCAAGAATTCATGGTTTCTATGTATATGGGATTGATATTATTGGTATGTGATGTTATAATTCTCTATGCTTTTTTTAGAGATGAAAATTTTGTTTAGATGTTATGATTTATTATGGATTTCTGGATCTTCACTTGTTGGAAAAAGGACAAGGATTGATTTTGACTCTTGTCCAGAAAATGAAAGAGGAGTCTCATGCATCATATTTTTCATATAGGACTCACATGATATAGGAATACTAGTGTGTAATTATTACTGATTATAGAGGACAATTGTTTAAAGTGTCTACAAAAACCTAAATAGTGTTTTCTTATATAGGGTTTTGGGGGAATTCTACTCAATGGGAAAAACTTTCATATATATTTACTTCTGGTGGTAGATATGTGGATCTACCTTGATTTGTTTAGTAGTGAGGCTGATAGCTCAGTCATTGTTCAAAGGAGTTTAAGTGAACCTAGTAGGTCGATAGGGTATAAGATGACCATGTTTTAAACCCCCTTTAGGGTGTTGTTTCATAGGTTTAGTTATTTAAAGTGTCAGTAACAACCTATATAGTGTTATCCAACATATATTTGAATGGAATTATACTTAACTAACCTTCATTTGTGGTTATCAAGTCATATCACTGAGTATGATGTCTATAGGTGCCAGGACATTTCTAGTGAACTAGAACTTGAGGGGGTATTTTTTGTATACAGATGACTGGTGAGTGTCAATTATTTATCTCTTTTATGTTGGTATCATGACCTCTATGGAGATGTTCCTTATGAGGATGCTTTGAGAGGATTAGGCCATTATATACCATGTTGAAAATTTTGACCCTCATACATCATTATTGTTCTTTACCTCCCTTGTCCAGGTTTCGGGCATAGGGGAAGTGTGTGATGGGTTATGACCAACTTTTACTTTTGTCATGATTTATGATCAATATGATATTAACAAAATGAAAAACATCATGATCTATGAAATTGAATCAAAGAAAACCAACAAAGGATAGAATGTTGGAACTAGAGAGAGGATCCTCATATATTCTTTATAATTAATTTAATTAATTGAAGAATTACATTGATGGAATTCTTTATTCATTAAGGAATTTGACAACAGATCTTCATTGTTTGGTCTTTGTGTTATAGAAATCAAATATATTCTCTCTAGTGGGGATCCACACATGTTCCATAAATCTCTAAACGTCACTGTAGGAATTTCTGGGTGCTTTCCTGATAGATCTTATCTCTTGTGTCGTCGACTTTTCATTACCTCGATAACCACTTCCAAAACGTTCTCGTTGATCTCTCTTGACTTGATAGTGGGAGTTGGAGTAAGATTTCTCTCTGTTCTTGGGAGCATTCTTGGAGAAGGGATCTCTCTAGGGCTTGAGATAATTCTCCAAATCCGTTGTGCAAGAACCAAACAAATGAATTATATTAAAAAGAAGATAATATAATTGGATTTATATATCGCTAGGGTTAGAAATAAATAATTACATAAACTCCATTTATTATTTATTTAATCCTTGTGAAACCCCATTTCAAATAATAAAAATATTATTATTATTTCTCCACATGAGCTTAAATTGAAAATTAAATTAAATATTATTTAATCAAATAATATTCAATATTTATTATTTCTCATCGGATTGTTAAACTTGGTTTTTCATTCCTCCAAAACATTTATTGGGCCTTGAATAATGACTATTTATTTATTAAATAAATATCACTGCATTATTTTCCAATAAATAAATAAATAATATATTCACTAAATAGAAAATAAATATTTATTAAATATTCCACACACATTATATTCTCTCTAATAACTAGTGATAGAATATATGCGATCAAGGAAACATGAATAATTATTAACCCATGTGTGGGAATAATATTTATTCAACTTGTTAAATAATAAATAATAATATATTATTTAATTGAGATTCTGGATACACTTAGTGTGTGACCCTCTAGACCTCTTTCTCAATGGCATTAGGCGAACCAGCCTAAATTCCAAGGTCAGTGTGTAGAAACATTCCAAGGAACCCATAGAGAAATTATTTAATGTTGCAATGATATAATACCTCATACAGATGCTTACTATGTAATATAATCCCTTTATCATGATATCTAAAATCAAGCAGGTTGCATGATGGTGCCATCAACCTATGTGCTTGATGTATCTTTCTTTCACTTCCCAGAAATTGAACTTTCCTATAGTATACCATGGTCATGGATTTATTTAGGCTCTATCATTTTTATCAAAGGAAATGAGATATCAACTTTTGTTAAATAACAGAAGGTAAAAATCCTTTCTCACGATATTCATTAATGCAATATTAAGTGTGACACAACCAATATACCCTACCTTGCTTCAAACTTATGTCATCACTATTTTCATTAATACATCAAAGTACGCAACTCATAATACTCATTAATAATAATATTAAATTCTAAGGATCAATACACATATCCATAGATAGGAACATCTAATGACACGTATAAATGTGGATTTCGTACTAGAGGGTCTCGTTCTCATAGTATCCTACTAGATATTACCAAGGGTTTACACCATGATAAGGTGAATCAAAGTCCTAAGAGCCTCCACCCCTGATATCTTGTATCATTTGTGGCTTGTATCATTTGTGACCATGAAATGATATCATCTGACTATAGAACATATATTTAAGAATAGTGTCGTAGCACTTCTGGGTTCTCATCATAGTGGGGAACTGATATGACCATTTAGTATGACAGATACTATTAAGACATTATCACATACTATGTTATTTAGAAGAACAATCGCGATATGATAATAATTTTATTAATATTCAAAAATATGAATACAGGTTATCATAAAGTACATAGAAGTTGGTTCTAGGGTACCAACTCTAACAGACTTCCACATGCACTAGACCTAGCTTCAAACAACCTTCAGTCTACTAGCTATCACATGATACTCATGATTTTTCAGATATAGTCCTTTAGTCAATGGGTCCACCACGTTCTATTTCATGGGTACTATTCTTATTGTAACTTCACCTCTTTGGTAAGAATCCCTCAAGAGTTGTTACTTACAGAGTATTTTATTTTTCCATTGGTGTGACCATGACTCTTTTTCAAGAGACACGACTTCATTATAATCACAATACAATGTGATAGGGTCTTTACTTCTAGGTACCACATAAATCTCCTAGAAAAAAAACTGTTTAAAAATGGCTTCCTTTGCTATATCATAAGTTGTTATATACTAAAAATCCACTATAGAATCAACAAAAAAATTCTTCAAATTATTCTAGCTCATATCTCCTCAATTGAGATAGAAAACATGTCCTAAATAGGACTTCAGATCATTCTAATCCAACTGAAAATTGGCATCAATATAACCCCTAGTGACTAGCTCCTCGTCTACTATATACACTAGGAACATATCCTTATTTCTTCTTAGATTATTAAGGATAAACTTAACAACATATCAATATTGTTCTCTTGGATCTTCATGATATCTTCCTACCATGATCAATGCATAGGCAATATAAATTCTTGTAAATAACATGGCATACATGATTGATCTTATCATTGAGGATTATGGGATATTTTTCATCCTCTCTTTCTTATGTTGTGTTTAAGGAAACATTTTCTTAAAAATATGTAAACCATGTGACACTGGAACCAATTATCTCTTGGATTGTTCCATACTAAATATATTTATTATCTAGTCAATATATTTACTTTAAATTATTCCAAGAAGCCTCTTGGATATGTCACTAATGATCATGATCCCTATAATATATGATTCTTTACCTAATTCCATCATAGAGAAACATTTTTTAAACCAGTACTTAACAAACTATAAGAATGTAATTTTCTTTCCAATAAGTAATATTTCAACAACATATACTATTAGAATAACAACCACATTCCCACTAAACCTCTTGTAAACACATGGATTACATTCATTCTTAATGAAACCAAATTCTTTTAATGGATTCATCAAATTGAATATTCTATAACCTGGATGTCTGCTTCAATCCATAAATAGATCTTTGTAACTCAAAAATCCTTTTGGCATCACATGGAGTCACAAACCCTTCTGGTTGTGTAATATAGACATCTGAGGTTCCCGTTAAGGAATGCATTTTTGATGTCCATATTCCAAATGTCATAGTCATGGTAAGATTCTATAGAAAGTATAATTCTGATGGATTTAATCATGGAAAATGGTGAAAAGGTTTCATCATAGTCAATTCATTGATGTTGCTTAAACCCTTTAGAAACTATCCTTTCTTTATAAGTATTTATTTTACTTCCATGTCAAGATTTCTCTTAAATACCCATTTTCATCCAATGGTCTTTACATCAACCGACACATCAACTAGAACCCAAACATGGTTTGGATACATGGAATCCATTTTTGAATTTATGGCCTATTTCCATCTTGCAGCTTCTAATCTCTCTACTACCTCTTTTTAGTAGATAGGTTCATCATTGTCAACAAATAATGAGTCAATATCTTCAGTGACTATAAAACCATATCTCTTTTGTTCTATTATATCTCTTGCACTCCTACATAGTACTTATATTTTAGATACTAATTCTTCCATAGGCATCTATGGAATCTGTTCATGTACCAACTCTTTTATATCTTGAAAATCAACTTCATTGAATTCAATATTTCTCCCATTATCCCTTTTTCATATGTTCTCCCTCTCAATAAAGATGACTTTTCTAGTGAAAATAAATTTCTTGTATGAGGGGTTTCATAGGTATTATCTCTTTGTTTCCTTAGAATACCCTATAAAGATAAAATTTATACCCCATGGTACTAGTTTGTTTCCTAATAAGGCCTTAATAAATTCCTCGCAACCCCATACACATGTATGTGACAAAATAGGTTTCTTTCCACTCCATAACTCAAAGGGAATTCCATTTTCCACTTTATTTGGTACTTGATTTATTGTATATGTTATAGTTTGTAATGAATATCCCCAAAAGGATAGTGTAATATATGTATGAATCGTTGTAAACCTTACCAAGTCTAGAAAGTTACAATTAGTACTTTTACTAATACCATTCCACTGTGGTGTATAAGGTGGAGCGAGTTGAGATAGATCCCAAACTCCTGTAAGAAGTTGATAACTCTTGGTTAATATATTCACCACCTAGATCTGATCAATGCTTCTTTATCATCTTTACAGGTTGATTATTTACTTCATTCTTGAATTAATTGAATTTATCATAGGACTCAAACTTATAACTGATCATGTAGATATAGTCATATCTACTCAAATTATTAGTAAAAGTTATGAAGTAAGAATATCTAACTCTAGATTCTACTAGAAATGGTCCACACACATATGTGTGTACCAATCCTAGACACTTTGTGGCCCTTTCTCCCTATCCACCTAATGGTGGTTTGGTCATTTTTCCTTATAAAAAAGCATGACATCTTTCAAATGGTTTATATTAAAATATTCTAAATAACCATATTGAAAAATCTTTGTCAAATGCTTATCATTTACATGACCAAGACAGTGATCCCATAGTTGGGTATTTTATGATTCATGTGAACATGATTCAATATAAATTACTAATACTTTTTTTTCATAATTTAATACAAAATTACATTATTAAAATGTGACATACCATAGCATATGTTGTCCTTATAAAATAAATAACTTTTACTTCCAAACTTGAAAATAACCCCATATATATCTAGTAATGATACAAAAATTATGTTCTTGGTAACCATAAGTACATAATAACAATATTTTAAAAAAATAATTCATGTTGGAAATGAATGGTGGTAGTCACCAATGGATAGAGTATCCAGTCGCACACCATTGGTAGCTTGCAGATCCACCTCTCCTCTAGGAATCTTTCAGAATATACTTGGTTCCTAGATTTGGATATAGATGTGAGAACTAAAATTTGTATATAATAACCAATGTGTATATATTGAAATATTAAACTTGATAACAAATTCACATTTATCTTACCCTTTCTTCTGGGTGTAGTTCCTCTTCCAGTGGCCTATATTTCCACATAAAAAACATACAACCTCATTTTTCTTACCCTATCTCTGGATCTTCCTCTTCTTGGAAGGACGGTGCTCAGGATATTTAGACTTGTTATGATTCTTGGTCCCCTTTTCCTTGTTCTTCCTTTTAATGTTCACCATAAAGACCATGGATTTATCATGCCCCATTTCCATATCCACCTGGTGAATCAAATTAAGAAGTTTTGAAATACTCTTCCCATTATTTCTCTTATTGTAATTAACAATAAAACTAGAGATAGTCTTAAGCGGTGATGAAAGCATGAGATCAGTATGAAAATCATCCATTAATTTAATCCCAAAGATGTCTAAACATTCAATGTATAAAATAAGATTTACTACATGAGTCCTAGCTTATGAAGACTCTCCAAGATTAGTTTTAAATAAATCATTAGAGATCCCATACCTCTATTATCTTTCCCTCTCTTGATAGAGATCCTAAACGTGATACATCATGATATAAGCATCAATGCCCACATGTTGCTTCAAAATATCATTGGTCATGTATGATAACATGAAACATTGAATATATGTATCATCATTTAGATGTTTCTCATAGAGATATAACTCTTCATCACTTGCCTTATTAACAGGAACATCAGGAATATGTTCTTCCAGAACTTACAACTTTCTTTCATGGAGAAGGATAATGCATAAGTACATTTTACACTCTTGGAAATTTATTCTAGTGATAAGGTTATCCTTATCAAGTATGAATCATAGTGATATGTTTGAAGTCATTTTAATGTTGTTTCTAAAAATAATATGAGAATAGTTTTAGTACTTTATCTGATAAAATTTAAACAAATAAATAAATATTAAATTTATTAGTCTCCCACTATTTTATTGAAACCCAATATCCCTCACCATTGGATTCTTAATATCTTATTACTTGGATATTAAAGTTAAAAGGATCCATATTTCCCTTCTCATTACCCCAATTTTTGTTGGTCAAGAAAATTGAACAGTTTTAGGTAGGCATTCCAAATGCCAATAGCATTAACTCACAGTTTCTTGATCTATTGGGTGTGAAAATTCTACACCTAGAAGAATCATGAGTTGGGCGATGCCAGAATTTTATTTTTTCCATAATCAATGATTAATCTGAGATCTATGTGATGATGAACATCGTGATCAACAAAATTGAATCAAAGAAATAGATAAGGGAAATAACACTAAGACCAATAGAGATTATATCAACACATATGGTTTATAATTAATTTAATTAGATAAAGAATTGCCTCTAAGGAATTACTTCTTCATTGATGAATCTAGAAATATATATTTAGTGCACTATCATTTCGTTGAAGAAACTAATTGTATATTTCCTCTAGTGATGATCCACATGTGTTCCAAGAATCTCCAAACGTCATTGAAGGAGTCTCTAAGTGCTATCATGGAAGATCCTTGTGATTGCATCATCCTCCTTTGATCACCTCGAGAATTGCATCCAAATAATTCTCCATGATCTGGTAGAGGAGTATTACTCTCCATTCTTAGGAGAATTCTTAGAGATGGTAGCTCTCTAGGCTTGAGAGGATTCTCCAAGATTTTTGTGCACAACCAACAAAATGAATTGGCCCCATTTGAGAAAATAACATAATTGAGTATTTATATTACTTAGGTTGAAATAAAATAATTACATAAGTTCCCTTGATTGTTTTATTTTATTCTAGAAAAAAACCCATGTCATATAATAATATTATTATTATTTCTCGACATGCACTTAACTTGCGAATTATAATTAAATATTATTTAATTAAATAATATTCAATATTTATTATTTCTCTCTAGACCTTTAAACTCGGTCCTCTATTCCTCCACAATATTTATCATGCCTTGAATAATTTATATTTATTTATTAAATAAATATCACTTCATTATTCGCTAATAAATAAAATAATATTATATTCACTAATTAAAAAATAAATATTTATTAAATATTCTGTTCATAATATATTCTCTCGAATAACTAGTGATGGAATAAATGTGATCAAGAATACAAGAAAAATTATTAAACCATGTGTAGGAATTATATTTATTCAACCTATTAAATAATAAATAATAATAATATATTATTTAACTGAGAATATGGATACACTTAGTGTGTGACCGTCTAGGCCTCTTTATTAGTGGCATTAAGAAAACCGGCCTAAAGTCCAAGGTTAGTACCTAGCAACACACCAAAGAACCCATATATAAAAAATTTAATGTCACAATTACATGTTACCTCATACGGATGCTTAATGTGTAATATAATCTCTTTATCGTAATATCTCTAATCGATTAGGTTGCATGGCAGCGCCATCAACCTATGTGTTTAATATCTCTTTCTTTGACTTTCTGGAAATAGATCATTCCTATAAAACACCATGGAAATTTATTTATTTAGTCTATATAATTTCTATCAAAGGGTTTGAGATATTAACTTCCATTAATAAACAAAAGGGATAAATCATTTCTCACATTATTCATTAATATAATATTACTCATGATGCACCCAATATATCCTACCGTTCCGTGAACATTTTTCATCACATTTTTCATCAATACGTCGAAGTACATGAATCATAATATTCATTAATAATAATATTAAAGTCTAAGGACCAATACACATGTCCATATATAAGAACATCCAATGACATGTATAAATGTGGATTTCCTACTAGTGGGTCCCATTCTCATAATATCCTACGAGATATTACCATGGACGTACACTATGAGAAGGTTCCTCAAAGTTCTATGAGTCTCCACCCCTGATAGCCTATATCATTTGATTCCATAAAATTATATCATATAGTTATATAACATCTATTCAAGAATAGTTTCATAGCACTTCTAGGTTCTCATCATAGTAGTGAATTACTATGACCTTTTAGTGAGACAGCTACTCTTAGTACATGATTACATACAATGTCACACAAAATAAAAAACATGATGTGATAAGAAGTTTATTAATATTAAAAACAATTAACACATGTTTATCATAAAGTACATAAAAGTTGGTTCTAGGGAACCAACTCCAATAGACTCCCACTTTCACTAGAACCAGCTGTTAAAAACCTTCATTTTGCTAGCTCTCACATGATACTCATGCTTTTGGTGAGATAGAATTTAGTCAATTGGTCCACCTCATTCTATTCTACGGGTAATCTTCTCAGTGTATCTTTAACCCTTTGATAAAAATCCCTCAAAAGTTGATTCTTCTAGAATGTGTTCTTTGACTATTGGTGTGACTTTGGCTCTTTTACAAGAGCCACCGCTGCATTATTATCACAATACAATATGATAGGGTCTTTAAAACTAAGTACCACATCAAGATCCTATAAAAAGTTTCAAATCCAAATAGATTCCTTGGCTACATCAGAAGTCACTATATACTCGAACTCTGCTATAGAATCAGTGATAACTAGATACTTGAACTCTTCAAGCTCACAGATCCTCTATTGAGATAGAAAAAATATACAGATTGTGACTTTAGATCTTTATGATATATCTTTAAACAAGAATCAATATAACCCCTGATGATAAGATCCTTATGTCCTCTATACACCAAGAACATGTCCTTAGTTCTTATCAGATACTTAAGGATAAACTTAACAGTAGTCCAATTTTATTCTCTTGGATTTGATTGATATTTTCCAAGCATGCTCAATGCATAGGAAACATTAAGTCTATTATATAACATTCCATATATAATTGATCCTATCATAGAATCATATGGGATCTTACTCATTCTATCTTTTTTTGGTTGTGTCTAGGGACATATTTTCTTAGAAAGATGTAAACCATGTGACACTGAAACCAATCCCCTCTTGGATTGTTCCATACTATATCTCTTTAGTAACTGTTCAATATATATACTTTTACTTAGTTCAATAAGCCTATTGTATATATCACAAGTGATCTTGATCCATAGAATATCGGCTATTTCACCTAAGTCATTCATGGAGAATCACTTGTTTAACCAGTCCTTAACTAATTGAAAGATTGGTATTTTGTTTCTAATAATTAATATGTCATCAACATATACTACTAGTATAATGAACACATTTCCACTAAACCTCTTGTAAATACATGGATCACACTCATTCTGAATTAAACCAAATTATTTTATGGATTCATCCAATCAAATGTTCCATAACCTGGATTCTTGCTTCAATCCATAAATGGATATTTGCAACTTAAAAATGCTTTTTGTATCACATGGAGTGACAAAGCTCTATGTTTGTGTCATGTAGAAATTTTCTTGAAGGTTTCCATTAAGGAATGCAGTTTTGACATCCATTTACCAAATCTTATAGTCATGGTAAGCTGTTATGGAAAGTATAATTCTGATGGATTTAAACATGGAAATTGGTCAAAAGGTTTCCTCATAGTCAATTCCTTAACATTGTTTAAACCCTTTAGACACTATCCTTTCTTTATAGGTACTTACATTACCTTCCATGTATATTTTCTTCTTGAATACCCATTTACATCAACTATCACATAGAACATAGCCAAAACTTGGTTTTGATATATGGAATCCATTTTAGAATTCATGGATTCTTTCAATCTTGAAAATTCTGGGATCTCCACTTCCTTATTATAGAAGATAGGTTTATCATTATCAACTAATAATGATTCACCATCCTCGATGATCATAAAACTATATCTATCTGGTTCTACTACCTATCTTATGCTCCTCTATAGTGCTTGTGTTTCAGGAACTACTTTTTCCATGGGGACCTTTGGAATTTGTTCTTATACCAAATCTTGTTTATCTTGATCATTAACTTCATCTAAGTCAATCTTACTTCCACTTTCCTTTTTTAGGATATTATCCCTCTCAAGAAATACGACTTGTCTTGTGATAGTAACTTTCTTGTCTAAGGGGTTGTATAGGTAGTATCCCTTTATTTCCATAGGATACCCAATAAAGATACACCGCATACCCTGAGGTGCTAGTTTGTTTCCTAATAAGGCCTTAACAAATGCCTTGCAACCCCATACATGTGTATGTGATAAAATGGGTTTCTTTTCCCTCTATAACTCAAAGGGAATTCCATTCTCCGTAATCAGTTTAATGTGTATGTCATAGTTTTTAATGTATATCCCCAAAAGGATAATGGAATATATACATGACTCATCATTGACCTTACCATGTCTAACAAGGTATGGTTCCTCCATTCACTAACACCATTCCACTATGGTGTGTAAGGTGGTGTGAGTTGATATAGAATCCCAAACTCCCATAAAAATTTGATGAACTCTTGGCTAAGATATTCACCACCTTGATCTGATCTAAGATTATTTATCTTCTTACCAAGTTGATTCTATAATTCATTTTTGAATTCCTTGAATTTGTCAAAGGAATCATACTTATACCTCATTAACTAGAAATATCCATATCTACTCAAGTCATCATAAAAATTTATGAAGTGAGAATATCCACCTCTATCTTCTACTAGAAATAGTCTACAAACATCAGTATGTACTAATCCTAGAAGCTCTGTGTCCCTTTCACCCTATCCACCAAACGGTGGTTTTGTCATTTTCTCTTGTAAACAATCGTGACATATATCAAGTGGTTTTAGCTCAGAATAGTCTTAATAACCATCTTGAAATAAGTTGTCAAATGCTTCTCGTCAACATGACTAAGACAATGATTCCATGTCTAGGTGTTATATGATTCATGTAAAAATGATTTTTTATCGATTTATAATGCTTGGATTTAATAATTTAATAAATAAAGACCATTATTTAAATGTTACATACCATAACATTTGTTTTCCTTTTAAAGGAAACAAATTTTATTTTCAAATTTTAAAATAAACCCATTTTTATCTTGGAATGATAACAAAATTGTGTTTTGGTAACTGTAGGTACATAATAACAATATTTCAAATCCAAAACCATTCTCATTGGAAATGAAAGGTGGTAGTCAATAATGTCTAGGGAATCCAACCTCACTCTATTGGCAGCTCTCAAATCCACCTCTCCTCTTTTAATATTTCAGGATCTACTTTGTTCTAGAATTTGGATACAGATGTGAGCCCCATAAGTTGTATCTAATATCAAATGTGTATATATTGAAAGATTACACTTGATAACAAATTCACCTTTAGCTTCCCCTTACTTCTGGGTGTAGTTCCTCTTCTAGTGGCCTGAATTTCCACATTCAAAACACATTTCCTCTTCATTACCCTACCTTTGGATATTATTCTTCTTGGTAGGAAGGTGCTTGGGATATTTAGATTTTTTTAATTCTTGGGCCCCTTTTACTTGTCCTTTATTTTTTCATTCACCATAAGGACTATGGATTTGTCACACCCCATGTCCTTATCCACTTGAATAATTAAATTAAAAAGTTATAAAATAATCCTATCACTATTTATCATATTATAATTAACAATAATGTTGGAGACAGTCTTGGGAAATCATGAAAGTATGAGATCTGTACACAAATAATCTAGTAATTTAATCCCTAAGATGTCCAAGTGTTCAATGTAGTCAATTATCTTGACTTGATTCTTAGCTATCATAGACTCTCCAAGCTTAGTTGTGAATAAATCATTGAAGATCTCATACCTCTCATGTCTTTCCTTCTCTTGATAGATATCTTGAAGGTGCGACATCATATTATCGCATTCATATCCTCGTGTTGCTTTAAAATCTCATTGTACATGGATAATAGCATGAAGTACCAGGATCTATAGAATCATTCAGATGTTTCTCATAGAGAGATATCTCTTCATCACTATATTTCCAGGAGAAACTCATAAAGGTTCTTCCATCACATAAAATCTCCTTTCATGGAGAAGGATGACATGTAGGTTCCTTTTCCACTCTTGGAAATTTATTCTAGTGATAAGGTTTTCCTTCTCATGTATGGATCAAAATGATATGTTAGATGTCATTTTATTATTGTTTCTACAAATAAGATAAGCATAATTTTAGTACTTTATTTGATAAAATTTATACAAATAAATATTATATTTATTAGTATCCCACTATTTTATCAAATCGTAATAGCCATCATAATTGGATTCAGAATATCTTGTTTCTTGGATATTCTAGTGAAAAGGATCCATATTCCCTTTCTCATTACCCCAACATTGTTTGGTCAAGCAACTTGAATGGTTTTAGGTAGTCATTCCAAATGCCAACAAAATTAACTCACAGTTTCTTAATCTGCTGAGTGAACTCCCCAATCCTGAAATCATTAATTTAGATTTCCTCAACCTTTACCTCTCAGTTACACCAAGTCCTACTTTGGAAGTCAAACCTTGATGTGAACCAAGTTAAGTGAACTCAAAACCTCATGTCATAATTCCCTGATAATTTAAATCACCCCAACATTGGTGGTTCAATCACTTTGAACTATAGTTCAATTTTAACCAAATTAATATAAGGATATACCGACGTAATATTTTATTGAGGGGTTTTATACTTTTATGTGTAAATTTCCAATTATTATCTTTATCAAATACTTGTTAATATTATGTTGTATTACTTAAGTGATTAACCATGTTTTGGATAATATTTACTTGTAAAATGGTTTATATTAGTTCTATCTTTCATGCTTGTTAATTAATTAATTATGTGATCACAACAATACATCCATAATGAAATAACCATGAAACTAAGAGAAATAAAAGAATAAATTCATATGATCATGATCTCTCACTAGTGGTTAATTAATTTAGTGGCTCATAAGCTGACCATTGAACTAGGGGAAAACACCTTGAACCAATTAAGGTTCGTGTTGCAGCTTTCCACCTGTCTGTATATAAATCTTCTTATATTGGTTTTGCCTTGGATTCAAACTTGAAACACCTCAACTATATTGGGAGCTCCATTCATTACATATTCCTTTTACATACACACAGGTTAAGGGAAAAAGGGGTTTACATAAAATAAAAAATAAGCACAAATTCCCTACATAATGAAAGGAGAGAAGGTACACATGCCGACAATTTAATTTAATAATAAATTAAATGAAACCAATCACATAAAAAAGGTATATTCTATCTCATGATCATCCACATGGATGAAATGAATTATGAATTTAATAAAACTAGCATTATTCATTCTTATTTAAGATAAATTTTGCTCGAATTGATTAATTATTATCTTTAATTAATCAATCCTTTTATCTTAATTCTCATCATATTTTCCTTGATACTATCATCGATTATAATTTTAAACAAATTAAATAAATTCATTTATAGTTAACTTTGTAAATAAATGTACCTTGGAGGAAACATAGTGAATGACCATCCAAATCTACCCAACATGTATTATACTCGTATACAGTTTATTCTCTATGACATTTATCATACATGACTTATCATGTACTTACATGACATGTATTATAAACTTAATGATTACACGAATTACCTGATTTTTTTATAACGTGTCATGATTTAATGAACGTAGAGAAACAATTGAAATAAAACTCATACATGATATGAAAATCTTAAACATTATGCAGATATTAATTAAAAATTTATATATAAAAATATTAAAACCATGACATGGTGTATCCTATAAACTTAATGACCACAAACAAGAACATTTATCAACGATTACATAATATAATAAAGAAATTTTAAATATACATAATTGGTAAAAGTACACGGCATACAGATCTAATCTACATAGCATGTACATCTCTCACGGTCTATCTGATACACATGCCTAGGCACTTTGCCTGTAGTATTTGCCTCAAAAAATTTGGAGTACATGGAATTTCCAATTGACCACAAGCCATGTAAACTCTGAGTTACATGGTCACCTATTAGGTAGGCCGTGTATGGAATACATGGACCATCTGTGACTCAAAGGGACTACGCACCGTGTACATGGGCTATACAACATATATTCTGGCTGACCATACACCATTAAATTTTGGTCAACATGTCATACCTTAATTATGTAATTAATGCAATAATCAATGAATAATCATGAATTGATTTCCAAATAAATTATGATGAATTGGACATGACTACATAGAATATAACTCTAGTTATACTATGTGTATTATGGTTTTATCTAGATAGAGACAGTGGAACCTCATGGTGAGTTCCTCGATTTTATTTTAATCATAAAATTAATTGATTCGATTAGATCTATGAGAAACGAATGAGGAAGAATAAGATCTTTCAATTCAAATTAAAATAACGATTAAACTTGAATTGAAAAACTAAATTAAAATTTTCAAATCACCAAGGATATTTAAATAATTATAAACAATTATGTGCCCTCTCTGATACCACTTGAAGGTTTTGGGTGCAGTGGAAGCATGCGTTGGACGGTGCCCAACTTTTCTTTTTTCCATAATTGATGATCAATCTGAGATCTATGTGATGATGAATGCCATGATCAATGGAATTAAATCAAAGAAATAGAAAAAGGATATAATGTTGGAACCAAGAGATAAGAGACCAAAACATATTATTTATAATCAATTTAATTAGACAAATAATTACATCTAAGGAATTATTTCTTCATTTATGAATCATGTACAGATTTTTGGTGTACCATTGTTGTGTTATAGAAACAAAGAGTAGATTTTATATAGTGGTGATCCATATATGTTCTAGGAATCTCTAGACATCAACAAAGGAGACTCTGGATTCTAGTATGGAAGATCCTTATGCATGCGTCATCTGCCTTTGGTTTCCTTGAGAATCGCTTCCAAAAAGTCATCCTTGATCCGATGGAGGAGGATTTCTCTACATTCTTGGGAGTTTTCTTAGAGATGGGAGCTCTCTAGTCTTGAGAGGATTCTCCAAGACTATTGTGCACAACCAAACAAATGAATTGACCCTATTTGAGTAAAAAATATAATTGGATATTTATATTTCTAGGGTTAAAATAAAATAATTGCACAAGTGACCTTGATTATTTTATTTAATCCTAGAAAAACCTCATGTAAAATAATAATATTATTATTATTTCTTGACATGTTCTTAACTTGTGAATTAAAATTAAATATTATTTAATTAAATAATATTCAATATTTATTATTTCTCACTAGTCCATTAAACTCAATCCAACATTCCTACATAATATTTATCAGGCCTTGAATAATGTCTATTTATTTATTAAATAAATATCACTACATTATTTGACAATAAATAAATAAATACTATATTAAATAAATAGAAAATCAATATTTATTAAATATTCTGTTCACAATATATTCTCTCGAATAACTATTCAATGAATAAATATGATCAAGAATACATGAATAATTATTAAACCAAGTGAGGGAATAATATTTATTCATCATAATAAATAATAAATAATAATATATTATTTAACTAAGATTCTGGATACACTGAGTGTGTGACCTCTAGGACAATTTCTCAATGGAATTTGGAAAACCAGCCTAAAGTCCAAGGTTAGTGTCTTGCAACACATCAAGGAACCCATAGAGAAAGAATTTAATGTCGCAATGAAACATTACCTCATACAGACACTTACTATGTAATATAATCCCTTTATTTCAATATCTCTAATCGAGTTGGTTGCATGCCAATGCCATCAACCTATGTGCTCGATATCTCTTTCTTTGACTTTTCAGAAATAGAACTTGCCTATAGAACACCATGGCCATGTATTTATTTAGGCTATATCATTTCTATCAAAGGGCCTAATATATTAACTTCTGTTAATGAACAGAAGGGATAAATCCTTTCTCACGTTATTCATTAATGAAATATTACTCAAGACACACCCAACGTATTCTACCTCACCGCAAACATTTTTCATCATATTTTTCATTAATACATCAAAGTACGTGACTCATAATATTCATTAATAACAATATTAAAGTATAAGAACCAATAAATAGGTCCATATATAGGAACATCCAATGACATGTATAAATGTGGATTTCCTACTAGCGGGTCTTGTTCTCAAAATATATTATTAGATATTACGAAGGGTGTACACCATGAGAAGGTTTGTAAAAATTCCTATGAGTATCTACCACTAATAGCCTATATCATTTTTGTCCCTCGAATGGTATCATAGAGTTATAGAACATATATTCAAGAATAGTGTCATAGCACTTTCATGTTCTCATCATAGTGGGGAACTATTATGACCTTTTAGTGCGACAAATACTCTTAGGACATTATCTCATACTATGTCACGCAGAATAATAATCATGATGTGATGAGTAGTTTATTAATATTCAAATAAATGAATACATGTTTATCATAAAGTATATAGAAGTTGGTTATATAGAACCAACATCAACAGAGTCGACTCCCCAATCCTGAAATCCTTAAATTGGATTTCATCAACCTTTTCCTCTTAGCTACACAAAATCCTAATTTTGTATTCAACCCTTGATATGAAATAAGTTAAGTCAACCCAAAACATCAAGTTAGAATTCATCAATAATTGAAATCACCCCAAATTTGTATGATCAAGCAATTTGAACTATGGTTCGATTTAAACTGAGTTAGTGGAAGGTTGTACTGACTTAATATATATTATTGATGGATTTTATCCTTTTATGAATAAATTTCTAATTATTATCTTTATCACATGATTATTAATATTAAATGTATTTACATAAGTGGTTAACCATGTCTTAGATATTATTTAAACATAAGGCAATTTATTTTAATTCTATCTTTCATTATCATTAATTTCATTACTTCACGTGATTGTGAAAAAACATCCATTAAGAAATAACTATAAAACTTGAGAGAAATAAAATTATTGTGTGGTATGATCATGACCTTTTACTAGTGGTTAGTTTTTTTATTATTTGATAAACTAACTATTAACCTAGGGAAAAACACCAAGAACCAACCATGGTCTATGTTACATCTTTCCTCCTATCCACCTATGTATCTCTCTTGGATTGGTTTCGCCTCGACTCCAAACATAAACTGCCTCCACCAGATTTGGAGCTTCATTAATTACATATTCTTCCACTTGCATAAAGGTGAGGGAAACAAGGGGTTTACATAAAAGAAACCATGGGCATGAAGGCCCCTAGATAATTAGAGGAGAGAAGGCATGCATGACAATAATTTAATTTAATAATAAATTAAATAAAACCAATCACATACAAAGGTCTGGTCTATGATCAAGATTATCCACATGAATTCAAAGAATTATGATTTTAATAATGCTAGAATTAAATTATTAATAGTTATTATTTAAGATAAATCACAATCGAATAAATTAATTATCATTTTTAATTAATCAATTATTTTCTCTTAATTATCATTTTAATTTCCTTGAGAATCTCATCCAACATAATTTTAAACAAATTAAATAAATTTATTTAAATTTAACTATTTACATAAATATACCTTTGAGGCAACATGGTGAATACCCATCTGAATCTACCCAACATGTATTATACTCGTATTCTATTTACTCTTGTGACATATGGAATACCTGACTTATCACGTACTTTCATGACATGTATTATTAACTTAATGATTACACAAATTACATGATTTTTAGGTCATGTGTTATGCATTAATGCACATAGAGTAATAATTATACTATAACTCATACATGATATACAGATCTGAACATTATTTAGATATTAATAAAACATTTATAATTATATATATATATATATATTAAAACCTATCACATGGTGTGTCCTAAAAACTTAATGACCACACAAAAGCACGTGTTGATAAGTTTTGCATAGTATAATAAATAAATTTTAAATCTGCATAATTTGGTATAATTATGTGGTGTGTACATGGATCTACATACTGTGTACATCTCTCACCATCTATATGAGGTACACACCATGGGAATCGGCATGTAAACCGTGCATTTTAAAATTGGAGTATAACTCTGGTTAAATGGTGTGTACTCCTATGTTACCCACCCAAAATCCTTGGCTCCTTCAGATGAGATCTTCAATTTTATTTCTTTCATAAATTAATCTTATTGATTAGATATATGAGAATCGAAGGAGAAATAATAAGATCTCACAATTTGGATTAAAAGAATGTTTGAACCTGAATTGAAATCTAAATAAAAAATTATTAAATAAATCAATGATCTTTAAATAATTAAAAATAATTATGTGACCACTCTAATACCACTTATAGGTTCTGAGTGTAGTGGAAGCTTGTGATGGGTCATTCCCAAATTTTCTTTTTGTCATGATTGATGATCAATTTGAGATTAACACAACGATAAACATCATGATCTATGAAATTGAATCAAATAGAATAGACAAGAGATAGAATTCTAGAACTAGAGAGAGTATCATCACATATTATTTATCATTAATTTAATTAACTAAAAATTACTCTGGTGGAATTATTTATTTGTTGATGAATATGACAATAGATCTACATTGTATGGTCATTTGAAATGTGTGGCTGATTGTCGCCTATCCACCGGTCAAGGTTTCAGTGCTCTCCTAATGTGTATAGCAGCACTCGGGTCGAATCCTCGGTGATGATACTTTTTAATAGTCTATTTTTTTAGTTAATTTTATTATGATTGGGGGGTTTGTTTGCAGATCTTGTGAAATAATTTATGAATGATGTTGGATTTAACAAATTGATAAAGATTGGGGTGAGTTCATTATTTAAGATTTAAGCTTATGATATCCTTGATCTTGGCTTTGTATTGTATTAAATTAATGCCCACTTCACAAGATGATTTTGATCAGAATTCCCAAGTGTTAAAGCTTTAATCCAAGTTGTAACTTAACTTAGGGTTCTAATAATTAACATTACTTGTTTATGGTAGTGAATTTTTGGTTCCAATAATCCATAGAATCCACATATTAAACAAAACATGTCATTAATCTTTGGCATATAAAGTTCAACATACACAATATTAACTCAAAGAATACTCATTGAGAAAAGTCTCTCAATCACTTAATATCCCCAAATTATAACTCATCCCACTGGTAGATTTACTCAGTCATTTAAATGATTATTAATCTATTTATAATTATTATTATTGGACTCACCTGTTTTGATAATCCCAAATCATGTTTTGATGATCCCAAATCTTGTTTTCATTTAAATGAGAACCATGTTTTCATTCTATGCTAATTATGTTTCATTAATATTTCCTATTTCTATAGAGTAATTTTCATATACTCTCAATCTCACTGCTTGATTGGTTAAGCTAACAGTACAGAATTTATCTAAGTACAAAGGTCACTGATACAAGGTCACCGGTACAAAGGTCATTGATACAAGGTCACTGATACAAGGTCACCGATACAAGGTCACTGATACAAGGTCACCGGTACAAAGGTCACCAGTACAAAGGTCACTGATAAAAGATCACCGATACAAGGTCACCGATACAAAGGTTACAGCTACAAGGTCACCGTTACAAGGTCGCCGTTACAAGTTTACCGCTACAAGGTTACCACTACAAGGTTACCGTTACAATGTCACCGTTACAAGGTCACCGTTATATGGTCACTGAGGAAAGCCTACTGTTGAAGGTCACTACTGAAGGCTACTGTTGGAAGGTTACAGTTGGAAATTACTGATGTGTACCTACTGTTGAAGCCTAAAGATATAAAGGCTACTGTTACCAGTCTACTGACGCTTATTCTTCCATACTCTGTCAATTTCTCAATATTATTCTAATGGTCATATTTGATAAGTTAAATGCTTCTGACATTAATTAATGTTGATTGTAAATGTTTCAGGAGACAGTACCTGGGATAGTATGAGGTATGAGAAAGATTGCATGTGATCTACTCATTTCCATTGTCAGACCTCGAATATAAAAAGGGAAGACCACAAAAAAGAAAGAATAGAGAGTAACACATACGCGCATACGAAGAAGGGTGGCATACGAAGTGTGAAATAGCTTACTCGTGGGATCATAGTAGAATCGTCCAGCACTAACACTCTGAATACTCAAGCATCACAAAGATCATTCTGGGACAAACTCACTTATTCCTTCTATGCATCATCAAATCATTATCAACATTAGAAGAAGAACACTAAAAGGTAGAACCTAGAGTTACAACACTCTGTTTTGAAGACAATTTTCAGAGAAAGACTCCAACATTAAATTCTTCACTCTGAGGAGTCAAGAGCTGAACTACCAAACACATATATCTTTCTAAACTCAAGCTTATTGTCTTGGCTCCATTGTGTTCTTTATTTTTATATCTCTGAGAATTTTGTGTGTCTTTCTGTATCACACGCTGACTCCTGTGCTTGAACTGAAGGATACTGAATATCCTCACATCAAACTTCACCTAACTTTTTTTTCCCATGTATAACTATGGAAGAGACTTTGTGTGGTCTGTGCTGCTAGTTTTTTCCATGAAGAACTGTGGAAGAGGGTGTGAACCCTGGACAGTTTGTGAAAACTGTTGTAAAGCCCAATACAGGTTTTGTATCAAGTTTATTGTTAATACAAACCGCTTGGTGGCAGGTGATCACTAAGTGGAGAGGATTAAGTCTCTACTTGAGACTGAACCTATTGTTTTACTTCACTGAGTACTTTATTTAGTTATACTATATTTTGATATTATCCGCTGCTTATATTTTCTAAAACATAAAACTATTTTGCTTTCACTTGGATAGTTAGTTTTGGTTAGTGTGTGTATTTGTTTAATCCAGTAAATTTGTTTCAAAAGTTGAAGAGGTGTTCTACACTGATCCATCTGAGGATTAATCACCCTTTAAGAAACCTCTTGACTAACTGAACATTTACATTTCTATAGCCTTAATTAACTGGCTCATTTTTAAAAAAAGGGGTTTTTAATCCTTAAGTTTTTAACAGAAATTTTAATTGGAACTTAATTCACCCCCCTATTGGGTATCCACTCTGACCAACAATTATGATGATAAATTAAGAAGATAAGAAAAATAAATGGATAAAAATAGAGTGATGCGTCGAATACACACACAAACGATGAAGGAATTAAATATTGAATTTAGGTTGAATGAGAAAACAAATGAATGGAAGGGTATTCAACTGTATTTAAACTATTTTAAGAACATTAATATTAAACTACAGAAGTTGGATGAGAATAATAGATATTTAAGAAGAAACTCGAATTAAATTTGAATTACAAAACAAAGACTTACAGGATTACAACAAAGAAGAACACAAAAGTAAATGAAAACAAAGAGAGTAGGAAAGGTCTCTCAAGTAAAAACATGAGCATGGAAGGTCCTCCCAAGACTTTTCTAAGGCTTTGGTCATGCCAATTTGTTCTCTTCTCTACTGAAATTCCACCCCTTTTGAAATGAGAGGAGGGGATGTATTTATAGCCCAAGGTGGTGGGCTGTTTGCATTCCAAAACTACCCCTCGACTTGGATTGACTATTTGGACATCCAGATAGCTGAATCTCGAGATATCTCCTTCTTCAAAGTTTTAGAGAATAATTTTGGCCAACTACTCTCAAATTTGGAGGCATTTGGACTAATGGATCCAAAGTTATGGCAGTTTGATGAAACATAGTTAAACTATCCATTTCAATCCAGACTTTATAGAAAGAAGAACTGTGAATGGTTTTATCAATAGAAATATTCATTCAAATATGAATTCTTTCTTCAAAAAAGTAGGTAGCCTATATGTCCTCTTTCATACTGAAAAATCTCAACTTGATTTGATGAATAGATCATGAGAAAAGTAAATTTTTGTGTGCTGATTTCATTTCCGAGACAGAATGGTGGGTTGGACTTAAAAAGCTTTAGTTGGGCCCCTTTTTCTAGGATTTGGGCCCTGAAATTTTTATCAAAGATGAATTGCATTGTCCCCCTTATTTTGGAGGATAATTAATAGATTTTGACTTCTAGAGTGATCCCAGTAATTCTATCTTCAAGGATGGTCTAGTTTCTTCACAGATTATTTGGGTCTTCTTGTGTGGACCATATGACCCTCCAAATGATCGGTTTGTCCAAAGGTCCCTTCTAATTAATGTTTTCATTTGACTCAAAAATCCTAAAAAATGATCATACAATTTGTAGAAGTAGGGTGAGAGTTATTATTAAAACATTAAAGAGGCTTGAATCTAGATGAATTCACATAGTTCTCTAAAATTATATTTAATATTTAAACATTAATATTCCACACAAATTATTCACATTTCATATAAAATCAGTAAAGGGTGTATATAATAAGTTATAAAAATATTAATAACATCAAATCCCCCTCACTTAGTCTTGTGCATGTCCTCGTGTGAAATAAATATAAAATCATGACAAAATCATTTTCACTCACCAACAAATATTAAAATTTTGTTTTCTTCTCTCAAGGGAGGTTTAGACAATTTTATTCATCCATATTGAATTCCACCACAAGTTGTTACAGAAACAATGTTCCAAAAACAATTCATTTTTTCATGCTCAAATTTAGAAATGGAAAATGGTGGCACACAAAACTTACTCCTCTCAAGATGATAAAATTAATTTATGGAGCTTCACTCATTCACCAACCATGAGCGAAAATCTTAGAGTTTGTAAGAGATCTCAGCTTCCAATCCTGTCCTAAAGTGCTCCAAAATCAAGAGGTCTTTATAAGGGTTTTTCTATGGCTATGGTATGGTAGGAAGATGATATCCAAAAGATAGGAAAAAGGGGGGTAAAACAGCAATATGGAAAAAAATGTACTTTTATTTTGAAATGATACATGGAAAGATATTCAAACAAATATTTAAGAGGGAGCAATTGTTTGAATCAAGACAAAAAAGTGGACGAAAATTTTAAGGTAATGATAAGAGGGAATATTTACAAAACAAAAAACTTCCCCCAATGACATAATTTTTCATCATTTGTTTTTTTCATTTTTTGAAAGTTGAACTTGAAATAGATCTCACACTCATATCCCAACCCATGATTGATCTTATCACGACACTAATTTTAATAGTTATAACAAGATCAAAAGTTGAGGAAGAGTGATTTTTGACTCACCCAATACACAACCCATTCTTATTTTATTTTATTTTATTTTATTTTATTTTATTTTTATTTTTTTAACAGTTTTCAATTGTACAAGATAAACATATATACATTCCCAAACCCCACTTAAGGATAACCTCTCCCCCACAATTAAAATTATGCTTTCCCTCAATCGTATGATAATATGGTGAAAATCAACAAAAGGGTACCCAAAATGGATATCAAATAGAAGGTTTTCATAGGATCAAAGGGGCTTTCAAAAAGAGGATTAATTTATGGTTAATGGGAGGTTATTTGGATATTATAATTATCATGTGGTTTAGAAAATGCCTATATCATATTAATGCACACTAAAGTAGGAAATTAAGCTCGAAAGTCCACAAACTCAAGACTCACAAATGGGGGTAAAAAACACACATTTTGAAAATATATACATAGGTTTCCTTAGCATGAAATCAAATGTTGTTCTTCACAGGTGGGGAAAATCATTTTCCGAATCAAAAATTGAGCATTCAACATTTGTTGGTTTTGACATAATATTCTTGATCCAAATTTATGAAGAAACCACAAATTTTTTGAGATGAAACCATGTCTTTTGACACCCCAAAATGGTTGGAAAAAATTTTAAAATTAAAAGGTGAGTAAGCATGAATCTTGATTTTTCATTTTTTTAATGATTTTTTTTGTTTTTTTGTTTTCTAAGTTTTTTAGGTTTTTATAAAGACACACCCACAAAAAAGAGAAAGTGTAAATAAAAAATGTGATGAGAAAAGTGGTAAAAAAATGAGAATGAGGGAGGAAGAATAAGAGAGAGATAGAGAGAAGAGGAGTTAAAGGGAAATAGGTGCCCCCTGGTTTGGATTTGGTGGGTTGTTATCTCTATCTAGTGGTGGGTCAACTACAGAATTTGGGGATCTGATGGAAGTCGATGTGGTTATAGGATTGTGTGTCCTCTCATGGTGATGCTTTAACCGATGTCCATTAACTATGAATGTCCTTTTTGAAGAGGGGTCTTGGACTTGTACTACACCAAATGGGTAAACATTAGTAAAAACAAAAGGACCTTCCCAATGAGAATTAAGCTTACTTGGGTGAAGCTGAAATCGAGAGTTGAAAAGAAATACCTTTTCACCTTCATGGAATACCTTTCTCAGGATGTGTTTGTCATGGAGTACCTTAGCCTTTTATTTGTACATATTGTAATTCTCATAGGATTACAGTCGAAGGTCCTCCAGTTCATCCAATTTCAACAATCTTTCTTCACCAGATTTTTCACAATAAAAGTTATAGGTTTTCACAACCCAAAATGACTTATGTTGGATTTCAACTAGAAGATGACATGCTTTACCAAAAACTAGCCTAAAATGAGACATCCCAATGGGTGTTTTATAGGCAATTCTATAAGCCCAAATTACTTCACCAAGTCTTTCAGGAAAATCTTTTTTGGTGGGTTTTACAATTCTCTCAAGCACTCTTTTCACTTATCTATTAGAAAGTTCAGCCATGCCATTTGTTTGGGGATGATATGCAGTTGAAGTTTTATGTACAACACCATTCTTTTTCGAAAGATATTCCATGGTTTTATTACAAAAATGGGTTCCTAAGTCACTTATCAAGGCACATGGTGTGATAAATTGGTGGAAGATTTGTGTCTTTAAGAACTCACTAACAGTATGAGAATCATCCTTTCTAGTGGGTTTGGCCTCGACCCACCTAGAAACACAATTGACAGCAAGAAGGATGTATGAGAATCCATTGGAATGGGGAAATGGTCCCATGAAATCGATGCCCCAAACATCGAAGATCTCACAAAAAAATAAAGTATTTTGGGTCATTTCATTTCTCTTTGAAATTGTGCCAAACTTTTGGCAAGTGGGACATTATTGACAGAACTCATGTGAGTCCTTGAAGTGTTAAGTCTAGAAGAATCCAGAGTCTATGACATTTCGAGATTTCCTTTGTTGTCCAAAGTGTCCACCACCAGGAAGTGAGTGACAAAATTCTAAGATGGAGGAATGTTTATCTTCATTGACACGTCTTCTAATTACCATGTCATCCCCAGTTTTCCCAAGTTTATATTCTTCCCAAAAATAGTATTTTGAATCACTTTTCAACATTATTTTTTGTTCGTTTAAAAAAGTTTCAGGAAAAACACCAGAAACCAAGTAATTTCCAATTGGGGAATACCATGGTATTTTTGGAGTGAGAGATGAAAGGTGCTCAGTTGGAAATTCTGGATCAATTATTTCAGAAAGAGAAGAATTAGAAATTCTACTCAAGTGATCAGCCACCAAGTTTTTTTCCTTGGTCTATCTTTGATTTCGAGGTCAAACTCTTGGAGAATTAGGATCAATCTTATTAACCTCGGTTTGGAATCACTTTTCTTGAGTACAAACTTTATATAAGAATGGTCTGTGAAGATGATGATTTTGGAACCTAAGAGATAGTTCTGGAATTTATCTAAGGTAAAACCACTTCTAAAAGTTCTTTTTCAGTCACAGTGTAGTGAGATTGAGTTTCATCCAATTTTTTTGAGGCATAATATATGACATGATGAATTTTTTCTCTTCTTTGACCAAGAACAGCCCCAACGCCTCTATCAGAATCATCACACGTCAACTCAAAGGGTAAGGAACAATCTGGGGGTTGTATTATTGGGGCAGATGTAAGAGCGGTTTTGAGTTCAATGAAGGATATCTTGCAAACCTCATCGAAATGGAAAGTGAAATCATTTTGGAGAAACCGAGTGAGTGATAGGGAAATCCTACTGAAGTTATAGATGAATCGATGATAGAAACCGGTATGACAAAGGAATTAATGGATGTCTCGAATAGATGTGGGTTTAGGAAGTGATTAGATCACTTCAATTTTGGCAGGATCAACTTCAATGCCATATTTTGAAACTATGTTCCCTATTACAATCCCATTTGCAACCATGAAGTGACATTTTTTAAAATTTAACACAAGGTTACACTTGACACACTTTTGAAAGACTGTAGAGAGTGAATTCAAGAAAGATTCAAATAACTTACCATAAATGGTAAAGTCATCCATGAAGACTTCCATGCAGTGTTCAATGAATACAGAAAATATACTCATCATACACCTCCGGAATGTTGTAGGAGCATTGTAAATTCCAAAAGGGATTCTTCAATATGAATATGTTCCAAAAGGTCATGTGAAAGTAGTCTTTTCTTGGTCCTGAGGTGCGATTGGGATTTGGAAGTAGCCGTTGTATCCATCAACAAAGCAATAGTATGACTTTCTGGCTAATCGTTCCAGCATTTGATCAAGGAATGGAAGAGGGTGGTGATTTTTTCTTGTTTCAACATTTAATTTCCTATAGTCTATGCACACACACCATTTTTTGTTTACTCGAGTTGTGACTACCTCACCATGTTCATTTGTGACAACAGTTATCCCACCCTTCTTAGGTACAACTTGAATTGGACTAACCCATTCACTATTAGAAATTTTGTAGATAATACCAGCTTGAAGAATCTTGGTGATCTCTTCCCTAACTACCTCAAGTATGAGTGGATTTATTCTTCTTTCTGGTTGTCTAATTGGTTTGGATGATTCCTCTAGATGGATGTGATGCATTCAAAGAGCAAGGTTAATTCCTGGTATGTCATGTGGGTTCCAACCTAAGGCCTTTTTGTTTTCCTCTAACACTTGAACAAGTTTGGACTCCTCAGTTTTGGTAAGTGAAGTAGAGATAATGACAGCATAAGAGTGATCATGGAAAAGGAATGCATATTTTAGGTGTTCAGGAAGAGGTTTCAGATAAGTCTCATCTTTAATTTTTGGGTTAGACAACTCAGGAATGGAGGAAGGTCTTTCAGTTGCTTCAGATGCATTTTCCTTAATACTATCCAAGGTGCAGTAGTAGAGATTAGAGTTGACGTGGGATTCAAGAGAGTTTTCAAGTTCTTCTAGATTGATGGAGTCTATGAATTAAAGGTCCACATCAACTCACCATTTATGACTTGGTTAATCATGGTGAATATTTCACAAGATCCTTTGTTATGAGAACATGAAGAACATGATGGATTGGGTTTTGATTGAATCTTAGAAGTGTACTCAGAATAATGGATTGAGAATGCAGAGTGATCCTCATATGGGTATCGCATGGCTTGGAAAATGTTGAACTTGACCAGTTGGTCACCAAATTCCATGGATAATATGCCTAAATGGACATTAATCTTGGTTCTCACTGTCATTAAGAATGGTCTTCCTAGGATAAAGGGATATCAAGAAGAGGTCATCTCACCTTCCAGGTCAAGGACATAGAAATCAATAGGGAAGATAAGATCATTGACACGAACAAGGACATCCTCTATTATACCCTCAGGACTAGCAGTGCTTTGATTGGATAACTAAATGACAACACCCTTTGGATATATGGGACCGAGACCAAGGTTGGAGAATATGGATTTGGGAATTACATTAATTTAGGCTCCTAGGTCTATGAGTGCATCATCGATGTTGGAACTTCCAATTTGGAATTAAACTGTAAGGGTCCCTGGATCTTTTCACTTTATGGGAATAGATTGGTGGGTGGAAACATTTTCTAAGTTGCATCTAAGAGGGTAATGTTGACTTAAACACATCTAAACATGCCGATCATTTTAGGACCAGGTTTAAAGTACTTCCTTGGTTTAGAAACATCTTGAGGAAAATGAATTGGATTCCTAAGTGGAATGCAAGGAGGTGAGGAAATGGATTCAGAATCCTTTTTGAGTTTCTTTTTCTTTTCATTTTCTCGGTCGAAATTCAAAGGGGGTTGGAGGAATTATCTTGAGGCATAGAAATTTTCTTTCCCGATCTAAGTGAAATTGTACTTACATTACACTTGGGGATGGGTAATGGTTGAGCTGGGAGTTGGGAATAATTTTATTGTTGTTGCTGGCTCAGGTGGGATGCAAGTTGACCAATTTGGGTTTCAATATTTTTAAGGCTATAACAGGTGAAGGAGGAAAGATCTTCCACTGCACATTCCCATGGTTTCTTGGAAGAAAATGATTGTCCCGAATTGGGAATGCATTGATTTTGATTCTTGGGAAAGCGATTGTATTGGTTTGGTAATTGGGAAGGCTCGCTAGGATAGTGGAAGCATATAGGAGGATTGTTCCATTGAGGTTGAGGAACAAAAGGATAAGGTTGATGGAAGTTACCACCACCTTGACCATATTGGAATTGATTTGGGTTTTTATGAGGGAACTAAGGGGGATGAGAAATGGGATTCCCATATCTCAAAATAGGGTTATAGGTAGAAGAGAAGGGTTCAGAGTGAGGTTGGTTGAAGTTTCTAACAAACTGACCTGATTGTTAAGGGTTGGGGTTCCTCTGATCCTATGCTGCATTGATCTCCATTGGTCTAGATTAATTGGATTGATCCTATTGAATTTATGGACATGTGTCTGTTGGATGAGATGGAGTGTTGTAGATTCCATATTTTTTGATAGGTCCAGGAAACATTGATTGCGGAGAAGATGAGGTTGGAGATTTGGATTCCACAGCTAGTTACCACGCAAGACCTGTAAGTTCACTCATCCACTTTGTCATCTTTTTTGTCTCTATTGATTGATTATCTTGGGCTTGTTTGACTTGATAATGTGCTCAAGTATGGAATTGTTGTATGTTTGCATCCATGTTTCTTATGAGATCTCTTGCATCTTTAGGTGTTTTATCAACAAGAGCACCACCACTTGTGGCATCAATGAGAGTTCTCTCCATAGCCAATAACCCCTCATAGAAGTATTGGATCAAGAGTTGGTCAGGGATTTGGTGTTTTGGGACGGTTGCAAAAAGCTTTTTGAACCTCACCCAGTTCTCATGGAGTGATTCATTTGAGAATTGACGGATTCCACTAATTTCCTTTCGGATAGGAGCAGTATGAGAAGCATGAAATAATTTCACTAAGAAGAGTCACTTCATGTCATTCCATGTGATTTTGGAACCAGGAGGGAGGTAGTAAATCCATGACATAGCAGAGTCATCTAGGGATAAAGGGAATTCTCAATGTTTTATTTGTTCCTCATAAACCCCTTGAGGCTTCATGGTAGAGCACATCACTTATAACTCTTTAAGGTGGAGATGTGGATCCTCACCGGCTAGCCCATGAAAATGAGGGAGAAGATGAATCAAACCCGATTAGAGTTAGAAGTCAGCCTCTATGTTTGGATATTGAATACCAAGAGGTTGGTAATTCATATCAGGGTTGGCAAGTTCTTTTAGTGTTTGTTCCTGAGGATTGGTCATTTCTAATTCAACTAGTTGGACAAGGACTAATTCTTGAATGAGTTGATTATCATTTATGTTCCTCCTAATTTGGAAAAGTGTTCGCTCAATTTTAGGGTCAAAAAAATCCGAGGGATTTTTTGGGAGGCTACGGGGCATCCATAGAGATGTTGGAAGAAATTGGGAGATGGGTTTCTCTTTGTGTTTTTTCAGTTTATTATTTTCATGAGAAGGTGGGTTTTTCTTTGTGTTTTTTTCAAAAAAAATTAAATTTTGTTTTTTTATTGTGTTTTTTTTACAATAACCAGAAACTATTGACTAAATAAAGCACCATCCCTGGAAAATACACCATTTTAAACATGCAGATGATTTTCACTTATTGACTGGTCAAGGTTCCGGTGTTCTACTAATGTGTATAGCAGCACTCGGGTTGAATCCTCAGTGATGATACTTTTTAATAGTCGATTGTTTTTAGTTAATGGTATTCTGATTGGGGGTTTATTTGAAGAGATTATGAAATAATTTATGGATAATGTTTGATTTAGAAAATTGATAAATATTGGGGTGAGTTCATTATTGGGGATTTAAGCTTATGATATCCTTGATCTTTTCTTTATATTGCATTAAATTAATACCCACTTCACATGATGATTTTGATCGAAATTCCCATGTGTTAAAGATTTAATCCAAGATATAACTTAAATTAGGGTTCTAATAATTACTATTAATTGTGTATGGTAGTGTATTTTTGGTTCCAATAATCCATGGAATCCACATATTAAACAAAACATTTCATTAATCCATGACCTATAAAGTTCAACATACACAAAATTAACTCAAAGAATACTCATCGAGAAAAGGCTCTCAATCAATTAATATCCCCAAATTATAACTCATCCCAATGGTAGATTTACTCATCCATTTAAATGATTATTAATCTAGTTATAATTATTATGGTGATAAATTAATATGATAAGAAAAATAAAGGGATAAGAAAAGAGTGGTGTGTCGAACACACACACAAACGATGAAGAAAATTAAATACTGACTTTAGATTGAAAGAAAAAAAATGAAGGGAAGAGGATTCAAATATATTTAAACTATTTGAAGAAAATTAATATTAAACTATATAATTTGGATGATGATAAGATATATTAAAGAAGAAACTTTCATTAAGTTATAATTACAAAACAAAGACTAATAAGATTACAACAAAGAAGAACATAAAAGTAAATGAAAACAAAGAGAGGAGGAAAGGTCTATGAATTAAAAACCTTTGTATGGAAGGTCCTCCCAAGCCTTTGAAAATGCTTCATTCATTCCAATTTTTTCTTCTATATAATAAAATGCCAACCATTTTGAAAGGAGAGGAGGGGATGTATTTATAGCCCAAGGTGGTGGGCTGTTTGCATTCCAAAACTACCCCTCCACTTAGCTTGACGATTTGGACATCCAGACAGCCGAATCTAGAGATATCTCCTTCTAAAAAATTGAATCGAATAATATTTTCCAAATACTCTCAGAATTTGGAATCATTTGGACTTATGGATCCAAAGTTATGGTAGTTTGATTAAACAAAGTTAAACTATCCATTTCAATCCAGCCTTTTTAGAAGGCTGAAATATTAATGGGTTTATCCATAGAAATATGCCTTCAAATCTGAACTATTTCTTCAACAAAGTATGACTACTATATGTCCTATTTCACAATGAAAAATATAAACTTGATTTGATGAATATATCATGAGAAAAGTCAATTTTTGTGTGCTGATTTCATTTCCCATACAGAATAGTGGACTGGACTTAAAAGCTTCATTTAGGCCCCGTGTTCTTGGAGTTGGGCCCTAAAATTTTTATCAAAGCTGAATTGCATTGTCCCCCGACTTTTGGAGGAGAATTAATAGATTTAGAATTCTGGATTGATCCCATTAATTCTATCTTCAGGGATGGTCCAGTTTCTTCACAGATTATTTGGGTCTTCTTGTGTGGACCATATAACCCTACAAATGGCCGATTTTTTCAAAGGTACCTTCTAATTAAATGTTTTCATTTGAGTAAGGAACCCTAAAAACAATAATAATATAATTTGTATAAGTATGGTGATATTTATTATTAAAACATTAAACAGACTGGAATATGGATGAATTCATATAGTGCTCTAAAATTTAATTTAATATTTAAACATTAATATTTCATAACAATTATGCACATTTCATATAAAATTAGTAAAGGGGGTATATAATAAGTTATAAAAATATTAATAACATCAAATCACCCACACTTAGTCTTGTGCATGTTCTCATGTGAAACCAATATAAAAGCATGACAAAATCATTTTCACTCCCCAACAAATATTAAAATTTTGTTTTCTTCACTCATGGGAGGTTTAGACAATTTCAATCATCCATATTGAATTCCACCACAAGTTTTTACAGAAAAAATGTTCCAAAAACAATTAATTTTTTCATGCTCAAATTTAGAAATCGAAAATGGTGGCACACAAAACTTACTCCTCTCAAGATGATAAAATTAATTTATAGAGCTTCACTCATTCACCAAATAGGAGTGAAAATATTACAGTTTGTAAGAGATCTTAGCTTCCAATACCAATCCTAAAGTGCTCCAAAATCAAGAGGTCTTTTTAGGGGTTTTTCTGTGGCTACGGTATGGTAGGAAGATGATATCCAAAAGATAGGAAAAATGGGGTAAAACACCAACATGGAAAAAGTAATGCACAATTTTTTTTGAAATGATACATGGAAAGAAATTGAAACAAATATTTCCAAGGGAACAATTGTATGAATCAAGACACAAAAGTGGAAGAAAATTTTGAGGGAATGATAAGATGGAATATTTTAAAAACACAAAACTTCTCCCAATGAAATTAGTGTTCATCATTTTTTTTTTTTGCAATTTTGAAAGTTGAACATGAAATAGATCTCACACTCATCTCCCAACCCATGATTGATCTCCTCACAAAAATAATTGTAATAGTTACAACAAGATCAAAAGTTGAGGAAGAGTGATTTTCTACCCACCCAAGACACAACCCATTCTTATTTTCATTTTTTTTTTGATTTTTTTTTTTTTTTGATTTTTTTTAACACTTTTTAATTGTACAAGATAAACATATATACATTCCCAAACCCCATTAATGGACAGCCTCTCCGCCACACTTAAAATGATGTTTTCCCTCAAGAATATGATAATATGGTGAAAATCAACAAAAGGGTACCCAAAATGAAATCCATTCCCCCCACACTTAAATTTCAAAAAATTATGCAAAGAAAATCCATGTTGATATTGGGTGGGATAAGGAATTGGTATTGTAATATGGATATCAAATAAATGGTTTTCATAATCTTGAAGGGGCTTTCAAAATGAGGATTAATGTATGGTTAATGGGAGGCTATTTTACTATTATAATTATCATGTGGTTTAGAAAATTTCTCTATCATATTAATGCACACTAAAGTAGGAAATTCAGCTCGAAGGTCCAAAAACTCAAGACTCACAAATGGGGTGAAAAATACACATTTTGAAAAGATGGTCATAGCTGGCCTTGTCATGAAATCAAATTTTGTTCCTCACAGGTGGGGAAAATCATTTTCCAAATCAAAAATTGAGCATTCAAAATTTTTTGGTTTTAACACAATATTCTTGATCCAAATTTATAAAGAAACCATAAAATTTTTGAGATGAAACCATGTCTTTTGACTTCCCAAAATATTTGGACAAAATTTGAAAATTAAAAGATGATTAAGCATGAATATTGAATTTTCATTTTTTGAAAATATTTTTTTTGTTTTTTTGTTTTTTAGGGTTTTTTTTAGTTTTTTATAAAGACACGCCCACACAAAAGATAAAGATTAAATAAAAATGTGATCAGAAAAGTGGTAAAAAAATGAGAATGAGGGAGGAAGAAGAAGAAGAGAGAGAGAGAGAGAGAGAGGAGAGGATTTAAAGGAAAAGTGGTGCCCCCTAGTTTGGATTTGGTGGGTTTCCATCTCTATCTAGTGGTGGGTCAACTACAGATGTTGGGGATCTGGTGGAAGTCGATGTGGTTCCAGGAATATGTGTCCTCTCATGGTGATTCTCTAACAGATGTCCATTAACTATGAATTTCCTTTTTGAAGAGGGGTCTTGGACACGTACTGCACCAAATAGGTAAACATTAGTAATAACAAAAGGAAATTCCCAATGATAATTAAGCTTACCTGGGTGAATCTGAAATCGAGAGTTGAAAAAAAGTACCTTTTCACCTTCATGGAATACCTTTCTCAGGATGTGTTTTTCATGGAGTACCTTAGCCTTTTCTTTGTACAGATTGGAATTCTCATAGGATTCAATTTGAAGCTCCTCCAGTTCAGCCAATTACAACAATATTTCTTCACCAGATTTTTCACAATCAAAGTTACAGGTTTGAACAGCCCAAAATGACTTATGTTGGATTTCAACTAGTAGATGACATGCTTTACCAAAAACTATCCTCAAAGGATACATCCCAATAGGTGTTTTATAGGCAGTTTGATAAGCCCAAAGTGCTTCACTAAGTCATTCAGGCCAATCTTTTCTGGTGGGTTTTACAATTCTCTCAAGCACTCTTTTCACTTCTCTCTTAGAAATTTAATCCATTCCATTTTTTTGGGGGTGATATGCAGTTGAACTTTTATGTACAACACCATTCTTTTTCAAAATAGATTACATGGTTTTATTACAAAAATGGGTTTTTAAGTCACTTATCAAGGCATGTGGTGTGCCAAATTGGTGGAAGATGTGTGTCTTTAGGAACTCACTAACAGTATGGGAATCATCCTTTCTAGTGGGTTTGGCCTCAAACCAACTAGAAACATAATTGACCTCAAGAAGGATATATAAGAATCCATTGGAAGGGGTAAATGGTCCCATGAAATCAAAGCCCCAAACATTGAATATCTCACAGAAAATTAAAGGCTTTTGGGCCATTTCATTTATCTTTGAAATTGTGCCAAACTTTTGGCAAGTGGGAAATGATTGAAAGAACTCATGTGAGTCCTTGAAGAGTGAAGGCCAGAAGAATCCAAAGTCTAGGACCTTTCAGGAGGTCCTTTGTGGTCCAAATTGGCCACCACCAGGAAGTGAGTGAAAAAATTATAAGATGGAGGAATGTTCATCTTCATTGACACATCTCCTAATTACCATGTCATCCCCAGTTTTCCAAAGTTTATGTTCTTCCCAAAAATAGTATTTTGAATCACTTTTCAACTTCATTTTTTGTTCTTTTAAAAAAATTCAGGAAAAAAACCAAAAATCATGTAATTTTTAATTAATACATACCATGGTATTTTTTGAGTGAGAGATGAAAGGTGCTCTGTTGGAAATTATGGATCAAATATTTCAGAATGAGAATAATTAGAAATTCTACTCAAGGGATCATCCACCAGGTTTTCTTTTCCTTGTCTATCTTTGATTTCAAGGTCAAACTCTTGGATCATTAGGAACTATCTTATTAGTCTTAGTTTGGAATCACTTTTCTTGAGTAAAAACTTTATAGAAAAATGGTCTGTGAAGATGATGATTTTGGCACCTAAGAGATAGGGCCAGAATTTATCTAATGCAACAACCACTACTAAAAGTTCTTTTTCAGTCACAATGTAGTGAGATTGAGTTTCATCCAAAGTTTTTGAGGCATAACAGATGACATGAGAAATTTTTTCTCTTATTTGACAAAGAACAACCACAACGGCCTTATCAGAAGCATCACACATCAACTCAATGGGCAAGGACTAATATTGGGGTTGGATTATTGGGAAAATGTAAGAGCTGTTTTGAGTTCGGTGAAGGCTCTCTTTCAAACCTCATAGAAATGGAAAGTGACATCGTTTTTGAGCAACCGAGTGAGTGGGAGGGAAATCCTACTGAAGTTATGGATGAATCAGTGATAGAAACCGGCATGACCAAGGAATGAATGGATATCTCAAACAGAGGTGGGTTTAGGAAGTGATAGGATCACTTTAATTTTAGCAGCATCAACTTCAATACCATCTTTTGAAACTATCTTCCCTAGAACAATCCCATTTTCAACCATGAAGTGACATTTTTTAAAATTTAACACTATGTTACACTTGAAACACTTTTTAAGGACTAGAGAGAGTGAATTCAAGCAATATTCAAATGACTCTCCATAAATGGTAAAGTCATCCATGAAGACTTCCATGCAGTGTTAAATGAATTTAGAAATTATACTCATCATACACCTCTGGAATGTTGCAGGAGCATTGAAAAGGCCAAAAGGTATTCTCCTATATGCATATGTTCCAAAAGGGTATGTGAAAGTAGTATTTTCTTAGTCCTGAGGTGCAATTGGGATTTTGAATTACCCAGTGTATCCATCAAGAAAGAAATAGTGTGACTTTCCAGCAAATCGTTCCAGTATTTGATCAAGTAATGGAAGAGGGTAGTGATCTTTTCTTTTTTCAACATTCAATTTCCAATAGTCGATGCACACACTCCATTTGTTCTTCACTCAAGTTGTGACTACCTCACCATGTTCATTTGTGAAAACAGTTGTCCCACCCTTCTTAGGTACAACTTTAATTGGAATAACCCATTCACTATCAGAAATTGGGTATATAATACCAGCTTGATGAATCTTGGTGATCTATTCCCTAAATACCTAAAGTATGAGTGGATTGAGTCTTCTTTGTGGTTGTCTAATTGGTTTGGATGATTCCTCAAGATGGATGTGATGCATCAAAAGAGCAGGGTTGATTCCTGTTATGTCATCTAGGGTCCAACCTAAGGCCTTTTTGTTTTCCTCTAACACTTGAACAAGTTTTGACTCCTTATTTTCGTTAAGTGAAGTGGAGATAATGACAGGATAAGAGTGATCATGGAAAAGGAATTCATATTTAAGGTGTTTAGGAAGAGGTTTCAGAATAGTCTCATCTTTCATTTGTGGGTTAGAGAACTCAGGAATGGCTGAAGGGATTTCATTTGCTTCAGAAGCATTTTCCTTAATATTATCCAAGGTGGAACAGTAGAGATCAGAGTTGATGTGGGACTCAATAGAGTTTTCACGTTCTTCTAGATTTAAGGAGTCTGTGAATGAAAGGTCCACATCAACTTCACCATTTAGAACTTGGTTAATCATGGTGAAGATTTCACAAGATCCTTTCTCATGAGAACATGAAGAACATGATGGATTGGGGTTCTATTTACTCTCAGAAGTATACTCGTAAGCATGGATTGAGAATGCAGAGTGATCCTCGGATGGGTATCACATGTCTTGGAAAATGTTGAACCTGACCAGTTGGTCACCAAATTCCATGGATAATGCCTGAATGGACATCAATCTTGGTTCTCACTATCATTAAGAATGGTCTTCCTAGGATTAAGGGAGATTGAGAAGAGTTCGTCTCACCTTCCATGTCATGGACAAAGAAATCATCAGGTAAGATAATATCATTGACATGAACAAGGACATCCTTGAATATACCCTCAGGACTAGCAGTGCTTCGATTAGCTAACTAAATGACAAGACCCGTTGGATGTAAGGGTCTAAGACCAAGGTTAAAGAATATGGATTTGGGCATGACATTAATTGAGGCTCCTAGGTCTATGAATGCTTCATCGAAGTTGGAACTTCCAATTTGGCATGGAACCGTAAAGGTCCTTGGATATTTTCACTTTATGGAAATAGACTACTGGGTGGAAGCATTTTCAAAGGTCTTAAGTTGCCTTTTATGGGTGCATAATTCCTTAATAAACTTGGCATACTTAGGGATTTTTTTATGGAATATAAGAGGGGAATGTTGAATTTAACATGTCTAAACATGTAGAGCATTTCAAGATTGGGTTCAAATGACTTCCTTGGTGTAGAAATATCTTGAGGAAAAGAAATTAGATTCCTAAGTGGAATTCAAGGAGGTGAGGGAATGGATTCGGATTCCTTTTCGAGTATCTTTTTCTTTTCATTTTCTAGGTCAACATTCAAAGGGGCGTTGGAGGACTTATCTTGAGGCATAGAAATTTTCTTTCCCGATATAAGTTCAATTGTACTTACATTACCCTTAGGGTTGGGTAAAGGTTGAGCTATGAGTTGGGAAGAATTTGATTGTTTTTTCTTGCTCGGGTGGGATGCAAGTTGACCAATTTGGGTTTCAATATTTTTAAGGCTAGAATGGGTGAAGGAGGAAAGATATTCCACTACACTTTCCCATGGTTTCTTGGAAGAAGAGGCTTGTCCTGAATTTGTATTTCCTTGATTTTGGTTCTTGGGAAAGCGATTGTATTGGTTTGGGAATTGGGAAGGCTCACTAGGATAGTAGAATCCTAGAGGAGGATTGTTCCTTTGAGGTTAAGGAACAAAAAGATAAGGTTGATGGAAGTTACCACCACCTTAACCATATTGGAATTGGTTTGGGTTTTGATGAGGGGACTGAGAGGATGAGAAATGGGATTCCCATATCTCAATTAAGGGTTATAGGTAGAAGATAAGGGCTCAGAGTGAGGTTGGTTGAAGTTTCTAACAAACTGACCTGATTGTTGAGGGTTGGGGTTCCACTGAGCATATGTTGCATTGAGCTCCATTGGTATGGATGAATCTGATTGATCCTCTTGAAGTTTTGGACATGCGTCTGTTGGATGAGATGGAGAGTTGTAGATTCCACAGTTTTTGATAGGTCTAGGAAATATTTATTACTGAGAAGACGAGGTTGGGGATTTGGATTCCACAGCTAGTTGCCGCACAAGACCTGTAAGTTCACTCATCCACTATGTCATCTTGTTCGGCTCTATTGATTAATTATCTTGGGATTTTTTGACATAATCATGTTCTAGAGTATGAAATTGTTGTGTGTTTTCAGCCATGTTGCTTATGATATCTCTTGAAGCTGTGGGTGTTTTATCAACAAGAGCACTGCCACTTGCAGCATCAATGAGAGTTCTCTCCATAGCCAATAACCCCTCATAAGAAGTATTGGATCAAGAGTTGGTCACGGATTTGGTAGTGTGGGAAGGTTTCAACAAGTTTTTTTAACCTCTCCCGGTACTCATGGAGTGATTCATTTGGGAATTGACGAATACCACTAATTTCCTTTCGGATAGAAGCAGTGTGAGAAGCAGGAAATAATTTCTCTAAGAAGAGTCACTTCATGTCATTCCATGTGGTTATGAAACGAGGAGGGAGGTAGTAAAGCCATGACTTTGTAGAGTCAGCTTGGGATAAAGGGAATGCTCATAGTTTTATTTGTTCCTCAGAAACCCCTTGAGGATTCATGGTAGAGAACACCACTTGGAACTCTTTAAGGTGGAGATGTGGATCCTCACCGGCTAGCCCATGAAAATGAGGGAGAAGATGAATCAAACCCGATTTGAGTTAAATGTTAGCCTCTATTTTTGGATATTGAATACCAAGAGGTTATTAATTCATATCAGAGGCAGCAAGTTCTTTTAGTTTTTGTTCCCTAGGATTGTCCATTTCAAATTCAACAAGTTGGATAAGGACTGGTTCTTGAATGAGTTGATTATCTTTTATGTTACTCCTAAATTGGCGAAGTGTTCTCTCAATTTCAGGGTCAAACAAATCTGAGGGGTTGTTTGGGAGGCTACAGGACATTGAGAGAGATGTTGTAAGAAATAAGAATATGAGTTTCTCTTTGTGTTTATTCAGTTTATTATTTTTATGAGAAGGCAGGTTTTTCTTTGTGTTTTTTTTCAATTTTTTTAAAATTTTGTGTTTTTTTGCATTTTTTTACAATAACCAAAAACTATTGACTATATAAAGAACCATCCCCAGCAACAGATCCATTTAAAATGTGTGGACGATTGTCTCCTATCGATTAGTTAAAGTTCTAATTCTCTACTAATGTGTATAGCTGCACTCAGGTCGAATCCTCAGCGATGATACTTTTTAATAGTCAGTTGTTTTTAGTTAATTGTATTATGATTGGGGGGTTTGTTTACAGAGATTATGAAATAATTTATTGATGATTTTTTATTTAAAAAATTGATAAATATTTGGTTGACTTCATTATTGGTGATTTAAGCTTACGATATCCTTGAGCTTTGCTTTATATTGCATTAAATTAATAATCACTTCACAAGATGATTTTGATCGGAATTCCCAAGTATTAATGCTTTAATCCAAGATGTAACTTAACTTAGGGTTCTAATAATTACCATTACTTGTTTATGGTAGTGTATTTGTGGTTTCAATAATCCATGGAATCCACAAATTAAACAAAACATGTCATTAATCCATGACATATAAAGTTCAACATACACAATATTAACTCAAAGAATACTCATCGAGAAAAGGCTCTCAATCACTTAATATACTCAAATTATAACTCACCCCAATGGTAGATTTACTCATCCATTTAAATGATTATTAATCTGGTTATAATTATTATGATGATAAATTAATAATATAAGAAAAACAAAAGGGATAAGAAAAGAGTGGTGCGTCGAACACACACACAAACGATGAAGATAATTAAATACTGAATTTAGATTTAAAGAAAACAAATTAAGGGAAGAGGGATCCACTGTATTTAAACTATTTTAATAAAATTAATATTAAACTATAGAAGGTGGATGAGAATAATAGATATTTAAGACGAAACTTTCATTAAGTTAGAATTAAAAAACAAAGACTTCCAATATTACAACAAAGAAGAACACAAAAGTAAATGAAAACAAAGAGAGTATGAAAGGTCTCTAGAGTATAAACATGAGTATGAAAGGTCCTCTAAATACTTTTAAAAGGATTAATTCATTCCAATGTGTGATCTTATCTACTGAAATTCCAACCCTTTTGAAAGGAGAGGAGGGGATGTATTTATAGCCCAAGGTGGTGGGTTGTTTGCATTCCAAATTTACCCATCCACTTAGATCAATGATCTGGACATCTAGATAGCCGAATCTCGAGATATCTCCTTCTTCAAAGTTTTATATAATAATTTTTTAAAAATAATCTCAAAATTTTGTGGGATTTGGACCTATTGATCCAATTTTATGGCGGTTTTATTAAACAAAGTTAAACTTTCCATTTCAATCCATACTTTTTAAAAGGATGAAATGTGAATGGGGTTATCAATAGAAATATGCCTTAAAATATGAATTCTTTCTTCAAAAAAGTAGTCCATCTATATTTCCTATTTCACACTAAAAAATCTAAACTTTATTTGATTACTAGATCATGAGAAAAGTCAATTTTGGTGTTTTGATTTCATTTCCTGGACAGAATGGTGGTCTGGATTTAAAAGCTTCATTTGGGACCCTTGTTCTTGGAGTTGGACCCTAAAATTTTTATAAAAGCTGAATTGAATTTTCTCCTGACTTTTGGAGGAAAATTAATAGATTTGGACTTCTTGAGTGAGCCCAGTAATTCTATCTTCAAGAATAGTCCAGTTTATTCACAGATTATTTGGGTCTTCTTGTGTGAACCATATGACCCTCCAAATGGCTGATTTGTCCAAAGGTCCCATCTAATTAAATTTTTTCATTTGAGTAAGGAACCCTAAAAAAATAATAATAATAGAATTTGGATAAGTATGGTGAGATTTATTATTAAAACATTAAACAGACTTGAATTTGGATAAATTCAAATAGTGCTCTAAAATTATATTTAATATTTAAACATTAATATTTCACACAAATTATGAACTTTTCATATAAAATCAGTAAAGGGGGTATATAATAAGTTATGAAAATATTAATAACACCATCATTTCATTGTAGGAATCAATGAATATTTCCTCTAGTGGTGATACACACATGTTCCAAAAATCTCTGAATGTCGTCATAGGAATCTCTAGGTTCTAGCACGGTAGATCCTATTTCTTGCATAATATACCTTTGATCACCTCAAGAATCACTTCCAAAGCATTAGAATTGATATCTCTTGACTTTAGAGTGAGAGGTGTAGGAAGATCACTCTCTATTATTGGGATCTTTCTTTGCGAAGGGATCTCTCTAGGGCTTGAGAGAATTCTCCAAATCCATTGTGCACAACCAAACAAATGAATTGGCTTAATGAAAAAATAATATAATTGTGTTTATATATTTATAGGGTTAGAAATAAATAATTGAACAAGTTTCCTTTATTATTTATTTAATATTTATGAAACCCTGTGTCAAATAATAATATTTTTATTATTATTTCTTGACAAGTGCTTAACTTGCAAATTAAATTAAATATTATTTAATAAAATAATATTCAATATTTATTATTTATCACCGGGCAATTAAACTAGATCTTCCTTTCCACCATAATAGTTATCAAACCTTGAAAAATTACTTTTTATTTATTAAATAAATATCACTACTTTATTTTACAATAAATAAATAAATATTATTTTCACTAAATAGAAAATGAATATTTATTAAATATTCCACTCACATTATATTCTCTAAAATAACTGGTGATGGAATATATGTGATCAAGTAAAAATTGATAATTATTAAACCATTTTTGGTAATAATATTTATTCAACTTTTTAATTGATAAATAATAATATATTATTAAATTGAGATTCTCGATACACTTAGTGTGTGACCCTCTAGGCCTCTTTCTCAGTAGAATTAGGCAGAGAAGCCTAAAGTCTAATGTTAGCATCTAGTAACATGTCAAGGCACCCATGTAGAAATAAGTTAATGATGAAATGACATAATACCTCATATGGATTCTTATTGTGTAATATAATCCCTTTATCACAATATCTTAAATCAACCAGGTTGCATGCTGGTATCATCAACCTATGTACTTGATGTCTCTTTATTTGGCATCCTATAAATTGAACTTGCTTATAGTACACCATGAACATGGATTTATTTAGGCTATATAATTTCCATCAAATGGAATGAGATATTAACTTCTGTTAAATAAAATAAGGGAAAATCCTTTCTCACGTTATTCATTAATGTAATATTACTCATGACGCACCCAACGTATCCTTACCCGCCACAAACATATGTTGTCATAGTTATCATCAATACATAAAATTACATGACTCATAATACCCATTAATAATAATATTAAAGTATAAGGATCAATACACATGTCTGTAGATAGGAAAATCCAATGAAATATATAAATGTGGATTTCTTACTAGCGAGTCTTGTTCTCATAATATCCTATTAGATATTTCCAAGGGTGTACACCATGAGAAGATGACTCAAAGTCCTATGAGCCTCCATCCATGGTAGACTATATAATTTTTGTTCATTAAATGATATCATCTGACTATAGGACATATATTTAATAATAGTGTCGTAGCACTTCTCGGTTCTCATCATAGCAGGGAAATGCTTTGACCATTTAGTGTGACAACTACTTTTAGGACATTATCACATACTATATTACTAGAAGAACAATCATTATGTGATAAGAAATTTTTTAATATTCATAAATATGAATACATATTATCATAAAGTACACAGAAGTTAGTTCTATGGAATGAACTCCAACACCTCGGAGAGGTTTGATCATTTGGGCTAAGTAGTTGGACCTTGTGATCCAGTTCTTAGACTTGATGAGTAAATCTAGATAAGAGACCTAGAGGCCCTTATTTTTTACTGAAAACCTTGTTGGTCGATGTTCCTCTTAGACAAGTGACAACTATGAGTAAGGTTGGTCTAGGTTTATAGATTCCTTTTCAGGCAGTGATCTTGGTTATACACTTGTTTTGTGATCGATGAACAGTTAGTGCTCGGTTTCTGCGATATAGGTATGTTGATGACTTTGTATTTTTAGGAAGAACCTAGGGTGATTATTTTTTAATATTGGTTTCTTGAGGAATGACTGTTTGTTTTCTTAACCCTATTGATCTGTGTTAATGTTTTTTCTATTATTGTCAGGGTGCGGGTAGACACTCATGACTAGAACGATGTCGGGTGCTGGAAAATCATAGAATAAATAATTTCATGGGTAAGGTTCTCAATTTTTTAAGAGGACTTCCAATGTAGATTTTGGATTGTTTGGATTGACATGACACATATCATGGTCATCTTGTTTTTAACATTAGACGACTCGTAATAGCATGATCCGAGTGATAAAAGTATATGTTGGTTGTGTGTAGTGTCGTTTAAATCATAAATCAGTGAGTGACCATGTGTGAGTTTAGGACCTATGGTTTCAATGGATTTTTATGGGAATGGTTTCTTCGGTATTGTGGTAAAAGGATAAATGTACCTTCATGATATATTTGATGTCAAAAATAAATTTTTTTAATGTGAGACGGTTCACCTATGTTTGGACCGGGACACGCATTGTTGGGAGATGTGGTGTTAGGTGTTGGTTAAAGTAAAGTATAGCCTATATTGATGTAATAATGGATCAAAGAGATATATACACACCACTTTATGGAATATTATTGTAATCCTAGTTATATATGATCATGCTCTATCTTAACATTGTCCTGAGTATGTTGAGAGTGCATTAACTCTACATCGAGCTTATTTTCTTTTCAAATTTCATTATTTGTTGATAAATGAAACTATTAAGGTTACTCTCATGGAGTACTGTAAAATAATACATATGTTATGAAGTGAAACATTGGATATTTTAGGGTGGTGACCCCCATTTTATGTTTAAAATTCATCTTTTTTCAGGAGTCGTCAAGCTCATAGTTTTATTTTTGAGACGACGATAAGGTTATTCCTATGGTGGGGAGTACTAGATCGTTCATTGTTAAGTGTCTCTCATGTAAGAGAGTTGTTGACATTATGATTCTAGTCATTACAAAGTCAAGATATAATGTTTTGCAGATGCTCAGGTTGAGAGCATGGATTCTAGTTTTACCACTAAGGATTCTCAGGGATGAGAAGGTGTGTGATGGGGAGACTATAAGAAACTATGTTTTAATGGACTAGAATTTTGAGCAAAAATTTGAATTTTTATTTTAGATGATTATAATAGGTAAAATGGTTGGTTTTTTCTAGTATAACAGCTCATATAATTTTTCTTCCCACTCTATTAGTCCCAGATTATGGTGTTTACCCTAGTAAAAGTGTTTTTTGGAATTCTAAATCATTCAAATTTTCATAGAATAATTAATATTTAATATTTAATTGGTTAAATATTAATTTATTCACACACATTCATTCATCCATATAATTTTAAGGGAGTTTTTAATCAATATTTTTTCTCCATCATTGAGTCTGGAATGGGGATTTTTTCTTATGAGGGTTATAAACTCGTGTTGGGAACAGGGGCTGAGCCAGAGACCCTTTTTTCTTTTCTTTTTCTTCTTTTCTTTTCCTCTTTTCATTTCTTCCTCCCCTGGATTCTCACACATTCCTCTATGGTATATACTTCTCAATGACCTAGAGATAAATTGATATAGATAGAGAAAAGTGAGATAAATTAATAGAGGTACCACCACAAAGCTCATGATGCGTCGGATCATCGTGCGATAACTGTGGAACATGGAAATGGGAAAAGCTTTGGTGGATTTTGACCAAAGGTATGATGTTTTTATGTTTTTTTATAAAACCCATTAGAATTATATTTTTCATATTTTAAAACCCTTATATTATTTCTTAGGACCCCTAGTGGATTTATATATAGGTTTCGGGGAGAAAAATAGGGTTTTCAGCCGATTTGAGGGGTTTGTCTTTTGAAAATCCCGATCACACTATGTGAAGTTCAGGAACACACACCATTCATTATTCCCATTGTGGGGAGATGGTTTTTTTGGAAGTAAACACCATTTATAGGGTATAAAATACATGTACTGGGAATCATCTGTGTAGTCGAGTACCCATCCAGACATCCCATGTAGGTAGGGGCACATGCCGTGTATAGTACAAGGCCAAAACCTGTGTGGGTTATATGTCATGTCGAGGTACATGGCTTGGAGAAGAACATGGATGGGACATGTGAGGTACATTGGTAGGTACCCCATGTAGGGTATATGTTGTGTACAAGATCAGCATGCCATGTACATTGGCTATGACATGTCATGTTCGGCTGAGATACACACCGAGGTGGGGATTTGGGAGTACACACTATGTATCAGAGTATGCATTCCATGTACTACCCCTTGAAAAACTTCTTAGGGGTTTTAATATATTTACACCCAAGAGTCAGAATTAGACCCATGATTAGTCCATTCTAGGTGTCTTTCTTCTTAGATCGTGATGGTGTAACCCTTGAGGTTATTTGAGGACTCATGGGAGGCATTTTAGGCTTTTTACTAAACAGAGTGGTTCTTCCTATGGTAATCCAATCCATTTGTCTCCTAATAATGAGACCTTGATCTGAGATGAACCATAAGAAACCTCCCTTGAACGATGATTTGTAGCTTTCCCTTTGAGGACGTCTCCCTTGCAAGATATTCCCTTCTGGTCCAGGAGGCCTCAACGTTAGTGGTTTTCAAGGATCCCCTATAGGATTCCTTAGCTTGTGTTTTGACCTAGAGGATCCTATGTAGAATTACTCTATCATCTTACTATAGCGAGGGTCCTTCATGGTAAACCTTTTCTTATATGATGACTTAGTGAATCTCTTGTAGGATTCCACTACCTGTTTACTCTTTCTAAGGATCACATGTAAAATTTATTAGTCAACGTGTACTATTATTGAGGGTTCCATATAGGATTCCATTTTCCTATGAACCATTAAGAGGATCCCAAGTATGATGTATCTTCTTACTTACCATTTGAGGATCCCTTGTAAGATTACTCATTTTACCATTTTATGATGAGGTTCCTAAGTAGAATGCCTCTCTTGTGTTATAACATGAGGGACCTAGTCAGTGACCTGATGTTTAACCGACTCTAATCTAGTTCGTTGGGTCTGGGTAGAGATAGTAGCATGTGTCATCTTAGAACCTGTATTAAAATTTCAATTTGTGAGTCTATGGAGGTAGTTGTGGGTTTAGGCATTTGTTCACCCTGATTCTTTTATTTATGATTTCACTTATTTACTATTGATGCAACGATGATTTTCATTGGTACTCCCTAGTCGGTGGCTAATGAGCCTGATGTGATGGGTATTTCTTTATTTATTAAGATTACCAAATATATTTTCTGGTATCAATATTATTCATTTATTATGATTCCCATATTTACTTCTTGGGGTCTATCTTCTAAACCTTTTGACCTTTATATTTGGGATACCTAGAGGTACTTCCTGGGATCTAGATTTTGAGACGTATATGTTTGTATGTTTTTCAAATCCTTGTTGATGCTGTTGAGGATCATTACACTCTCCTCATATTATTATATGTTGAGTACAATCAGTCACTCCTCTAATTTTCATGTGATGAAGATGATTATGCTCTCCTCAATTTGATTATACTCATGGATGATTATACTCTCTCGAGTGATATAGATGATAACGCTCTCCCCGGTCGATTAATTAACCATGGCATGAGACTTGTTTTTTCACATTGTTAGATACTCATGAATGATTATTATCTCTTAAGTTATAGGGATTATTGGACTCTCCATTATCAAAGACCTCTAGGGGTGTTCATGACATCTAATTGGTGACATATCCTTTACATTGCCTAAGGGTCAAACCCTTAGGGATTATCTGAGTCGTAATTTCATGATCACCTATGCACTGTGACTTAGGGATCATACATTGGAATGGATTTACATTTCATGAGTGTCATGGAGACCATCTCAGTGACCATTTACAAAATCATCCATTGACACAAGGAATCCTTCTATTTATATATTAGAGGTGAGTACGAGTGAACTCAGGGTTGGGATGAGTATCCCCCTATGGTAATGTAGCTTTCTCAGAGACGTTTTTACGCTAGATTAAGTAGGTATTTTTATTGGTATTACTAACCCAAATATCAAATCAATTATATATGAAATTAGTGGTAATACATCTTTCTCAATTCCCTAGTCACAGGATGTCCATTTGATCAGATGTTATCCAGGTATTGATGGTGGATTGATTCATTTATGTTATTTATTCCTTTCTTATGTAAGTATGTATATGAGAACATATATATATCAGGAAATATATAGAGAGAGAAATATATAATTATATATATAAAAACACTTTCATAGATATACTTATATATGAAAACACTACATACAGACGATCGAGATCATGGACCCATGGATCGGTTGTGGACTTGTTCCTATTATATACTTTATTTATCATTTCAGTTATGTCTCAGCTAGACTAAGCATATTTCATGAGCATGCACTAATGATAGAAAATTTATAGGTTTGTCATTGGGGTGGCCTACTAAGATTATTTCAAACCCATGTATGTGCACCTTGGTGTGTGTGAAAACCTTATGTATGCTTTTCAGGTTGAGCAAAGATGCATGGTAGATAGGGTCGAGGACCAGGGTTGCATGATCGATTGAATATTCTCATGTGGATTTTTATGATCGGGATGGTGCATTTCAATAGTGTATGGAGATGGGGTATGTGGTCTAGCTCAGAGTTAGTAGTGGATCCCTACAATTTTTTTTTTATTTTATTTATGTACTCTTGCATGTATAGTCGGCCTAGTGGGTGACTGATATTGTATGTATGACATGGTTATTCCGGATTTTATATCATTTTATTTATTATTATAGAATGTTCTATTTTATTTATTCACTACTTCTACATTCTTTTTATTACTTCTTTGGATGATATCTGGTTATTTCTATTATGTTACTCTGATATGAGGTTATAGCCTCCCCATTTTACCACCTTTAGACTCTTGTTGCTATTCAGAAACCTCTGGCATGTGGGGAGGTGCACTTGATTCCTCAAAACAAATCAGCACAAAGCATAAGATTAGTGGAATCTAGGACGATACATTATCGAAATCCCATCGATGCATCAGTAGTCTCATGAGATGAAATCAGTTGGACACAAACTGTATGTGTTTGTAACTAGTATGTTTTAAACTATATTATTAAAGGTCTTTTACAGTAGTATGATAAACCATCTTGTGAAAGGTATTAATGGTAAAGTTAACATGTACCTAGGAAACATGGCATCCAATAATTAATCATTTCCTTCATTTCATTTATTATTATTTTCTAGGAAATTTTCACATTGATATTATCTCTGGATGCATTTCATTCTTAGTTATTGAATAAATTACATGTGTTTTCAATTATTTACCTTTCCATTTTGATTATGCCATATCTTTTCTTGAAGTTAAGTTATTTGAATAGAATATTTGTTTAGTTATTTAATTTTACATATATTTTATTCTTATTGATTCATGATTTTGTCCATTTTACTTAACCATCACTGAGCATTTGATCTCACCCTTATTTTGTTTCCTTACCCGAGGTTATAAAGAAGATATATTTGAATGAGTTTTCAAGGATGAAGTTTATTAAATTTCATTATTTATTATGTTTTATTTTCTATTATAAATGTAAAATGTGTATCATGTATATAACTAGTTATCCAAAACTGGTAAACCAAATGGTCCCTTGGGATTAGACTCCATATATCTATGTTAATGTAATAAAGTATTACACCAACTCTAGGCTGATGGGGTTGTGGTCGCTACATATTTTAAAAATATTTTTTAAAAAAATTTAATAATTTATTTGCTAAAATAAATTTTATTTTTTAAATTTTCATTTAAAAATTAGATTAGGTTTAATTTTGGGGAATTTTCTGAAAAGATTAATTTTTTGATAAATAGTGAAAATACAGAATTTTAATTGAAAATTGTCTTTTTGTTTAAATTATTTATAAAGTTAAATTATTTTTTAAATTATTTTTAAATTTAAATTAGTTTAATTATATATCTATTAATATAATTCTGGTCATTGGAATCATTTTCATATTAAATTTCAATGTAAAAACTTTTTCTACTTTTGAACATTTTCTCTTTGAAAAACCCACTTTCTCATCGCGTCTGCAAGATTAATTTTAAATTAAATTTTTACACTTGTGTAAATTGAATTTAGAGAAATAGATTTAATATTTTTAATCATTATAATTTATATCATCTAATAAGTTTTGTGTAACTTTTTAACAAAATTAATAGTGAAAACGGTAAAAATTATTTACCGTGGTTAAAATAAAAATGGGTTTATCAGGGGTTAAACTAAAATGATAAGGGTTAAAATAACCTTAAAACGTGTATAAAATCTATTTTATAGACATATTTAGACCCTATAATGTAAAATTATTGATAATACTCCATTTTGGAACCTTGTGACTTGTGAAAAATGTGGGTACCCCTTTTTCTTTTCAAAAATTACAAGTGTGTCACTCACCTCACTTATAAAAGGTCACCCAGTCTCTTCTATTATTCACACATTGAAACCCTTCGGTTCAAAAAATAACTACCAAAATACACTCCTAAATTTTGTTTTATAACCCTAAATCCTTATTTTTTTCATAAATCCATCCTAGGAAGGATTTTAGTGCAACCCTATAGAGGATACTTAAAGAACATGTAATGTTCTTCAATGAGTATTTTTTTTATTTCTTCCTAAACCTCCTTAAAATATTATTAAACCATTATTATATAGTAACCTAAATATATTATATATACTTAAATGTTTTTATTTTAATTTAATGAACTAAAACTATCTCTATTTTCATCAAATGGGTTATTGAATCGTCATTCATGTATACGATGGACTACCACATCGTGAACTGATGTCATTTATTTTTCTATTATCACCTATCATGGTTGGGTATGATGGTGATATAAAGTATATATATTATACATATAATATAATTATATATATTTATCATTGTATCATATATACCTTTTTATATTCCATTCCATGGGTGATACGATAATGTCACTCATGTGTACGGTAGACTACCACCTCGTGAAGCGATGTGATTTTTTTCACTAATGATTTATATGGAAGATAATAAAGATAATTTTAATGAATATATGTGATATAAATTAAATAATTATGATATAAATGAAATATTTATCATTTCTAAAAGATAATATATCATTTTATTTCTTACCTTTTCACTCACTGAAAGATGATAACGTTGTTCGTGTACATGTGGATTACCGCCTTCACGAAGTGATATGACTCTCTCTTTTCATACCCGCACCACATGGATGATATGTATAAGTATATTTAAATAAATAATATTTTATTTATAATATTATTATAATTATTTAAAAAAATATTACTTAACTCTTTTTCATAATGATCATTGAAAAACGAAAATGTTACTCATGTGTATATACAACATACCGTCTCCATGATCGTAACATACTTAATTTCTCAAAACCATATTGAATTATGGGTATTAAAAGTATAAATGATGTATAAATACTATAATTATTTCATTATTATTATTCTATAGATGATTTAATCAACACAAAGTAATAGTTTCTAAAATAATAAATCAAAATATATATGAAAAATAAAGCGGTTATAACCCAAAACATGACTTTAACATGGAATTGTTAATAAATGGGTAATAAAAGGAAATAATTAAATAATATATTTTATGATATATATAATTTTGGTTCTTTAATAGATGTATAATAACATATATTTATTACATAGCTGGTTTAAATGGGTACAAAGTAATTTGACACTTATGATAAGGGATTTCTAGCCTCTCTTTTATTTTTGAGATACATGTGCCATATTCGTCGCTTGTTCTATTTATGTGGTGTATATAATTCCCCATTTACATGTTATAAAATGAATATAAACCTTTTAATAATATTCAAATTTTAATTTTATTTTATTCTTTATTGGAGATCATGATTCAAAATATTACTAAAGTGGTAAGGGATTTCTGTCTCACTTTTATTTTATCTGAGACACAAGCCATATCCACCATGTGATTATTTTATGTGTTGTATATACTACCCATGAATGTATTTTATGATTATTATCCTTAAAATTATGTGTATTTATATATCCATATTAGGATCTCTATTTCATTGTATTTACAGTTCAAAAGTTACCAAAGCAGTAAGGGATTTTTGTGTCAAATTGCCTTCACAAAGACCTAAGTTATGTTATGCACCCATATTCTTACATGAGGTGTATATAATTACACTTTGACATTTCATGTCATGAATATCCTTATTTTTATAATATTATAAGTTTCATTTAATGTTATTATTTAATGGGTATTATGATTAAAATTTACCAAAATGGTAAGGGTTTTATGTTATAATTTCATCATTTATCAATATTTTTTTTATGATTATGCTTCCAATAATAAAATATTATTCTAAATCTCTCAAGAAACTAATTAAATTTACTATACTTTGGTTATGTCATGAAAATAAATGTTTTCCATTCATTTTATTCTCTTTATGTACTCAAGAGTTCAAAAGAATTTTTTTAATAAAAATCATCTTTATTTCTCTCATTGGTCAAAAACCCTTTTTCTTCCAAAACCATGTCTGCTAAAAATGTTTTAAAATATTTTTCTGACATTATTAAAATTATTTAATAAAGGAATTCTTTTAAAAAAAATTAAAGGAATATTCATATTGTTTTTTAAACAATTATATTTTGGATTTTACTAAAAATGTGAATGGAATCTTTGTTTTAACATATATGGCATGAATGGAATTTCCCACCATCATATCCATTATTTTATTTGAAGATTAATTTATAATTTTTCAAGGTTATATTAAAATAAAAGTATTATCAAAAAAAATTATGAATTTTTAGTTTTAAAAAGTGATTTTCAAAAAAAAAATCCTCAAGAAACTTTCTAAGTGATCTTTCAAAATCATGCTCCATCTAAGAGTATATCATTTTATTAAACTTATAATTTGATAAGGATGTGAACTAGGGATAAAATTATTATTATTTATATGAATTTTTTATTCTTAAAATATGTTTATTAAACCCATTTATCTTTCATGGGTTATACAATGATAATATTATTATGAAACCCACTTCTTTTTTCACAGGTTATGCTATGATGAAATGATGAAATTATTATGAAACATGTCTCTTTTCCACAGGATATGATATGATGAAATTTTTATGAAATACATTTCATTTCATGGGTTATAATATGATTAATGTTTTATGATCTTTTATCACACATATATATGATTTTCATTATGTGATGGGTGGGACCTATATCTCCCTCTAATGAATTGGGTAATGATTAATGTTATATGAGCTCAAAGGGTTTATAAGAGGTTATCTCAAGCCCAAAAGAGAGTATATGGGAGGTTATCCCAATCCCAAAAGAGGGTACATGGAAGGTTATCCCAATCCTGAAAGAGGGTGCATGGGATTTCATCTCAATCTGGAAGTAGGTACATGGGTGGTTAGCTAATGTAATGGACCGGGTTGTTGGAGGTCCATTACTTAGTAAAAATATCATGTTTGAGGTGTTATGGGTGGCCTGGGAGGCCATCCCAACTTCTCGGTGAAGTTTGACCCATGGTAGGCCTACCGGTGGCCTTAGCCAACCGGTAGAAGACCTTCCGGTAGCTCGGTCTACCGGTAGCCGCTACCTACCGGTAGCTCGGCCTACCGGTAGCTTGGTCTATCGGTAGTCGCCGCCTACCGATAGCTCAGCATACCGGTAGCTCGGCCTACCGGTAGCCGTAGCCTACTGGTAGCTCGGCCTACCGATAGCTCTTCTTACCGGTAGCTCGGTCTACCGGTAGTCGCAGCCTACCGGTAGCTCGGCTAACCGGTGGACCTAGCCTAACCCCCACGGGTTAGCCAGTATCGCCTCCTTTTTACGCAAATTGAGTTTTAAACCCTATTTTTACCCCTTTACACCTTTTTTAAATCCCATTAACGCTAATTAATGGTGTTTGATTAAGTGAGGTACCCTGGTGTGCGTCAGTTTAAACTGCCCCTAAAGGCGGGGACCCTTTAATGACGTGTGGGGTCGCGTGGTCAACCCACGACCCCCACTCCTTACGCGGTTTTGTGTTCTTATCTCCGTATCTCAACCGTCCCCGACCCTAATAAACCAAAGGGTTCTCCCAGGGTTCCTTTTTCCCAGCTACCCTGCCATCGATTCATCTGCTCATCTTTCTGAGGTCCCACCCCTGCAGTTTGCACATCCGATATTCCTCACGCGTGAATAGAAGCTTCGATCATTGATCAATCAAGTAGGGTTTCACCTTCGACTCTCCTTTCTATGTATCTTGCGGGGTGGGTATGATACTTCTTCTATATAATTGGATGAACCAAACTTTAACGAAGATAATAAACGGATTCTAAAGAATGAAGGGGGGGGTGGGACTAATGATGCTACTCTGTTTTTCTCTTATTTTATGATTAATGGTTTCTGAATTGTGTGGGTTTAAGCCTACTAAAAATCATGCCCATTGGTGGTCTTTCTCTATGAATTAATGAACCCTTACTTCCCATGTTGGTTGTGTAAAAGAAATTGGTTAATTACGTATATTCGGCTAAATAAATTGAAAGCCCCAGGATCAATCCTTTTCTGTGATAACCCCGGTTAAAGTACAGCGGAATTGGAATCATGGAATGTGTTAAATCTTTTAAATCTGAAAATACCGGCATGGGTCCGCTTTGTGTTGGTGGCAGTGGTTTGGTTTTTTTTATTCACGGGACGATTGCTGAGTGATGTGGGTGGGGATAGGATCCCCTATTGTTATGGTTTCGTTGGTTGTGAATTTGAGGTTGTGTGGTTACCTTTCTTCTATCATGAATTGGGGTGGGATCCTCTGTTGTTGAAAAACCATTGGATCCTGGATCTTGGGGACATGGTGCTGTATCTTGGGGTTTTCATTGGTTCTAGTACTTCGAGGGATCTCACTTATCCCTTGGTTGTTGTGAATTTACAAGAGAACTGGGTGTGAATGTTTAAGTTGATGTTTGACTGTACTCTTTCCTTGGCTTGTGCTTATGCTTGGTAGTTGCCTAAGTAGGTGCAGAAACTTATTTAAACATTATTACTGAACATGAAACAAGGATGGGACAAATTGGTTTTTGTTTGATGTGAGTTGTGACTTGGAATGGGTGATGTTATCTTCTCTTATGAACGAATAGTAAGGGTAGTGGTCATTAGTCTGGCTGAAGAAAAACCTAGATTGGGTGAGTTCTTGTTACCTATAAATATACTTGTAGTTTTGTGTTTCCTATTCGCTCCCCACCCAAGTTTAGAACTTAGTGTCGAACACCCCCATTTCATGGGGGAGGGTGTTTTTCCCAATGCTACTATTAGTGGCTGGTTATTCGCTTCTTTCTGCTCCCTTTCTCGGATAGCCTAAGTATCTTCGGGTAGGTTGTGATGGCCTGAGGTCCATTATTAGCCCAAGAATATTCGGGCAGGGTAGTGTGGTGGTTGGCCCAGGTGTGTGTGGGCAAGTGGATTCCCAAGTATCTTCGGGATGAAGCCCAGGTGTCTTCGGGTATGGCAGGTGGTTTCCCAAGTATCTTTGGGATGAGGCCCAGGTGTCTTTGGGCATGGCAGTGGTTGTTTTGGTCTAGGTGTTTTCAGGCGTGGTTACGTGTGAAAGTGGTGTCCTAGGTGTCTTTGGGCGGGTTAGTGGTTGTGGCCTAGGTGTTTGCGGGCGGGATGTGTGGTTGTGGCCCAGGTGTGTGCGGGCGGGGTATGGAAGTGGGACTGCGATGTGAATGGTGGGATTGGTCTGATGCATAGGATGTCTTCAATAACTAGTGGAAAAGTGGCGCAGGGAACCCAAACATCGATGTGCTATTAATATACATTACTTGACTTGCGTTATTTGGGGAGTTTACCTTGGTGAGGCTTGGGTGGTTAGTTTCCTTGCTAGGTTTTTGGTTTTCTCTTTTTCCACAGGTCATTATCATGCCTCCCCACTTGTGTGTGAGAGTCTTTGGTTTTCCCTACTGAGTATACTTGTATGCTCACCCTACATATATAAAACTGTTTTCAGGTTTCCGGGAGGACTTCGGGGGTCGTGTTGGACCGTACTAGATCGGACATTGTGACGGATCATCGCAGTTACTGTTGTTATTTCTCTTGGTATTTTCACTTTTTAGTCTCCTTATACATTTTGGTTTTTACTTTTGTAACATGCATTGGGAATGGTTCTTGTCTTTACTTTTACTTTCAGTTTGGTGTTGTGGGATTTACTATCTTATCTCTCGGTCCTATTAAAAGAAAAAGTTTAATTACTTCCATTTAGTGTGTGATTCTATACCCTTGGCGCTGGTCGCCACTCCGGGACCTTTTGAAGGCGGGTCTCGGGGGTCATTATCTCTCCTTCAACTTAAATAAGGAAGGGCCTGGTAATCTTCTGACATTTCCCTCCTTTTGTTGAAGGCGGGTCGTGACAGAATGGTATCAGAGCGAGGTGGTTGAAAGATAGGATGGAGTCTGGAGTTATGCACAGTGAGGATTGCATGGGATAGTAGGGAAATGGTGTTGGGAGACCTTGGTGCATGAATTAGTCCAGGGAAGATCGGCTAGGACATGGGATTTTAGGGCCCCCTGTGATCTGATGCAAGGACTCTGGACCTACCGAATGACCGAGTGAGGCCATGCTGATTGCAGGGTAGAGACCCTAGGGAAGGTACATGCATCATAATGACTTGTGTTCTCATGTTTCTAGGGTGTTTTGGGAATTTGAAATAAATAAGAAGTTTAAGAAGTTTTAAGAACAACGTTCTGCACTACTTGGGCTTAGGCATTATTTGTTTACCTTGCAGCTATGGAACCCGGAAGATGACCATGAGTTGTATGGGCGATTGAGGCCTAGAAGTTTGACTTGGCCGATTGGCAGAGGGTTGATTGAAAGGAGGAGGACGACCAGTGGCAGAAGACGCTTTGAGCCTTCCAGCGAGAGACCCTCGAGAAGTATGAGGGAAGCACCTCTGACATGAAGACGGAGAGCTGGCTAGAAGAGCTGGTGATAGCTTTCGGCCTGATCTGGGCTCCGACCGACTATTGGGTTCCTCTAGCCGTCATCTAGATACGGGGAGTAGTGCATCAGTGGTGGATGCTCTACCTAGGGGAGAGGAGAGAGGCTGAGGTGGCATGGGCTGATTTCGAGAAGGAGTTCCGGGCGAAATTCCTCTCTTCTACGATGAAGGTGGAAGATAGGCAAGAGGAAATATCCCTCTAGTAGGGGAGTATATCGGTAAGGGAGCTAGGAATCAAGTTCAAGGACCTCCTATGTTTCGCTCCGGACCGCTTTCCAGATGAGGAGTCTCAGGAAAGATGTTTAGAGGAGGCGCTCCGACCCTCCTTCCAGTATGCTGTTACCCCCTTCACCTTGCTGACATACTTGGAGGTCTAGAAGAAGTTCGAAGTGGTGGAGATGATGCACGCTCTAGGAGGTGTGTCTCGAGAGGGTATCCAGCTGGGATCATCGAAGGGGAATCTGTCAGCACCAGACCACCAGCATCAGGACCCTCTCGGTTCCGACTAGTAGGGAGCAGGCCGCAACAGTTCCAGTTCTGGTCCCTCGGTCCTCGCCCTTTCCCTTCGGGCCCAGGACCGGGGTGCTTTACCTATGGGAGCCATGGACATATCTGGAATCAGTTCCCGAACCGAGTTCAGTACGGCAGTGGCGGACAGGCCCAGCACCCGCCTCAGCAGCAGCTTCCAGCTAGGCCCTTCCAGCAGCAGCTGAGGGGCAGAGGAGCAGGGTGTGGATAGTTTCATACCATAGAGGCAGCAGTTCTAGTGGTACTAGAGGTTGTTCGAGGTACGATCAGTTTGTTCATTACCCTTGCTTACACCTTGTTTGATACCGGAGCTTCGTACTCCATTGTTGCACCCGGTCTGGCTCGTGCTCTCGGATCAAGATGTTGAGAGACTTCTAGTGCCCCTGGTGCTGAGCACACCAGTAAAAGGTCAGACCGACTTGTTATATGTTTCTAGAGGATTCAGACTGATGATAGGGCCACATCAGTCAGTCATGGATTTACTACTGCTACAGATACAACCATACGATGTCATTCTAGGCATCGACTGGTTGTTCTCTGTGGGTGCCGTCATTGACTGCTTCCGAGGAATGGTTGTGTTCTCAGACTTGGGTGGACGGTGTGTTACTTTCACCAGTGAGTAGAGCAGTCAGAAGGGCAGCAGGTGAGAGGAACCCCTCCTCTCCTTGTTAGCCGAGCTATCAGTAGAGCTAGTAGATGTTGAGATGGTAGAGGTACCAGGAATCGTCAGAGAGTTTATGGACATATTTCCTGAGGAGGTAACGACTCTACCCCCTCGACATGATATCGAGTTTGGGATAGACTTGTAGCTCGGTGCTCGTCCGATTTCTATGGATCCTTATCGGATGGCACCTACAGAGCTACGAGAGTTGCGGATTCAGATCGAAGATCTGATGAAGAGGGGTTATGTTCGATCAAGTCTGTCACCGTGGGGTGCTCCAGTCTTTTTCGCAAAGAAGGAAGATGGTGGTATCAAGTTGAGCATAGACTACATAAGGCTGAATCAGGTAACGATCAAGAATCTCTACCCTCTTCCGAGGATAGATGGTCTCTTTGACCAGCTGAAAGGGGTAGGATGGTTCTCGAAGATCGACCTACGATCTGGATATCACCAGTTGAGGGTGAAGGAGGGAGACATCTCAAAGACGACCTTCATGTGCAGATATGGGCACTACGAGTTTGTGTTCATGCCCTTTGGCGTTACAAATGCCCCGGTTGTGTTCATGGGGCTTATGAAATCTGTCTTCCAGGAGTACCTGGATCGGTTCGTAGTTGTGTTCATCGATGACATCCTGATCTATTCAAGGTCAGAAGAGGACCACGCAGAACACCTAAGGATGGTTTTGGAGGTCCTCCGACAGCACCATCTCTATGGGAAGTTGTCGAAATGCAAGTTCTAGACGTGAGAAGTGTACTTCCTTGGGCACATAGTTTCCGAGCAGGGGGTATCGGTGGACCCATCGAAGGTTGAGGCAGTTGTTTCTTGGGCAGCACCCAAGAATGTGGCAGAGGTTCGCAGCTTCCTCGGGCTGGCAGGTTACTATCGAAGGTTCATACCCAACTTCTCCCGAGTTGCAGCCCCTTTGACAGCCTTGACCAAGAAGGACTAGGTTTTCGTGTGGAGTGAGCAGTGTGAGATAGCCTTCAGCAATCTGAAGGAGAAGTTGGTTAGTGCCCTAGTGTTGAGACTACCAGAAGAATGGGCGGCATATGAGGTGTTTTGTGATGCTTCAGGTCAAGGCCTCAAATGTGTGTTGATGTAGTGACAAGGGGTGATCTTTTATGGGTCTAGGCAGCTACACCCTCATGAGAGTAATTATGCCACCCACGACCTGGAACTTGCAACAGTCGTTTTTGCGCTAAAGTTATGGCAGCATTACCTCATTGGAGAACGCTTTATGGTCTTCACAAATCAAAATATTTTGAGGTATATCTTCTCCCAGCGGGACCTAAACTTACGGCAGTGAAGGTGGATGGAGTTCCTCCAGGATTACGACTTCGATATTTCCTACACTTCAGGGAAAGGGAATATAGTGGTCGATGCCTTGAGCAGGAGGTCGCAGAAGGATGCAGTCCGAGAGTCGGCAGACACCTGGAAGGAAATAGAGGATTTGACTTCCTTGCACCTGGATGTGAGGATGGATAGTGGTATAGGTTGCATTTATCAGATGGAAGTGCAGTCTTCTTTGTTCCATAAAGTGGAGGAGTCTCATTGGGGAGACCTAGAGTGCGAAGTGATGCGAGACTGAGTTGACCAGAGCAATTCTCTGGAAGGATGGAAGGAAGATGGTCAAAACTAGATGCTTTTCCGGGAGAGGATATTTGTTCCAGAGGCGATGCGTGTCAAGGTTCTTAGTGAGTTCCACAACTCACCCCTAGCGGTACACCCAAGAGTTCCTAAGATGTACCAGGGTCTGAAGAGACAGTTCTGGTGGCCCAAAGTAAAGCGAGCAGTGGCAGGGTTTGTGGCCAAGTGCCTAGTTTGTCAGCAGGTAAAGACTGAACACCAAGTTCCAAGTGGCCTACTGTTGTCTCTAGATTTCCCCGAGTGGAATTGGGAGGACATCTTGATGGATTTATTCATGGGACTACCCAAGTTCCAGGGGGGTTATGATGCCATCTGGGTAGTAGTGGACCGGTTGACGAAATCGGCTCACTTTCTGGCGATCAAGGAGTCGAGTGCAGTGGATTCTTTGGCACGAAGATACGTGGATGAGGTGGTGCGGTTGCATGGAGTTCCAAGGTCAATAGTCTCAGATAGGGATGCACGGTTTACCTCACAAGTCTGGAGAAGATTGCAGCATGCTTTTGGCACCCAGCTACATCTTAGCACTACTTTCCATCCCTAGACAGATGAACAGACAGAGCGCACCATCCAGACCTTGGAGGATATGCTGTGGGCATGTGTTCTAGACTCAGGAGGATCTTGGGTGCGACATTTGCCTTTGGTAGAGTTTGCTTAAAATAATATCTATCACTCTACCATTGATATGGCTCCATTCGAAGCCTTGTACGGGAGGCCATGCCATTCACCTGTGTGTTGGACCAAAGTCAGAGAAGCGGGCATCCTTGGCCCAGAGGTGGTGCATAGCATGATAGAGAAGGTTCAGATTATACAGGAAAGGATGAAGGCGGCCCAGGACTAACATAAGTCGTACGCTGATAGCAGGAGAAGGCACTTGGAGTTTGAGGTTGGAGACCATGTGTTCTTGAAGGTCTCCCCTCGGCGTAGACAACGGAGGTTCGGTAAGGGGAGTAAGCTTTCTCCCAGGTTCATTAGACCCTTCGAAGTGTTGCGGTGGGATGGAGAAGTGTCTTATCAGCTAGTGTTACCACCACCGCTACTAAGGATACATGACGTATTCCATGTGTCCTAGCTTCGTCGGTATCTGAACGACGATTCACATGTCCTCGGCTGTGGAGATCTAGACATCGAGGACAACGTGACATTTGTGGAAAGACCAGTGATGATCGAGGATCGTGAAGACAAGGTTCTTCATGGGAGAACCATTCCCTTGGTTCGTGTGTTATGGAGACATGGTGGGCTTGAGGAGAGTACGTGGGTGAGGGAAGAACAGATTCATGCCCAGTACCCAGAGTTATTTTGAGTTTTGTATGGTTCTATTTATACTTGTTGTGGTGGATCATTTTACCTTGTTGGATATGAAATATGTGGTTTTTATTTCCTCTGAGTGTGAAAATTTCTGGCTATGGGGAGGGGAGGACCTGACCCCTAATCAAGATGCATTAAGGTGGATGCGATTAAACTCGTGCGGGCGAGTCAGTGCCGCCCAAAGTGGATAGTATCTTGACATGGGGGAAGAGACTCCCCAACCCACATGATTGGGCAGTTTGACATGGTATGTTGCTTAGTTCTTTAGAGGGAGGTGTTTTTAGTTAACAATGAGGTTCACTCCTGAGAGGTATCTTTCGAGGTGGTTGTCTGGACCCTCTCTTTCCTTGTGGGTTGTTTTGATTCTCAATGGTGAGAATAGTTTGAGAGGTATCTGATGTAATGGCCCGGGTAGTTGGAGGTCCATTACTTAGTAAAAATCTGATGTTTGAGGTGTTCTGGATGGCCTGGGAGGTCATCCCAACTTCTTGGTGAAGTTTGACCCACGGTAGGCCTACCGGTAGCCTTAGCCTACCGGTAGTAGACCTACTGGTAGCTCAGTCTTCCGGTAGCCGCAGCCTACCAATAGATCGGCATACCGGTAGCTCGGCCTACCTGTATCTCATCCTACCGGTAGCTTGGCCTACTGGTAGCTCGGCCTACCGGTAGCTCAGCCTACCGGTAGCTCGAGAAACCGGTAGCCGTAGCCTACCGGTAGCCGCATCCTACCGGTATCTCGGCCTACCGGTAGCTCAGTCTACCGCTAGCCGCAGCATACTAGTAGCCACAGCCTACCGGTAGCTCGGCCTACCTGTAGCTCAGCCAACCGGTAGCTCGGTCTACCGGTAGCCACAGCCTATCGGTAGCTCGGCTAACTGGTGTACCTAGCCTAACCCCCACGGGTTAGCCAGTATCGCCTCCTTTTTGGGCAAAATTGAGTTTTAAACCCTATTTTGACCCTTTTACGCCTGTTTTAAAGCCCATTAACGCCAATTAATGGCATTTTATTAAGTGAGGCACCCTGGTGTGCGTCGGTTTAAACCGCCCCTAAATTCGGGGACCCTTTAATGACGTGTGGGGCCGTGTGGTCAACCCACGACCCCTGATCCTTACGTGTTTTCGCGTTCTTATCTCCGTATATCAACCATCCCCAACCCTAATAAACCAAAGGGTTCTCCCTGGGTTCCTTTTTCCCGACTACCCTGCCATCGATTCGTCTGCTCATCTTTCCAAGGTCCCACCCCTGCAATTTGCACATCTGTTGTTCCTCGCGTGTGAAGAGAAACTTCGATCATTGATCAATCAAGTAGGGTTTCACTTTCGACTCTCCTTTTTGTGTATCTTACGGGGTGGGTATGCTACTGCTTCTGTAGAATTGGATGAACCAAACTTTAATGAAGATAATAAACGGATTCTAAAGAATGAAGGGGAGGGGTGTGACTGATGATGCTGCTCTGTTTTTCTCTTCTTTCATGATTAATGGTTTCTGAATTTTTCGGGTTTAAGCCTACTGAAAATCATGCTTTTTGGTAGTATTTCTTTATTCATTAATGAACCCTTACTTCTCATGTTGGTCATGTCAAGGAAATTGGTTAATTACGTATATTCGGCTAAATAAATTGAAAGCACGAGGATCAATCCTTTTCTGTGATAACCCTGGTTAAAGTACAGTGGAATTGGAATCATGGAGTGTGTTAAATCTTTTAAATCTGAAAATACTGGCATGGGCCTGCTTTGTGTTGGTGGAAGTGGTTTGGTTGTTTTTATTCACGGGCTGATTATTGAGTGATGTGGGTGGGAATGGGATCCCCTGTTGTTATGGTTTCGATGGTTGTGAATTTGAGGTTGCGTGGTTACCTTGCATATATCACGAAATGGGGTGGGATCCCTTATTGTTGAGAACTTATTGGATCCTAGATCTTGAAGACATGGGGTTGTATCTTGGGGTTTTCTTTGGTTCTAGTACTTCGAGGGATCTCACTTATCCCTTTGTTGTTGTGACTTTACAAGAGAACCAGGTGTGAATGTTTAAGTTGATCTTTGACTGTACTCTTTCCTTGGCTTGTGCTTATGATTTCTAGTTGCCTAAGTAGGTGCAGAAACTTATTTAAACATTACTACTGAACATGAAACAAGGATGGGACAAATGGTTTTTGGTTTGATGTGAGTTGTGACTTGGCATGGGTGATGTTCTCTGGTCTTATGAACGAATAGTAAGGGTAGTGTTCTTTAGTCTGGCTGAAGAAAAACCTAGATTTGGTGAGTGCTTGTTACCTATACATATACTTGTAGTTTTTTGTTTCTTATTCACGCCCCACCCAAGTTGAGAACTTAGTGCTGAACACCCCCATTTCATGGGGGAGGGTGTTTTTTCCAACACTACTATTAGTGGCTGGTTATTAGCTCCTTTCTGCTCCCTTTCCCGAATAGCCCAAGTATCTTCGGGTAGGCTGTGATGGCTTTAGGTCTAGTATTAGCCCAAGAATATTCGGGCAGGGTAGTGTGGTGGTTGTCCTAGGTGTGTACGGGCAGGTGGTTTCCCAAGTATCTTCAGGATGAGGCTCAGGTGTCTTCGGGCATGGCAGGTGGTTTTCCAAGTATCTTCGGGATGAGGCCCAAGTGTCTTAGAGCATGGCAGTGGTTGTTTTGGCCTAGGTGTTTGTAGGCATGGTTACGTGTGACAGTGGTGGCCCAGGTGTGTGTAGGCGGGGTATGGCAGTGGGACTACGATGTGAATGGTGGGATTGATCTGATGCGTAGGATGTCTTAAATAACCAGTGGAAATGTGGCGCGGGGTACCCAAACATCGATGTTTTATTACTATACATTACTTGACTTGCGTTATTTGGGGAGTGTTCCTTGGTGAGGCTTGGGTGGTTAGTTTCCTTGTTAGGTGCTTGGTTTTCTCTTTTTCCATGGGGCATTAGCATGCCTCCCCACTTGTGCACAAGATTCTTTGGTTTTCCCTACTGAGTATACTTGTATGCTCACCCTACGTATATAAAACTGCTTTCAGGTTTCTGGGAGGACTTCGGGGATCGTGCTGGACCGTACTAGCTCAGACCTTATGACGGATCATCGCAGTTATTTTTGTTCTTTATCTTGGTATTTTCACTTTGTAGTCTCCTTATACATTGTGTTTTTTACTTTTGTAACATGCATTGGGAATGGTTCTTGGCTTTACTTTTACTTTCAGTTTGGTGTTGTGGTATTTACTATCTTATCTCCTGATCCTATTAAAAGAAAAATGGTAATGCCTTCCATTTATTGTGTGATTCTATACCCTTAGCGCTGGTCGCCACTCTAGGACCTATTGAAGGCGGGTCTCGGGGGTCATTATCTCTCCTTCAACTTAAAGAAGGAAGGTCCTGGAAATCTGCTGACATTTCCCTCCTTTTGGTGAAGGCGGGTCGTGACAAATAAAGCCTAACATGTTATGAATGTCATGGTAGGTATCCTCGATATATGATTTTATATACTTATGTGTACACCAAAAATTTATTTCTTATTCCAATTTTATGCTCTCATGGATCATTTTATTTTATTTCCTTATGATTCATGTCTTATAAACCTATAATCATTATGAAAATACTCCAGATTATGATCTTTGATATGCATGGTATGGTTTTCAAATGTTATGCTCTTGTTCTCATACACTTATGATCACATTATGTTTATGTATTTCCCTTATTTACCCTTGCATAGTATCTGGTCTCATACTTTCTTATGTTTCCTTTCCATGGGTTATAAATAAAGTTTTTAAGTTGGGTATTTTTGTAAAAAGTACTATAGGGTGAGCATTTTATGGGAGATGTTGAAGATGTTTCACCAAATTAGAATATTGTGTACCTAGTATTAAAAAATACTAAAATATTATAGTCCTTAGGAATATGTTGTGTAATATATTGAATATTCATCTAAAATAATGTAATATCTATATATGAAAATCCTAGGTCACTATAGTTGGTATCAAAGTAAAGATTTAGTTAACCATCAGAAACTAGGTTGAGAAAATTTTAGTGAGATCCCTAGGGATATTTATAAGTATATTTCTAGGGATGTCTCTAAAGATAATTCTAAGAATGGGTTAAAGTATAGGAAAATGTCTTGAAATTTTTATAAATGGTGGAGTAGGTGGTTCCATTCAATTTCATACCTATCTAGATACTACAAGTGGATGCATCTCTAAAACATAGGTACCACGGTGTAATAACTTCAAAATTGTCAAATTGATATGGACTTGATCATCACCTGGTGCACCTCAATAGTCCTTGTTGCACACCTAGTTCGACACTCCTAGTGGATATACTTACGAAATTCACAAATTATTTACAAACCATCATGAAGGGTTTAAATAGAATATTAATATTAATGAACTAGGATAAACCTAAGGTGTTATAGATTAAAAATAAAGTGTCATGATTTAGACATACTATAAGTGATATTTTCATGATTATGTGGTTTTCCAATAGGATTAGTGTTTATCACACTATGATTTTTGGTTTTATTAAATGTCGGTAACCATAAGAAATTGGGTTAGCATTGAATGTGATGGTAAATTTTATGATGAGAAACTAAATGGGGTGATAACTGAAGAAAATGATATTATAATTATTCCTAATCAGTTTGAATAGAATTTTATTAACAACGTATACCTTAAACAACTCTCGAACTCACCAAATAATATAAGTATGGATTTCAATGAGAGTTTAGGTAGTGGATACCATGGAGAAAAGAATATTTATTTTCTTATATGTAAATAATGTGGGAATAAGTACTCCAGAAAATATATCAAAGGGATGATAAGATGTTTTGAGTATGGAAAATAAGGCCACAAATCCATTAATTTCTAAGGGAAAATAAAAAGTTTTGTTAACATAATGGATGAGAATAGTGGTCTCCCTAAGGTGTAATCTATTGTTGAATGGTTTAAATGTGTAATCTATGGGAATTATGAAAATTTATGTCCTATAGTGAAATCACATGAATAGAATCATCAAGGTTGTATGAGTAATGTTTTTTGTCTTGATGATGACTACAAATGACATATGAAAGGAAGTAGGTATTAAGTAATAAGTTGATGAAGCTTAGTTAATGGATTAAGTATGTAGTGGAATGATTAAATTGTTTGTGTGTAGGACTTCAAGAATTATGTTATATGAATCATGAAATACATAAGGATTGTTCTATATAAGTTTTTCATAATGGATCTAAAAAAATATATTGAATGGAACTAATGACCTAGAAAAGTGATTTAAAGGCTAAGTTATAATGTATGAAAAATAAATGAATAAGGGAATGTAACCCTCAATATGTTCTTGATATTAAGAAAATGGTGTTTAGTTTGGATAAAGAGATTATTGATATAGATAAAGTAAATTGGATAGTACTGATTATCATGGAACTGATTAATGATTTTTTGAAAAATTGGTTTATTCTGTCATTGATGGAATTTCCATAATTTTTGTATTTAATGAAAATATCCAATAATCTATGTTTTATTGAATTAATAAGTAATCATGTATGTTTTTAATAAGTTTTTATAGTAATTAAAGTTATTACCATGTTTCAAGAGAATACATGATAAAGGTATTCACATGTTTGGTATGTGAAAATTAAGATCTTCTTCATATTGTTTGGGGGGGTAATAATAAGTTGATTTTGGAAATTTAGTGACCTTATTTCTAAATTTTTGGATTTTAATATTTTGGAAGGGTTATAAAGTTAACCATTTATGGAATGGTTTAATTTTAAATTTGGATGATATTTTAGATATTAATGTATTATATCACCATATGAGGGTTTATGAATATTATATAACCAGTGCTAACCTTTTTTTAACTAGAAATATAAGGAATAAAATATTATTATATTAAATAAGCTGTTATTCATTAGTGTTTGAAAAATTAAAAAAAAATGTATTCATTTCTTGAAGTAAAAGATGAAGTGGAAATTTATTGAATCACAACAAAAGGATGAATTATGCTTATGATACAAAGGAAAGTTAATCCCTAGTTATATCAGTACCTTTGAAATTATTGATTATATTGAGATAGTAGCCTTCCAATTAGTTCTTCCACAAAAACCTCTCTCAAGTTTAAGATGTGTTCCATGTACCAATCCTTAGAAATTACATTCATGATCTATCACATGTACTAAACTCAGAGTTTTTACCTATGGTGTATGATATTTCTTATTAAGAATAACCAGTAGAGATTCTAGATCAGTGAAAATTATACAAAACAATACCACTCACATGTTCAATATTTTTTAGAGAAACTAAAAACTTGAGGAAGTTATGTGGTAACCTAAGGATGTAATGAGGCATAAGTATCCTCATTTCTTAGTTCCAAAGTGATGAATTTTGAGGATGAAATTCATTTTAAGGGGGGTATAATGTAACACCCTGAGATTTTTTGAAATATATATTTTTCAAATAAATTTTATTTTTTTGAAATTTTTATTTACATAAAATAATGAGTTTATATTTTATTACATGAAACACTATGTCTAGCTTATGTTACATGCAACACTGGTTGTATTTTTAATTACACGAAACACTGATTATAAACAAAACATGAATTACTATTAAGAAATTATTATTTAATATGATAGTTATCACCTAGCTATTGGAATGGAAAGTATGAATTGGTATAATAAAATTATAAAAATATATTTTTTACACATGTATATAAAATTAATTCTTTAGTGACCAATTAATTAAAAATAAAAATAAAAACTATTTCAAAATAAAGGAAATCTTTTTTCTTAAAAACTATTTTTATGCAAACAAATGTGTTTTACCTCAATAAATTAGACAAAAAACTTTTAGTGAATGATTTTAATGAAATATATATATTATATATTCAACAAACTATTTAAAAATCATCTTATGTGTTTTCTAGAAAAGAGATAGAATAAATCCAATTTTATGCTTGAAAACTATATTATCCTAAAAAACAGTTTTATTTCCTTTTTCCACACTTATTTTAAAACTAATTTTTGACACTTTAGAAAATTTATTTGATAAAATAAATTTAATTTTTTAAATAATAATGTCAAAATTATATCACAGTAATTTTTTGGTAATTTTCTAAAAAGATTATTTTTTGATGAATAGTGAAAATACCGAATTTTAATTAAAATTGGCCTTTTGTTTAAGTTATTTATAAAGTTAAATTATATTTTAAATTGGTTTTAAATTAAAATTAGTTCAATTATATATCTATTAATCAAATTTATATCATTGTAATCATTTTTATATTGAATTTCGATATAACAACTTTGTAAACTTTTGAACATATTTTCTTTGAAAAACTAGTTTCTCATCACATCTGTGGGATTAATTTTAAATTAAAATTTTCTTATTCTATGAATTAAATTTTTAAAAAAGGACTCCATATTTTTAATCATAAAAATTTTTATTAACTAATAATGTCTACTTAATTTTTTACCAAAAATGAATAGTGAAAACAATAAAAATTATTTATCGTTGTTAAGGTGAAAATGGGTTTACCCGGAGTTAAACTAAAAAAAATAAGGGTTTAAATAACATAAAAACTTGTTTAAAATATATTTTATGAACATATTTTGACCCTATAACATCTAAGTATATATAATACTCTATTTTTTACTCTTTCTTCATGTGAAAAACATAGGTACACCGTTTTCTTTTCCAAAATTAGAAGTGTGCCACTCACCTCACTTATAAAAGGTCTCCCCCTCTCCTCTCTTCATCACAAATTAAACCCATTTTACTTTATCTAATACCTAACCAGATACCTTTAAAATTCCTTAATATCATCCTAGATTCATTATTTTGGGTATAAACCCATCCTAGGAATGATTTTGTAGTAAACCTAAAAAAGATACCCAAAGAAGAGGTAACGTTCATCAATGAGAATTTTTATTTTATTTATCTCTCCACCTACTTAAATTAATATTAAACCATACTGATATAATAACCTCAGTATATATCATATAATGATATTTTTTTATGTTACTTTAATGACCTAAAACCATCTCCACTTTCATGAAATGGGTGATAAAATCATCATTTGTGTGTATGACGGACTACCATCTTGCGAACCAATGTCATTTGTTTTTCCACTACCACCTCTCATAGTTGGTTATGATGATAGATATAAAGTATATTTAAAATATTTATAACATAATTTTATTTATTTATTCATTATTTCATATATACCTTTTTTACTTTCCATTTTTTAGGTGATAAGATAACGTCGCTCGTGTGTATGACAGACTACCGCCTCACGAAGTGATGTGATTCGTTTTTCACTAACACTTTACTTGGAATATAATAAGGATAAATTTAATGAATATATATTACATAAATGAAATAATTATGATATTAGTTACATATTTATCAATCTTAAAAGATATTATATCATTTTATTTCTTACATGTTCACTCACTGAAAGATGATAACGTCGTTCGTGTACATGTTGACTACTGCCTTCATGAAGTGATGTGACTCCTAATTTTCATCACCACGCCACATGGATGATATACATAATTATATTTGATTAAATAACATGGTTTTTATAATATTATTATAATTCTATAAATATAACATATTACTTACCTCCTTTTCATAATCATCATTGAAAAATAGAAATGCTACTCATGCATACGTGTGGCCTACCATATACATGATCGTAAAGTAATTCATTTCTAAAAACCATATTTAATGATTAAAATTAAAAATATAATTTATTTATAAATATGATAATTATTTCATTATTATTATTGGGTGTATTATGAAACCATTATAAATTAAAAGGACCAAAAATAACAAATCAAAAGATATATGAAAAACAACACGGTTATTACCCAAAATGTGACTTTAACGTGGAATTGTTAATAAATAGGTAATAAAAGAACATAATTAAATAATATGTGGTTTTAAATATGTATGTGTTGTTATTTAATATATTTACAATAAACTTATATTTATTATATAGGAGGTTCAAATGATTATGAAGGAAGTCGAGACTCAAGGTAAGGGATTTCTAGTTTCTCTTTTATTTCTAGGAGACATGTATCATATTCATCGCTCATTTTATTTGTGTAGTGTATATAGTAAATTTTAATGTTATATATTTAATCTCATACTTTTCATGATATTCATTTTTTCATTTTATGTTATTATTTATTAGGTATTTGATTCAAAATATTACAAAAGCTGTAAGGGATTTTCATCTCAATTTTATTTTCTATGAGACACATTTCATATTCACCATGTTTTTATTTTATGTAGTGTATATACATCCAATTAATGTATTTAATTATTATTATCCTTAAAATTATATTTATTTACATATCCATTTGAATATATATCTTTCATGTGGTTTACAATTCAAGAGTTACCAAAGCGGTAAGGGAGTTTTGTCTCAAATTGCCTTCTCGGAGACCTAAGTTATGTGATGCACCTATATTATTCCATGAGGTGTATATACTATACATTGGATATGTTATATCATGAATATAATTATTTTAAATATATCATAAGTTTCATTTAATTTTATTATTTCATCGGTATTTAGATTCAAAGTTACCAAAGTGGAAAGAGTTTTATATTACAATCTTAGCATTTATTGGGATTGTTTATGATTATGGTTCCTATGATAAAATCTTATGATAAACATCTCAAGAAACTAATGAAATTTATTATAATCTATTTATTTCATTAGAATAAATTTTTTCTTTATTTTTATCTCTTTATGTACTCAAGAGTTCAAAATAATTTTTTTAAGAAAAATTATCTTTATTTATATCATCAGTTGAAAACCCTTTTTCTTCAAAAACCATGTTTTCTAAAAATGTTTTGAAATTTTTTTACATTATTAAAATGATTAATTAAAGACATATCTTTTCAAAAAAAATTAAATGGAATATTCATGTTTTTTTCTAAAAACATATCATTTGTCTTTTACTAAAAATGTGATAGGGATATTTGTTTTAATGTATACAGTATGAAAAGAATTTCCCACCATATTGACCATTATTTTCTTTAAATATTCCTTTATAAGTTATCAAGGTTATTTTGAAATAAAGGTATTTATAAATTTTTTGTCTTAAAAAATTATTTTAAAATAAAAGTTATTTTCTTCAAGATATGTTTCAAGTAATATTTAAAAATCATTCTCCATCTAAGATGATATCCTTTTATGTAACTTATGCTTTAATGAGGATATGTACCGAGGATAACATTCTTATTCTATCTAATAATGGTTTATCATGACAAGATATTTATGAAACCCATTTATCTTCTATTGTTTACACCATGATAAAATTATTATGAAACCTTCTTCTTTTTCCACGGGTTATGCTATGATGAAATGATGAAGTGATTTTGAAAGCTGTCACTTTTCCACAAGTTATGATATGATGAAATGTTTATGAAACCCATTTCATTTCATGGGTTATGATATGATGAATATTTATGATATTTCGGCACAAATATGTATGATTTTCATTATTTGATGAGTGGTACCTATATCTCCCTCCAATGCATTGGGTAATGATTGATGTTATATGTACTCAAAGGGTACATGGGAGGTTATCCCAAGCCCGAAAGAGGGTATATGGGAGGTTATCCCAAGCCCTTAATAGAGCACATGGGTGGTTATCCTAATCTTAAAATAGGGTACATGGGAGGTCATCCTAATCCTAAATAAGGTAAATAAGTGTTCATCACAAGCCTGACATGTTATGAATGTCTTGGTGTGTATCCTTGACATAATAATTTATATGATTATGTGTATTACACAAATTTATTTCTCATTCTAATCTTATGATCTCATGGATCATGTCCTTTGATTTCCATATGATTTATGTCTTATGAACATCCAATCTTTATGTAATGACTCAATATTAAAATATTTGATATGCAGGGTATGGTTTTCAAATGTTATGCTCATGTTATCATACCCTTATGCTCACATTATTCTTATGTATTTCCCTTATTTACTCTTACTAAAAATATGAGATATCCATTTCTTATATTTCCTTTCATTAAGTTATGAAGAATGTTTTTAATTAGGGTATTTTGGTTAAGATTACTAAAGGGGGATATATTTATAGAAGATTTTGAAGATCTTTCACCAAATTAAAATATTGTGCATCTTGTCTTCAAAGACACTAAACTATTACGAACCTTAGGTGTGTATTTTGTAATGTATTTAATATTCATCTAAAATTATGTAATATCTATATATGAAAATATTGGGTAGTTATACTCATAATATGGATGGGAAATATTACATATTGGTGATTGTTGATAATCTAACAAAATCAACCAATTTTCTACCCATTAGGGAGTCAAATAAGGTAGAGGACCTCTAATGTCTATATGTTTAATAGGTGTTTCAACTTCATGGAGTTCCCTTAGTGATAGTGTTATACCATGATACATGTTTTAATTATCACTTTTATAAGGTACTATAGGAGTATTTGGGAACCCAATTGAGTTTTAGCACCTCATATCACCAGTAGATGGATGTCCAGTGTGAGTGGACCATCCAAACTATTAAGGATATGTTGCAGGCATATGTGCTTGATTTCGGTGGTTCATGGTAATGTAACCTTACATTGGATGAGTTTTAATATAAGTATAGCTATCATTACTCAATCAGGATGGACCCATTTGAGGAATTGTATGAGAATCCATACCAATCCCCATTTTGTTGGGCTAAGGTAGGTGAGCATTCTTTGGTTGGACAAATCCATATCAAGGAGAAGAGTGAGATAGTACAGCTGATTCAAAAATGGTTAGTGATAGATTAGAGTCTCCTAAAGTTATATCCTAACTCTATTCATCATCTGTTTTAATTTTAGTTTGGTGATGAAGCATTTCTCTAGGTATCAGTTCAGTTGGGTTTCCATCATTTGGGGAAGTAGGGGAAATTGGCATTGCATTTTGTTGATTCATTCCATGTTATGAAGAGTCTTGGGAAGGTATCCTAATGGGTAGATATTCCACTATGTATGACCTTAATTCATGATGTATTTTATGTATCTCAACTAAAGAGATATAATCCAGACCTATCTCATGTGTTGGAGTGGAAATAATTGAAGTTAGATCCAGATGCCACTATTATGGAGTAACATGTTCATATCATGAATGTTCAGAACAAGGTGCTCCATCAAATGTTGATATCATTGGTCCATATTCTCTATAATAATGGTGGTGATATCCACGAGATATGGTATTGGGAAGGTTGAGTGTGGGAGTAATAGCCTCACTTGTTTTCTTCTAATTAATCCTAAAAACTTTCTAGGGGAATAAAGTGGCGTGATGGGGAGTTTTTAACACTCGTCATTTCACTGGTGTGTGATTTCTTGAGTTTTATTTATCCTTCGATTTTTTATTGGAGTTCCCAAGTTCAAAGGGTTTAAACTAGTATTTTTTAGGGAGATATACCAAGGTTCATGGTTAGCACATGGATTCTCTAAACTGTGTAGAAACCATGCAATAAGTGTTGAAGTTTTTGACAATACGATTTTGTATGGTTTGAGAACAATTTTTCAAACCATGTAACACCTTGGTGAAAGTCATATGGGTTTTTTTAGGTGGATAGTGGCACCCTCATGGTTGGTGTATAGTTTTCCAAACCATGTATCTAAACCGTGTGACCCTAACTAGATCATTATAAATTAGAAAATTATCATTTTTTTCCTACCAAGTTTCAATTTTTTTGGGAACTTTTTTATTCCCCCTTTGTGTTCATCCCCTCTTACTTTTTTGTAGAGATCTTCCCCTCCTTCCTTGGTGGGTTTCTTCTTGTTTTCTTTGTGTTTTTCTTGAGGTAAATCTATTTTCCCCTTTATTTCACCTTTTTCCCATTCTTGAAGCTTTATTATTCTATTTTTGTGGAAATGTGAAACCCTAGGGGTGGTGTTGGATGAATCTATGGTTATGATGGGGTTTTTTTATTTCTTGTGGATTTTATGTATAATTCTTAGTTATACCTCTTTTGGGTGATATACATCAAGGGTGTCAATATTTAGACCAAATATGAGGTTGGTGTCTCTGTTTAGGGGATTTTTCCATGGAATACCTTTAAAACTCTTATCACCTTTGGTTATTTTTTTTAAATTTACATTAGAATGATTTATTCTTGGTGATTATTTCATGTTTTATGTGATTCATGTACTATTTTGGAAATTTGGGTATTTAAAGTGGGGTTTTCCAAATGGGTGTGGCTTGTATTCCCACCAAGTGTTTGATAGAATGGATAAAAGATATTTTTGTGATTTTAAATGGAATTATAATGTGTCTTTGGAAATGATTTTACCTTTTAAAGGGTTTTTTGTTAAATTGGGCATGTTTGGTTTATAAAATTCTTTATGATGTAGCTTTATTGATGTGGGAAATTTCTTATGATGTGTTGGAATAGAGTAGCATGTGGGTTAACCAGGGTGTGAGCAAGGGGTTTGTTCAAGGGACTATGTGAGCCATGAGAGGGAGGAATGTGCAAGCCTCCGTTTGTTTCTAAGGGACCAAGTGCGCATATGGGTAGGAATACCAAGTGATATTCTAGGTTGGTTTCCAAGAGACTATGTAAAATCTTGGAGTTGGGCCTAAGGAAGACCGTGAGAGATTCCATTGATTAGCTTGAATACATGTTTACTCACACACAATAGTCCTAATGGTTAGAACCCCTAGGTTCACATTACTCGTGTTGAATTGGTTTATATGATTTTTTTATTTAATTAGTGCCATTTTATGTGGTGATATTTATTATTCCCATTTTTTCATTTTCTATTTATATGGTTATATGATGTTGATGTTATGCTCACCAATGTTATGCATCTTGGTTATGTTTGAGCATGTTGAGCCTTGTGGATTTGTTTATGTACTTGATCCATGTTTGGAGATTATTTGGAAAGCCATTTTTTTCATTGAAAATGTAAAAACCAAATGGATTTTAATGGTTTACTTGAAATTGGTTTGTTTTCAAGTGGTTTAGTTTTAAAAAAATTCAAACTATTTTATTTGTTTTCATGGGTAAAATCATTAAATAGATTCATAGTGGTATCCCACTAGGCTCCATGCCTCACACCTTATTTGGGACCTTTTGGGAATTTTAAATTTTCATTTTCCAGGACATAGGTATATGTAAGAGAACCTTGTTTTAGGGTAGTTCTTCTTGATTACTATCATTTGGTATTTTTAAGAGGTGATATAGTCTCATAGGGATGGACTCTTATACAGTATTGTGTACCCATCAGGTTGTGATTGGGGATTATTGGTCTTTTCATCCCTTTCTTTTGGGTTTGGGTGGTTTATTTTGATATTCCATGTATATTATTAGTTTTAGAATGTTTTTAATTTGATTTATGTCACTATTTATGGTATCTACTTGTCTTCTACTATTGAATCTAATGATATTGGTGTGGCCACCCCATTTTATGGATGGTTCATGTCATTTATCAGTGGAAAAAATCATTCCCATTTGCTAGTTAGTTATGATTGGTGTTTTTCCCCAACCTATAATGATCTGGAACACACTTCAGACCATGTGGAGGGCCAACATAGGTGATGGGTTAGTTCAACCAAGGTTGGTTCATTATAGTCATGTTTTGTGCATCACCCTTCCCCACAATCTTCAAGGGTTCATTATCAATAAGATATACCTTTCCAAAATTTCCAAGGACGTAATTTTTTATGAAAACCTTCTATAAGTAGAATATAAATATTCCCCTAAGTCTAAAATCCAAGATTACATAGGTCTATCCATGATCAGTAATAACATGTCATCGGTTCCTTCAGACATTTTGTTTGATGTGTTGGTTTCATGAACCTTCTATTTTTCTCTATACTCCTTCTTGATATGTACTTTCTTCTCACAAATCTAGTAGGTATGACTAGACCCCTTTTCTTTATCTTGGATCTTTCCTTTTTTTTATCATTCTATATGATTATCTTTCTAAATATATCTACCTCTTTATTTCACTCTTAGATAAGAACCAAAGAATCTACATATTTATCTTCTTCGAATATCCTTACTAAGGATCAGGTTTTGTACATATTTTAGAACCAGCTTTGTATTCCCCAAAGAACTTCTCACAACTATTGGAATTTATTCCAAACTAATAGGTAATAAAGATAGTGAAACTAGTTCACATACCTCGTGATTAAGCATGATTCCCATAGATATCAACAAACTTGTGATGGTGTTGAATTCATGATGTGATTAGTAAAAATACTCCCTTCAATTATTTTTATATTGAATATTCATCACATCAGGTACACTTTATTCAACACAAAAGGATTATAATATATATTCATGATAGTTTTCACCAACCCTATTGTTGTATTATCCTCTCTGGTGGTGAACACCATGTTTTTTTCCAACATAAGGTGTACAACACCAAGAACCTATCGGTCAAGTATCTACCACTATATCTACTCTATATCTATTGGTATTACACCTAGAAGTATAAATTGCATATATTTTTGATAAATATAATCCTCAATTTTAATCATCTGATAACTAAAATCATTTTTTTCAAAGATATCAATATTCAACTGGCCTTCTTCCATATCCAACATTTAATTTGAGGAAACTAAAAATTGATATTTTGAACTCAAGCTCTGATACTAGTATGTTTTAGAAATTCCGAGAGTGAAAAATGACAAAAAATTCATATAATATTAAAAGGAAAAAATAATGGGAAGAAGATCACAGGACATGGTGATTTATTTGGTTTAGAAAAGGATTTTTATATCCACGGAGAGGCATAAATTTCCCTATGAGAAGGATCCAAATTATAGTGAAATTTCATAGTTTCATACACACATAGAAACCCTATCTTGCATGATATCATAAATAAGATGATGTAATTATACCCCCAACCACACAGTAAGTCCACTATGCTACCATGACTGGTGGATAGAATTTCATAGAGCTATGGTGCCATTATCTCCAAAGTATGAGATACTACAATAACCATGTCAAATTCTGCATTACTATAGTTCCCTATCTGCATAGTGTGCAATCTATTACACTATATTCATCAAAATATATCATTCTATACCATTAAAACACCATTATGATTATTTTTATGCTTAATTATTTATTTGGTTGATTTTTTATTATGTATATTCTTGCATATTATTACACATTTATGTTGATTATTTAGAGGTACAATGAAACTAAGTTCTCCCAATTTCTCACCCCACCAAAGTTTGTTATGTTTTTTCAAGATATATCCCCAGAGTTTGGAGATGTTGTTTGGGTAGCTGGAGAGGGTCTTATGAGCTTGGTCTTGCTTTATTTTGGTTTTATTTCATTTTTTCCTATAATTTCATCTAGTATTAGGAAATCTTGTACCTTTTTATCATATAATATAGTTATTTGTGGTTGTTTATCTTATCTCATCATCCTTTTTATTATATAAATGTAAATACCTCCAACTTGAGTGTTTTATGCCCTTAACAATAGTCACAAACCCAGGACCTACAAGAGGTGAGACTCATGAGTCACTCTTTCTCTCCAATGTTGGGTTAGAAGGGGTACCAGTGATGGGGGGTGGTCATGATAGATTTGTATCAAAGGTTTTGGTTGATATTTTAGGTGAATATTGGAGTTATACATAAGTGAGGAATGTATGGGATTGGTAGTGTGGCGGTAAAACTCAATCCTAACATGTGACATGGACTATGGAGACCAGCTAGGACACAAATATTTATATCCCCTTGTGATCTAATATAAGGAATTTAAAAACCTACAGAACATGTTTCAGTAGAAGTGAAATCATTGGGTGTGTAAGTTTAGGAAAATATATCCATCATGGTCATTAGTTACATTAGCATCTGTATTTAGATTTTATGTGAATTTTTCTAATTATTTCATTGTTGTAGTTATTAATAAACTATTATTATTTTCTGAATTAGTCATATAACCTAAAATAAAGTAAAATAGTAATTAAATGGAATGGAGTATTTTCCAAGAACCTTGTTGAGACTCTAATGTGTTATTCCCTCTCATATTATATCATGTTTATTCATGAATCGAATTTTGTATCCAATGTTAAAGTACATGTCATGTTAACCTATACTAAAAAGGTTTAGAATTATTACCAAATAATTCTTAATTTATTTTTCTATGAATAGTTTAGAAATTTTGAGAAGTCTTAAAAAACTTATTACCCTAATTAGATTGCATACTGCCATGTTAAAATGAATGGTTTTTAAACCATGATTAGGATTATCCTAGTCCCTGTGCAGATTGATATGACATGTGTTTTTTTATTCATGATTTATCATAAGTATGTGTTATGGGATTAATGTAAAACTTGGTTTTACTAAATTAAAATTTTGAATTCATAAATAATTATTATCATGTTTATTGATAATTCATTTAAATTTAGAAAACTTGACATGAATAAATTTCCCCTTCCTTTTGGTATGAAAACATTATTATAATATTAATTTGTTTATATGTTGTATTCATGTGTTGAGAATGTATTTCCAAGCTGGAAATTTTATATGATTTGTTTCTGAATATTAGAAAATAATAAATATGCTCAGTGATAACCATTAATAATTTTAAAATTTTCCAAATCAATAATTATTTATCAAATTCTAAGAATGGTGAATATAATTATTTTGATAAAAAAATTTCACATATATATTGAACATTGAAATATGAATGAGATATTATGTGCTACCCTCCTACACATGATGTATATCTTACATGTGTTGGGAATTACTATAAAGATATATTTTGATTATTTGTTTTGAGTTCTTGTAAAATGATAAGCATGATTTGTGGTAACCTATTAATACTTGAAACTATTTACTTGATTTGACCTATTCTTTTCAAAACTGGAAAAATAAAGTTTTTATAGTTCTGAAATAATTGTGTATCACATGTTAATTCATGAGTAGTTTATTACAAGGAGCATGTTTATAGTTGAAAACATTTCGTGGATTATTATAAAATTGATAGTATGTAAATATTGATAATTTAGGATATTTGGTATATTGTATTTAGAATATAAAATAATGTTTCTTATATGATAAAATGATTTAGAAATATTTTATTTTGGTATATATTACATGATGTAAAAGAACGTAGCATGCATAATTTTTGATCTTTTGGAATCATATTTCATTAGCAATAAAATTTTTAGTTTAAGTATGCTAAGATTGATTTGTAGTATCACAGCATGCATATTTTTTTAACTTGGATTTGTGTTTGATTTATTTAAATTCAAGGCATTATGTTTCCCCTCAAAGTGACTTGGGGATGTTGGGTGTTGTTTGTGGTTGCATTGTTTATTGATTGTTTCATTGAAGTGTTGATATGACTTACTTAAAATCTTTTTTTTTAATTATAAAATAGTGTTTTAAAATGGTATTTATGAATAATATGACCCATAATAAATTGTAATCCATGAATCTTTATGCTTCTTAACATGGAAACTATGTGATCATTGAGATAATGTCTCTTGCTATTGTGAAGATGTATGCATATTGTGGTTATGTGTTGTCTTATGGTTGTATTAATGGAGTTACGCACCTCCTATAAAAGTTTAACCACTTAAATCCGGTAATAAAAATTTTATTTGGTAAAATCTTTAAATTGATGAAGATGATTTTGGTTGGCACGCCTTAATTATTATAAAAGAAGTGGTGAAAGTGATTGATTGTTATCTTATTAAATGAGATTATTGTGATTGATATTATTTGGTTAGAATATGTTATGTATTAGATAATATAAATAAGGTAAAACACCTCCTCCAATAGGACACATTCGTTTTGGGAACATTTCAAATCCTTTTGGGTGAGTTAGGGCCATCCAAAGTGGATAATATCCTAGTACGGTGGAAGGGTTTCCTTAAATTGTATGCTTACAACCTTCTTCTCATAGTTATGGTATTCTATTATTATTGATATAATTTGTGTGGTTTAATCTAAAATTTTTATTGTTAATATAAATTCATACCATCAAAATTCCCTCATGATGCTAATCATTGGAAGGAAAAGGAGAAATATTCAGATAGAAACTTACTAAAGTCCCAGCGGTAGGAAGTACTGAAGTTATTCAGTGGGGCCTCTAGCCCTATTGATGAGGATTTGATAGAATAAGTTGAGGTTTGATTTGGGTTGGTAAATATATAAGATCATTTCTGGGTTGCGTTGGATGTTGGTTTGTTTAGAAAGTGGTTTGATGATGGTGGTTATGGTGTAGTAACCTAGAGAAGGTTCCGTGGGATGAATTCTTCCAGTTATTCAGGGATTGATTTTCTAAAATGTGAATGTGTGATCAGAAGAGAGATATTCAGGAGGTTTTTTAGTATTCCAAGAGTGTGTATGTATTTGGGACCTATTTCTTAGACTTAATTAGTTGGTTCCCATGCTTTATGCCTGATACGAAAGAATGGGCATATTTTTTTGAGTCTACCTTCAAGCTACAAATTGAGAAATTTGTCTTTCCTCTTTAGTTAGATTCATATTAAGATGTTAGATACTAAGTATAGTTCATGAAGAAGATCTTGTTTTTTTATGGAGAGTTGTAACAAGGACCCATCCCGAGTGATTGAGAATGTTGATATTAATGCTCTGAGTTATGGGGTCCAAAGTTTATAGAAGAAGAAGAGAGTAAAGATATCATCTAGATTTAAGGTGAGGTTTTGATCTATATGGTTGAGTGGATCAAGGTTTATTGAGATGGGATAGATAATCTATTTCTGATGTAATTTTGTGGATCATAGTATGTATTATTTTCCCAACCTACATCATGTTACTCAATCTTAAGCAGATAATTATATATGAAATATTCTTGGAAAGTCCATTCCATTCACTAATACCTTTTTAGTTTCTTTTAATCTTTATTTAAATACATTTTTGGTTTGAATTTAAAGAAAAAGTGATTATGTTTTCCATAAAATGTTTGGAAATAACTATTGAATATCTTTAAAAATAGTTAAGAAAAGTTCTTTTGAAAATGAATGACTGTTTAAACCATGGTTAAAGGTGAAAAAAGTAGTTAGTAGAGATTAATTCATATTTAAATGTGTTCAGTGTTGTGTTTGGATCCTCTTATGTCAGAGTTATTATTTAATAGGTATCTCCCAAGTTAGTTTTTGGTGGTTACTGGCAGTTGGTGATTCCCTTTCTTGTTGGTTTTGATTATAGAGGATAAAAATAATTTGAGAGGTATCTAATGTAATGGTCTAGACCTTTTGGGTTTGTTGCTTTTTTAGTTTTGGGTATATGACATTCAAAGATATCTTGAGCAGTAAAAGATTGAGACGGAGAAAAAATTTCAACTTTAGGAGAATTAACAATATAAATATATATTAATGGAATGAAGTTTTGAGGGTGGGGGTTTAAGTGATTTTTCCAGGCAAATTTCCCAATGTGATTAATTCTATTAATGGTGTGAATAGACTATAGCTTCATAAGATATGGAGACATGTTTTTCGTGTATGATTGACTTGGTGAATTCAAGGTGTGAAACATCTGTCATAATGGGAATGGTCATTTTTCCTAAATTGGTATAAATTTATAATCCAATATGAATTCCCTTGTTTCTTTTTATTTTCATTAAAATATTAGATAACCTAGGTAGCTTAATTGGAGCCCTATGAGCCCTATTTTTTAGACTTTGACTATTATTCTGTAAGATCAATATCACTTTATCCAAGGTAATTTTCTCTTTATTATCCTTTGTTTTTACCAGTTCATTTGTTATAGAAGGACCTTATTGTGGTTTATATTCAGTTCTGATGGGAGATCACTACTGTTTAGATTGTTTTAGGGTTTCTATTGTGTGGATTGGATCTAGTGGATGTTCCTCCCTCCTTCACCTCATCAGATTCATAATAAACATAAATAGATGACTAAGGTATGTGATTTATAAACTTTTATTCTATCCCTTGGAATAATATGTCTGATGTGAATACTGTTATTCTCTTCCATAGATTCTATATTTCTATTCCCACATGTTTTCAGATTTTATTATTCTTGGTTAGTTGGAAAAGAATTAAAATCATAAAAAACCTTTTGGGGAAACAAAAAAAAAGGTAATAAACACCTTAATAGGTTAATAAGATAATTGGAGAATAAGATATGGGTATCTCTTGATATTTTTTAATTATTTACTATATTTTAGAATTATATTAATGATATGTGGGTTCTGTGATTACCTTGGTGTTGTGGTTACCAATGATTTTTTCATCATCATAAGAGGTTAGTCACTTATATCTGGTTATTAAATTGGAATGATTAGAATCTAAAAGTGAATGTGTTGTTTTTATCTTTATCAGTTTATGTCGATGTGTTGTGAATTAATTATCCTCCCTTTTTTGATGAAATTGGTTCTTGTTTTAAGAAGTTAATGGTTCAGGGGTTGGAATGTGAGAATAAAAGAGTAAATGAAGTGATCTTTCTATAATTTTTAATGGGTTAAATGAGGAAAAAACAAATCCTTAATGATTCATTTTGTAAGAACCCAGTTCTTATTCTTGAGGTACGGGTTTCTTATTTACCTTTTCCTTAAGTATTTTTGAAAAAACAAAAGAAATGTGGGAAAAATCCCAAATTTATGGGTACACGCCATGTACTTTTTTACACACCCTATGTACTTTGGCCGTGTGGGATGAGAATACAGGGTGTGTGGGCTTAGGTGTGAAAACTAACTACACGTCGTGTACTGTTGTGCACACACCGTGTACTGTGGCTGTGTGGGATGAGAATACATGGCGTGTAGGCTTTTCAATGATTAAGGGTGTAAAAACAAACTACATGACGTGTACTTAGTAATACATGTCATGTAATCAGTATTACATGTCATGTAATCAGTTGGTATATGAACACTGAGGTGGTGCAAAGTAGCCGCTAGTGGAACAGTTAAAAAAATAGTACACATTGTGTACTTGAAAATACATGCTGTGTAGTTATGTTTTTTCGTTAAAAATAGGAAGTAGCCTCCTCATTCGATAGAGGAGTAAAAGAACTCACCAAGATCCATGAGAGAGGAGTCTGAGACTTGGAGGATCTCCCGATCACACACCGGGACTCCAGTTCTTCCGTCGTCGATCTCGTTTGAACCGTGCGGGTAAGGTATTCCCTATTCATGAATCTTTCCTTAAAATTCTTTCCCTAAGGGAAGTTATTTGGGTTTGAATGGGTAATCATTTATCTCATATATACGTTGTTCTTGGTTATTTCGGGAGGCGCCTTTCACGTATATCGATTATAGGAGATCGAGGTAAGCAGTCTTGTGTTTAATTCCAAATGTCGAGTTGATTTTGTGTACCGTTGTGCCACGCGCCCATGTTCGGGGTGTCGTAGGATTGAGACTTTGACAGTTAAGATACCTATAATTTCATAGGTAATCTACTAAATAAGTATAAACTGGTGTTTGGGATGGTTTATTTGATCCAGGGCCACCCCGAGGGTGTGTTTCCCTTGTTTAGCCGTTTGGCCAGGATACCTGTGGTTATGCCGTGATTATAGCATGTTTTGAGTTTTCTTGAGAGGAATCATATATAAATTGCTTTCTTATGCTATCGGATCAACCCGGTTACTAGATTTTCTTCTATTTAGCCTGAGGGAAAAGTTCTATTTATCCTGAGGGAAAGGTTCTTTTTCTCCTGAGGGAAAGTTTCTGTTACGCCTGAGGGTGGTGTTTTGTTTAGCCTGAGGGAAACGTTACTTGCACCCTGAGGGCAGTGTTATGTTTATCCTAAGGGAAATTTTTCTTATACATGAGGGTAGTACCTTTTGTGCCTGAGGGAAATATCTCGTATTCCTAAGGGAAATATTCATTATTCCTAAGGGCAGTCACCTGAGGGTTTTGTTTCAGTTTTCCTGAGGGTAAGGATTTGCATTTCTGGGCACAATGTTTACTTTAAATATTCACTGTGGTGATTTCTTTGGTTGTACCTGCCAAGCTAAAGCATAGGCTTGGAATTGTTAAAAAAATTATCAAAATGGCAATGTAATTGGTAGGGATGGTTACTTTTGATTACTTCCTCGTTTACTGCATTTTATGATTGCACACTGTTGTTGCATATTTTCCCTGACAGTTGGGCACGGGCCTTTGGTGGTTTCCTACTGGGATTTATTTCTCACACCCTGTTTGGGTCATGTCTTTGGCCCAAACATATTATATTGTTGCAGGTGTCGATAAGGTAAAGGGTCCTTACACAGGTACATGATTGTTGCAGAGGAGTAGGAGAGCATGGGACCGAGCTTAGGCTTGAGATGATGTTGTGTTCCTTTTGTACTGCTTTGGTTTTGTTTTACTGTACTTTGTAACTTGTGCTGTATTGTATCATATTTCACTGTATCCTATTTTGGATGCTTTCTTATAATTAGAGACATATTGCGTCATCATATATATGACTACTGGTTATCTTTTACTTCAGTTCTGTCATCCATTTCAGTTTTATATTGTTTACTTCTTCTGCCTTTGTATATTATATATTTTATTCCGTTGCGCTACACTTTTACAAATGAGTTCATAGTTTCCCCACTATTATTCCTTGTCCCTTGCTGCTAGTCGGCAGCCTCTGGCATTTGGGGAAATGTGCTTGAGGTCATGTGACCAACTGGGTTCAGGGAACCCGTTGTGTGGCTTTCGGAACCAATACGTTACAAAGTGGTATCAAAGGCAGGTTTTTTCTCTAGGTTATTTTATTATTTGGTGAAAATGGAAAGAGATAAATTCTTAAGGGATTCGGTAATAAATTTTTCCTGGGAGTAGCTACCCCGTGTACAGGTTAAGGCCGGATTTCCTCGAATTAAATTGTGATTTTCTATTTATGATTATTACAATTGATTATATTTCACCATTGGGTGATGCACTTGTGGTGTTCTGTTTATATTTTATACTTGGGTTCTATTTAGTTTCAACCCGATGATATGAGGGTATGCCATCACATGCATCATTTAGGCACATGTTAGAATCACATGTCATGCATAGTTTCCAAGTCATGCAGGTGCATTAGAAATTGCATGTTGTTGTGATAGATTTTGTGCTAGAAAATGCATATTGTTGTGATAGATGCCTTGATAAAATTCCTGATATTTGATAGGGTATTGTTATGTAAGAGGTTTTGTTTGAATGAACAACAAACTTCGGTTCTTGATGTGTTATGGGCCCTCATTGACTGGAATTTGGTGGATCATTGACTTTTTTACCTTGTTTATAACATGTAAAAGATGCCAATATTTTATTCGCGGGGAGTATGGGCCCTCACGGATCATAATTTGTCACTTTGGTGTTCGTTTCAGTGTTTTTCTGGACTCCGGAGTAGTTTCTAAGGCTTACTATCCAGAAAACCCCAGAATACACGCTGTGTAGTTTTGACTACATACCATGTGTTCTTTTGTTCAGGAAGAAACTTTTTTTCTTAAGTATACTCTGTTTACCTTATGTACACTCCGTGTAGTCTCTAACTGTGTCATAAGCCATGTGGGAAGAGACATGGGATAGTAAATTTCATGGGGAAACACGTTGTGTACCAGTTGTACACGCCATGTAGGGTTGACCATGTATCTTCCTGTGTAACAAACAATACAGACGGGTAAACCTTAAGCTATACACACCATGTCAGAATTGAACATGTCTTGTAGTATGACCCAGGTATCCGACTGTGTATCCAAAAACATGGGTTGGTTGGGGCTTCTTAGTACATGTCGTGTTTGTCTGGAACACGCTGTGTAGTGTAACCTGGGTACACAGGCCGTGTCACTAACAACACGGTCCGGTAAATCTTGTCTAGTACATGCCGTGTCTACCTTGAACATGCCATGTAGTCTTGTCTTAGGAGAGTTGTGTGGCTTAACCATGGAGAAGGACTCGGGCAGGGAAAGAAGGTTCAAGTACACGCCGTGTGTTAAGACAACATGTCGTGTGTTTGGGGTGTTACACGACCAGTTCTAGCTGAAGTACACACCCGTGTGAATGGCTTATGGGAACACACCGTGTAGGAATTATACACGTCATATAGTCATGTTTTTTAAAACATGAGTTCTTTTCTTCTCCTATTCACTTCTTGGTCTCCTATTTTTCAGTCCATGATAATCTTAGTCTATGGTGTGCATTTGACCTTGTAGAGTCATGCTGTCGAGATGACCACAAGTTGTTTTCCAAGAGAGTGGCAATGATTATACTCTAGAGATGGTAGGACATGGGCTACCAGTGGATCCTCCAGCAGTGCTAGATGCAGTGCCAGCCATTATACCGGACGCAAGCATGTATGTGCAGTTCCGTGAAGTCTTCATGTGGTTCATACAGACCTTCCAGGGAGCACCGCCGGTTTCCACATCTATGGCAGAGCTGACATGTATATTCCAGCAGTAGAATCCGCCTACGTTTTTAAGGGATGGCAGACCACAGGCTATGGATTCATGGTTGGGTTCTATGTAGATTATCTTTAAGCATCTAGAGACACCTCCTAGGAGGAGGGTCAATCTCGCTACTTACATGTTGTGTGATTATTCCAAGAGATGGTGGGATGTTACCACCCAGACTGAGAATCAACGAGACATGGCATGGGAAGATTTCAAGGGTGTCTTCTATGACTTTTTCTTTCCAGAGATGTTAAGGGAAGATCAAGCTTAAGAGTTCATGAATCTGCAGTAGGGTTCCATGTCAGTGATGGACTATTCTTCCCACTTCACTGAGCTATAGCGTTTTTCACCTGTTCTGGTGCGTGATGAGATGTTGAGGGCTTGACGCCTTGAGTATGGTATTCGATATGACATCCGAGCATTGGTGAATGTTTTCAGGTTACCTATAGTGCATTCTATTGTGAACCATGTGTTGATTACTGAGCATAACCTATGGGAATCTAGTGGTGTGGACAAGGGTGGTTCGACACTAGTCTCTGGTACTATTTCTACCATCAAGAGGAAGGGGAAAATGGAATTCTCTCATGGTGACAGTACTAGCCAGAATAATTCTTTAGGTGGTCAGATAATGTGCTAACAGTGTGGTAAAGAGGGGCACAAGAGACCTCAGTGTCCACGTGACCCAGTGGAGTGCCGGGCTTTTAGAAATATGGGTCATCTTTAGCGATTTTGTAGTCCATTTCCACTAGTGACTAGTGAGTGGGGTTCTGTGCAGACTCCACGTGCAGGAGCAGGGCCAGCAGCTTCTTACCAGTCAGGGAATTGGAATACATCAGGATGTTCAGGATGAGGTGGTGGTCGTGGTTGTGGTATCTAGACACCAGGATATTAGAGACATCCGGGCGGGTTAGCTTAGGTTAGCCAAGCTGTGTCATAGGGCCGCAGCACTGGGCAGACATATGCAGTGCAACAGACCCAATAGTAGCAGGATCCCGGACCTTCCATTGTCAGAGGTACTATTCTAGTTGCTTCTATTTTATCTTTAGTACTTTTTTATACTGGTTCTACACATAGATTTATATATGTGCACATTGTGGAGAGTCTTGGGCTCTGTTTTTCTTCTTCATCTGATATCATGACGCTAGACACTCTATTGGGAATGAGAATGGAAGGTGTGCGTCAGTGCAAGGAGTTCCCCCTAGAGGTTGGTGGATATCCCTTTCCATGTGACCTCAACGTCTTAGAGATGACAGCCTATGATTTCATTCTTAGAATGGACTAGTTGGTTGTAACGACCCAAAGTTTCATTAATAGAAAATCCCTCTTGATCCAGTTAAATGTTTCTTTATGAAAAATGTTTTTATAAGATGTCAACTTCTTTAGTTTTACGTTAAGATTTGTGACCATTACTTTTATAGCTGTTGAATAGTGATCATCTAAGTAGTATAAATATAAGGCTTTAATGAACCCATTTCTACTCAGACAAAGGAAGCGATGGCCTCATCCAGTAGAATTGCCCCTTACGAAGCCCATTTGTCAAAGCTCGGAAAAGAGGTGGTGTATTTGGGCTTTTCCCTTGACCAAGCCCAATCTGAGCTTCATCAAGTTAAGCTCGAACGTGATCATCTACGGGAAAAGTGGAAGTTGATTGAAATTACCACTCGAGCGATGTTATCCGAGCCGCCCCAAGAGTCTGTCACCATCGCACACCTTACCCTTAGGTCTTATGCGGCTATTTTAAGGGGTTATGTAAAAAATAAGTAGCACCATGTTCATGTACATTATTTTTGTATATAATAATGAATATAATTTCTAGTCATTTTTGATACATTGTAATTAGTTTTTAAAGTACAAATGGTGTTTTTAGTTATTATTTAATTCATAATTATATTTTATTAAATTAAAGGATTTTTGAATTAAATAATATTTTAATAAAATATTATTATTAATATTAAATTAATTTTTTATTAAGTATAAATGATCTTATAATTTTATGAATGCAATTAAAATTTTTTTTAAGGTTTGAAAGCCATTTCTGTCAAAACCCGTGAATTTTTTTATAAATGTCGGTTTTTATTTTAAAAGTAAAAATTCACATATTTAGAAAATTATTTAGATAAAATAAATATTATTTTTGGAATCAGGACGTCGAAATTATCCAACGGTGAATTTTTCATAATTTTCTGAGACAGTCAAATTTTTTGGTAAAAATTAAATACCATTTAAATATATAATGTGTTTTATGACATCATAATGACCCAATGGTGATGTAATAAAACAACATAATCCTTATTTTCGGCCAATATATGTTTTATCATTAAAATAATGAGGTTTTGGGTTTGTTTGACTTACTTTTCAAAGCATTAATGGAGCCCTCAAGACTTATTCAACACTTTGCCTTTTTAAATTAATTTCCATGGGAGTATGACTCACCTCCACATAAGCAACCCTAATTTTTTAATACGTTCGGACCTTGGCCTTGTAAAATATTGTTTTCCTATTTCCTTTTCCAGAAACCATGGGAAAATACCATGGGATGGTTTGTGGTTTGGATTATTTTAATATAAGGGGTCCCAAACCTAAATAATAAAGAATTCTCTCACCTTTCCTATATAAACCCACCCAAGCTCCCACTTCCTCCTCAATAAAATCCCTTGGAGTTCGTCCAACCTCTTCCCTACTCTCTCTAGAATCCTCCCAAGGTGCCCCAAGCTCCCAATAAGCCTCTCACAAGCCTCTCTCTAGCTTTTGGAAGCACACTTCCAAGTAAGGGTTTTTTCTTCCTTCCTCATTTTTGTCAATTTTCTTTAAGTTGTATTGCCCTTTTAATTTCAATTATGAATGTTGGGGTATGGTTTCTCACCTCTCCCATACTTCCCTCTTATTGTTTGAATTATGGGAGACCCCTTTCTCTCTCATTAAAAGCCTCTCATGTACACCCGTTACTATGCCGAAATTCCGAAAGAAACCTTTTTCTCCTCTTTTATATTCAAGCAATACTTTTGTATCATGAATCTAAATTCCTTTTCAATTGTTGGGACATTTATATATATGACCTCCTTACTATACATTACATGTAAATATGATGAGGAACCCCTTTCTCTCTCATCAACCTTTTTTATGAATTCTTATTTCACGCCGTTACGCTGCCGAAATCAAACTGATTTTCTAAGCCAATATCATTGTGTAGTGAATACCATGCCCATTTCTCCATCAAGGGTATTCACCTTTATGCACATTTACTTATTGATTATAAAGTTTCATGTATGAATTCCACATTCCTTTATCGTGGAATAAATTATTATGTTTTATGAATCCATGTTTTATGATCCATGTGGCACACTTATGCATGAAATGAAATGTTTAAGAAGGGTGCGCCCTTTATAGCGCTCAAATGCATTGGGTAAAGTATAGTATCATGATACGTCATGTGAAATGAGTGTTGACTCATTCTAATTCAAGTTCAACGAGGGTTTACTCATGCTTCAAGTGCAATGAGGGTTTACTCATGCTCCATGTGCAATGAGCCTTGGCTCATGCTAATTCATTGTTAAGTGTTGCTGCCACATTTCCATGTTATGGTTATCATGCTTTATCATGCCTTTATGTTCATGTTACTCTAATGCTCTATTGATTTTCCTATTGCCTAACATGTATTGTACTCCTCATGTTATTCATTGTGTACTCCCTTACTGGGCTTTATAGCTCACCCTTTTCTTATGCATGTCCTCAGGTTATCTCATGCAATGCTAAGTACGAAGGAATGTAGTGGTCATGTAAAGGAAGTTTTCAATAAAGATGTTGTATTTCAAGTTTAAAGTTTTTATTTAATGATCCTAATCCCCAAATACACTAAACCTCTCGATCTTATTTTTTTTATCAAGTGAAGTTTTATGTAATAAAGCATGCTTAAGTTGTAATAAAAAGCAGGGTTGTCATAGTTGGTATCAGAGGATGGGTTTAGTTATTTTTGGGATTAGGAAACCCTAGTAAAGCCTTAGATACAAGACTAAGTATAATAAAAACATCCCTAAGTTTTGGTAAATACTAAGTAAGTGGTTTATAAAACAAATACATCCCTGTCTGGATACGAGCAGGTAGAGGCGGCTCTGGCACAGATGTATCCTAGGGGTAAAACCCGAAAACACCGCTTTGAGCTAGAATCGAACGGGAACTGGTGCACGACAACGGGCCTTGCTGCACTCTTGGTTACGACACTCCCGGGGGATATGTTTTGATAAATTCACAATCTTATTATGAACCCTTATTAAGGAAAAAAAATGCCCCTAAGAATATATGTTAGAAGGAAGATCATGAAAAGCCTGGATTGAATCCTATAGACTCATGAGTTAAAGAGATTAAAGTTTATTTATAAGTCATCAACTTTTGTCTTTGGATTAACCTTTATGTGTTACCCCTAACTTTCCTTTTATTCCAGCCAATGGCTGGTAATAGGAGAACTCGGGCTAACAACCGTTGTGAAGATCAATGTGATGATTGTACTTATGAGATGCCCAATCCAATGGGAGCGGGAATCGCGAACTTTGTCATGCTTCTCTCTCAGCTAACTCAAGTTTTGAATAGAAACACGGGTCAAGAGGAACGTTCAACCCCCCCTAAGAAAGAACAAGTCGCTATCGAGAGCTTCATGAGACAAAGGCCTCCTACTTTTAGTGGATCATCTGATCCCACGATCGCTGAGCAATGGATCAACTCCATTGAAAAGATCTTCTCTATCCTTCAATGTTCTGAACAAGAGAAGGTTCTCCTGGTGGCTTATCGTATGGAGGGTGAAGCTGATCAATGGTGGACGTTGATCAAAAATACGAAGCCTAAGGAGGAGATCGAGGCTTTGGAATGGAAGGAATTCCGGAAGATGTTTTTCAATAAATATTTTCCGCGCACCCTCCGTCTTAAGATGGAAAGGGACTTCCTTTCCCTCAAGCAGAAAGATGAAGAATCTGTGGGAGCATACGAGGAAAACTTCACAAGGCTTGCACGATACGCTTCCGGCTTTGTCGTAACCCCCGAATGCAAGGTTGACCGCTTCTTTGGTGGGCTGAAGCCTAGCTTGCGGAAAGCATTAGCGATCCGTGACTTCGACAGCTATGAGGAAATTGTCCGATGTGCCCTCAAGGTTGAAATGGAGATTGGAGAATCACAGGGGTATCATGGGGACAAGAAGCGTAAGGTGTACTTCAATGCTGGTGGTCCGATGGATAAATCCAACGGTGCTAAGAAGTTCCAGCACCCCACTTGCCAAAAGTGCGGAAAGAAGCACCTTGGAAATTGCCTTAGGGGGACAAGAAAATGATTCAAGTGTGGAAGAGAAGGGAACCTAGCTGTTAACTGTCAGCAAGAAGGACCCGCGGCTATGAAAGAGGAGAGTAACGCTCCGTTCGAACCTCAACGTGTTGTTCAATGCTACAAATGCAAAGAACCGGGTCATTTTACAAATCAGTGCCCTAATCCAAGGGTTATCAGAGGCAACCAGCAACCTCCAAGACAGCAAGGAAGAACTTTTACCATCACTTCTGCCGAAGTGAACCCCGAAAACGAAGTGGTGATAGGTACGCTAGTTATTCATTCAATAATAGCGAATGTACTTTTTGATTCAGATTCTATGCATTCTTTTATATCTCAAAAGTTTAGTAGAACAATCACTGCACCACCAAAAATCATGGAAGTAAAGATGTCTGTGAGTATGGAAAATGGGGCAATCATTGCATCCCATAAGTATAAGTCCTCCCCTGTTATAATATGTGGATTGAATTTCCCGGTGAACCTCATCATACTCCCTCTGGTTGAATTTGATGCAATTCTTGGCATGGATTGGCTTTCCTTATATAGAGCCAACATAAATTGTCGGGAGAGGGAAATCACACTGCATATGGAGAATCGACCCCCGATTCTTTACAAGTGTCAGGAGGAAGATGAATCTCATTTAGCTCCATCATCTCAAGCATGGATATTACTGCCTTATGAGCACGCATATCTGGCTCAGATGATTGAGTCCAAGGAAGAAACCACCCTGGAAGAAATGTCTATTGTGAGGGAATTCGCTGAAGTATTTCCTGAGGAACTTCATGGTCTTCCTCCAAGAAGAGATGTTGAGTTCTCAATTGAACTTATACCTGGGGCGCTACCAATATCCAAGACTCCATATAGGATGGCTGTTGTTGAGCTTGAAGAGCTGAAGAAACAACTACAGGAGAATCTGGATAAAGGGTTTATACGCCCAAGTGCATCACCATGGGGTGCACCAGTCCTCTTCGTCAAGAAGAAGGATGGGTCAATGCGGCTTGCATCGATTATCGTGAACTTAACAAAATCACGATAAAGAACAATTATCCTCTCCCAAGAATCGATGACTTGTTTGATCAGCTCCGTGGAGCACAATACTTCTCCAAGGTGGACTTGCGGTCGGGATATTATCAAGTAAGGGTGAAGAAGGAAGATATCCCCAAGACTGCTTTTCATATAAGGTACAGGCACTATGAATTCATAGTAATGCCTTTCAGACTCACCAATGCTCCATCAATATTCATGGACTTGATGAATAGAGTCTTTAGAGATTACCTAGACAAATTTTTGGTAGTCTTTATAGATGATATTCTAATATACTCCAAAACCAAGGAGGACCATGAGGAGCATTTAAAAACTGTACTAGAGACTTTGCGCAAGGAGAATCTCTATACAAAGTACAGCAAGTGTGAGTTTTGGTTGAAGGAAGTCTCGTTCTTGGGCCATATCATCACAAGCAATGGGATATCTGTGGACCCCTCCAAAACAGATGAAATTGAGGGATGGTCGAGGCCAACATCAGTAACTAATATCCGTAGCTTCTTGGGGTTAGCTGGATATTATCGACGATTTGTGAGAAATTTCTCACGATTGTCCAACCCTCTTACCAAGCTAACTCGAAAGGGAGTAAAGTTTTCTTGGAGTGATGAATGCGAAGAAAGCTTCAAGGAGTTGAAAAGGAGGCTTCTCACTACACCCGTGCTCACTTTACCCACAAGTGGGGATCTTTTTGTGGTATTCAATGATGCTTCAAAGAAGGGATTAGGACGTGTGCTGATGCAGAATGATAAAGTGATATCCTATGCCTCAAGGCAGTTGAAAATCCATGAGCGAAACTATCCAACGCATGATCTGGAGTTGGCGGCAGTGATCTTTGCCTTGAAAATCTGGCGGCATTATCTCTATGGAGAGAAATGTGAGATATATACTGACCACAAGAGTCTTAAATATATATTCACACAGAAAGAGCTTAATATGCGCTAGAGAAGATGGATAGAGCTCATCAAGGATTATGAATGTTCAATACATTACCACCCTGGGAAGGCGAACAAGGTGGCGGATGCCCTAAGTAGAAAGGATCCAGCGATTCTATCAATGAAGAGAATTGAGAAGGATCCAATCTTCTTAGACTTGATGAAGATGGACGTGGGAATCATAAAGAAGGGAACATCGTCAATACTTTCACAAATGATTGCTCAACCATCTCTTTTGGAAAGGTTAAAAGATGCTCAAAAGGATGATGCGGGAATCCAAGAAAAAGTGGAAGATATCAAAAAGGGAAAATCCTCAGAGTTTAATGTTAATGAAGAAGGAATTGTGCGGTTTGGGAAAAGACTATGTGTTCCATCAAGTTCGGAGCTGAAGAAGGAACTTTTGGATGATGCACATAGTTCAAATTTCTCTATTCACCCAGGGAGCACAAAGATGTATCGAGATCTCTGAGAAAACTTTTGGTGGGATAATATGAAGAAGGAGATCGCTGAATATACATCAAAGTGCATGGTGTGTCAGCAAGTGAAGGCAGAGAGGCAGAAGTCTAAGGGGATGATGCAACCATTGCCCATACCAGAATGGAAATGGGAGAACATCACCATGGACTTTGTCACCGGACTTCCAAGGACATCCAAAGGTAACAATGCAATCTGGGTTGTTGTGGATCATCTTACAAAGATTGCACACTTCATTGCTATTCGAGAGGATTTCTCTTTGGATCAACTGGCACGGATATATATCAGGGATGTGGTACGGTTGCATGGAGTACCACTATCTATTGTTTCTGACCGAGATCCAATATTTACCTCTAAGTTTTGGAAGAGTCTTCAACATGCTCTGAATACTGAACTGAACTTCAGTACGGCCTATCATCCTCAAACTAATGGCCAATCCGAGCGGACTATCCAAACACCTGAGGATATGTTGAGATCGTGCTCAATGGACTTTAAAGGAGGATGGGATCAACATCTTCCTCTGGTTGAGTTCTCTTATAATAATAGTTTCCACTTGAGCATCCAAATGGCATCATATGAAGCCCTGTATGGGAAAAGGTGTAGAACACCAGCATGTTGGGATGAGGTCGGTGAACGTAAGCTGCTTGGACCAGAAATGGTCGAAGAAATGGTGGAGAAGGTGAAAACCATTCAGCAGCATATCAAGGTAGCCCAAAGTCGACAGAAGAGTTATGCAGATAATTGTCGACGAGACCTTGAGTTTAAAGTTGGAGACATGGTGTTTTTACGCATATCTCCGTGGAAAAGGTCATGAGGTTTGGAAAGAAAGGGAAGTTAAGTCCAAGGTACATCGGCCCCTTCGAGATTCTTGATCGTGTTGGGGCTGTGGCCTATCGACTAGCACTTCCACCTACTATGTCCAAGGTGCATGATGTCTTCCATTTATCCCTCTTAAGGAAGTACATACCAGACCCTTCACATGTACTCTCTTCCGAGGTGGTACAATTAGAAGACGATCTTTCTTATGAGGAGCAACTAGTGAAGATCTTGGATCGTAGAGAAAAAATTCTACGAAATAAGACAACGCCCCTCATCAAGGTGTTGTGGAGAAACCACAAGTTTGAAGAAGCAACTTGGGAGTCGGAGGATATGATGAAGCTGAGTTACCCACATTTGTTTTAGTGTGGGAAAAGGAAAATTTTGAGGGTGAAATTTCTTAAGGGGGGAATATTGTAACGACCCGAAGTTTCATTAATAGAAAATCCCTCTTGATCCAGTTAAATGTTTCTTTATGAAAAATGTTTTTATAAGATGTCAACTTCTTTAGTTTTATGTTAAGAATTGTGACCGTTATTTTTATATCCGTTGAACAGTGATCATCTGAGTAGTATAAATATAAGGCTTTAACGAACACATTTCTACTCAGACAAAGGAAGAGATGGCCTCATCCAGTAGAATTGCCCCTTACGAAGCCCATTTGTCAGAGCTCGGAAAAGAGGTGGCGTCTTTGGGCTTTGCCCTTGACCAAGCCCAAGCTGAGCTTCATCAAGTCAAGCTCGAACGTGATCGTCTACGGGAAAAGTGGAAGTTGATTGAAATTACCACTCGAGCGATGTTATCCGAGCCGCCCCAAGAGTCTGTCACCATCGCACACCTTACCCTTAGGTCTTATGCGGCTATTTTAAGGGGTTATGTAACAAATAAGTAGCACCATGTTCATGTACATTATTTTTTTATATAATAATGAATATAATTTCTAGTCATTTTTGATACATTGTAATTAGTTTTTAAAGTACAAATGGTGTTTTTAGTTATTATTTAATTAAGAATTATATTTTATTAAATTAAAGTATTTTTGAATTAAATAATATTTTAATAAAATATTATTATTAATATTAAATTAATTTTTTATTAAGTATAAATTATCTTATAATTTTATGAATGCAACTAAAATTTTTATTAAGGTTTGAAATCCATTTCTGTCAAAACCCGTGAATTTTTTTATAAATGTCGGTTTTTATTTTAAAAGTGAAAATTCACATATTTAGAAAATTATTTAGATAAAATAAATATTATTTTTGGAATCAGGACGTCAAAATTATCCAACGATGAATTTTTCATAATTTTCTGAGACAGTCAAATTTTTGGGTAAAAATTAAATACCATTTAAATATATAATGTGTTTTATGACATCATAATGACCCAATGGTGATGTAATAAAATAACATAATCCTTATGTTCGGCCAATATGTGTTTTATCATTAAAATAATGAGTTTTTGGGTTTGTTTGACTTACTTTTCAAAGCATTAATGGATCCCTCAAGACTTATTCAACACTTTTCCTTTTTAAATTAATTTCCATGGGAGTATGACTCACCTCCACATAAGAAACCCTAATTTTTTAATAAGTTCGGACCTTGGACTTGTAAAATATTGTTTTCCTCTTTCCTTTTCTAGAAACCATGGGCAAATACCATGGGATGGTTTGTGGTTTGGATTATTTTAATATAAGGGGTCCCAAACCTAAATAATAAAGAACTCTCTCACCTTTCCTATATAAACCCACCCAAGCTCCCACTTCATCCTCACTAAAATCCCTTGGAGTTCGTCCAACCTCTGCCCTACTCTCTATAGAATCCTCCCAAGGTGCCCCAAGCTCCCATGAAGCCTCTCACAAGCCTCTCTCTAGCTTTTGGAAGCACACTTCCAAGTAAGGGTTTTTTCTTCCTTTCTCATTTTTGTCAATTTTCTTTAAGTTGTATTGCCCTTTTAATTTCAATTATTAATGTTGGGGTATGGTTTCTCACCTCTCCCATACTTCCCTCTTATTGTTTTAATGATGGGAGACCCCTTTCTCTCTCATTAAAATCCTCCCATGTACACCCGTTACTATGCCGAAATTCCGAAAGAAACCTTTTTCTCCTCTTTTATATTCAAGCAATACTTTTGTATCATGAATCTAAATTCCTTTTCAATTGTTGGGAAATGTATCTATATGACCTCCTTACTGTCCATTACATGTAAATATGATGAGGAACCCCTTTCTCTCTCATCAACCTTTTTTATGAATTCTTATGTCACGTCGTTACGCTGCCGAAATCACACCGATTTTCTAAGCCAATATCATTGTGTAGTGAATACCATGCCCATTTCTCCATCAAGGGTATTCACCTTTATGCACATTTACTTATTGATTATAAAGTTTCATATATGAATTCCACATTCCTTTATCGTGTAATAAATGATTATGTTTTATGAATCCATGTTTTATGATCCATGTGGCACACTTATGCATGAAATGAAATGTTTAAGAAGGGTGCACCCTTTATAGCGCTCCAATGCATTGGGTAAAGTATAGTATCATGATACGTCATGTGCAATGAGTGTTCACTCATGCTAATTCAAGTGCAACGAGGGTTTACTCGTGCTTCAAGTGCAATGAGGGTTTACTCATGCTCCATGTGCAATGAGCCTTGGCTCATGCTAATTCATTGTTAAGTGTTGTTGTCACATTTCCATGTTATGGTTATCATGCTTTATCATGCCTTTATGTTCATGTTACTCTAATGCTCTATTGATGTTCCTATTTCCTAACATGTATTGTACTCCTCATGTTATTCATTGTGTACTCCCTTACTGGGCTTTATAGCTCACCCTTTTCTTATGCATGTCCTCAGGTTTTCCCATGAAATGCTAAGTATGAAGGAATGTAGTGGTCATGTAAAGGAAGTTTTCAATAAAGATGTTGTATTTCAAGTTTAAAGTTTTTATGTAATGATCCTAAGCCCCAAATACACTAAACCTCTCGATCTTATTTGTTGTATCAAGTGAAGTTTTATGTAATAAAGCATGCTTTAGTTGTAATAAAAAGGAAGGTTGTCATATTGGTAACCTTTCGAGCCTTTTTAGATTGCTATCATCACAGGGTGAGTTTCACATCACTAGATGGGAGAGAGTTTCTATACAAGGGCGAATGGTATGTCTAGGCAAGCTGAGCTGGACCTGAGCATCGTGGGTGAGGTGACGTGACATCCCGGATTGTGATTTTACATCTGGATGACCAGAAAACTTGTCAGAAAAATTTCCCTTCAGTGGTTGATCATTTTAGGGATGTCTTCCCAGATGACTTTCTAGGTCTACCTATGGAGCGAGAGGTGGACTTCTCTATTGATATTGTGCCAGGAGTGGTACCGGTGTCCAATCCTCCTTATAGGATGGCTACACTTGAGTTGCAGGAGCTCAAGAAGCAGTTGGAGGAGTTGAAGGAAAATGGTTTTATCTGACCCAGTACTTCTCCTTGGGGTTCGCCGGTCCTTTTTGCGAAGAAGTAAGATGGTACCCTCAGGATCTGTGTAGATTATCGGAAGTTGAACCAGTTTATAGTCAAGAACTGATATACCTTACCGAGGATTGATGATCTTTTTTATCAAATTTGAGGAGCATGAGTGTTCTCAAAGATTTACTTGAGATCTAGATATCATCAGTTGCACGTTAGACCATCAGACATACCGCTTACAGCCTTTCGAAGGATATATGGTCTATACGAGTACTTGGTCATGCTGTTCGGACTCACAAACACGCTAGCAGTTTTCATGGCTCTAATGAATCATGTGTTCCACCCATATCTGGATTCTTTTGTGGTAGTATTCGTGGATGATATCTTGGGGTACTCTCACACTCGAAACGACCATGCCACCCATCTTGAGATCATACTGAATACACTAATAGAGAATCAGTTGTATGATAAGCTCTCAAAGTGCCACTTTTGGATGGACCATATTCACTTCTTGGGTCATATTATCTCAGAGGCAGGAGTTGTGATAGACTTGGATAAAGTGAGAGTAGTAGTTTCTTAGGAGCAACCTAAGAATGTGTTTGAAATACAGAGTTTCTTGGGGATGGCTGGTTACTATAGGCTCTTTATACAGGACTTATCCCACTTAGCAGCGCCATTGGAGAGTTTGACTAAGAAGGGTATAAAGTTAGTTTGGTCAGAAGCTTGCGAGATAGCCGTTTAGGAGCTGAAGGGAAGGTTGATATCAGCACCAGTCCTGATACTTCTAGAGAAAGGGAATGGCTATACAGTTTACTGTGATGAATTAGGTATTGGGCTGGGAGTAGTGTTGATGCAGGGAGATCAAGTAGTTGCGTACGCATCTCGGTAGTTGAGGCCACATGAGATGAATTACCCGACGCATGATCTCGAGTTGGTTGTAGTTTTTCATGTGTTACGTTGTTGGAGACATTATCTCTTGGGAGAACATTTTATGGTGTTTACGGACCACGAAAGTCTTAAATACATCTTTACCCAGCGTGACTTGAATTTGAGACAACGAAGGTGGGTTGAATACCTTCAGTCCTTTGACTTCAATCTTGCCTATACACCTGGTAAAGGTAACATAGTAGCTGATGAACTGAGTAGGAAGACTCAGATACAGGCAGTGCCGGAGGCCAGTGGTGAGTGGAAACTTATAGATTTGTTCTCTAAGATGCATTTGGAGGTGCATTATAGTCAGGGACGAACCTATATTTCATCCTTATCTGTAACTTCTACCCTCCTGGATAAAGTGAGGATGAGACAGCTATTAGATTCAGAAGGCCTAGTTCTATGGGAGTCGGTGGCAAGAGAGGACCCTCCTCCTAGTTGGACAATAGGAAATGAAGAGGTACTACGTATCCATGGACGAGTGTGGGTTCCAGGGGATATATTCAAGGATCTGATTCAGGAATTTCATGCTTCAGCTTGGGAAGTAAATCCTAGGGTTACTAAAAAGTACCGTAACTTGAGACATCAATATTGGTGGATGGGTATGAAAAGAGAGGTAGCTAGTTTTGTTACTAGATGTTCCACCTGTCAGTAGGTGAAGGCGGAGCATCAGAGGCCAGTCAGACTATTACAATAGTTACCCATTCCGAAGTGGAAATGGGATGATGTCGTGATGGACTTCATGGCCGGGTTGTCAAGGTCACCTCGTGACAATGATGTCTTATGGGTTGTTGTAGAAAGACTTACGAAGGTAGCTCACTTTTTTCCGATCAAGAAGACCATCGGTGTTGACGAGCTCGGAAATTTTCATATCCGAGAGGTAGTACGCCTTCATGGGGTCCCTTGTTTTATCGTTTCAAATAGGGATGCCCATTTTACATCTCGTTTCTGGTAGAGTTTTCATAGGGCACTGGGTATACAGGTGCTTCTAAGCATAGCTTACCACCCTCAGACTGATGTCCAGTCAGAGCGTACAATACAGGTGCTAGAGGACATGCTGCATGCATACATCCTGGACTTTGGGGGATCTTTGGAGAATCACATACCCCTGGTCGAGTTTTCCTACAATAATAGTTTTCAGGAAACTATTGAGATGGAACCTTACAAGGCTTTATATGGTAGGTCATGATGATCACCCTTGTGCTGGTTGGAGGCAGGTGAGGTATCTTTACTGGGACTATGTCTCATGTTGGAAACTTCAGACCAGGTCCAGTTGATTCAGAAGATGATGGCTACTGCACAGTCTCGTCAAAATCTTATGTTGATCGCCACAGATGACCCTTGGAATTCATGGTTGGGGATCAGGTTTTCTTGCATGTTTCACTGAGGTTGGGACACATGAAAATCAGGAGACAGGGTAAACTTTCACCGAGGTATGTAGGGACGTTTGAGATTTTGGAGAGATTCGGGTCGGTTGCCTATCGGTTGCAGTTACCACAGAGGTACCGGGTCATGCACGACGTCTTCCACGTATCTCAGCTGCGCCATTATCACTCAGACCCGTATCACATTTTTATCCCGAGGAGTTTGAACTTCAGGTTGATGCATCCTTTGAGGACCATTCAATTCATATTGTTGATAGGAGCACAAAGGTTCTCTGAGGCCGGTTAGTTCCTCTCGTACGGGTGTTATGGCAGCATGGCCGAATATAGGACGAAACCTGAGATCGAGTGACCGATGTACATGCTCAGTGGCTAGAATTATTCACAGCTTTATCTTCACCACCCTTAGAAGGGAAATTCAGGGACGAATTTCTTTAAGGGGGGAAGTTTGTAAGAACCCTATTCTTATTCTTGAGGTACAGGTTTCTTATTTTCCTTTTACTTAAGTCTTTTTGAGAAAACAAGGGAAATGTGGGAAAAATCCCAAATTTTTGGGTACATGCCATGTACTTTTGTACACACGCCATGTACTTTTGCCATGTGGTATTAGAATACAGGGCGTGTAGTCTTAGGTGTGAAAACTAACTACATGACGTGTACTGTTTTTCACACACCATGTACTGTGGCTATAGGGGATGAGAATACATGGCGTATAGGCTTGTCGGCGATTAAGGGTGTAAAAACTAAATATACACTGTGTACTTAGTAATACATTCCATGTAATCAATAATACATGCCATGTAATCAGTCGGCAGATGAACATTTAGGTGGTGCAAAGTAGCCGCCAGTGGAAGAGTTAAAAAATAGTACACGTCGTGTACTTGAAAGTACACACCATGTAGTTATGTTTTTTTGTTAAAAATAGGTAGTAGCATTCTGATTTGACATAGGAGGTAGAGAACTCACCAGGAGCCATAGGGGAGGAGTTTGGGACTTGGAGGAGCTCCCGATCGCACACCGGGACTCTGATTCTTCCATCGTTGATCTCGTTTGAACCGCGCAGGTAAGGTCTTCCCTCTTTGTGAATCTTTCCATCCAATTATTTCCCTAAGGGAAGTTATTTGGGTTTCAATGGGTAATCTTCTATCTCATATCTATGTCATTATTGGTTGTTTCAGGAGGCACCTTTCACGTATATCGATCATATGAGATCAAGGTAGGTGGTCTTGTGTTCAATTCCAACTATCGAGTTGATTTTGTGTACTATTGTGCCACGCGCCCATGTTTGGGGTGTCGTATTATTGACACTTTGACTGTTGATATACCTAGAATTTCATAGTTAATCTAATAAATAATTATAAACTACTGTTTGGGATCGTTGCTTTGATCCAGGGCCACCCCGAGGGTGTGTTTCCCTTGTTTAGATGTTTGGCTAGGATACCCGTGGGTATGTCGTGATTATAGAATTTTTGAGTTTTCTTAAGAGGAAACATATATAATTGCTTTCTTATGATTTGGGCTCAGCCTGGTTACTTTCTTTTCTTCTGTTTAGCCTGAGGGAAAGGTTCTATTTAGCCTGAGGGTAAGGTTCTGTTTCGCCTGAGGGAAAGTTTATGTTATGCCTGAGGGAAATGTTTTGTTTATCCTGAGGGCAACGTTACTTGTACCTAAGGGAAGTGTTATGTTTAGCCTAAGGGCAACATTTCTTATGCTTGAGGGCAGTACCTTTTGTTCCTGAGGGAAATATCTCGTATTCCTGAGGGAAATATTTTTTATGCCTAAGGGCAGTCACCTGAGGGTTTCATTTTAGTTTTCCAGAGGGTAAGGATTTGCATGTCTGAGGACAATCTTTACTTTAAATATTCACTGTGGTGATTTCTTTGGTTGTAACCGCCAATCTAAAGCACATGCTTGGAATTGTTAAAAAAATTATTAAAATGGAAATGTAACTGGTAGGGATGGTTACTTTTGAGTACTTCCTAGTTTACTGCATTTTATGATTGCACACTGCTGTTGCACATTTTCACTGACAGTTGGGCACGGGCCTTTGGTGGTTGCCTACTGGGATTTATTTCTCACACCCTGTTTGGATCATGTCTTGGGCCCAAACATGTTATATTTTTGTAGGTGTTGATAAGGGAAAGGGTCCCTACATAGTTACATGATTTTTGCAGAGGAGTAGGAGAGCATGGAACCGAGCTTAGGCTTTCGATTTTGCTGCGTTCCTACTGCACTGCTTTGGTTTTGTTTTTTTGTACTTTTTACCTTGTTTTTTATTGTATCAGATTGCAGTGTATCCTGTTTTGGCTTCTTTCTTATAATTAGAGACATATTACATCATCATATATATGACTGTTGGTTATCTTTTACTTCAATTCCTTCGTCCATTTCAGGTTTATATTGTTTACTGCTTCCACCTTTGTATATTATATATTTTATTCCACTGTGCTACACTTTGACAAATGAGGGCATAGTTTCCCCACTATCACTCCTTGGGCCTCGCTTCTATTTAGCATCCTCTGGCATTTGGGAAAATGCGCTTGAGGTCATGTGACCAACCAGGTTTGGGGCACCCATTATGTGGCTTCTGGAACCGGGACGTTACACATTTATTGATGAATAATAATCCTTATCATGAAGTAAGTTGATTAATTAAATGTTAATAAATGGATAAATTAAAAGGGGATGGTTATGACCTAATTATGGGAAGAACTAAAAGAATTTACGTTGAAATTATTTTTATCAAGATGGGTTTGTAAATGGTAAATAATTCATTGGTCTGAATTTAAAATAAAGATTATGTGAATAAAGTTGGATGGAAAAGTTGGTAAAAGTTGGTGGTAGGAAGAAAAAAAATAAGTTTCATTCTAGATATTGTACGATTATTAGTGTTGTGATAAAAAAGATATTATGATATAGATTAATAAATGAAATAATTTAACAAGGATGGTAAATGGAAATCACTGATGGATGATTTTAAATAATTCATAAAATTATTTCTTGTGTGGATTTATATTTTTGAAACCTGTTTGTGCTATTTTAATGATTATTACTCTAGAATTCCTTTATAGTCATGATCCTTGATTTGGTGATTGTTTGTGGAAGGGACATGTAGTACACCGGGTGATAGATGTGGCTTTGGGATGATTATGTATGGTGGGGGCATTCATGGTAGGGGTAGGTCATGAGGTTGATGCTCAACATGTTCATGATACCCTACTATAATGAGGATGATGTGGTTATTATGGTTATCGGTGGGGAATGTACACATAATGAGTTAAGCATGAGGTTAATATCCTTCATGTTTATATTACCCTTCCAGAATATGGTTTAGGATATGGAATTGTAATATGTGGTTGGTTTTGTGTAATGTGTTGTGTGGTTGATGCCATGAGATGTAATGTTTGGTTGGTTTCATGAGATTTGATATGTGGTTGGTGTCATTATTGGATATTAAATTTAGTTGGAAACGTGGTTGGTTGTGAAAGTATAAAGTTTTGGTTAATGAGATGATGCTTTTCCATTCTCGCTTCCTGGTAAGTTTTAGAGAGATTTCCACCTAAAACTTACCTACCACTTAGATGGTGAATAGATCTTATGAATGGTAAGAGTAGTGATGAAAATATATGGTCTAAGGGTAGGATTGTATTGTAGGAATGAAGGGTTGGTGGCTCTTTTTTAACAACTTTCTTGATAGAGATTCATATGTGATGCCCATAATTTGGGGGGAGGGATCAATTGAGGATTTTCATGAAAGGGGGTGGTATTTATATCCCTCAATCATGTCACTATGTTTAAAATATAATTTCATTTTCCACCTTACTTATTTTTATGTTTGATTTATTATTTTGTTGATTATTTCTCATGTATATTCTTATATATTATTACACATGGATGTTGACCTCTTTAGAGGGATGATCCGACCGAGTATTCCTATATTCTCACCCCACCATAGTTCACTAAGTGTCTATAGGATATAACATTTGAGTTTGGAGCTACTGTTTGGGTAGTTAGAGGGGGCCTTTATAGCTTGGTCTTTTTTCATTTGGATGTATTACATTACTTTTATATAGTTTCATTTGGGACTATAAACTATTGTACCTTTTAGTTATATGATGGAGTTTTTTTGTGATTGTTTATCTTATCTCATCATATTGATGGTAATTCCTCTCACTTGAGTATTTTATACCCTCAGTGCTGGTCTCTAACTTGGGGCCTACCAGAGGTGGGGTTCAGGGGTCAGTCTTTCTCTTCACTCCTAGCCTGGAAGGGTTAACAGTGGGGGGATTTGTTATAGTTGGTGTCCTAGAACCTACTATTTTTTCTTTATATTTCATATATATTCCAAGATATGAATATTAATTAAATTCCCTATTACATATTGTTCATTGTTCTGCACGAATTTAATATAATAATGGTCTAGAGTATATATCACATTGAAAAGGGTATAGAAATTTCCCATTATGATTAGAACCTTGAAATTATATGATGATATTCTTAAAGCTTGTTCTATGATTAGATAACATTATATGATAGGATACATAGTATATTTACTGTCAAGTGTGAGTAATCGTAAGCAGAATATACTTCATGGCATAAAGTTCACACTTCAAAATCTACAATATGGTAGATTATGAGAATAAACCCACCTATAGCAAATCCACATGTTTATGTGTAATTGGATATTCTTATCTATGAGCATGTGTAAAGATCCTTAGACATTAAGATTATTGTTAATGCATGTCACAACTCACACACTTTGATATATTTTCATAAACTGTGACATTATATGATTACGGAGAAGTTAGGTATGTTTGGTGTATCACGAATGATATATTATTAATGAATAAGTCAAGGAAGGATTTGTTACTTCCACCTTTATAGAAGTTGATATCTCAACCCTTTGATTGAAATCAAACCATCCTATTAAATTCCAGGTCTATGGTTTATAGGAGAGTTCATTTTAGATAATCAAATAAGGACATGTTAAGCATATAGGTTGATGACATGGGTGTCCAAACTTCTTGATGAGATATATTTAGAAAATGATTATATTACACAGTGAGTATTCATATGTGGTTGTTTTCATTGCAACATATATTATTCCTCTATGGATGCCTTATTGCATTGCTAGACAGTAATCTTAGAATTTAGGAAATCCCACCTAATGCCACTGAGGAAGAGGCCTAGAGGGTCACACAAGTATTACCTTTGATCTTAGTTAAATATAATTTATATTTAACAATTGGAATAAATAATATTCTCTAGGAAAAGTAGTGATATTTATTCAATATTTATTAAATGATCACAAATATTAAATAAATATTTATTTTCAAGGTAATTGTTTAATTATGTGAATATATAATATTTATTCATATCGTGTTATTCACACGGTAATAAATAATAATTTATTTATTAAACTTATAATTTATTTAGTTATTTGAATATTATGTAAATATTTATTTTACAAAATATGAATAAAATATTTATTTATTTATTGAATGGTTAATATTTATTTATTTATTGAATGAATAATATTTATTTAAATATTTGTTCAAGAATTCGATAAATTTGAGGAGGATAGGAAAAAAAATTTATATCTGGTGATGAATATTTATTTACCATATTGTAAAATAAATATTGATCATTGTGTGAGTTAACATATTCCATGAAATAAAATAATATTAGTTGTTTCGTACGTGGCATGGGGCTCATTTTTAGTTTAATATATTATTAATGGCCTTTATGTAATTAATTAAATATTAAATCATAACCCTATGTCTATAAATAGACTATTTTTTCAATTAGATAAAGGTTAATGGTTGTGCACAAAAATTTACTCTCAAGATCTCACACCTCCTTTATTCCTCTCAAGATCGAGAAAAAAGAGATAGATTATTTTAAGCCTTAAGGAATGTGAAGTGATCAACATGAACAATGAAAGATGATCAATGTTACACTTTAACACCTAGTGGTTCATCGGTATTATTCAGAGATCAAATGAGCACATATGGATTATCACTGGTGGGGATCTACTTTAGGACTTCACTGCATAATGAAAATACCCTGATCGGGTTAGAATGATCAACATCATCAATAAAGAAAGATATCAACACTAAGGTAATATTTAATCCTATTTTTTAAATTAATTATAAATTAATGCAAAAGATCCTCTATATTGGTTCCAGTAAAATTATTTTTCAATATTATTAGGAAAAAAATTCATTGGTCACAGTGGCCATGCTCATATACATTGTGAATGATCCATCGAATATGACAAAATTCAAGTTGGTTATAGGCCCAATAGGAACTTCCATGGTGTCTAGAACCATCAAGTTGTATCAGATCATTCATTTTAAATTTATAATTATTTAATTATTATTTTATGTATTATGCATTTAAAGTTAGTTTTCATTTAATTTAATTCATTTTTGAATCAAATCATCGAGATTCATTCTTCTTCCCTTTATTTCTTCCTCATTTAATATAGATACAATTAAATTTTAATGAATATCATCTGAAGAGCCTGGCTGAAGTTACCGAGAAGTCTATCCAGACAACATGGGATTACATGGCCTATAGCCAGTGTACACGCCATTTATCCCATTTCTTTTAACCAAGATACTACATGAATTAATCTATTTCATTGTGAAATGAAGAAAACATGGTGTATTAAATTATCTAAATATTGACCAGGCCAAGATGGCACATGAAAGTGGGACTACACGTTGTGTAACAAGGTTACACACTATACAGTTCACATGATTTCATGGTGGAAAACATCATGTAACAAGGAGGTTACACAATGTGTGCTAGTTTTATACATCATGTACCCCACAAATGTACATGTAGTAATACATGTTGAGTCCCTGGGCATGTATCAAATATGTACAATGATATTGATACATGGTGTGTAGATAGATGTAAAAATTTTATACCCAACCTATTTATACAGTGAAATTAAAAATTAATTTATTACTCCTTTAAACCTCAATAGTAGGTGGTCTATGTATCGTTTATTGACACATAAATGTTATGTGGGAGATTATATATATATATCAATCAATTAATTAATTTTTTCATAAATTTATAAACTACATACCATGTATAGTTGTAATACATTAGCTACTTTATGTGCATTAAAAGTATTATACATAGCATTAATTAACAAGTGTTTCATGTATAGTTTAATTGAATCATATACACCATGTAATTATATGATAAAATTTTTATGTTAAATGATGTATGAGTAGACTATATACGATCTCTATACAAACTAAGTAGTTTGAATAGGTCCTCATTGAGTTTCTTCTAAGTACAAGTTGTGTACTTATTTTATTAAATTTTAAATAAAATTATTTAATTTAATTTATTTGAAATCACATTGGGTGAGTATCTTCAAGACAGATTGGATAGTGATTAAGATAAACTGAATCAATTGATTAATAAAATTAATTTTCATGTGTTTATATTAATAAAAGAATGGATCTAAGTGAATGATAGCCATATATTTTAAATTCATATTCATTCCACTAGTGTATGGTCATGATCTTTGATCAGCCATTGTATAAAAATATAGTTTATTTTAATTTAATTATTGTGTGGGTTTTTTGTAATTATTTTATTAATTTAAATTGACAGCCTACAAGTCATCCCTTCCTTATTATTATGTATGGGTCTATGTGTCCATGGTTTATTTTATATAAAACCCATTTTTGGTACCCTTCACCTGTGTGTGAAGTAAAAGTATTTTAAAGATGGAGAAACCAAGGGCATGGAGTTGGTTCAAGGTATATATGAGGTGAAACAAAACAAAGGGGATATATAGGATATAGGTGGGATAATATATACTTGAGCTTATACTATCTCAAGGAATTTTTTTCCTTGGGTTCAATGGTTTGTTTATTATCCACTCAATAATAAATCCTCTATTTAAAGCTCTCTATTAGGCCATGATTTATTTATTTTAATTTTTTATGTATGATTTATTTTATTGATGAAAAATCTTGATCACGTGAATAAATAGATTAATATGAAAGGATGGAAATAAAATAAAATTATTATACGTAAATATTTTATCGATACGCTGTTAAGAAGTAAAATCCCCATAATATTAATAAGAAATTTAAAATATAAAATATGAAAATTTACACTTAATAACCAAAATACCTCTTGTTAATATTAAGTATTTTTTCCTTTAATTCTCTGAATTAAGATGAACACATAGTTAAATTGTCGATTCAACCACCATTGATGAAAATTTTAATTATTAGGAAGTCTTAACTTAGATAGTGGGCCAATATAAATAAATTTGTATTGGGTTTAATGGAATTGGTTTGTCTAACACAAATTTGGAGGCACGTGTTGAGGAAATCCAAGTTAGGATTTTTGGATTGGGGAGTCCACTCAACAGATCAAGGTGTCACAAGTTTGTAGTTTGAAATACCACCAACATAAATACTTTCTTATAATTTTCATGTCCATCATTTGGATTATAAGAAGGGTAATGGAGATCTTTTACACTAGAATGTCCACACAATGGGACATTTTGAGTTTAATGGTGAGTGTTATTGAGACTTGATAAAATAGTGGGAGACTTAATTAAATTAAAATTATTATGTCCCAAATAATTTGTAATCATGTGAAGTACTAATAATATGATCTCTTATTCAATATAAAATAATTACAAGTTCATTAACCACATAATACCTATGAATAATTCTGGAGAAAGGTCTTATCCTAATTGGAAGCGACTTCTAGATATGGTTCATATGCCTATAGGTAGTGTTGTACATTGAATATAAGTCTTATATACTAAAATATTCAATCCCTGATCCTCCTGTTAAGGAGGTGACTGATAAGGAGTTTATTTTCTTCAAAAAAATACTTGAATGATGCACTAGATGTTTGGTGTTTTATGATTTTATCTGTTTCAAGTAAACTCATCAAGTCATATGAGAACATGGATGCATATATCATGCTCCAACATTTCCTTGATCTTTATTAGGAGAGACAAAAGTAGGAATAATTTGAGATATCCAAGGTTCTCTTCATAAGAAAACTTATAGAAGGTATGCTATCTAGGGCTCATGTTGTCAAACTCATTTTATATATTGAGATCCTAGAGGTTATAAGGTTTATGTTTCTTAAATAAATATGCATTTATTTCATTCTTTCATCACTCCCTAAGAGTTTCTCCAATTTTTTTATATTTTTTAATATGAATATATAGAAGCATGTCCTATATATTATCACTCTACTTAATCAGTTAATAAGGATATAAAGCATGAAAATCCTCCTATCCTTATGGTGAATAAAAGTAAAGTCCAGAAAAAGATCTCCATGAATAACTCTAACTCTAAATATTCTTTTCAATAACCTTACAAGAATAGGAGGGTCAAGGGGCGATCAAGAGAAAATTTTGTTTGTTTTTAATGTGGAAAGAAGGTCCAGTGGAAGAAAAATTACACCCAAACAAAGAAGCATAGATATGATTTAGGTACATTTGTTATCGATTGAAATTTATCTATTTATATAAATTGGGTATTGGATATAACATGTGGTGCTAACATATATCTTCAAATATAGAAACCAAGTAGTTTTTGAAAGAATGTCTGTGGTGAGGTGGATTTATGAGCAACCAATAGATCCAAACTTTCTATTATGTCTATTAGATATTACCACCTCAAATGTTCGACTGGAATGATCTTGGTTTTGAAATATTGTTATTATGTGTCATCATTTACTAAAAATATTGTTTCTCTACCCAAACATGATACAAATGGATTTATTTTAAAATTTAAAAATAAGTGTTTCTTCTTTTATAAGGAAAATATTTTTTATGGTAAGGCATATTTAAATAAAGGTATTTACATGTTGGATTACATGAACTAAGTAATTTCAATCGATAATGAAGATATTTCAAATGAATCATACCACACTAAACTATGGTATCAATGACTATGTCATATAAATGAAACATGTTTGACCAAGTGAAAACAAGATAGTTATTTGGATTCATTTGAACTAAAACCACTTGGTGTATGTCTCACATGTTTACAAGTAAAAATGAAAAAATCCCAATTTAGTGGAAAATATTAAAGGGCCCCATAGATTCTTGATTTTTTGTATACTAATGTGTGTGGTACATTTCCTATAAAATCCAGGGGTGGGTATTCACACTTTATAACTTTTAATTATAAATTAAATAGATATGGATATATCTACTTAATGAGGTATATTTCATATTTCATTGACCAATTCAAGGAATGAAAGAATGAATTTTAGAACCATCTTGGTAATAAGATTAAGAAACTACACTCTGACTATGGTGGAGAATTTCATAATCAATATTTAAATAATTATTTATGGGAGTTTGGGATTATTTCCCAACTCACTCCTCCTTATACACCATAATGTAATGGTGTAAGTGAAAGGAGGAACCATACCTTATTGGAAATAGTGAGATAAATAATGAGTCATGTGAGTTTCCCATTATCCTTTTGGGGACAAAAATTATAGAAAACAACACACATTATAAACTAAGTTCCAACTAAAGTGATAAATGGTATTCTATATGAACTTTAGTATGGAAATAAACCTGTGTTATTTCATGTATGAGTGTGGGGTTGTGAAGCATTTGTTAAGGAAATTTCCAGAAAAAAAAAACTTTAATCTCAAGGCACTAAGTGTTTCTTTATATGATACCCTTAGGAAATGAGGGGATATTAACTATATATCCCCTCATATAAGAAGGTTATGGTTAAAAAAATTCCATATTCATTAAGAGGGATCATATCTCTTAAATAGATATTAGGAGGGAGATAGAATTTGAAAAGTTTTAGGCTCAAGATACACAAGAGTTTCCATAGGAATAGATTCCATAAATCATCATTTAAAATGAGTTTTTAGTGTTATAAATACTATATAAGAGTATAAGAGAGGTTAAATAAACACAATGGTATGGTTTTCTAGCCACCAAGGATGGTGAATAATTTTTAGTTTATAATAATGATTTTATAACCTACCAGGGATTAGTAAGTCAGATGGAAGATTCCAAATGGTAAGAATACATGAATTTTGAAATGGATTCCATGTAAAAAACTATGTATAGGTTTTTGTATATTATACATTGGATGTAAATCATATTGGTTGTAAATGGGTATTCAAGAATAAACTGTACATGGATGAACAAGATAGTGACTATAAGGCATGATTGGTCTCAAAAGGGTTCAAACAGTGTTTAGGAATAGACTACATAAAAAACTTTTAACTAGTTTCTATGCCAAAAATAATAAAAAATTATACTTTCCATGATATCTTACCATGACCATGAGATTTTTAAGATGGATGTTAAAATATATTTCCTAAATTAGAACCTTTAAGAAGGTTTTAGTATAACACAACCTAAAGTATTTGTGACTCCTAAGTATTCCAACATGGTATGAAAGTTTTAGAGGTCAATTTATGGATTAAATTAATCATCCAGGTCATTGAACATTAAGTTTGATTAATCCATAAAAAAAATTGGTTTCATAAATAATGAATGTGATCCTAATATCTATAAGTGGCTTATTGGGAGTATAGTCATTTTTCTAATAATTTGTATTGATGAAAAACTACTTATTGGAAATGAAATACTGGTATTACAATCCTTTATGGAATGGTAACATAGTTACTTATCCATGAAGGGATTAGGTGAGACAACATATATTCTTAGGATCAATATCTATCTTGATAGATCCAAGAGGCTATTTGGACTAAGTTAAAGTATTTAAATTGACAATATAATGAAGAGATTCAATATGGAATAACCCAAGATAGGTTTTTTCCATTATCACATTACATTAATCTTTCTAAGAAAATGTGTTATGAAACACATGAGTAAAGATATAGGATGGTAATTACTCCTTATGTGTTGGTGATTGGGTCAGTCATGTATGTTATGATATGTACTATTCTATATATCGCATCTGCCTTAAGTATGGTATGAAGATATCAAACTGACCTAGGTGACTGTAATTGGATGGAAGTCAATACTATCCTTAAGTATTGAGGCATACTAAGTATATGTTTTTTTCTATGGAGGATATGTGGATCTAGTCATCAAAGGATAAGAAGATGATAGTTTCCAAATACATCAAGACATTATGAAATCATAACCGACATACATCTTCACTCCCAATGGAGGTTTTTTGAGTTAGAATAGATAAAAACAATCCATGGTCATCGATACTAAAATTGAGACTTCGTATATTTCAGTTTATAAGGTAGTAAAATAATGGATTTGGATATGAAAATTAATCCAAGATATTGATGTGGTGCCTAGCAGTAAAGACCCTACCACACTCTATTGTGATAATACTACAATGGTGGCTCTTGAAAAGGACCAAGGTCACATCATCAGATGAATCACATACTTCATAAATATCATCTATTGATGTATTTTTCTCAAAGAGTGGATGTCGCAATGAGAATACTCTCTATGGAAGAAAACATGATATACCCTTTAACTAAAGACTTAACTCAGCAGAAACATGATCATCATGTGAGATCTAGTGAACTAAAAGTCATTAATGGTTGGCTCTAGACTAGTGGGAGTCTATTGGAGTTGGTGTCATAGAACCAAATGTTTATTATTTAGATTGAATTTATATTAAAATAGGCAAATAATAATTAAATACCTTATTACATATCATTCATTATTCTATGAGACTTTAATGTAATAATGTCCTAGAGTATCGGTTGCATTGAAAAGGGTATAGCGGTTACCCTCTTGGGTGAAAAACTTGAAATTCAATGACTATATTATTAAACCTCTTTCTAAAGTTGGATAAAACTATATAATAGTGAACGTGGTATATTGGATGTTAGGTGAAATTACTCGTAAGCATATGAGACAATATCTCATAAACTTTACACTTCATGATATCCAATACATGATATTATGTGAATAGACCTGCTTATAGGAAATCCACATTTTTGTGTGTTATTAGATGTATAGTGATCTTTAGACTTTAATATTATTATTAATGCATGTCATGACTCCTTCACTTTGATTTATTTTCATAAACTGTGATGACATGTAATCGTGATGAAGTTGGGTATGTTGGGTTCATCATGAATGATATATTATTAATGAATATGTTGAGGAAGGATTTATCCATTTAATATTTATAGAAGTTCATATCTTGACCCTTTGATTGAAAAGGAACCATCACATTAAATTCCATGTCCATGGTGTATAAGAAATTTAATTTTAGATAGTAAAATAAATATGTATCAAGCATATATGTTGATGACATGGGTGCACAACATGCTTGATCAAATATCATGGAAAATGGATTATATTACACAATGAGTGTTTATATGTGATTAATGTTGTTGTAACATATATTCTTCCTTTATGTGTGTCTTGACCCATTTCTAGATAGTAACCTTGGACTTTAAGCAAGCTCGCCTAATGATATTGAGGAAGGATCCTAGAGGGTCACACACAAAGTATTTACTTTCATCTTTGTTAAATATAATTTATATTTAAATAAGAGAATAAATATTATTCTCCAAATCAAGAAGTAATATTTATTCAAGATTTAGTAAATGATCACAAATATTAAATAAATATTTATTCACATAGTAATTGTTTAATTACATGAATATATAATATTTATTTATCTTTTGTTATTCACATAGTAATAAATAATTATTTATTTATTAAATAAATAATGTATTTAGTTATGTGATTATTAAATATATATATATATTCACCAGACTGTGAATAAAATATTTATTTTTTTTATTGAAAGAATAATGTTTATTTTAATATTTATTCATAAATTTGATAAATGTTGGGGAGGACGAGCAGGCCAGTTTTTATTTGGTGATGAATATTTATTTACTAGATTATAAAATAAATATTTATCTTTTCATGAGTTAGAACATGCTATAAAATAAAATTATTTTATTATTTTATTACATGGAATGGGATTCCTTTGGGGATTAATATTGTGACATCCCACCCCATCTCATTGGATTAAGAGGGCAGAGGAATGCTACTTGTCCTTAAGTGACATTCTCAAGGCGCCAAAGGCTGGTAACAAATGTTGAGGGCTTCGAGAATAATTTGGGGAATGATTTTACCTTAATAAAAAACCAACCAACCAAACAATACTTTATCCACAAACTACATGATACATGTCAACAAAACAACCAAACTCATACATTTCCAAAAGATAACCAAGTTGTTCCATACTAATTCCCAAAAACCAAAACAACCAAACCATACTAACACAATATCAGAGTACCATGAAAAAGACTAAACAAGAGAACCATATAACACCAAGAAACACTCCACAACTCCACTCCAAGCTCCATGCTCCAAGCACCACACCTCAACTAAGCATCACAACTAACTGCTAGCAAATGAAAATACTTTACCTTTACTTATGTCCCGGAATACGACATCTGCCAGAGCACCCAAGTTCCAATGCAGGGGTGATTAATAATACTTAGTAGGTTTTCCCCAAATTAATTTCTTACACACACCACAAGGATAAAACCATTAGCACATTCATATAAAACAATTTATATAAAACATTCAACAATGAAATAACTTCCCACAAGACAAAAACACCCTTACCAATCCACCTTTTCCCAAACTATGCAACCCAAGGGAAAGACAAACAACCATGCCATAATCCATTTCACCATTTCACATTATCACAAAAAATTCCATCATTGCAAAACCACACACAACAAGGTAACCATTTCGATGGGACTTCTGCCCATCCTGTTCACCCATTCTCAACTAGTGGTAATTCCCACCCACTTATCCTTTGATGGTGGCCCTTCTATCCACTATCCATCCCCTTATTATAGTGTTACTTCTCGTCCACTTACACACAATAAACACAATACAATTCCATATTGAAAGAGTTCTATCGTGGGTTCCCTTAAATGATTAGTGTGATTTTGGGGTACTTAGGTGCAGTAGAGTGGCTGACCAAGGTCGTTTCTCAAAGGAGGAAGTAAGTTAAAACAACTTTTTAAAGGTATTATAAAAATAAAATAGAATACAATTAAAACACTAATTTAAAGGATGGGGGTTGTTTATAGTTTATAAATATAGAAGAATTTTGCTGGAAGAAGATTGTATTTTTTTTTTTTTTGAAATGTAAGTTGATTAACGAAGCACAACGAGAAGATATTTTTTTAGAAAATAATTTAAAAGGAGTAATTGATCTAACTATACCTCTTCATTTAATTATTAATCATTATCATTTAAATAAATATCCACTTAATTATGATCCTCTAATTTGTTAACCCTCGAACCCTACGAGAGTTAACTTAACCACAAAGATGAAATTACTTAAAACCTAGGCTAGCTTCGGAACACGCAATCGCAGCATCCTACTTTGATTGTTGTTCTAAGGATAGCCTATGGTCAGTGGTTAATTAGAGTACATATCCATTATGGAAATGAGGATTAATTGTGTTTAGGTATTATATTTGAACTCTATAAATTTATCATGTGTGGTCTTGTATTACCGATTAAGATCGCGCTCTCACAATTTACACAAAATCTCGACCTCGCATGTTTTTGTGTTAATTGTTCAATTGCTTGATTAGTTTATAATAATTTAAAAACACAATTCATGGATCATATTAATTTAATTACATTATCTCAGTGATTCAAAATAATTAAATAAATAGGGTAGAAGATAGATCAATCACTAAAAAACTACTCTTCCATGGGTGGTGTGGTCATCGTGGAGACATTTTGTATGAGCAAAGAATTGAAAGGGTAGAACCCAATATCATCTCCACTATTGATTCCAATCCAATTAGGAAGATTAAAAGAAGAATAAAGGGGAAGAACACAGAAGATTATTTGAATAAAAATTCAAGATACAAACATGAAAGAAAAGAAATACAAAGAGGAGGTGTGAGAGGAGAGCCTTTTTGGAAGAGAGGTTTGCACAAAGCCTTACTTCTTCCAAGAGATGTGAGGGGATACCAAGAGACACCATTTCAGACACACCTTCCCAAATCCTCGATCAGACCCCCCAAAGAGTTAAAACTCTCTTTAAATAGAGTTTGTTAGTGCTAGGGTTACATAACTTTATTAAATTTGATAGGGAAATTATGCCAAATATTTTAATCCCACTTGCACTGCATAGTTGACCTCAAAAACACATAAATTGTCCGGCCTTCTAGAAGTATTAGTTGTGAAAAATCATTTCCTAGAGATTCTCTCAAAAGTTGGGCTCAATCCAGTCCCGGATGAAGAAGATACGGCCCAAATGGTGAAGTGATGTCCAATCTGGATAGTTCAATCCATCTTTGTCTTCATTTCCCATTTACTCCCCTCAGATGCACGATCCAGCTCCCATGTCCTAAATAGAATTTGTAACCCATTAAGTCTGGAACACGATTGAAATTTTTTAAGTCAAAATATTGTACATAACAATATTTATGCTCGAAATACTATAGTTAATTTTAAAAGGGTAAAACTGGATTTTTCATCAAATTTGCAAATGAATGATCTAATCCCAAATATTTCATAATTGGACATATTTAGCACAATGTGAGGAAATTATGTCATTTATTATATATAAAATATTCAACAAAAATAGTGTTTTATCAACTCTCCCACACTTACCCTTTTTCACTCCTGGGAAAAACCTCATATCAAGTAAATATCAATATCAAATCAAAACCAATTTTAAAACACATATCCTTGAGATAAAACAATTACACACCAAAGAGGGTTTCTTAGAGAACCCCCATTGTCTCCCCATGCATGGTTTCTTAGAGAACCCCCATGGTTTCCCTTAACCGTGCTCAAATTGTGCGCCCTTAGAAAATCCTCCAACCTTATTCAAACCCCTTCCAAACTCTCTCAACCTCTTCCCAACTCATCCCAATCACTTTAAACACATAAAAAGGCATAAAAAGTATACATAACTCAAATTAGGGGTATTAAATTCTCCCCACCATTGTACTTTCTATACTTGGAAAGTAGAGAACCATCTCATTGTTGAAAGGGCTCGGGCCATTGCTCGAAAATCTCTTTCTACCACTCCCAAGTCTCCTTCTGAATCTAACCATGCTGCCACAATCCTCACTGGCACATGCACCAAGGAAGCATTCAGTTCTATCTCAACATGATCCCAACAAATCACATGGTCATGATCTGGATGATACTTTTTCAACTACAACACATGAAACACATTGTGCACTAAACTAAACCATGGTGGAAAATCCAAGCAGTAAGTCACCTCTCCAATCTACTCAAGTATCTCAAAAAGCCCAATATACCTTGAAGATAACTTACCCTACTTCCCAAACAAACAATGTCCCAACCTAAGAGAGATTCTCAAAAACACATAATCACCCACCTCAAATGACAATGGTCGTCGATGATGGTCTTCATACGATTTTTTATGACTTTGAGCCGTCTACATCCTCTTCCTAATCAACATGATTTTCTACATAGTCTCTTGGACAAGGCTTGGTGTATTCATAAAAGTCTCTCCTATTTCCACCCAAAATAGTGGAGAACAACAGGGAAACCCATATAAAGCCTCAAATAGATCCATATGTATCTAAGCCTGGTGACATTTATTGTAGGATAACTACACCAATGGCAAGTGCTCCTCCCATGAACCACCAAAATCCATCACACAAGCCCTTAACATATCCTCAAAGGTTTATATTGTCCTCTCGGAATGGTCATCCATCTAAGGATGATACGTCGTGATCATAGTCAACTGTGTTCCAAGATCTTTCTATAAGGATTTCTAGAAACGAGATTTTAACCTCAGATATCTATTTGATACAATTGAAACTAGAACACCATGCCTATTTACCATCTCCAGAATATATATTTTGGATAGATCTTTCACCGTATGAGATTCATGAATCGGGATGAAATGGGATGAATTTGTGAGTCGATCCACAATCGCCCATATGGCATCATTCTTCCATACCATTATTGGGAGACACATCAAAAAATCCATTGTTATATGCTCCCATTTCCACACTCAGTTAGGTAAAGACTGCAACATGCATGCTAGCCACTGATGCTATGTCTTGACTTGCTAACAAGTCAAGCATCTCGAGACAAACTTGTCCACATCCCTTTTCATACCAGCCCACCAAAACTATGTCTTCAATTCCTTATACATTTTTTGAATTCTAGGATGAACAACCCACCTAGAATGATGGTAATCCCTGAGAAGTTACTCCCGAAAATCCACTAGTACCACCATTCGATTCCAAAAACACAAGACTGATTTCCCATTCAGTTCCTAGCTCTCAATGGTCTCCCCACCATTGAGTTTCAACCTCATCTCCATACACTCTAAATCAAATTCCTTTGCCTCTTTAAGAAAACCATCCAAGTAAGGAACCAACGAAACTGGAAAGAAGACCACCCAGTCACCCCAGTCCTCACATTACAACCACATGTCGGCTATGACCGACATCAATTGCCACTGATCTGATACCTATTTCACCACTTGAGCATATGATTTTAAACTTAATGCATCTTCCACTGAATTTCCCTTACTCAGTGTGTATATTAAGTTGAAATCAAACATATGGAGATATTCCACCCATCTTCTTTGCCTCAAGTTCAAATATATTTGTGAGAAGATATGATTTAAACTCTTTTGATCGGTAAACACTATAAATTTATCATCGAATATATAATGACGCCACATCTTTAAAGTGTGTACCACTACTGCCAACTCCAAATCATGTGTTGGGTAGTTCTTCTCATGAAACATAAACTTCTGTGATCTATATGCAACCACATGATCCCCTTACATGAGAACACACCCCAACCCTGACCCTGATGCGTCACAATACACCACGCACCCTTTCCTGGGTTCTGGAAAAATAAAAATTGGTGTTGATGTATGGGGACCCTTTAACTCTTTAAAGCATTTCTAGAACTGTTCATCCCATTGAAATGGGATATTCTTCCTTGTCAAATCTATCATCGGCGAAGCCAATCGTGAGAAATCACGAACAAAACATCTATAATACCTAGCTAGACTGAGGAATCTTCATATCTAAAAAACATTCTTTGGCATTTTCCATGAGATAACAGCCTCTATATTTTTCAAATCAACTAAAACACCCCTCTCAAAAATAATATGGACAAGGAAATGAACCTCCTATATCCAAAATTCACACTTTGACAATTTGGCATACAACTGATGATCCCTCAAGATCCCCAACACGATTGCCAAGTGTTGTTCATTCTCTACCCTTGTCCTCAAATACACCAGTATATCATCCACAAATACCACCACAAAAGATTCCAGATATCTCTGAAATATTCGATTCATCAATGCCATGAACACTACTAGTGCATTTGTTAGACCAAAGGGCATAACCACATACTCATAATGGCCATATCTACTTCTGAAAGGTATTTTCGGAATATCCTCCTTCCTCACGCATAATTGGTGATACCATGACCTCAATTCAATCTTGGAGAACCATTGATCTCCCCTAAATTGGTTAAACAAATCATCAATGTGAAGAAGTGTATATCAGTTCTTTATTATAACATGATTAAGTCTACGATAATCAAGGTTCCATTCGCCTTTTTAACAAACAAAATTAGTGTTTCCCATGAACACATGCTAGGCCGGATGAACCCTTTGTTTTATAACTCTTCGAACTACACATTTAATTCCTGCAATTCTTTTGGTGTAATTCGGTAAGATGGAAGTGATATAGGATAGGTCCCTGGAAGGGGATCAATCATAAACTTGACTTCTATCACAAGTTCCAACCCTAAGAATTATTTTGGAAAGACATCCATAAATTGATCCACAACTTCTAGGAGAACACTCGGCTCAACACCTTCCATCAATTCCAACGACATGGCCTCTAACTGATATGATATTATGCCAATAGTTGGTGCAAACAAATATGTTTCACCCATATTTTCATTCTTCTCCCCTCTAAAGAGATGTCCAACGCCATCCTCCATTGTAAAACTCATCGTTCATGCATAGCAATCGATGTGGACATTAAATGTTTCCAACCAATCCATTCCTAGGATTATGTCATAATCATCCATCTTAAGCACTAAGAAATCACACATTAATTCAATGCGTTCCATAACTAGGCAACATGCTCTACATAGGAAGGCTTGACAGTCTCTTTGACCTAGAGGAGTTTGTAGTTTCAAAATAGAAGGAATCATTTCCACCGTTAATACCAACAAATAAATAATGCAAGAAGCAATAAAATAATGTGAATCACCCATATCAAATAAATCTTGCATCAATGTTGAATTTAAAAGAACCATACCTCACACCATGGATGGTCCCAACTGATCATCCATCACCGCCTACTCAGCTCCAAACATCTTCTTACTTGCGACACTCTGCTCCTTATTACCCTGTTGAGGCATCATGGTATTCTGAGAATCATCATGACCCACTTTACTCTACTGCCTAGGGATATGTTTTTCCCCTATCCCTTTGAGGAATAAAACCCATGCGACCCCTGAGGAGTGTCACAGACACCCGACCTTCGAGCATTCCAATAATAACGTAGTAGATTCCCCATCTGCTTACAGTTATGACATGATCGAGGTTGTGTTATACAGTCCTTCTTGGTGTGCCTTGTAGAACCACACTGAAAACATTCTGACTTGCTCTGAGGCTTCGGAGGAAGATTCGCCAATCATGCCATTGGATTCTAAGCCATACTCCAACCCTATAAATAAGTGTCCCTCTTCCACTTGAACCTAGTGTTCGAGTTCCCACTATTCCCTGTGGGTACCAACATGCCTCCCCCACCTATAACCCCCACCAAATCCCACTCAGCCACCATAGTTCGGTTCACCATTTCTATGTAATCATCTATACACAGCACCTCTATCTTGGAACGAATTTCTGAGTTCAACCTAGCTTTAAAAATTCATGCCTTCAACGATGTACCACCCACCACCTCAGGTGAAAATAGCACTAAGTTCATAAAATTAGCCACATATTCTGTCACTACCATGTTCCCTTTCTTCAAACTGAAGAAATACATTGTACACTGAATTAGGAACATATGGGGGTAGAATTTTTTATTAAACAATTCCTCAAAGCTCTCCCATGTCACACTTTGGTCTGTCCCGGCTTGGACCGCCAGATCCCACCACTGAAGGGAAAGATCTTCCAACATGTATGTGTCTAGTTTCACATTGAGCTCTGCTAGTGTTCCGATGAAGTCAAATATCTTATTTATTTTTCTCATCCATGCTTTATCCCTTTCTGGCTCTGAATCACCCCTAAACATGGGTGGATTCTGCCTTTGAAACTAAACCGCATGATCCACATGCCTTGGTTCATCTGATTTATTTGCACTTCCCACTTCTTGGAAAGCTTTCACTATAGTCTGCACTAGATGCTAGTTCACATGGGGCTTAGGTGCAACCACATTTTCAGTAACTTCCTCTGTTTGGTCTCTACGACACCTACCTAGTTCCATTTCTATCAACACAAAAACAACCATAAGTCTCACTCCCTTAACAAGAAAGGGTGTACAATTGCCAAATTCAATTACATAACAACTATCACAACTAGGATTTCCACCAGTTTATATTTCCCATATTTCACTATTTTGAAAAAAATCCACCATGTTTTGAAAATCAACCCATTTCAAAATTCCACCAGTTTCCATGGTTCAAATCCTTCAATTTTAAATCCCAATTCAAATTTTTCAAAATCCACACATTCATATCACACCATAAATCATTATAACCCAATGAAATATGCATCCTAGTGGGAATTCATTTCTACCATGCATACCATGCTCAAATAATTGGCTATAACCATGATAATGAGATTTCCAATGCTTATAAGTGTCTCCAAAACACTTATGTACCCAACTCCCAGTAGCTTGAGGTTCAACATTAAAGGGTTAGCTACATCTTTTTATTTTATACATTACAAGTTCCGACAATCCTACGTCATGATACTATCCTGACTCAAGGAATAGACCAAGAACAAATTTCAACACCAAGACCAGCAATCAACGCCAAAGGATCGAATAATTGTTCTCACTTGAATGCCAAGGACTGAACGAACTGATACCACTTGTAACTTCCTGCCCCATCTCATTGGCTTGAGAGGGCAGAGGAATACTACTTGGACTTAAGCGATGTTCCCAAGGTGCCAAAGGATGGAAATAAATTCTGAGGTCTTAGAGAATAATTTGGGGAATGATTTTCCCTTAAGACAAAACCAACCAACCAAACAACCCTTTATCCACAAACTACATGATGCATGTCAACAAAACAACCAAACTCATACGTTTCCAAAAGACAACCAAGTTGTTCCAAACTAATTCCCAAAAACCAAAACAACCAAACCATACTAACATAATATCATAACATTATGAGGGCTATTAAACAAGAGACCCACATAAAACCAAGATACACTCCACATCTCCACTCCAAGCTCCATGCTCCAAGCATCACACCTCAACAAATCATTACAACACACTGCTAGAAAATGAATATTCTTTACCTTTACCTGTGTCCTAGAATATAACGACTGAAAAAGCACCCAAGTGCCAAAGAATAGGTGAGTGATAATGATTATTATGTTTTCCCCAAATGACTTCCCTACACATTCCACTAGGATAAAACCGTTATCACATTTATATAAAACATTTTATATAAAACATTCAATAATGTAATAACTTCCCACAAGCCAAACACGCCCTTACCAAGCCACCTATTCCCAAACCATGAAACCCAAGGGAAATCCAAAAAACCATTCCATAATCCATTTCACCATTTCACATTAGCATAATAAATTATAACTTTTCAAAACCACACACAAGGAAACCAATTCAGTGGGACTTCCGCCCATCCCGTTCACCCATTCCAAACTAGTGGTACTTCCCGCCAACTTATCCATTGATGGTGGCCCTTTAGTCCACTATCCAGACCTGTATTATAGTGGTACTTCCTATCCAGTTCCACACAATAAACACAAGCCAATTATATATCAACCAACAAGCACAAAGCACCAAGTCCACACCAAATCACACCATTATTCCTATCACATGCCAATTCACTTAAATTAATCACCCATTAATTGGAAACAATATTTAACCATTTTTTATGCCAAAAAACATTTTAATAAACCACATTTTTATTGAAAACCATTTTTATCAATCATTTTCAAAAATCAACCCAAGCAACCAATTTTAAAATCTTAATTTTAAAATCAAACATCAATAACATTACACAACAAAAACCCCTTTCCCCCCAAAAATTCCCAAAACATTTCCAAATGGATTTATAACCAATTCCACATATAAAAATCACCAATTAACTAAGCAAAACCAATTAATTGTAACAAGCCTTCTATTTCTAACAAATTGGAGTCAAGAGAGAAGCCACCTACCTTTAGGGTTCTAGTGAAATTGACCCACGAACAACCACACCACAAATCCGGTGAACACACAATCGAAACCACTCTAGATATCCTTTCCTACCATCCATAAGCCTTAAAATCAAAATAAAAGGTAACCAAAATCCTATATCTACATGAAACGGGTGTAGATCTAGAAAACCAAGAATGGGAGAAGAGTAGATCTAGAGAAAACCAAAGACAAACCAAGAGAAGAGACTTACTTGGGAGAAACCACCCTAAAACCGCCTTGAAACCCCTTTGAATCGCTTCCAAAATGAGTCGGATAGCCCCCTAAAACCCCTAAGAACTGAAAATCATAAGTGGGGCTCGAGTGGAAGAAGATTTGGAGTGAAATGGAGTAGTCTTGAAGGATCCTAGATTTAAAAACCCTTCTTTTAAGTGGTCTCATGGTCAGCCCGTGCGGTTTGGAAAATCGTACGCTAACCATGTGCACGCCACTACCTCGAGAGAAGGGGTCTGTATGGTTGCCTCGAAAAGTTTGGAAAATTGTGTGCAGGACATGGGAAGCCCACTATCTCCCCCTGCATGGTTTCTTGGAGAACCCGCACGGTTATCCTTAACCGTTATCAAACCATGTGCCCTTATAAAAGCCTCCAACCTTATTCAAAACCCTTCCAAACTCATCCCAAGCACTTTAATCACATAAAAAGGCATTGAAAAGGCTACATAACTCAAACCAAGGGTGCTAAAAATATATTATTAAGGGTTTTTGTATAATTAATTAAATATTAAACTCAAACCCTAGGTCTCTAAATAGACTATTATGTTAATCATAAAATGGTTAATAGTTTTTCACAGCAATTTCCTCTCATGATCTCCCACCTCCTCTATTCCTCACAAAATTGAGAGAAAACAAGATAGGTTTATTTAATCCCAAAGGAATGAGAAGTGATCAATCAGAATAATTCATGATAATAAATCAGTCGCACTATCACCCAACAGTTCATCAACATTGTTCAAAAATCAAAGTAGCCTATATAGATCACCGATAGAGGGCTCCTCTTTGGATCCTCACTCCATAATTATGATATAGTAATCAGGTTAGAATGATCAACATAATCAATAAAGAAATATCTAAAAACTAAGGTAATATTTCTTCTTGTGTTTTAAAGTAATTATAAATTAAGGGGAAATCATATATCTTGGTTTCAAAAAAATATATTTTTCAATATTATTTGGGGGAAAAAATTGGTCATGGAGTTCATGTCATGAACATTGTGAATTATCCATTGAATCTGAAAAAATATAAGTTGGTCGCTACATCAGAAACCCACAGGGTCTTGGCACTCACCTCTTAGTGACATAGTAATCAGAAAATTATAATATTCTAAAGTTCTAAATAGTACTTATCCCAAGTATAAGAGACCTAACAACATCTTGTCACTTCTACATAAGGAACTCTCAGTCCCTACTCCTCTTCTTAATCCTATTCAATATGAATGCAGGAAAAGAATCATACATAAGAAGATTTTGGGAAAAATCCCTCAAGGAATCGTGTTAGTGTTTTTGGTTAATTGTGTTTTTTGAAAAATCTAGATAACCACAAATCAGTATGGGTGGTGTTGCTGAAGCAATATTTTAAGGTGGCGCAGTTTCCCAGTGTTTTCCAAATTTATGGGCCTCAAAATTGGGAGTTTTTTTTTGGAAAAGGAAGGCTTTCCACAAAGGGATTCATGGTTTTCATATTATTAAGAACATTTCATGGACTATAGAAGGATATTCATGGAGCAGTGAAGAAAATTAGAAAAGGATAATCTTCGCATAACAACACTATGGGTACCACGAAGGATGTTATGTTGATCACATAGGGAAAATAGTCTATGGAAGGCTTATAGTTTATGGGATTCTTACAATTCATGGGATGGCTCATAATTTTTAGAATTTTTTGGTGATTTTTGGAGCCGCAAAGGATTACATTTGTGAAAGGGATCATCTTACACAATGAAACAAAGGTTCTATGAGAACCACATAGCACACTCTACGATGAAGGTTGTATGACATCAAATTTTTTGGTACATAAAATTAGCAGGTTTTGAAGGTCTATTTTCCTATATATATACCCCTAATCATATGATTAATTATATTGAATCTCATTAAAATATCATTGCTCTAGGGATAATTTGGTGAAGTCTGAAGTTGTTCACGAGGGAGAATTCTGTGAAGGATAAGAGTTTGTAAGGGAAGATTACACAAAGGGTGAATTGGTTTATGGGAATTATTCTGCGAAAAGATTTTTTGGGCCTTTATATCCTGAAAAGGAAGAGATACTGCATAGAAGATTTAGTCTTTAAAGCATCATCCATCCATAGAAGTGGAGGCAGTTTGCATAGCCGAAGCGGTTCGTGGAAGAAGTGGTTGTTCGTGGAAGGAGTGGTCATCCATGGAAAGAGATATAATTCTCTGATCCCAGTTAATCAGAGTCGGTGTATTATTTTATTACATTGGAACATTCATAATAAATCAAATCTTGAAGGAATGATCAGTTTAGTATCCTTGTAAAAACTAGATACAAACATAAGTTTTACATTACATCTTGAAATGAAAAACAACATATTATCCCTTTGAAAACTCTCATATCTCTTAGACTATCCCTATAGGTAAATCGTAGTATAATTATTTTCATCATCGGAAAAAAAAGAAACATAATAAAGTGGTGAGCTCAAATTCTCAGTAAGGATAAACAATATAGTAGAATCTATCATAAATAAGCATAAACATTAAACAAAGGCATAACTGAAACACAAGACTTTACATAATATTCAGCATGATATAGAAAGAATAAATAAAATAATTATATTTAAACATTCACATGGATATTAAACTAGTTGAATAATCACATGTAATATCAATAACTAATCTCATAATGAGGGAATGCATAATGCTGAATATCATAACCACACCGTTCAGGAGTCATGCCAAGACCATACATAACCATACCATCAAGGCCTTGTTCCAAGAAACTAGTTTGTCTCATGAGACCTACCAATGCATAGAGGGGATATAGAGGGCCCCACCCTTCACTTACTAATTCCAATGCATTCCTCTTATGAAAGGGTTAAAACATAACAAAAACATTCATATTAAAACTAGCATATGAAATGTAATACTTTAACTATAAACCATGAATGGTATCAAAATAGCACATACATAGTCAAATATATCATAAACCCTTCAATATAATATGAAAGATTGTATCATAATAAACCAACCTCAATTAAGAAAAAAATCCAATAAAGGATGTTGGAATAGATGAAAATAATCTAATAAAATCATTAAAACTCTTTTAAAGAAATATCCCTTTTTTAATTTGAAATCATTTAAAAGACACACAATTATAAAATAAAACATCTATTTTGAAAATATACTTGTAATATTGTAAGTAAATATTCAAAATTTTAAGAAATCGTAATGGTATAAACTATCTGCTTGCACTGTATAAGTTAAAAAAACATTCTTTCCTTAATTTGTCGAAAAGGTCATATTGTACCTCATTTGGAAAATGATGGAAAGATTCCTTTAAAAACATTTATAAACAGTAAAACATGGGTAAAAATTAATTTAAATAATTTTAGATAATATTTTGAAAAACATTTTAAGAAACATGGATATGGATGATAAATATTTCCCTATAGATACTTATATATAAACAATCTCGGATAATAAAGAAATTGTGAAAGTAACCCTTACCTTGTACTTTCCTTTAGTCGAGGGTGATTTGACCTCCTATATAATGGTTAAATTATGTTATTAAACTATACCAGAACCATATCCATATTTATGATATCATATATGATCCACTTATATCATTTTGTTAATAATATTTCAGTATTACCATTATTTCAGGTGTTAACTGCTTCGTTTTCCCATTCTGATTTTTTCAAGTAAGTCATGTTTTTTATGCATAGGATATTTATTTTATTAATATATATATAATAATATTAAGTTCATAAACATTATATTTACTCATCATAAGAATTTTATAGTCATTATTGAATGGTTAACGTGGAGAATGAATCTCATCACGTCGTGGAGATAGTAGGTTGTGCGTACACACGAGCGATAGTATCATGCCCTTGATGGTTAAATGGTATGGAATTGTATGGTATATTAATTATAAAGAATAATTATCATGTTATATTAATTATAAAAAATAATTATCATGTTATATCAATTATTTGTATCCATTATACTCATCATTATACCCACCCAATTAATGTATTGTTAAATAACAAATTACACTACGACATGGAGACGGTAAGCCGCACGCACGCACGCATGGTGATATTAATATTTGTATGATGGATAAAATGAGGAATATAGTTGTACTATGATTATAATAACATATCAGTATATGGATTATATTGGAGTTATTATTTTGATATGGAAACAACATGTCTATGTTACTATTCACAAAAAAAATATTTTGATCTTATTAGACCAAATTTTCTGTACTGATTACAATCATGTATGCCCATTTTTTAAAATTCAATTCACAGAAACAGTAAAATTATGATTAATGATAATCTTCATATGTGGTTAGAAGGCAGGTAAAAGATATGTTTTAAATATAATAAAATTTTTATATCTAATTCTATTATAAAAATGATTCCTATGACCTACATTGGACTAATATATTTATTATTTATCTATTTTGAATTTAAAATAAATTTAAAGTAAAATAATTATTTGAATTAAAAAGTTGGTTTTTTAACAATAATGAAATATTTTTCACTATTCATCAAAAAATGAAACTCTCATAAAAAATTCCAAAAATTCACCATAAGCTAATTTTGATATTCCAAATTCAAAAATGAAATCTATTTTGAAAATAAAATTTATACATTTCATAATTTGGTTAATATTATTCATAAGCACTTTTTAAACGGCTAGTTTTATAGGTCATGGTGCACTCGAACTTGATGTTGCATGGAACACAAGCTATTGAATTATTTAAAAGGAAGAATACCATGGAAGCTTGGGGTGTAACATTCTTCACTCCAAATAATTTCTTCCATGAAATTTCTATAATATCACTTCATAAAAAGATATGAGTAGTTTTCATTATAAGTTATTCAGGTTCCCACATCACCTCTACCAATTTATGGGTTTTCAAAATAACCCTTACCAGAAGAGTCGTCTGATTTCTCAAAACTTTTTTTTGGTATCAAGAATCTTGATAGGCTCTTCACAATAATAAAGATCAAGTTCCAATTCTATTTCTTCATAGATGAGTACATGTATTAGGTATGGCATGTATTTCCTTAACATTAACACGTGGAACACATCATAAACTTTGGAGAGACTTAATGCCATTGTCAAATGATAAGCTATAGCTCTAATTCATTCCAGAATATCAAAAGGTCTGACGTACCTGGGACTTAATCTACCCTTTTTACCGAATCGTATTACACTCTTCCATGGAGATACCTTCAATAAGACATGATCATCCACTTGAAATTCCAAATCATTCTTTCGGTTATTAATGTATCTCTTTTTCCTACTTTGAGCTATTTTGATATGGTTCTGAATAGTTTTTACCTTTTCCATCATTTCCTCAATAAGTTCCAGGCCTACAAGTTTTCTTTCACCAAAATCATCCCAACAAGTTAGTGTATGATGTCTCTTTCTATATAATGCTTCATATGGTGTCATCTATATACTTAAATAGAAGCTATTGTTATAGGAAACTTCTACCATAGGTAAATACTGATCCCACATACCTTCAAAATCAAGTGAGAAATATCTCAACATGTATTATCAGGTTTAAATAGTCCTTTCTGATTATCTGTCAGTTTTAGGGTGGTAGTCAGTGCTCAAATGAAGCTCAGTATCTAGGGACTTATGAAGACATTTCTAGAATATTGATGTAAAATGAGGATCATGGTCAGAAAAAATCAATAGGTGTACACCATGAAGTCTTAAAACTTCATTAATGTAAATTCTTTATAAACATTTAAGTGTTAAATATTCTCTTATATCAAGAAAATGTGTTGATTTGGTAAGAAGATCAACAATAACTCATATCAAATCATTTCTTTGAGGAGTCTTTGTTATCCCCATGATGAATTCCATCGTAATATCATCCCATTTCTACACAGGTATAAGAAGAGGTTTCATGAATCCTATAAGATTTTTTCTTCCAGCATTCACCTATTAATAAACCAAACATTTTGATACATAATCAGTAATATCCCTCTTCATGTTATCCCATCAAAAATGTTCCTTAAAATCTCTGTACATATTAGTTCCACCAGGGTGTATAGAGAAATTGGAGCTATGAGCATCATCCAATAATTCCCTTTTTAGCTCAGGTATAGCCGTAACACAAATCCTCTTCCCAAATTTCAAAATACCATCTCCAAATACGACATCAATCAGTCTCTCATCATTCACAGCTTTAATTTTCTTTTGAAACTCCTCATCATTAGAATGAGAACTTTTTATCCTTTCATTACAGAAGGTTTGGAAACCATTTGAAAAAGTAGTGATGTTTTACCTTCCATGATAATTCCCTTGTTTATCTTTACTAGATCCATGAATATAGGATCCTTTTCAACTCTCATTTTGTTTATAACTCCATATTCCTTTCTACTCAAAGCATACTCCACCTTATTTTCCTTCCCTGGGTGGTATGTTTTTGTGAAATCATAATACTTCAGTAGCTCAAGACATCTCCTTTGTCTCATGTTGAGTTCTTTCTGTGAGAAAATATATTTCAAACTCTTTTGATCAGTATATATCTCACATCTTTCACCATATAGGTAGTGTCTCCATATCTTTAGAGAAAAGATTACTACTACTAAATCCAAATCATGAGTTGGATAGTTTTGTTCATGGATTTTTAATTTCCTTGATGCATAACCAATAATCCTATCATTCTGCATAAGGAACAACTAAGTCATTTCCTTAATGCATCACTATAAATCACAAACCCATCATTTCCAGATGGTAAAGTCAATACAAGAGAATTGAATAATATTATCTTCAATTATTCAAAACATTATTCAAAAAAAATTTTCTAAATTAATTTAACCCCTTTACGTGTGAGCTTGGTTGAAGGGTTTTCCAATTAGGAAAAATTCTGGATGAAATGCTGATAGTAACCTAATAAACCAATAAAACTGCATACCTCGGTTATACTCATAGGTGATGGACATTATTTGATTGCCTTTTTATTTATAAGATCAATATAGATTCCATACTTAGAGAAAATATGGATAATAAAATAAATTTCATGAATCCATAATTCACACTTGTTAAACTTCCCATATAGTTCATTTCTTCTAAGAGTCTTCAGAACAATCTGAAAGTGGTTCTCATGGTCTTCATAGATTTTGAAGTATATGAAGATATCATAAATAAATACTATGAAAAAATCATCATGATATTCCTTGAACACTTTGTTCATTAGATCCATGAAAATAGAGGGTTTATTGGTCAATCCAAATGGCATTACTGTAAATTCTTAATGACCATACCTTATTTGGAATACTATCTTTGGAATATCTTCATTTTTTACACACAATTGATGATGTCCAGAATGAATGTAAATCTTCAAAAAATATTGACCTTCATGAAGTTGATCAAATATATCATCAATAGAAGGCAGAGGATATGTGTTATTTATTTTAATAGCATTGATTTATCTATAGTTAATGCACAGCCTCATTGGTCAATCTTTATTCTTAACAAAAAGAACTGGGGATCCCCATGGAAAAACACTAGGGCAAATAAATCTATTATTACTCAACTCCTCTAATTGTTTCTTTAGCTCTAATAATTCCACATTGGTTATTATATAGGGAGTTTTTGATATTGTACTTTCATCAGGGATTAAATCAATAGTAAACTCAACTTCCCACTCTTGAGGATGTCCAGGTAAATCCTCTAGAAATACATCAATATATTCTCATACAATAGGTACATCCTCAATTTGAATATTTCTTTCTTAATCCCTATATGTTATTTCCTCTTCCTACCCAAGAATCTCATTTAGTAAAGCTATTGGGGGTGGATTTTGATAAGAATCGGGTGATGAAGTTTCTTCTCTAAAGATAATGGATTCTACATCTTCCTCAAAAATCACAACTTCCTTCTTCTTGTAATAAATTTTCACATCATATTTTGATATCCAATCCATATTGAGGATTATATCAAAGTCAATCATAGATATGATGATAAAGTTAGAAAATAAAGAAAGTTTATATGCCATAATGGGAACTTCCTGACACATATTTATTGTAATGAGACTTACCTTAGGGGTTTTGACTGACAACTCCCTTGTTAATGTGAATTAGAAATATCTAATTTTTAAAGAAAACTGGGAAGATATAAATTAATGTGATGATCTAGAATAAAATAAAGATTTGGAAAAATTTTAGAAAATGATTAAAGTACCTACCACAACATCATTAAGAACTTCAACCTCGGTAATTGTGATCGTAAAAGATTATCCTTTCTCCCTTGTCCTTTTCTAGGGAAAGTTTCCTTGAATTTTAGGACAATAATTTTCATAATTTCCCATCTCTTTAAACTTTTTTCACTGAACATTGATAAGTTATTTATTCCCCTTGAAATAATGATCTTTGTAGCCTTTTTCACCACACTTGCAACAAACTCTTATCCCATTTAAGAAAGTACTTTGGTGTTTATTCCTACAATTACTATGGGGTGGAATGTCATATTTTCCCTTTTCCACCTTATTTCTTCTTCCATATCCTTTAGCAGCTCTCTTATTCTCTTACTTTATTTTAAATTCATAAGACTTAGAGAATTCCTTCTATTTCTTGATAGCACAAGAGACTATCTCTTCGTACGATGAGAAATATTGTGAGACTAGTGCTTATCAAATTAATGGTTTAAACCCATCAAAGAATCAATCAATCTTACTTATTATATTACATATGTAGTCTGCAACATGCCTTTCTAACCTTGTGAAATTAGCTTCATATTTGCAACATTCTCATCCTCCTTATGTCTTAGACTAAGAAATTACCTATCCATATCTGCTCATAGATCACAAGGAAATTATTTTTCTAGTAATAGTTATTTAAATTCCATACATTCCATATTTTTGACCACTTCATTTTCCTTTTTTTAATTAATTACCACCATTAATTTGCATCTATTGATAGATGATAGAATTCCATAACAAGTCTTTGCCTTTCATTACTCCCCAAAATAAGAAATATTTTCTATAAGGAACTTATACACTCCTCAACTACCAAATAATTTGTAGTCTCATTGAATGTTGGGGTTTTTTGCCTCATGAAGTGTTCTAACATTGATCCTTTGCATTGTGGATCAGGCTGCTCCATACGGGTAAGGTTATTATTCATAACCTAATTCAGTTGTCTCAATATGGTTATAAGTTGTTCAACACTAGTTGTATCACCAGCTCCATTATCATTATCTTATATAGGAGGTAAATCCCTGCATATATTAAATGTGTTGATACAATTTCCATTCCTTCCACTATGAACCATTTCTAAACAATTTCATACACTAGATTAGGTTATGAACCATAATTCATAATTCCAAACTAGTAAAATACTTAAGATAAATTGAAAAAATTATGCATATCTAATCCATAATCAAAAAATGGTTCTTTGAGGTCATATTTACTCATAAATAATTCATAATGATTTGTAAATAATGAATTGTCCTAAGAATATCATGTGATAGTATCAAACTAGGTGCGTAGTAAGGCTAGTTTTCGTGTACCAGGTTACCCTGAGTCAATCCTGAAACAACTTGTCGAAGTTATTACTCCTTGGTACATTTGTTCCAGAACCACGTCAAATTTTAGTATCTATACAAGGATTTATTTTCTAGTAATACCAACATAATATCTACATTACCAAAATTCTAGGATGTTCTTCTATACTTATCCTCAAAGTCTATCTTAGGGTAATGTTTCCTAATCAATGTTTTTCTAAATCTATTTTTGAAGGTTTGTACTAAAATTCCTCTAATACCAACTGTAACACCCCAACCCTAGTTAACCAAAGTCAGTGCATTATTTTATTACATTGGAATGATCACAAGAAATCAAATCCCAAAGGACTGATCAGTTATTATCCTTGGAAAAACTAGATACAAAAAATAAGTTTTACATTACATCTTGAAATGAAAAACAACATATTATCCACTTTGAAAACTATCATATCTCTTAGACTGTCCCTACAGGTCAATCATAATATACTTCTTCATATCCTATGGAAAAAAGAAACATAATAAAGGGGTTATCTCAAATGATTATTAAGGATAAACAATATAGCGAAAGCTATCATAAATAAGCATAAACTTTTAAGGAAAGGTATAAAATTGAAACACAAGCCTTTTAAACATAATATTCAGCATAATATGTCAAGAATAAATAAAATAATTTCATTTAAACATTCACATGGATATTATACTAGTTTAATAATCACATGCAATATCAATAACTAATATCATAATGAGGCAATGCATAATTTCAGACATCATAACTATATCGTCAAGGCCTCATGCCAAGACCATACATAACCATATCATCAAGGCCTCATGTCAATACACTAGTTTGTCTCATTAAACCTATCGATGCATCGAGGGGATATAGCGGGCCCCACCCCTCACTTACTAATTCCAATGCATTCCTCTTAAGAAAGGGGTAAAACATAACAAAAACATTCATACTAAAACAAGCATACAAAATGTTAATTCTTTAACCATAAACAATGAATTGTATCAAAATAGAACATACATAGTCAAATATATCATAAACCATTAAATACAATATAGAATATTGTATCATAATAAATCAACCTCAATTAAGCATAAAATCCAACGAAGGATGTTGTCATAGATGAAAATAATCTAATAAAATCATTAAAATTCATTGAGATAAATATACCTTTTTTACTTTGAAATCATTTAAAAGTTGCGCAATTATAAAAGAAAAAAATTTTGAAAAAAAAATTGTAAAATTTTAAGTAAATATTAAAAATGTTAAGGCATCATAATGGTAGAAAATAGTCGTTTGCACCGTATAAGTTAAAAAAATATTCTTTCCTTAATTTGTAAAAAATATCCTAAAGTACCTCATTTGGAAAACGATGACCATTTATAAAGAGTCAAATATGGGTAAAAATTACTTTAATTAATTGTCAATAATATTTTTAAAAACATTTTAAGATACATGGATATGGATGATAAATATTTCCATGTAGATACTTACGTATAAACAATCACATATAATAAATAGATTGTGAAATTAACCCTTACCTTGTACTTTCCTTTAGTAGAGGGTGAGTTGACCTTATGTATAATGGTTAAAGTATGCTATTAAATTATAACATAACCATATCCATATTTATTATATCATATATGATCCTATTATATCATTTTCTTAATAATATTTCAATATTACCATTGTTTCGGGTGTTAATTGCTTTGTTTTCCCATTTCGGTTTTGTCACGTAAGTCATGTTTGTTATGTGTATGATATATATTTTATTCATATATAGAATTATATTAATTTCATAAACATTATATTTATTCATAATAAGAATTTTATAATCATTCTTGAGTGTTTAATATGGAAAATGAATCCCATCGTGCCGTGGAGACGGTAGCCCGTACGTACGCATGAGCGACGATATCATTCCCTTTTTGGTTAAATAGTACGGAATTGGATGGTATATTAATTATAAAGAATAATTATCATGTTAAATTCATTATTTATATCCATTATACACATTATTATACTCATCTAATTAATGTAGTGTTGAATAACAAATTACACCACAACGTGGAGAGGGTAAGTCGTACGTACGCACGCATGGTGATATTGTTATTCGTATAATGGATAAAATGAGAAATATGGTTGTTCCATGATTATAATAAAATCTCAATATATTTATGATATTAGATTTATTATTTTTATATGGAAACAACATATAAAGAGGAAGCATAAGAAGAAAAGAACTTTGAAATAGGTGATAAAACAATTACCTCTTTTTCGGGTATCTCCTTTTGGTTTGTACAAAATGACTCCTTAGAATGGATTTACTCCCAAAGTATGGCCTCTAGGATGAATTTAGGGAATTTTTTAGGATAAATTTTTAGCTTTTGGCCTAACTAAAGGGATTTATATGTGTTAATCAAAGAGAAGAAATGGTTCCATTTTATAAGAGAGGCAAGGGGCACTTTTGAAAGATCTTAAAATATTAATTTATTATAAAATGATTTTAGGTTTTAGATAGCTCCAAAGTGATTTATTTAAAGTATATGATATTTATTGGTTTAAATACTCTCATCCAATAATTTTTATACATGTTTAGGTCACAAAATTAACCTTATCTTTTGGATTTAACCCTTAGTTAAACAGTTTAACTCTTACCATGTTTACTTGTCCTTTTATAATATAGGGTTAATATAGTTACTATAAAATACCAAATGAACCTCAATTGGATAATTTATGAGATTTTTAACATTATCCTAGTTATTTATCCAAACCTGATATTTTTATGAATTTTATAACATTTAATTAAATATTATTTATTTTAAAGTATCATTTATGTCAATTTTGATACTATTAAAAATGTTTATTTTTTAAAATATAAACCAACATTATAACTTCAAAAAATATATATATATCACTAACATTTCTATGTTATCTGTAAAATTATTTTATGTAATTAATTAAGTCAAATTATATTTATTTTAATATTTTTAATATCATTTAATTAATTATTATGTTAATAATTCAATTACTACATTATTATTGTTTCCCCATTTAATTTAATTATTTATTTCCTAAAATTATAAATAAATTATCATTATGTATATAATAATTTTATCTTTCTAAATACTATTTATAGTTAACCATATCACATATATATCATCATATTAAAAATGATATATTTATTAAAATTCAAATATGACATTTTTAACTCTTCTTTAAATAAAATAAAATAAATGTCTTAATCTAACAAAAGTGGCTTAAAAAGAATCATATTTTCAAACTAAGGTTGATTTTGGTCTAAAAAAACTTATAAAATTAAATTAGTACAAGTTTTAGGGTAATATTATATTATTGTAATATTATTTTTACCTTTAATTACCCTATTTACCTTTAATCGTGGTAAAAAAAATTCAAAAGTTATTATTCGCCAAAAATTATTTTGATCATATTAGACCACATTTTTCATAATTATTACAATCATGTGGGTCTTATTTTCTAAATTCAATTCACAGAAGTGGTAAAATTATGTTTAATGTTAATCTGTAGATGTGGTTATAAGGCGGGTAAAAGAGACGTTCAAAAGTTTAATAAAGTTTTTATATCTAATTATATTATAAAAACAATTCATATAACCTAAATTGGAATAATATATTTATTATTTATTTATTATTACTTTAAAATAAATTTAAAGTAAAATAATTATTTAAATTAAAAATTTGTTTTTTTAATAATAATATAGTATGTTTCACTATTAATCAAAAATTGAAACTTTTTAGAAAAATTCCAAAAATTCACCATAACCTAATTTTGATATTCTGAATTCAAAAATGAATTCTATTTTGAAAAATAAAGTTTATAAATTTCATAATTTGGTTAATACTATTCATAACTGATGTTTAAACAGCTAGTTTGATAAGTCATGGTGCGCTCAAACTCGATATTGCATGCAGTGCAAGCTATTGAATTATTCAAAAGGAAGCGTACCATGGAAACATGGGGTGTTACAGGAGATGTGGTCCACAAAAGTGGTCCAAAAATCACTCGTGATGTGCGGTGAAAAGTAGTTCCTGGAGGAAGCAAGGAAGTTTGTGAAGGGACCAAAACAATTCGTGAAATTAATTTCTGAAAACTAACTATATGCAAAAAATTGGATTTCATCTATGGGTAAAAACAGGACTTCAATAGAACATCTATCTAAAGTTGAGGATGTGTGCTTTCATGAAAATTAAGTTACCTATAAGTCCATAAACAGTGGGTGGATCCCTTCCAAGAGCAGTGAGAAAAGGAAGAGGAATATGGCGATCCTTTCCATCAACAGTGATCCAGAGAAAGAGACATAGGGAGTGACCCTTAGAAAAGTAGTGATCTAACAGTAAACCTTGTAAAGGTAGTGAGCTTGGTCATATAATTGATCTTTCCCAAACTATGTATTGGTAGTGAGACTTAGTGAATCTGGTATAATCATAACATTATTGTTGTATTTTCCTTGGATATAGCCCAGTGAGGGTGAACTAAGTAAAAATTTGTATTTCTATGTGTTTTCTTTCCTAAATTACTTTCAAGCATCATTATCAGATAAACAAGGAATGAATAAGATCAATATAAACACTTAAGTGCAAAAAAGTTACCCTTATAATAAAGAGGTCATGATTCAATGGGGCGAGAATAATTTCTATAAGAATATCCATACCCTAATTAACCCCCCCCCCCCCCCCTCTTAGCGTATCTAGGGATATTTTTGGACCTAACAATTCATATCAGATCCAAGGTTTCTTTTATCATATTTGTTTGCTCTGGCTTGGTTTAGTAGTTTTTTGAAGTTAAAGATTCTGTCTACTCTTATCTTGGTGTGTCATGGAAAAGGTAAGAACTTCAAATAAGAATAAGCGTGGTGGAATTCCTCAGTGAGGAAGTGTCTATAAAAAGAGTGTTATTCAATTGAAGGAAACCAAAAAAGTACTAAAAAAATACCTAAATGAATCAAATAGTGAAACTATTCACTCATTCAATTATGCTGAAGGAATGAGTGAAGAAATGAATATTCCATGTGATGTTGGTACTACTAATGATGAAAAAATTGAAAGAAAACCAAAAATGGAAGTTATCCACAAAGCAAAGGAATTAGATCAAAAACTGGCTTTAGAAAATAAATCTAAAGATATTTAAATTCAAGTGAAGTAAATTGAAGTCAACAAGTTGAAAGGTTTAAACAAAAGACTTATAGAAGTGGCCATAGATCTAAGGGAGAAGAATGATTCTCAAGTTCAAAAACTACAAAAGATGTCTCCAAATATAGAAAAAATAAAAGTTGATGGCAAGGTAAAGAATCTAAACTCAGATTGATTTCATAATCAAAAATCTAGAGATAATGATCTTACTACACAACTATCTGAACTAGTTTAGGATAACCAAAGGCTGCAATAAGAGAATGCATGTTGTAATGATTCTGTTTCTCAGATGAAGTCAAAAACAATGAAGAAATATGACATGATGGATAATCTCTCCTAGGAATTGGAAGATGATATGACTAGAGGGAATAATATTAAGAGATAACTTAATGATTAACTTGAATCAAGGGATAAGAATACTAAACAATTGTAATAAGAGATATAATTATTCAAGAAAGAATTAGAGAAATCTAATGCCAATGGAAATCCCAAATTGAAGTGTTCTTTCCACTTACTATTTTATTGTACTTTAGAAAGTGGTAATGAAATAAAAATAAAATATACTACTTCAAAAGAAAAAACATGAAATAATTCTCTTATCCTAAAGGACATTCAGTTTAGGAAAAATTAGTATTGGATTTGATGAACCCTCTCCCAACAAGATAGTAAGAGAGTTGTGAATAGTTCCATAAATAGGAAAAATTATGTAGGCACTAAATATATACCTAAAAAGGATTTTATAGGAATCAATGACAACATGTGCTACTTGTTTTGGGATGAATGGTTATATATCAAGTTTTTGTATTGAGGATTTGGAATATATTTCATGCTGTGAAGACTGAAATACTTCTAAATCAGAGAATAAGTAGAAACATCTTCATAAATATGAAAAAAGTGTCTCTAAAAAGAAGGTAGACATGAAATGATACTATTTTGGAAGGACATGACACACCATGCATGTGTGTCAAGAATCTCATGATCTTAATGTCGGAATAATAACTATAGTTGTATAAACATCTCAATTGAGAAATGATGAAATGGGGTATGTCTTTAATAGAATATGTTTTATATGTGCTAATCCTGGGAATTTGTAAAGACATTGAAGTAGGAATAAAGAATGAGAGGAAAATGAACCCATAAGGAGATCCCAAACACTAGAAGTGTATAAAGAAAAGGCCTATATTAGAAGAAAACATGATAAGTTGAAAATTAGGTTAACAGCCTTAGAGGAATCACAAGGAGATCAACTAAAGGTGTATCGATCACCTCCTCTATTACACTCATAGAAGCTATATTTGATAGAATGTGAACAAACCTGGAATAAAAATGAAGAAGATTCTCCAGTTGTGATTAAGAAGAATGTAAATTCATTCTAATACTCAACCCCAACAACAAAGGGTGTCATGACTCAGATAATTGATAAAAGAAAAATGAACAAATAATTCCTTGAAAAAAACCCATGTCATGATACATGGTGAGAAGTGAAGGAAAAATAAAGATCCCTCCAATGAAGAAATATCTAAGAGAAGATGATAATTTGAAAGATTCGTGTTCAAAGAAAGGGTCATGAAAAATGGAATATTGGGTGAGTATCAAAGAAGAATATTTATACTAATAAAGTTAAACCCATAATTGAGAAAAATTCCAAGTCTAAATAACCAAAATATCAAAATAAGACTCAGTATGTGGGTAAAGAATGTCTAGTTATATGGCCAAAATAGTTGAAGTTGGCTGAGCAGTTGGAGCAGGCACATGAATAGTACAATTCTTTGAAAGAAATCGTCAGATTTGATCCATCAGGATTAACCACAATCATCTTCTTGAGTATTCTAGAGGTACTCCTCTTCCCATGCATTAAATGTTTCTAATATCTACTGAAAGTTTTGTAGGACTAAGGGGGAGAAACAATACATGGGGTGTGTGTGTTGAAGGGGAATAAGTGCATAAGTTGAATAGAGATACATGCAAAGAGAATAATATGAACAGTTGAAATTCACATATGATATCATATTCAACAAGTGATGTTACACAATAGTTCTATTTTTCAAATATATATCTGAAGGTTTTGTACTATAGAAAATGGATATGATATAATGAAGAGTTTTCTTTGAAACTAAAGAGTTGTAAAATCTATACATGGATGATCTAGTGGTTCCAAATTGTATTTAATATATAACCATTGGTATCATACCTCAGTTCAAGTGTTATTTGACCACATAGAGAAGACAGATTGTGGGATAAGTAGCTACATTCATGTATTTCATGATTATTTATTTTGTTATAAAAATATGGTATTATATTACTATTTTAAGGATACCAAGAATCTACGAGAGAATATAAACAATGTTTCAACAAGATGGGAAAAGTGGTTAAAAAAATGATGTCAATGTAGTGGAGAATGAATAGAATCTTCAATAAAATAGTGACCAATTTTCTGATGAAAGTGATGGGGATATAATTAGATTAGGGGAAGTCACAGTTCTAGAGGCTAATTCTGAAAGAATATTTAGGTAATGAAAAGGATGAACATAAAATAGTGTCTACAAAAAGATAGAAGAGTGGAGACAAAAATTGATAAACAGAATGTAATCGGTGATCAGATATCACCAGTGCAGATAAAGAGGGTGGATAATATACAAAAAGAATTTGTCTTATCACAGGTAGAGCCTAAATGTTTTGATGATACAGCTGGAGATGAGAACAGGGTTTAGGAGAATAAATAGATTTATAAAATTTGAAAAGAATCATACATGGGAGATTGTTTCGATAGCAACAGATAAGAACTTCATTGGGACCAATTGGGTCTCTTGAAAAAATATGAATGAATATGCTGTTTTGATTCGAAACAAATAATGAATAGTGTACAAAGGGTACTCCCAGGTAGAAGGTATCAATGTTGATAAGACATTTTCACCTGCTGCAAGGCTATAAAAAATCAGATTATTCTTGGCCATAGTAGTGTAAATAAGGTTCAAAGTTTTCCAAATGGATGTTAAGTTAATATTTATGAATGGGGTTATAGAAGAATAAGTTTATATTGAATAGCCAGATGGTTTTCTCATTCATGAATATGAGAATATAGTTTTTCAGCTGAAGAAGGAACTATATGGGTTGAAAAAATCACCTTGAGCATGGTATTCAAGGCTTGATCAGTTTCTGAAGAAGATCAGTTTTCAAAGTGGTGGAATTGATTACAATATATATTTCAGCCATGATATTAATCAAATAATGATGGTATTGGGGACACTAATAAAGAATGTAACATTCATTTCTCAATCTAAATATGTCAAGCAGGTTCTGAGAATATTTAGAATGGATAATTCCATAGAAATGACTACTCTAGTGGCTACCCGGATGAAACTTTCATGGTATGATAAATTAAATGCATTTAATGTCATAGAATACAAGAAAATCATTGTAAGTCTATTGTACTTGACAATGAAAATACCTAATATTGTTTTTTACACATTCCAAGTAGCATGGTATCAAATAAATCCCAAGGAACCCCACTTACTTGTAGTGAAAAGAATATTTTGGTATATCAAGGGCATAGTGGATTTAAGTTTATTGTTTAATGGAAAATATTAGTAATAGTTGTTGGAATATAAAAATGTATATTGGGAAAGATTAGCAGATGATAGAAAATCAATATCATCTTGCACATAGTTATTGTGGATGAAACTGTAGCTTGATGATATGAGAGTTGAAATGAAGTCACCGATTAGAATCCATTGCGATAATTCAAGTGCTATAAATATTAGAAAAAATCTAGTTCATCACTCAAGGAAAAAGCACATTGAAATCAAGTATCATTTTATCATGGATAAGGTGGAGCAAGGGCTTGTGAAGTTGGAGTACGTGCCTATAAAACTACAGGTTGTGGAAATTATGAAAAAGGCCTTACCCAAAGAAGCATTTGAAACTCATCGACTAGATCTAGGAGTTCATTTGACTCCCTGTACTTAAAAAAGTGTGGATTTGGGACCCTCTCCACTTGGGATATGGTTTGTTTTTCCCTAATGTAATGATTTGTGTTTTTTACCCTATTGTAGACCTTAACGGATTGGCCTTCAGGTTCATTGACAAGGGGGGAGAAATTATGGATTTAAAAGGGAGAAAATTTTCTTAATTAAGATAGGAGGAAAAGATAATAGTGGGAGTAGTAAATTAGGGGAGTATTAAATCTGATGATGCTAAAGTTGATCGATCAAATATTATATATCATGACAAATGAGGTTCGTAATGAAAGAAGATGAGTGGTTTAGGAATGAAGTGATTTATTGATGAGCTTTGAATTATACTCTTGTTTCTCATACAAAGAATGGATCATGTGGTCTTATAGTATGTGTTAATTAAATCTTTGATATCTATCTTAATCACAAGAAGATAATGATGGTAGATTATGGAAGAAGCTTCAATGAGATATAAAAATGTGAAAAAAATTCAACAAATTCAAAGGGGAAGATTGTTGGGAAAATCTCTCAAGGTATTGTATTGGTATTTTTGGGTTGATTATGTTTTTTGACAAATACATATGACCTTGAATCTTTATGGTGGGTGTTACCAAATTAGTTTTTTAAGGTGGAGTAGTTTCATAGTGTTTACCAAATTTTTATGCCTAAAAATCAAGATTTTTTTTCAAAAAGGAAGGTTATATGCAAAGGGGTTCACAGTTTGTGGATTGCGAAGCATAGTTCATGAACCACAAAAAGAGATTCATGGAATGACAAAGTAAATTCATTAAAGGAAAATTTCTACATAGAAACATGATGAGAACTATGTAGGGAAAACAATCTACGGAAGGATTGAAGTTAAGAGGAGGCTTGTAGTTTTCAGTATGGATCATTTTTTGTAGAATGTTGTGGTGATTTGTGTAGATAAAAAGAATTTAATTCTTGAAAGGGATCGACCGTCAAAAAGGAACAAAGGCATTCTGTGGACCACATAGAATAGTCTGCAGTGAAGGCTATATTGCATAAATTTTTTGGGTAAATCATATTAGTGGGTTTTGCGGATCTATTTGCCTATATAAGAACCCCTAATAAGATGATTAAGTAGAGATAATTTAATTATAAGATAATTAATCTGGAGAGAAATTAGTGAAGTACAAATTGTTCATAAGGAAGAATTTCGTTAAGGAGAAGAGTTCACGAGGGAAGATTCTATGAAGGGTGAAGTGGTTTATGGGAATAGTTCTGTGAAAGGGTTTTGTAGGGATATGTATCCTATAAAGGAAGAGATACTGCATAGTAAAGATGGTATGAAAAGCATCATCCATCCATGAAAGCGGAGGCATTTTTCCTAGTAGAAGTGGTTTGCGAAAGAAGTGGTTGTATATGGAATGAGATGGAATCCACAGAATGAGAGGCAGTTTGTGGGAGTGGTTCATGAAGCACTCACAATGCATAGTGCAAAGAAGTTCATAGAGAAAGAAAGAAAGTTTGCGAAGGGACAAAAATAGTTTTTGAAAGTAATTTCTGCAAACTAACAGTATGCGAGAAAGTGTATTTCATTTATGGGTGAAAAATGTACTTCAACATAGCATCTATCTACATTTTAGGATATTTTTTTTCATCAAAATTAAGGGACCTACAAGTTCATAAACTTTGAGTGGATCCCTTAAAAGATCAGTGATCAAAGGAAGAGGAAGATAGTGGTCCTTTACATGGGTAGTGAGTTAGATAAAGAGACATAGGGAGTGAACATTGGGAAAGCAGTGAGATGAACCTAAACCTTGTAAAGGTAATGAGTCGGGGCATAGAAGTTATCTAAACCAAACCATATATTGTAAATGAGCTTTAGTGGATTTGGTACAATCATCACATTATCATTGTATGCTCCTTGGATGTATCCCAGTGAGGTTGAACCAAGTAAAAATATATGTGTCCATGTATTTTCTTTCCTATGTTACTTTCAAGCATCATTATTTGATAAACAAGGAAATAATAAGATCAATATAAACACTTGAGTGAAAACAAAGTGACCCTTATAATAAAGAGGTCAAGATCCAATGGGGTAGGAATAATTTCAAAAAGAATATACATACCCTGATTCACCCCCCCCCCCCCCCTCAGGGTTTCTAGGGCCCTTTTTGGACCTAACAACAGATATATTAGCTTGTATGATAGGAACCACCTACCACGAACACAGATTAAACCCCTCTCTAAGATCTGGTGAGCCTCATCCAAGATCATCTACACTCTCACAAACATATCTTGTGACATATAAAAAAAATAATTAATTATAATTAATTATTCAATTTCATTTAAATAGGTATTTCCACCTAAAAATTTCATGTGCATCATCACTGCACTAAAACCACTTATAACAACATGTGATCAACCTTTCAAGACATCCTCTACCTGATCCAAATGAAATCCCCATCATCATCACCTGATTAAACCATAATATGGAGAAATCATAATGAAACCCTTGCCCAAAACCACCAAAATCAGTAGGACATAAATAGGAAGGATAACAGAGGAAGAAATATTGATTGTACCTCAAGTCCACCACCCAAATGCCTCATGAACCCCCCCCCCCCCCCCCCATGCATGGGGGATCCATGGGAGGAAGGGGAAGGGGAGAGCTGGCTAAAATTTTCCTCTCCCAGCATCCTTGGTTCCCAAATACCTGAGGAGACCGGCCAAAAAAAGTTGGGTTTTCCCTCACTAAAATAATATCTAGTCCTTATTCATAGTGTAACCAAGAGGATCATGGCACAACATGTCCCTTTTCCTAAAAAATTTGTGGCATAAAAAAGGGTAATGATATATCCAACCTTAGTAGAAGGCTCAACCCTTATCCAAACGCCATCACAACATGACCTACTTTTGTAAGGTTTATCCCTTATCCAGAAACCCATGGAAATCTTCATACTGCAAAGCCCTCAGTCATGGTGTGGCCTTCAGCTACTACTGTTGCAGCATTTTAAGAAGGCCTTTTGGTATTACTTTTACACCCACCCAAGAAATTGAAACACCAATTAGGAATCATTAATCATCTAAAAACATCTTTTAGATATTTTTTAATTTTTGGATTCTTGATCTGAAATTCAATTCATGAAATGCCACCTACTCCAGGATCAAAATTCAAACTTCCTCTCAAACTAATGACCCATAAAAATTTTGGGTAATTCTAAACTCCCAAATATAATTATTTCCATCCTCAAGAATCAATAGTGGTCCTCAAACTATCTATCTTGACCTTCCATCATTTTAAATTCATATATAATTCATTGTGTTTCATATCCGAACATTGAACCTACTTCCTTTATGAAACTCTCAGCACCAAATCACACTATTCATTAGAAGTAAATCCACCCACTCACAACTAATACCAACACTGAGAGTGTGTTAACCACACCTTTATATACCATGATAACAAATAATTGACCATCGGTTCATGTTGAGGCTTATGATGCTACCCACCATAAGTCTCCACTCACAATGACTGGTTTCAAGCCATAGTGCTCCCCACCATATAAATCTATATTTGATAGGAAATTTAAATTTAAAATGGTCCAATGATGTAATTGAAATGTTTTACACCTCACTGCATCTAGTTTGGCACCAAAACACTAGATAGGCCTCCTCCAACTAACCTCACCTAGAAACACTTGGCATCAACCACTGAAGCATCACTATAAAACTTGATCATGATTCCTTAAATCCTGAAGGCATATTAAGTTCATCCATACTCCCTAACCAAATTTTTAACCTAAATCTTGATGTAATTATATGGTGGGATCACCAACCTCCCACATTGGTCATCATGTTCTCACCCTCAGCACCAGAACACCTCTGATCTGACTCACTCTCGGATCACCTCAACTCCAACCCAAGCTCAATGAAAATTCACTAAATCCTTCCAACACACCTTTGATCCAACTCACTCTCGGGTCACCTAAACTCCAACCCAAGATCGATGAAAATTCTCCGAATCCTTCCAACACTACATCTATGTTTACAATCTAATATTCTAAAAGAATTATATATCAATGGATCTTACTCCATGCTAGTATCCCATCTCCATCACAATCGTCCACCAATCGGTCTCATAGAATCCATGAACCAGCCAATGTAAGGGTCATAATTTCATGATTGATATGAATCTCCCCACCATAGAATTATTTTTATTATCTCCCTAATGAACTAAACACCTGGTATCCATGACTCACACTTCATTCATTACCAAATGTAATGAATGGATATGTCCATCTTTCTCATACCCAAGTATCATCATGAAACACCAATCGTTGACCATCCTTGACTCACTAGAACACCATCCTCACCATTCAAAAATATAATTGAAATGAGTATCACATCCTCTAATATCCAATGGATCACTCAGTTCTATATGGATTTCATTACACCACACTTCAAGTGAAAAACTAAACAAGTTCCACCATCACGTGTGTGTTACACTTTTCAAGCCATGCTCACCCATCCCTAACTACACCTATCAAGGAACAGAATCCTAATCCATGATTCTCACACATGTATCACCATCACACCATTGTGGTTCCACCATGAATGTTCCTCCACAACCTGAACAATTTTTAACAAACTCTCACATTACCCATTCACCAATCGATAGCTCAATGGGCACCATGCCTAACCTACGCACACAATCCCTCACACATCGAGAATGGTCACTCTCCTCATCAAGAAAATGTGAACACTAAGGAATTATATCATGCTCTTATTTAACCCAACAGTTCAACCAAACTCATGATCACATGATTCAAGTCTCATCAAACCTAGGCTCACATGCTTAACATGTCGACCATTCCCATCAAGCATGTCAAGATCATCCTAAATCCTATGGAATCTTACTTGTAACAAGGCTTATTTAATGATCACCCACCACAATAGAATCATTAAAAACCATAAGTGTTCATATATACTCTCATTTTACCTCTCAAAAACACATCCAGAGTCAACGGGTCTCGAAATCCAATTGATCCTCGATTTTAACCTGACCTTGACATAAAGAACCGTAGGTTATTCATATCTCAAGAACATAAGGAATTTCACTTTCTTTTCCTCAACCCTCTAAGGGGTATCTACATAACCAATCAGATAGGTTAAGTAGAATTCCACCCAGAATATATATGGAAAAGAATCATATAAGTTATTATTGACACTCTAAGTAACTAAACCCCACCCTCAAGGAAAACTATTTCCAAACTCATATCACATTCTAGGTATACAATACCTATACCAACCCACTAAGGGTACCAATACATCGCTTATACATGAGATAATATATTCATCACTAGATAGTGTATCACTATATGATCTACAAGTAATGTCACCAGAAAACCACTCACGAGTGAAAATTTTGGTCTACCTAAGTAGAATTCCACCAACAAGTTATACTGAAAATAATCATATGATCTACCATTGAAACTTTAAATAGATAAACCTTTTTTATCAACAAAAACTAATAACACACAGTCATATGTATGTCATGTGAATCCTTCATGAAAAATATAATGCATGTACATAAGCCTCCTTCCAACAATCCAAGAAACAAAACCTTAAATAACAATAGCCAATAAATGAATCATATTCAATAAAAACCTCAACCATAAATGTGAAAACCAAAATAGAAATCATGTACCCCTAGTAAATAGGACTTTCTACTAGAAAAGTTGTTCATGACATCCTGAGGTCCATCGCATGCTCTGACACATCCCTAATTCACTGTCTACCATGCCTTAAATAGTAAAAAGGGAAAAAAAGATGCCTTGATACCAATTTTAAAATCCTTGATCTGGAGGTCACTCAATAGTGCATCGATCCAAAGAGATACATGAATTAAAGTGTTCCCCCCATATTCCAAAGGCTACCGAATAATGGAGAGGTCCTAATCCATACAGTGGGGAAACTATTCCCTTGAATCAAAGTAAGAAAATAATGGAAAATAACTAAAACATACACAACCATGATTAGAGTATGCATAAATAAATAAACACAATGCTATAAAAAAATGTACCATGTTGAAGCATATATTCATATATCACATTGATCGCTCATTAGGTCTATCACATATAAAAAATAAACAAATAAAAAATACACAATTGGCCTTACTATTATCCCTAGCCTCAACAACATTGTCTCCAAATACTAGTCAAGATACTCCATCATGATACACTGCACATATTGTGCTCTAACATGAAAGTAGACATAAGGTTTGTATATACTCCAAAGTTCCCATGCAGGGTGTGAGAAGCACATCTCAGTAGGGTCTCACCAAGTTTCCGTAGTATGCACCAAAAAATATGTGTATGCATGAGGTAAATAAATAAACATTTCTCAAAATAATTTCTAACAGTGTGTGCTAGCTAGGACACCATGAATCCATGTGTATCAAGTCATCATCTTCTAACTAAGAAACTATGACACCTGGTCATACTTACTTTGACAACATGCCAAAATACCATTGTCTCCTAATGTCACGTAATCTGAAATCCATCCCATACCCAAATATATAGGCTAAGGCATCATATCTATCCCCACCACTGCCTAAAGATACAGGTTAGGTTCATGTATCCAATTCCTGAACCAAACCTTATCACTCAAGGGTGGATGTCTATAATCCCCAAAACTCTACCTTATTATTTAAAGTAGGGCCCCTTGTCCACATACTGACATATTTTCTTATTACTCAAGGAATATCCCATCATCCATATCTCACATCACATTTGGAACTAGCCTTCTTTCTCAAGGTAGTCCTACATCCTGACCATTTCCATCTCACTCAAGAAAATGTCTATGAAAATACCTTCTCACTCAAAGAGAATCCAACTGGTCTCAAGACACACCTTCTCACTCAACATATTTCAAGACTTCATACACATTGGGACTCTATCTCACTCATAGTGGTTCTATGCCTCAATATTCATCTCTCATATCGGAGTTCGTCGCTTATCACAAGCACAAGCATGATATAATAAACATTAATCATAACCTATAACACAAGATCACCGAATTTCCACTAGGGTAATTCTCAATTAGACCTATCCCCACACCATAAATCTCATCTTTCTTATATCAAACCAATCTGGGTTTTCATCTACATGTTTCTCGAATAGGTTTTCCACAAGTCCTGAAGGGAATTCCCTATCACTATGGGCTAACAAATAGTTCTTAGGCATCACATGAATCCCTTTGGGAATTATTTCACCAAAATTAGAGATAAAAAGATGGAAGAATATTAACATATAAGAAATAAAAATAAATAAACATTAACAAACATTTTAAACAGGTCATAACTAATAACACTAATCCAACCCATTTTTATAAATAGTATACATCATCCATAAATAGAATGATACAACATGGAATAAAAAAAACTTCAAACATAATGGAAATTAGCTACAAAGAGGGGTCATCTTGGCCAATGAAACACTAACCAAAAATAAAATAAACTCGATCCATGCTCAAAACCATCTCTATACAACCTCTGATTTCTCACTACTGGACAACTCACCCTGTATCAACCTCAAGAACAAAACCTGAATCTAGATAAAAACTTGGAATATAAAATATATAGGCATGAGATAAAATACATATTGGTATACATAACCCACAAATACGATGAAATTATTTTCATAAGTCAATTGATAAATTCCAGTTTAAAAATAAAAAATAATGTAGGATTTTCATTTATAACTTTTAGAAAAACAAAACAATTCAATAATCACTTTTCAAAACTTTCAATTGGGTTTCCTAAATAGAAAAAATATGCTTTAAAAAAATTTCCACCAGCCCAATCCATTTCAAAACAATACACTCATTAATATTTATCAAAACAACTTATTTTTTATTTAAATGAAAAAGGTTACTTTATAAATATTTAACTGGCTGAAGCCTTCTTTAAAAAAACATCCATTTTGAAATCCACTTTAAAACCCATACAAGAGCTTTAAAATTCAAAACATGTTTTTTTAAAATATTTAAAAACACATTTTTCAAATTAAATGACCCAACACACAGGGTTAAAACATAAAAATGCAGGCACCATATATCATAGGGCATAAAACAAACATAAGAAAGATATGTATTCCACAACAATATAAGTAAGGGGATGTGATAAAATCAAGCACTAGATCAAAATACCATACATCAACAACTGATCAAGCAATAAAATGTGTCATGTGATCTACCCAAGATCCCTAATGTGAGACGTATCTAATCTTTTAAGAGTTTACCAATCATGAACTGGCTTATAGCTTATGCTGCAATCCAAACCACAAGCCATAAAACTATACAACATAAGAATCATTTTGATGACACCCCATCCTATCCCTAGTGCCTCACTTGAATGGTGGGACACTAGCAGTGTGTGAACTAACTAGTGTAATAAATTTATAGATCAACCACTTAGTACCCGGGTTCCCATGACCAATTAATAAGTGTGGTGAAAGAACATTCATGCTAATATTAAAATTCAAGTCATGAGTAATGACTAACCCTCACCCCCAACACCCTCACAAGGAATATCCCCATATATATATCATGCACCCATGATATAAACAAACAAATTTACACACAAGGGAAGCAACAACATCACATAGTGATAAACAACCCACATAAGGGGTAAATAAGTCAAGGGGAAATCAAGGGGCATATTTCACATCAATCGTTTTAAACTAAGCTGACAATGCTCATTTAACAAAAAAATGGCTTAGAACACCAAGATATTTTTTACATTTCATTAAACACCACTTTAAAAATTTCTAAAGGTTTAATGAAATCACTCACGCCATTTAAACAATCCAAATATACCATCAAAAAATGATTCTTTTTATTTTAAATCCATAATAATCCCAAAGTCCTACCTTTCCATCAATCACATTTTTAAAGATCCATTAAGGTTCTTCTCACAAGGGTTAAGCTACAAACTTAATTAAAATCACCATTTGAAATTTATAAAAGAGCCCCTTTATAAATAATTTGGAGGCCAACACCACACTTTAAAATGGAAGTATCTGTAAAACATATCTTTCTCTCACTGAAAAACAAAACCAAATAAAAATCCAACATGTTCCATTAAAACCACTTCAACAAGCCTCATAGGTGTTTCAAAAGTCCTAGCACATAAAAACATGGAATTTATAATAGAAACACTTTATGCCAAATTCAAAACAAAATGAAATGGTTTTAAATCATCACAAGGATATCACATATATTCATAATTTTATAAAAAGTGAATTTAAAAATCACAAGTATACTTTGAATTCTAAAAAGAAATAATTACCTAGAAACACTTACCTTAAATAGGCGGGAAATGAGTTGAAACCCTTATAAATGTGTCATCTTAAATATATATCACACCAAAGGGGGTAGATATAGTGTCCAATAACCCTATAATCCAAAAACCTTGACATTAGATCCACCCAGAACCCTAAAATCAACCACAAGAGTTCTAAGGTTCATGGTGGGAACCAAATCCAATAGAAGTGAGAGATATTTAGAGAGTAAAAAGAGAGAAAAAGATAAATATTAACCACAAAAATCTTTTTTAAATCGCCAAAGTAAGACCTTGAATTAGAGGGTAGGTTTGAAATCCTCCTTGGATCCCAATGGGTTAGACGATGCATATGGGGGAGAAGAGGGGTGAAAACCCTTTTAATTAAATAAGTGAATTTTGGGAAATTACCAAAATTTTAACACCAAATAAAGTCGCATGGATTGGTATCATGGTTTACCAAACCATGCACTAACCATGAACTAGCTTCTTCCAATGATAAGGACACTTGCATGGTTTTTAAAGAGATTTTCATATTCTAAAAAATCGTATAGAATCCATAAAAATGACTCTATCATTATGAAAATCCCCTCTATATGGGCACCTCATGGTTAATCCTAACCATGTGGGCTAAACATGATCCACCTAGAAAGCCTCCAATAAACTCAGAATTATAACCCAAAAAATTCAAAAACTTGAAACAACCTAAGATAAAATAAAATAGATCAATTTAAGCTTTACAGTGACATGTGGGTATCATAAGTCTCCCCACCATGCCACCTTTTCCCCCTAGAATGTTCATGGTAAAAAACTAGAGTCAAGAGAAAATTAAATATCCAAAGAGGACATAGCCATAAGAACTGTTCAACATGATTAGACTTAAATTTTATTAACTAAGATCCTTAAAAAAGATCGAACCAATTAACCACAAGATATCCAAATGTCTTTAAGAATGACTAAATCCTGAACCACAAACAATGAGTCCTAAAAAGAAAGGGATACCTAACATGGTCTCCCCACCATTTAGAATTTCTCTAACATGGTGGAACCAAAGAAAACTATTGAGAGTCACGCCCTCAAAACAACTGATAAACCATGAGATAAACTCAATCCCATGCCAAAAGAACTTCCAAATGAAAGAAAGGAAGAACAACAACATGCATGTTTAAAATAATGACATAATATCCCACCTTGGGTCATGACACGTGTGTAAAACCTATGGTCAAAATTGGATCACCCTCATAAAATGGATCCCAAATGGTGCAATCCAAACACCAACTAGTAAAAAAATTAACTAGTAGATCACACACCCTAGTTAACCAATCATGAACCCAAGGCCTTTCTCATGTTCAAATAGAAAGCACCTCAAAGGCATATCACAAACAATGGGTGTAACCAAAACTCTAAAGTAAGGTCCACCCAAATGATGAGGCATAAAAAGAGCACTCACAACCAAACATAAGAGCCACCCATGAGGTTTATTCTATAAAAGAAACAAGGAATTCCAGAAAATAGCATACAATACATCCACAAGAAGCATACCATAAAAGATCCAACCATAAAGTTCCAAACAACCACAGCCAAAGCTCCAAAATCATAACCTAGATTAAAACCATCAAAGTAAAGGTCCCAAAACAACACATCCAAAAATGGATTAAACCTAATAGCTCTTTTGAAAATCTATATTACAAAACTTTTTATGATGACCCAAATAGAAAAAGTTAATAAAAACTCTAGGAGACTTAAGACAAGTGGGATTAAAATTCCCTAAAACCCCACATTAAAAATGCATGATAGATATTTTCTTCCCAATAGAAATACCCTTTACATATAGATTTGTATCATCCTAATTTTTATCCTCACTTTTTGGTTTACCCTCATTCTCATCATATGGAACCAAGGAATCACACACCATTGGTTACCTAGATTGGCCAACATCCACTTGAATTACCAAATTCACAATCTCCTAAAAATATTTCAAGCTATATTCAAGTATTTATGAACCAAAATCTTGTAAAAACCCACCTATGAAGAGAAAGTATTTCTCAATGTCATTGATGACCAACATTAGAGAAAATGTGACCAACTCTAAAAAGTGATCGGTGTACTCCCTCACAAATAAATAACCCTAAATAAGGCTCATAGGATAAAGTTCTATCTCTTATTTTAAAACATTAGGAAATAACCATTGGATAAAATTCATCCTAAAAAACTTCCAATACATGACTTCATGCATCTAAGAAGGCACCATAGACCCCAACCAAACACAGCTAAAACTGAGAAGCAAGCTCTTGACAACTCATACTCATGAATCTTCTAGTGTCCCAAGAGAATCAAGGATCACCTCAATATATTCCAACCACATCACCACTTACATTGACCCTTGATCACCATTGAATGAATATGGATGCTAATTCAAGAATTCCAGGATGAGGTCCAATCATAAGGAATGTTCCATGTCCACCACTCTACTCGAATTATAGGTAGATACCAAAACTGAAGTGACCTTTTAGAATATTCTAGGAGGCATAAAAAAATAATTAGAAACATGAACAACATAAATTCATGAAACAAAACATAAACTAAAGGATTCTATCATGATCTAGGAATCAATTAAAAAGCAACAATCCATAAAAAGGCACACAAAATTAACACCAAGTAAAGAAACTTTTCTTTTGAAATCACTAGCTTTCACTAAGGAATTTTAAAATCACCCTCCACCAAGTTATATTATTGAAAACCATTAATTCAATGAAAAATAACTTTCCCTTTTACAAGACACTTTATAAACTTATTTCAAAACAAAATATCCTTTTTGATTCTAAAATGATTTAAAAACTCCTTTTTTGAAATCAATTTATTTCAAGAAACCCCAAGGAAGAAATTTTGAAATAATCTTTTTTGTCCTCCATTTAAAAATTTTCAAAACAACATAATAGAAATAATAAATTTATAAAATATTTCATGAAAACCAATGAAATTAACTCTTCCCAATAATCCATAAAGACATATTTTGAAAATAAACATTTCAAAAATTCCTTCATTTTTTCCAAAATAAGGTTTTAAAATCAATATCACTCAAATAACCACAAACATTTTTAGGAAAGGTTCATAATAACCACATCTAAAAATCATAAAAATACTCCTTATTCCACCTCCAAAAAGTGAGAATCACTTTAGGGTAAATATAGAATCAAGAGGAGTCAAAATATCACAAACAAAGAATAAATGGGGCCATTCATAGTTTGGACACACGAGTTGGGTAACCGTGAACCAACCATGTAATATGATCTATGAAGGGAAAGTCCAAACCAAACGAGAACTAAATGGTTTCCCAAGACATGCAAGTAAACTTTGAATCTAAAGTTCTTTTTTATTTTCACCATGAGTCTATTGAATAACCATCAATATCACTTGTATTATCAGATAGGATCAAAAAAACTTTATTCCACATCAAAATTGATCATAAAAAACTAAAAACAAACTATAATTCACAATTAAAAACCTAACTTCCCATTATATATTTAGGTTCAGGATGATAAAGAGGTAACTAGACTCTTGATCGTGTTGTCGGGCGCATCAAATTAGTTGTTTAATTTTGACTAGAATTTCTGCAGTATAGCAGCAACCCTAGGTCGTCTCTCAACGGAGCCTTAGATCATTAATTTAAAAAGAGGGTTTTGATTATGAAATTATAAGGTGAATTAGGCTTTGTAAAACTTGGTGGTTTTATGATTAATGATGAAAATAGAAAATTAAAGCGATAAAACAAAATAGAAATGAACAAGATTGATTAAACGTGATCAACCCGGGGAAGTCTCGTGATGCTCATCATTCATCGCTTCAAGGGATGGGGTTATGATCTTTTAATCCCTTGTTTGTAACACCTAGAACCATAATGTTACAGAGTTTGTACTAGGATACATCCTAGGGTTTAGTCAAAAACACATAACAATTCACCGGACACCGCCGATGATTGGGTGATTTGTGTTCGACATCATAATCAAAACTCACCAAGGAAACACATGAAGAATTTGATGTGCTCTCCAGGTTTGCATGTTATTTCATTGTTATACCATGAAATAAATGTACATGTCCTTGATAGAGCTTGTGTGAGTTCTATTGACCAATATGAATCACACAAGCACCACAATTGAAAGGGGGAAAAGAAAGTGGTGAACGGTGTGTGAAACATCACATGAAAGGGTACCCCCAAACATGATCATATGAGTTGAGCATGACATACCAGTACATAAATCAATAAAATAAGAATAGAGGATGTTTAAAAACAACACAAAAACCGGGAATTCAAAATATCATTCAAATATTACAACATGAAGCTTGGGATTTACATCACGTTCCCCCCCGGGTGATCACAAGGGGTTTAGAAACCCATGGGAGGGGAAGAAGAAGAAGATGTTGAAGTAGCCCCTCCCATAGCCTCCAGAACTTTTAGGGATGTTGAGAAGACTCCTTGGGGACTCAAAAATGGTAGAACCTTTCCTCTTGGCCGAACTTACAAATGGGGATCCCAAGGTGTCATTTTATAGGAAAATTAGAAGGTGGTTTTAGGCACACAGATTTCATCAATCCACTTGTACCACGCATTTTGGCCTTCATACAGTCTTATCTCTCTTTGGAGAAAATATAAAAGTTGTATCCCTACCTAGTGAATGTCTCCACTGAAAGTTTGGCACCCTTTGGACAACTATAGCTCAAGATATTTATAAAATATAGAACACCACATTTGACTTGGTCCATATTTGGTGGCTTGGAAAGATAAGTTCGTATAGGCCCAATAGAAGCCGAATCAGGATTGGATTCCTTAATATGAAATGTAGAATATAAAGTTTTGGACAGGTACACAAACTTTCACCCCATTTGGATGCACGGATTTCGTTTACTATGCAAAACAGTGGACAGATGTCCATGGATCCATGCAATTTTGGCCCATTTTTCTTCCACTTCATCAAGGGCCCTCCAAATCACCTCCACCTACATTGAAACAATAAAAACAAGTAACATTGCCCATTATAATATTTATTAACATTAATTTATTGATTCAAACATAAAGTTCAATTTATTATTATATTTGGAATATTCATTACAAAACTAGTTTAAAACTGCGGTGTAAGGGTGGAATAAAACAGTGAATCGTGGTACGATCACACCCCCACACCTAAACATTTGCACTCCTGGGCAAAGTCACATATCCAAATACAATGATTCATATATATATATATATTTCCAACATCCTTAAGATTTATCATTTAAGGAAATTTTATTTAAAGTAAAGTGATCAATGCACGAACCACACCAAGGAGTTCTTCCTAGTGAAAATAGAAAAAGATGTCTCATAAATCATATCATAGAGAAATTCAAAAAGATTCACGATACCCAATTGAGAAAGGAATTCAGAAGTAAACCATGACACTAACTCTTCATGTGTGTGTGTGAAAACCATTCCATGCTATTCTTTCCACTTGATATCCAATAAATATATGTTATTTTAACATTTTTCAGCTTAAATGATTTTGTCACTGAACCTGTCCTACATCCTTTGCAATCATATTTCAAGACCCACTCATTTAAGCATTCCCAGAAGTCAAACCATAATCTCTCGACCTAGATATCCCCATATGTTGCACATTTCATCACTCCCCTCATTTATTTATTATTATTATTTTGAAGTTGCAATTGGAAAAAATCTCACACTCATCTCTCAACCCTTGTTTGATCTCCTCATGACACTAATTTAAATAGTTATAACAAGATAAAAGGTTGAGGAGGAGTGTTTTTTGACCTTCCCAAGACACAATAATTTTTTTTTTGAGGGCATACAATAGTCGGACATTAGGTACACACGTATAGGTCAATTTGGTACAGTAATGAAACAGATCAGATAAGGAACGAACGTATGGAAATATCATTTAAAGCTGAAAAATATTAACCCAACATATATTTACCTTATATTAAGTAAGAAATAATCACACTTTTTGGTTTGGTACAAAAATTTGTGGAGATATTAGTGACACAGTTTTCCAAAAAACTACTCACACAAAGGGTATCAATCATCTCAAAGGTTTCACATAGATACGGCCATTTATATCATTGACAAAAAAACCAATTCACTAAAAATCACTCCTTGATGGTAAACTCATCCACAAATTCTTTTTAGCCTTCATTATGGTATTTTTACTTTCCTCACTTTATGGTCACCAAATCATGGAACTTTGAAATTGTCGATGGGTAAAAATGAAAATACCATAAAGAAGGCCAAAAAGAGAAAACAATGAAAATTCCTAACTAACCCAGGAATGTATCCACCCCCCCACACCTAGAGTATGCAGTGTCCTCACTGAAATAATTGAGAGTGTGAGAAGGAAGGATAAAACCTGGTGAGTTTTATTGGTATGATGTGTCAAGAAGGTGGATTTCCTCCACCGGATTCTTCGAAAAATCCTCATAGAAGTGTTTAAGTCACTGCCCATTGACGGTAAGACTTTGTCCACTCTTCTCATGCAAAACCTGTATTGCACCAAAAGGGTAAACATTAGTAACAGTATAAGGACCGAGCCATCGGGAATGAAGCTTACCTGGGTGGAGCTTAAGCCTGGAATTGTACATGAGGACCTTCTCACCAATATGTAACTTCTGTTGGTGAATCATGCTATCATGAATAGACTTTGTCTTATCTTTATAGATTCGGGAGTTTTCATATGCATCACATCGAATTTCTTCCAACTCTTGAATCTGCATCTTTCTTTGCTCACCTGTATCGAAAAGGTTCGTATTACATTGTTTAACATCCCAATATGCACGATGTTCTACCTCCACTAGGAGGTGACAAGCCTTTACAAACACAATTCTATATAGTGACATTCTGATTGGGGTTTTAAAATCTATACGGTACGCCCAAAGTGCATCATCCAAGCGCAAACTCCAATCTTTCCTATTGGGTTGTACCGTTTTCTCCAAGATTCGCTTAACTTCTCAATTTGAAATTTCTGCTTGTCCGTTAGTTTGGGGATGATATGCAGTGGAGACTTTATGAACAACCCCATACTTACGAAGTAAGTTTTTCATGTTACGATTGCAAAAATGTGAACCCTGATCACTAATGATGAATCTTGGTAGACCAAACCTACTGAAAATCTGGGACCTCACAAAATCAACAACCACTCGAGAGTCATCGGTCCTGGTGGCCTTTTCTTCCACCCATTTAGATACATAGTCAATAGCCAATAAGATGTACACAAATCCAAATGAATTTGGAAAATTCCCCATGAATTCAATGCCCCATGCATCGAAGATCTCACAAAATAACATGGGCTGTTGGGGAATTTCATTCCTCTTGGAGATATTCCCTGTGAATTGACAATGACTACATGACTTGCAAAATCTATGGGCATCCCTATACAATGTTTTCCAATAAAGTCCTAAGTCAATGATCTTTCGAGTTGTACGTTGAGAGCCAAAGTGGCCCCCATAGGCCAAAGTGTGGCAGAAAGTCAAAACAGAGGTGAACTCATGGTCAGGGACACACCGACGAACTACTTGGTCACTACAAATTCTCCATAAGTATGTGTTAAGTCAATAAGGTTTTCCTTATGACTTTTCCATTTCTTCTTGTTTTGAAAATCACAAACACCTTATCTTTAAGGAAAATTACTTTCTTAAGGAAAATTGCTTTTATAAGGAAAATTGCTTTCTTAAGGAAAATCGCTTTTATAAGAAAAATTATCCTTATCATATTTTCATTCATATTTTTCTTAAGTATGAGTTTCAGATTCATTTTCTTGGAATCATTGAAACTTTGATATAAAGCATTCTGTTTTAGGGTTCAGATTCTGGACAAGAACTATAAGGAAGTTTCATTCCGAATTCCGGATATGAACTCTGACTAAGTTCTATTCCAGATTCAGGATACGAATTCTGAAGAAAAATTTTCATTACGAATTCTAATGAAGAAATCCCATTCCGAATTCTCATTACGAATTCAGAAGAAAAATTCTCATTACGAATTCCAATGAAGAATTCTCATTACGAATTCCAATGAAGAATTCTCATTACGAATTCCAATGAAGAATTCCCATTAAGAATTCTAATGAAGAAATCTCATTCCGAATTCTCATTACGAATTCTGATAAAGAATTCTCATTACGAATTCTGATTCTCATTACGAATTCTGATTACGAATTCTGATGATAAATTCTCATTACAAATTCTGATGATGAATTCTCATTACGAATTCTGATGATGAATTCTCATTACGATTTCTGATGACGAATTCCTATTCTGAATTCTCATTCCGAAATCACCTATTAAACAGAATCTGATTATCATTGTTTTATACACTCTGAATTTATTCACTCCGAACGTTCACTCCGAAGTTTTCATTCCGAACCTTTATGTTAGATTTAAAACGATGTCGTACATTCTGTTGCACTTACTTTGTTATAAAACAATGTCGTCTGTTTTGTTATAAACTAACCGTTGTCTAAGTGACACGTGTACAGGTCCCTCCGAACTTTAAGGAAAATATGACCGTTGGAGAAGGAGCCGACCTTACCTATAAATAGGAGCTCATTTGAAAAAGCTGACAACGGATGGATGAACAATTTGGACTTTGTGCATACATTCTGTTTAAGTGATTTCTAGAGAGAGAGTCTCTTATTAACTCTCAAAGCTTCGTGCGACTCCGAATGTTGGTGATTACATTCGAGGGCTTCCGGGGATAGGAAGATAGAGGTGCCGACTACCTTAAATATCGAGGGCTTTCTTGCTGAGAAAGACAGAGGTGCCGACTACCTTAAAGATTGAGGGCTTTCTTGCTGAGAAAGACAGAGGTTACCAACTACCTTGAAGTTGAGGGCTTGCGGGGATAACAAGACAGAGACTCCGATCTTCGTATCGAGGGATTACCCTGGTGTGGGTAAGACAGTCTTGCTTGAAAGTATAAATCAAGGGACCTTTATCCAAGGTTGTTGGATACCCTTCTCTTTGGGTTAAAAGACTATTATCTTGTTACTAGTAGTTTTACTACTTGTCTTTATTCCACTGCATTTTGTATCTTAAGGAAAGTATAACTTTCTTATACTTCCTTACTTACTCTGATTCATTTAGATTCTATACGCTTTAAGGTAGAATCTCATATTGTAACTTTTGTTAAGTTTCAATTTCCGGAACCATATTTCCGGAACCTACTTTTGGAATCTCTTTACAAGTTTAGTTCGTTGTTAGAGGTGTTGTGAATTTACTTAGTTTAACTTTGTTAAACTTAGCCCTTTCCTTTTCTTAAGGAAACTATAGTTTCTTAACTAACTTTAAAGGTTCCAAAGGAATTTTTAAAGTATACAATTCACCCCCCTCTTGTATATTGAGCATCTCATATTATATTTCGATCCTACAATTGGTATCAGAGGTTGGAAACCTCTTACTCTATACCATTATTACATTTGGTATCAGAGAAAAGGTTACTGAAATACTTGTACTCACATACAAGTTTTTCTTGCTCACTTTTTCATTCCGAACTTTGCCATTACGATTTACCCATTCCGAAATTTTCCCATTCCGAACTTTGTGATTACGAATCTTTGCTACTAACAAGTTTGTGTGCAAAGTTATTTTTAGTATGACAGGAATTAATGTTGGATCAATTGACAATCTGAATCCTACAAGGCCACCAATCTTCGATGGTAATGACTATGAGTACTGGAGAGATCGTATGAAGACATTTGTTATCAATACTGGTGTAGACAACTTTGTGATGCTTACTGGTGATTATAAAATTTCTGACAAGGAAGTCAGATCTTTCACTAACCAGGAAAAGCAAGAATATCAACTCAACTATAAGGTACGCAATACTTTACTATGTTCAATGACCAGAAATATATATAGCCAAATTTCTTCTTGTGAAGCAGCTAATTGTATATGGAAGAAATTATAGGTTACACACTTTGGGACTTCTAAGGTGATTGAGACTAGAAGAGCTATGCTTAGAGCTGAATATCATGGCTTCAATTTTCCTTATGGAGAACCTATCTGTAAAGTACAACAAAGATTTATGACTATCGTCAACAGTCTACAATCTATGGGAGAGAAAGGTTTAGATGATGAAGCTCTTGTGGACAAGATAATTGATATTATGACCAATGAGTGGGAATCCAAGAGAACAGCTATAGATGAGAATAGGAAGGTCACTCAAATTACTCTTGATGAATTATTTGGAACTCTTCTACAACATGAAACAAGAATGAAGAGAGATGCTGACAACATCAAGAAGAAGAATGGAAATGGTACTGTTGCTTTTACTATAACTTCAAATCAGATGAAAGCTAAGACTCCTGAGAGAGTAACCAGATCCAAGTCTAAGAAAGTCATTTTCCAATCCGAATCTAGTGAGAGTGAAGTCTCAGAAAATGAGCTAGCCAATCTTGCTCGAAGGATGAACAAGATAGCTGGACAGAGAAACTTTCAATCCAAGTATAAGAAAAAGGATAGGAAAGATAAGAAAGATGGAGAAGTAACTTGTTATGAATGCAAAAGAGCTGGACATATTAGACCAGATTGTCCTATGCTCAAAAAGAAAGAAAGAAAGGAAAGACATTCAGACAGGAACAGAAAGAAGTATTACAAAGCTAAAGCTAAGAAAGTTCTGAAAGCTAATGACACCTGGAGTGCCAGTGGTGGTGACTCTTCAGATGAATCTTCTGATTATGAATCTTCAGGACAGAAGAATCTTGGTCTTATAGCAAGATTACCTATTAATAATCATTGTCTTATGGCTAAGGTACGAAATGTTGAATCATTGACTGATGTTTCTTTAAATTCTAATGATAGTAAGTATTATAACTCTTCTAATGAAGAATCATCTTCTGATGAGGAAAATACTTTACCTACTTATGAAGAAGTCTCTAGGTTTGCTAAACTTCTTGAGATTGAGAATTCCAAACTCAATAAGAAACTTGACAAGGCAAATTCTAGGAATTCTATTCTTACTAAAGAGATATCAGATCTTTCTAAAGATCTTGATAAGAAAAATGCTGATTTTGAAAATATTTCAAAAAATCTTGAGGAAGTAAGTTCTGAGAAGAATAAACTTTCTAAAGAATTAGAAAAAGTAATTTCTAATAAAAATGTTTTCGAGCCTAACTCTAGTTATAAAACTAATGATTTTGAAGATAGAAACTTGATTGTAAAACTCAAGTCCGAAATTTTTTCCTTAAAGAAGTGTCTATAAAACTTTACCCATGGTAAGGAAAATTTTGATAAGATGTATTCCCAAATACGACCTTTAATAAATAAATCCGGATTTGGTTATACCCATGCAAAACCAGTTTTCAGTAACAATTATTTTGTTCCTCAAAGTGCCCCATTTTGTACTAAATGTCAATGTGGTGGTCACTGGGCAAAGAATTATTCCTTAAACAAAACCCAATCCTAAGGTTTTCATAAAGCTTATTTTTCTAAGAAAATGTGGGTTCCAAAAATTTTATTGTCTGGAAATCTCGGATCCAAAAAAGTTTGGATTCCGAAAGTCTAATTTTCTTCTTGATTTCAGGAAAATAAAGAAAGTTCCAGCAACAATATATGGTACATGGATAGTGGATGTTCCCGGCACATGACTGGTAACAAAATCTTTTTTGAAAAGATTATCAAAACGAAAGGAGGAAAGGTAACTTTCGGAGACAATGCTAAGGGAGAGATTGTTGGTATTGGTAATATTGTTCTTTTAGGTAAAACTTTGATTTCAAATGTTCTTTTTGTTAAAGGTCTTAATCACAACCTCATTAGCATAAGTCAGTTATGTGATGAAGGTTACCTTGTGAATTTTAGGAATGATAAATGCTTAGTTCACAATTCCAAGGAAGAATTTATTCTCTCAGCCAATAGGCAAGAGAATGTCTACACTTTGAACCTAGAAGACTTAAGAAGCCAAGATTTACCTTGCCTAAGTGCAATGGAAGATCATTCTTGGTTATGGCATAGAAGACTAGGACACTGTAATCTTAGGAACCTATGTAAACTCTCTAAGAAGAAACTTGTTAAGGATCTACCGGAGCTTAGATTTGATTCTTCTAAAGTTTGTGATCCTTGTCAATATGGCAAGCAACATAAATCTAGTTTTAAGTCAATCGGTGAAGTCTCAACAACTGATGCATTACAGTTGGTGCACATGGATCTTTTTGGTCCAACACAAACTGGAAGTATTGGAGGCAAATACTATGTGTTTGTTCTAGTTGATGATTACACTAGATTTACTTGGGTCTATTTTCTAGCAAAGAAATCTGAAGCTTTTTCCTATTTTAAAAATTTTAGAGCTCAAGTTAAAAATGAGAAAAACCTTCCATTGAAAACTATTCATAGTGATCATGGAGGAGAATTTCAAAATTCTGATTTTGAAACTTTTTGTAGTAAGAAAGGTATTACTCACAATTTTTCAGCACCTAGAACTCCTCAACAGAATGGTGTAGTTGAAAGAAGAAATAGAATTCTTCAAGAGATAACTAGAACCATGTTGAGTGAATATTCTATTACTAGACATTTCTAGGCTGAAGCTGTAAGTACTGCTTGTTATACTATAAATCGAGTTTTGATTAGACCTTTTCTTAATAAAACTCCTTATGAGTTATGGAATGGTAGAAAACCTAGACTTTCCTACTTCAAGGTTTTTGGTTGCAAAGTATTCATTTTGAATACTAAAGATAACTTACATAAATTTGCACCAAAGTCTGATGAAGGAATTTTCTTAGGATATTCCACAACTTCTAAGGCTTATAGAGTTTTTAATAAAAATACTTGTACTGTTGAGGAAACAGTACATGTAAAATTTGATGAGTAAGATCATTTTGTTTTTAAACCATCCCAACTTACATCTTCGGATGTGTTTTCAAAAACTGATTATCAACCTTTGATAGAAGAACCTTCTGATAAGGAAATTGTTTTAGAAGATACTTCTGAAACATTTACCCCAGAAGACTTTCTACCCTATGTTGATGAACAGGTTTTACAAAACCCAAATCAGGTGTTTCTTAAGAATCATCCTAATGATAGTATCATTGGTGATGTAAAGCAACCTGTAAGGACTAGAAGTTCCTTAAGAAATGAAGTAGAACATCTAGAATTTCTTTCCCAATTAGAACCTAAAAGCACTGATGAAGCTTTAGGTGATGATGATTGGATCAAAGCAATGCAAGATGAACTAAATGAATTCGAAAGGAATAAAGTCTGGACCTTGGTTGAAAGACCTAAGGAAACTTCTGTTATTGGAGTAAAATGGGTTTTCAGAAATAAATGTGATGAAAATGGAGTCATTGTTAGGAATAAAGATAGACTTGTTGCTAAAGGCTATAATCAGCAAGAAGGAATAGACTATGAAGAAACCTATGCTCCAGTAGCTTGACTTGAATCTATTCGTATTCTACTTGCCTTTGCAGCATTCTTTAATTTCAAACTTTTCCAAATGGATGTGAAATGTGCTTTTCTTAACGGTTATGTTCAAGAGGAAGTTTTTGTTGAAAAACCTCCTGGCTTTGAAGATACAAAACATCCAGATCATGTTTTTAGACTTACCAAAGCTTTGTATGGCCTTAAACAAGCCCCACGAGCATGGTATGATAGACTCACTGGATTTTTGCTTCAAAATAACTATGTTAAGGGAAATGCAGATCCAACCCTTTTTATAAAGAAAGATAAGAAAAATGTTTTGATTGTTCAAATTTATGTTGATGACATTATATTTGGTTCAACTCAGCAATCTTTGACTGACTCTTTTGCTAGTCTAATGAAATCTGAGTTTGAAATGAGTATGATGGGTGAGTTAACATTTTTCCTTGGTTTTCAAATTTCTCAAAAACCAGAAGGAACCTACATATCTCAACATAAGTATATTAAAGATCTTCTTAAAAAGTATGGTTATGACAACACTAAAAGTATAAGTACTCCCATTGGTACCTCAAACTCTTTAGATCTTGATGAAGCTGGGAAACCAGTAGATCAAACATCTTTTAGAGGTATGATTGGAAGTCTACTTTACTTAACAGCTAGTCGATCAGACTTAATGTTTTCAGTATGCTTATGTGCAAGATATCAATCCAATCCTAAGGAATCTCACTTAAAGGCAGTTAAAAGAATTTTTCGCTACCTTAAAGGAACCATGGATTTAGGATTATTTTATACTTCTGGAAATGATTTTGTTCTAAAAATTTTTTCTGATGCTGACTTTGGTGGATGTAGAATGGATAGAAAGAGTACATCCGGAACTTGTCATTTCTTAAGAGATTCATTAGTTTCTTGGTCCTGCAAGAAGCAACATTCTGTAGCACTCTCCACTGCTGAAGCTGAATATGTAGCAGCTGGAAGTTGTTGTGCACAAGTGTTGTGGATGCAACACACACTCACAGACTATGGCTTGAGTTTTACTAAAACTCAAATTTTGTGTGATAACACAAGTGCCATTGCCCTAAGTAAGAACCCTGCACATCACTCTCGTGCAAAACACATAGATATTAGGCATCACTTTCTTAGGGATCACACACTCAAAGGAGATATTATTCTTCAGTTTATCGGAACGCAAGATCAACTTGCTGATATATTCACAAAGTCTTTGCCTTCTGATAGATTTGAATATATTAAACAGAAGTTAGGAATGATAACCGTAAGGTAATCTTTCTCAAGTAACTTTCTGTTGAAAAAGTCTCCTTACAGTAATAAACTCCTTTTCATAGGAGGAGTACATTTGATTGTTTGTTTAAACAAAGTTTTTCAAAATTTTGTTTTCAAACTTTTCAGAACGAAGTTTTCCGGAATGAAACTTCCGGAACTACCATTTTTCAGAATGGATATTTTCATACAGAATACTTCTGTAATGAAAGTATTCGTATTGAAAATTTCCGGAATGAAAAACTTTCGTACTGGTATTTTCATAACGGAACTTTCGTACTGAATCTTCCATAACAAGTTTTTTTTCTCTTTTTCGTATTAAGTTTTTCGAATTGAGTTTTTCGTATTGAGTTTTTCGTATTGAGTTTTTCGTATTGAGTTTTTCGTATTGAGTTTTTCGTATTGAGTTTTTCGTATTGAGTTTTTCGTATTGAGTTTTTCGTATTGAGTTTTTCGTTTTTTTATTATTGAGTTTTTCGTAGTCATCTTTATATTACCCATTACGAATAACTTTCCTAAGCTAATCCGAAAGGTATGATTTTCTTACTGAAGTATTCGTAATCATATTTTACTTGCTGGCAGTTTCTTATATTTTTTTTCGGTTTTTAGTTTTCTTAAATCCTTGTTTTAATAAAACCTCAAAAAGATCGGATTCAAGCTCTCAACCGTCAGATCTGATCGCAGCTCATTCCAACCGTTAGATCATCTATGGAATGTCAACCGTCATCTCGTTGCCTATATAAAGGGGACCCAATTTCTAGTCCCACATCGGTTTCAAGCTTTCGCATGCTGAAGCTTTGACTCTCTGATTTAAGGCCGTTCCGAACCACAGTTTTCTCCGCTCCGAACTTCAGTCTTCTCCGTTCCGAACTTCCCAGAGAACTTCAGATCCGAATGTCTGCAGAGTTAGCTTCTCAAGAAATGTCTTCAACCAAGCCTATATCTCAGTGGTTAATATACAGAGAAAGGTTAGTTCATCCGACTTTCTTCAGCAACTACGATTCTGTCATTTCAAAGAATATCAAGTTAAATGGCTGGGAAGATGTTGCGGTATCAAAAACCGGCAACCAAGATGAAGTGTACTCAGATTTGCTTGTTGAGTTTTATGAGTCAGTTGCTTTCTTCGAGGAAGATAATAGAGAGAAATTTTCGTTCAAATCGTATGGCAAGACATATAAGCTTTCTTACACCAAGGCTGCAAGCTTGGTAGGGTTAAGTTATGAAGGTGAAGTTGAGTTTATTTCTCACGTATTTCCGGACTCCAAGGGTAGTTTCAACAAATAAAAAGCCTTAGAAACTCTCGGATTGGATGATGACAAGGCTCCGAAAATTGCAAGCCTATCTACAAACTTCCGGATTCTGGAGTTATGGGTGCAAGGGCTTATTGTACCGAGAAAAGGTGATAAGGATAGCCTGAAGAAGAGTGAGATATATATCTTAGATTTCCTGATAAATCTAAGGAAGTTTAACTTGATGAAGCATATTCTTCTTAATATTGAGAATTTGAAGAAGGGGAATCTGAGAGCTCAGATTATCATGTACCCAGAAATATTATCAAAGCTCATAGTTCGGTGCCTAGAGTCTTTCAAGGTAGCTTGCAGTTCTAAGCCGAGAGTTTGAAAGATCATGCTGCTTAGTGATAGAACGCTTAAAAGGATGAATATAGATTTTGACAAGAAGTCTGGGAAGTTTATTGATCTACCTCCTCAAGTAGAAGTGACTCCGAAATCTGCTGATCCGGAATCATCCAAGCCGGTAAGGAAGAGAAAACTGAAAGAAGTGGTAGTCGAAGCCGAGGAACCTAAGTCTAAGGAAGTCCACTCCGCACCACCAAAGCCTAAGAAGAAGAAGACCTATCCTGATGAAGTCGTTACAAAGTGGAGAGCTGACAAAGAGAAGAGGAAAGAAGGGGATCCGCAGTTCGGATTGGACCCTGCGGAAGCTAAAGCTTTGAAGGAGAAAGCTACTGATGAGCTTGAGAAACAAGCTAAGGAAAAGAAGCTTAAGAAGAAAATGTCAGAAGCCGAGGCTGTTCAAGCTTTGTTGAAGTTCAACGAAATAGTTTCAGCAACTATCCCAGTTCTGAGATCTTTCTCTCTGGAATCTCTACCTGAGACTCCAGGAAGAAATCTTGTTGCTCCGGAAGAGCCTGTTGCTACGAATACTGAGGAAGAAGAGCAAGTGGAACAAGTTGAAGAGGCTGCTGAAGGAAGTGGTGAGACAGGAGATATGCTAAAACAAGTTGATGAGTACAAGGGAACTCCTTCGGAACACTTATCACTCCGGACTTCAGAAGCTGAATCTTCGAAGCTTGTCACTCCTGCGATGGAAGAAGAGAAAGGAGAAGAAGAAGTTTCCTATCATGGAGAAGAAGAACAACTTTTACAAGATATTGCTCAGATGGGAAACGTAGAGGTTGGTGTCCAAGAAGTTGCTGATGAGGAAGATTTGGTTGTTCAAGTTTCTGACAGTGAAAAGAAAACTCCGGAACAGGATTCTATTCCGAAAAAAGATAAGGGAAAGAAAATTCTTACCGAGACTCCGAGCTCAGTAGTAAGAAAGAGGAAGGAAGCTGGTAGTTCTTCTAAGAGGAAGTTGGAGCTTATTGAGGAAGAAAATTCTCCTAGCAAGGTTTCGGATTCAGAGTCATCCTCGTTGGGACATGACTTTGTTGTTCAGTCCTTAAAGAAGTTGGTAGGAACCATTCCAACCTTCTCTAGTATTGACTCTAGATGCCAGATGCTCCAACATGCGTTGAATCAGAAAACCGACTCCGTATCGATGGTTATGGATAAGTGTGTTGAGATTGAAGCTCAGTTCAAAACATTCTTTGTTGGTTACGAAGCTCATAAAAGATCTTGTAAGAGGATGACAAGCTGGTCGAAGAAGAATGTGGAAGAGATGAGGTTGCTTGATGAGTTTCAAGATAATGTTAAGGATGCCTTTGAGACCGAAGACAAGAAGATTAATGAGCTGACTGCATCCTTCGAAGAGAAATTGACAGAGGAAAAGAACTTTCGGATTCAGGAAGTGAGAGATCTGAATGGAAAGCTCAATTCCGTTAATCAAAGTTGGAAATTTGAAAGGGATTATCGGATCGAGTTTGAAGAAAGGATGAAGGCTCAGGAAGAGAAGATGAAAGCTCAGGAAGAAAAGTTGAAGGCTTAGGAAGAAATAATTGAAGCTCAGTCAGCAAGAATAGTCATCTTAGAGAAGCAAGTAGAGGAAGATCACAAAGACTTAAAGAAGATCAAGACGATTCTTAAGGGGCTAATGTCGAAGGAGAAAGATCCGAAATAACCAATCCGATCTTTTTGTTGTATTTTTTTCCCTTTGTTGTCGAGATTCCAATTTTAATGAAAGTTGTACTTGTTGTTTCTATTGTTGTCATTACTAATTTTTCAGGTACTTTGTTAATTTTTTCCATTCTCTCTAATTCTTTTTGAAAATAACAAAGGGGGAGAAGGAAAAGATCCTTAAGAAAAAGAGGAACTCTAATAAGAGTTTATCAAATGGGGAGAAAGAAAAATACCCAAGGAAAAATAACTCTAATAAGAGTTTGTTTAAGGGGAGTTTTTCTTAAATAAGACCTTCTTATGAAACATCACTCCGGAAATATGAATACGATCCTTAGAGTTTCAAAGCCTAAGGGGGAGTTAGTCGTATTCATCTATATTCTTAAACCAAGGGAGATAAGCTTTAATGTGTTTCTTTCTTCTTGGAATATATTTTTCGTAAGGATGTTTGTGCTTTCCAAAAAGGGGGAGATTGTTAAGTCAATAAGGTTTTCCTTATGACTTTTCCATTTCTTCTTGTTTTGAAAATCACAAACACCTTATCTTTAAGGAAAATTACTTTCTTAAGAAAAATTTCTTTTATAAGGAAAATTGCTTTCTTAAGGAAAATCGCTTTTATAAGAAAAATTATCCTTATCATATTTTCATTCATATTTTTCTTAAGTATGAGTTTCGGATTCATTTTCTCGGAATCATTGAAACTTTGATATAAAGCATTCTATTTTAGGGTTCGGATTCTGGACAAGAACTATAAGGAAGTTTCATTCCGAATTCTGGATATGAACTCTGACTAAGTTCTATTCCAGATTCAGGATATGAATTCTGAAGAAAAATTTTCATTACGAATTCTAATGAAGAAATCCCATTCCGAATTCTCATTACGAATTCAGAAGAAAAATTCTCATTACGAATTCCAATGAAGAATTCTCATTACGAATTCCAATGAAGAATTCTCATTACGAATTCCAATGAAGAATTCTCATTACGAATTCTAATGAAGAAATCTCATTCCGAATTCTCATTACGAATTCTGAAAAAGAATTCTCATTACGAATTCTGATTCTCATTACGAATTCTGATTACGAATTCTGATGATGAATTCTCATTACGAATTCTGATGATGAATTCTCATTACGAATTCTGATGATGAATTCTCATTACGATTTCTGATGACGAATTCCTATTCCGAATTCTCATTCCGAATTCACCTATTAAACAGAATCTGATTATCATTGTTTTATACACTCTGAATTTATTCACTCCGAACGTTCACTCCGAAGTTTTCATTCCGAACCTTTATGTTAGATTTAAAACGATGTCGTACATTCTGTTGCACTTACTTTGTTATAAAACGATGTCGTCTATTTTGTTATAAACTAACCGTTGTCTAAGTGACACGTGTACAGGTCCCTCCGAACTTTAAGGAAAATATGACCGTTGGAGAAGGAGCCGACCTTACCTATAAATAGGAGCTCATTTGAAAAATCTGACAACGGATGGATGAACAATTTGGACTTTGTGCATACATGCTGTTGAAGTGATTTCTAGAGAGAGAGTCTCTTATTAACTCTCAAAGCTTCGTGCGACTCCGAATGTTGGTGATTACATTCGAGGGCTTCCGGGGATAGGAAGACAGAGGTGCCGACTACCTTAAAGATCGAGGGATTTCTTGCTGAGAAAGACAGAGGTGCCGACTACCTTAAAGATTGAGGGCTTTCTTGCTGAGAAAGACAGAGGTTACCAACTACCTTGAAGTTGAGGGCTTGCGGGGATAGCAAGACAGAGACTCCGATCTTCGTATCGAGGGCTTACCCTGGTGTGGGTAAGACAGACTTGCTTGAAAGTATAAATCAAGGGACCTTTATCCAAGGTTGTTGGATACCCTTCTCTTTGGGTTAAAAGACTATTATCTTGTTACTAGTAGTTTTACTACTTGTCTTTATTCCGCTGCATTTTGTATCTTAAGGAAAGTATAACTTTCTTATACTTCCTTACTTACTCTGATTCATTTAGATTCTATACGCTTTAAGGTAGAATCTCATATTGTAACTTTTGTTAAGTTTCAATTTCCGGAACCATATTTCCAGAACCTACTTTTGGAATCTCTTTACAAGTTTAGTTCGGTGTTAGAGGTGTTGTGAATTTACTTAGTTTAACTTTGTTAAACTTAGCCCTTTCCTTTTCTTAAGGAAACTATAGTTTCTTAACTAACTTTAAAGGTTCCAAAGGAATTTTTAAAGTATACAATTCACCCCCCCTCTTGTATATTGAGCATCTCATATTATATTTCGATCCTACAGTATGGGTCATCCCAAATGTACCAATGAGAATAATTCTTACGTCTCTGGGATTGTGAAGTTCTAAAATCAGGGGGGACCCTATATGTTGCTAGAAATTTCACAATGTCCGCATACCAGGGGGTAAGGTCCACAACATCACAAAGGTTCTCATGAGGGAATAATTCTCCAATGGGTAGGGGTGAGTCAACATGATGGTCTAATGGTGGGGAAATCCTACTAATGTGGTCAGCTACCACATTCTCTACCCCTCTCTTAACTCTAATCTCAAGGTCAAACTCTTGGAGGAGGAGCATCCACCAAATGAGGCGGGGGTTGGCTTCATGTTTCTTTAAGAGGAAATGAAGGGCAGCATGATCAGAAAACACAATCACTTTTGACCCAAGAAGATATGAATGGAATTTTTCCAAGGAAAACATAATAGAAAGGAGTTCTTTTTCAGTGGTTGTGTAGTTTACCTGGGCAGGGTCAAGGGTACGTGAGGCATACGCAATGACATGAGGAGCCTTTTCAACCCTTTGTGATAAAACTTCCCCAACTGCAAAGTTAGAGGCATCACACATAAGCTCGAAGGGGAGATCCCACCTTGGTGGTTGGATTATGGGAGGTGATGTGAGACTCTTTTTTAGTTAATGTAATGCATCCTTGAAATTTTTATCAAAAACAAATTCAGAATCCTTTTGTAACAACCGAGATAAGGGAAGTGCGATCTTACTAAAGTCTTTAATGAATCAGCGGTAAAAACCAGCATGACCCAAGAAAGACCGCACCTCACGAACACATTTTAAATATGGAAGGGATGAAATTAATTAAATTTTATATTTATCAACTTGAATTACCTTATTTTAAATGATATGCCCAAGAACTATCCCCCGCTCAACCATAAAATGGCATTTTTCATAATTTAAAATAAGATCTTTTTCAATGCAGCGGCGGAGGATAGAACCTAGGTTTTCCAAAAAATCATCAAAAGAAGATCCATATACTGTGAAATCATCCATAAAGACTTCCATACAACTCTCAAGGTACTCAGAAAAAATACTCAACATACATCGCTGAAAAGTACCAGGAGCATTACATAGACCGAATGGCATCCTTCTGTATGAAAATGTGCCAAATGGACAGGTAAATATTGTCTTTTCTTGATCCTCAGGGGCTATATGGATTTGGAAATAACCCAAATAGACATCAAGGAAACAATAATGGGACTTACCAGCCAATCGTTCTAACATTTGGTCAATGAAAGGTAAAGGAAAATGGTCCTTCCGCGTGGCTTGATTCAGTCAACGGTAGTCAATACAGACTCGCCAACTGTTTTTCACATGCATTGGAACCAATTCATTACTTTCATTTGACACAACTGTTATTCCTATTTTTTTAGGCACAATTTGAACTGGGCTAACCCATTTACTATTAGATATAGGATAAATGATCCCTATAACAAGTAATTTACTGACTTCCAATTTTACCACTTCAAGGAGAGTGGGATTCAACCAGCGTTGAGCCTGCCTTACAGGCTTATCCTCGTCATCTAAAAGTATATGGTGCATACAAATAGATGGGCTAATCCTGGGAATATCATCCAATGTCCATCCTATTGCCTTTTTACACTCTCTCAAAAGTTTGAGCAGTTTCGATTCCTATTGTGGAGAGAGGTTATTGGCAATAATGACGGGCAATTGGTCAATACCCTCAAGATAGGCATATTTTAAATTTGATGGAAGTGGTTTTAATTCCAACACCGTGGGGTTTTGGATTGAGGGAGTGGATTTAGGGGGAGTGAGGTCCATGAAAATGTCTATCTGCTTATGTTTATTCTCTAAAGATAGAGAATCTATAGAAATGAGATTTGCAGAATCATCGACGGTCATGGGTACCTCAGAATGAACACACTAATCAATTAAATCACAAAATTTACACTTTTCAGAACCCACACAACACTCAAAACATTAATCAAAACTCAAATAATCCAAGGGTGAAGAAAACAAAAATGAATCAGAGTTTGGGTGGAGGAGAGAATTGTGTGTGTGTGCATCATTTGAGAGCACTTCCATCGAATAGATAGGAAGAGTGGAGTGCTCTTCAACAGGGTTTTTCATAGCCTCAAGGATGTTAAAACTTACCTTTTATCCTCATAATTCCATGGACAACGTACCATTGTGAACGTTGATGATCGACTTTGCTGTTTTGAGGAATGGCCTCCCAAGTATGAGAGGAGCGTGTCCTTGGGTTCAGGTATCTTCCATCTCAAGAATGTAAAAATAATCAGGGAAGATGAGATTCTTCACTCTGACAAGGACATCCTCAATCACTCCTTTTGGATGCGTTGTACTCCGGTTGGCAAGTTGCACGATAATACCTATTGGTTGAAGCTCTCCAACCTGTAGAGAAGTATACACAGAGTGAGGCATTACATTAATGGAAGCACCTAAATCTAGCATAGCATCATAAAATAAGGTCTCCCCTATGGTACATGGTATCGTGAATGTTCCTGAATCCTTTCATTTGGTTGGCATTGCTGGTTGAATCAAGGCCGATACATTCCTACCCAAGTTGACTCTCTCATTCCCCTTCATCCTTCGTCTATGGGTGCAAAGTTCTTTAAGAAATTTGGCATAATGGGGAATTTTATTGACTGCATCCAACAATGGAATATTAAATTGAACTTTTTTAAATGTATCCATTATTTCATTTTCAATCTCATTATCAAAGTTTTTCTTAGATTTAGAGAGTATTTTAGGGAAAGGAAGAGGAATTGATTGTTCATATGAATCATCAATGATAATTTGATTGCCCTTTTTATTTTGTTTTTCATTACATGAAATTTTTGAGGGTTGGGAAGGAGTGTTTTCAAGAGGGGGACATACCTATTTCATAGAATCAGTAGAAGGAGAAGCTTATTTACCACTAAGAAGTGTAATTGCACATACATTACCTTTGTCCTTCGGATTGGAAATGGGTTGGGATGGTAGTTGTCCAGACCCTTGCATCTTAAGCTCACCGATGGTGTTCGCCAATTGTCCCACTTGACTTCGTAGGTCTTGTTGCAAGTTAATTTTTTTTATTATTCTTGGAAAGATAGAAAAAACACAAGGAACCTCCCTTCAAGGAGGCCGAAAATAGTGAAGTCCAAGAGAATACCCTTGCACCACAGTGAAGCACTCAAGGGGGAGGGAGGTCAAACTATCAAAGATCATAAGTGGATCCTCCTGTCTGCCCAATCGAGCGAGAGCATCTGTCGCAAAATTAGACTCCCTCCAACTGTGATGAATAGATCTTCCATAGTTAGTCTCCACCCTGCACCTTCGAATGAGATAAATCAACTCCCACGGAGTGCCATGGCCTCCCTGTAACATCTTCACTAGAGTCTCAGAATCTGACTCCACCTCCGTCACCTGCATCCCTCTCCGCCTACACACCATCAAGACAGAAAGGAGAGCCCAGACCTCTGCACCCAAAGAATTACCTGAGCCATAAAAGGCACTAAAATCTAGTAGAACAGATCCCCAACAGTCCCTAATCAGACCACCTACCCTCATGACCCCCCCCCCATACAAGAGCCATCAATGTTCATCTTCAGACCCTGGTTCGGAGGGTGCCACCTCACCCATCTTTCTCTGCCTCTAGGATGAATGTAGGGGCGACTGAGCAGATTGCACACTTCCACCGATGAGAGCCCTCATTTGACAAGAAACGCCAGCTCGGCAATGAGAGATTTAAGCTGGACCTGGATAGACACCAAAGACCTTTTACCTCCCAGCCGAACCTAGTTCCTCACCTCCCAAATAACCCAACAGATAGCAACCAAAATGAGGATTCTGACAGCCCGCTCCATTGCCCTGTTTTCGGTACTTGGGAGCCAGACAGCCATGTAATCCTGGATACAACAAGACTCACCATCAGTGAAAGGGGGGTGAGTGAAGAGAGACCAGAGGTAGGAGGCCCATTGTCCATGAAATAAAAGATGAGCCATCATTTCTGACTTTGGATGCTCACAATAGTAACAACGTGAAACCATGCATACCCCTCTTCTCTGAATATTATCCTCCATTGGTATCGCTCTGTTTAAAACCCTCCACGCCAGAAAATTCATTCTCATAGGTATCTCTTTGCACCAAACAGCCGGCCATCATTCCCCCATAGTACGTTCACCATGAAGGATTTTCTTGTAGCCCCCGATAGTGTACATCCCAGTGCTTGCCTCTATGAAACAACACAAGTCAGGATCATCACTCATCACAATGCTTCCAAACAGTTCAAGTTAGCTGGGAGTAAGGGTTGCCTGTATTAAATCATACCTGCCACTTGCTTCCCTGAAAGAGATCCTCGGCAAAGGGCAACCCGGGTATGCCAGCCTTTCACCGGCCCAGTTGTCCTCCCAAAAACTGATTTCCCCCCGACCAACAATCCACCTGACATAGCAAGATAATCTTTCTATATGATCAAACATGCTCTTAGCTAAACCAGTCGCGCCCTACATGTGAAAATCCCCCTACGAGTCGTACCGCGCTCTGAAAAACCTTTCCCAGAGTGTCTCCCCCATAATGACTTCCCAGTATAACCGTGCTTGCATTCCGATAATGGTATCTTCAACGTCACGAAGACCAACTCCACCTTCATCCACTGGACGAGACAACCGCTTCCAAGATGCCCAATGGCATCTTCCTTCCATTTTATCATCCCAAAGAAAAGTGGAAAAGACACTCTTCATTTTCTCCACCATGCCTTTCGGTGGTTTGATAACAGAAAATACGTGCATGGGAATGGACAAGAGAACACTATTAATGAGCATAACCTAACCTCAAAATGACAACATCTTGTTCTTCAAATTGAAAATCCTACCCCAAAGCCGATCAAGGATCCCATTAAAGTGGTCCTTCTTGATTCTTCCACAAGAGAGCGGAACCCCAAGGTAAAACATAGGAAGTTGTTTCTGTTTGCACCCCAAAATCTCCTGGATCACCTTACATCTCCTCACAGAACACTTATCCGAGATAAAAATATGACTCTTCGAAGAGTTAATAGACTATCCACTAAACCTGCTATACCTGGCCAAAATGTCTTGAAGGTGCTTCAAGGATCTACTACAACCATTCATAAAGATCAAAATATCATCCGCAAACATCAAATGTGAAATGAAGCTAGCATTCCTTCTCCCATAGAATGGTTTCAACTTACCCTCCGTTAGGCCTCTAACCATATTCCTAGACAACGCATCCTAAGCCAGAACAAAAATAGTTGGAGACAAAGGATCGCCCTGTCGAACACCTCAGACAGTTTTAAAAAAACCGAAACATTTCTCCATCATGGAGACCGATAGCTAGGGAGATGAGTAGCACCTGAAACAAAGGTCACAAAACCATTCCTGAAAGCCAAACGCCCTCATGACCCGAATGATAAAGCTCCATTCTACTCTATCATATGATATGTTCATGTCAACTTGGAAAATGATATTTGATCCCATAGTACGTCTGTTAATATCATGAACCAGTTCACTCCCTATGTCGACCTCCCACTGGATGCTTCTGCCCTGTATAAAGCCATGTTGCTCTGCAGATATCAACCTAGGCAACATTCTTTATAGCCTCCTATTGATAACCGTTGCTAGAATTTTATAAGAAACATTGCAGAGACATATGGTCCGAAAATGGTTCAGGATTCTAGGGTCCTTGATCTTCGGAACCAGCACCACCCGAGACGAGGAAACACCCTTTATCAGTGACCCGCCACCAAAAAAATCCTGGGTCACATGCACAACCTGTGGCCCCACGACATTCCATGCCGCACTGAAGAAGGAGGTCGGGAAGCCATCTGGTCTAGGGGCACTCTCCTACGGCATACTCCTCAAAGCTTCCCTGATCTCTTCTCCATCATGAATAGCAGATAGGGAAGCATTATCCACTTCATTGACCAACAGGGGCAGACCATGAAAGAAGTCAAGATAATCCACCGCCTCCCTCTCAAAACTCGTAGTATCCCTCCCAGCCAGAAGACCCTCAAAGTGCTCCAATGACAACTTCCCAACAGTGTTCACATCAGATGTGTATGACCTGTCCTCAAGATTTAGATTTATCTTCATGCTTCTCTTCTCCTTAATGCAAGCCTGAAAGAAGGCAGAGTTTCGATCACCCTCCCTTAACCAACGGACCCGAGACCTCTGTTTGTAAACTCTCTCCATCTCTAAGAGTTTTTCAGCAAGAATAACCTTTTGTCACATAAAATAACAAAAACGTTCTCATCCCAGGAGTCTTGTAGGTATTCTTCCAGTCTCCCCACCTCAACCTGTAAACCCTCCACCCCATTGGAAAGGTCCGGTTTCATGGTTAACCATCTTATAATGTCCTGTTTAAGGTGTTTGAGACGATTCACGAGCCCTCCCCATGACCTCTCATCCTCCTCCTTCATCCAGGAGACTTTCAGCATTTTCATGAATCCCAGGTCACAATGTCATTCGCTGGAGTAATGAAAGGACCTACCTAGCACCGCTTCACGACGGACTTCGATCAGGAGAGGTGCATGATCTGAGAGTATACGTGGGAGATGCGTGACTGAAGTACTTGAAAAAAGATCCAGACCATGAACATTTGCGAGACACCTATCCAGCCTGCTCCAGATGCGGTTAAACCCTTGGCGGTTGTTGCACCATGTATATTTAGAACCCATGAAACCCAAATCTAACAACCCCGTGCATTTCAAGAACTCCTGAAACTCCAGAATTCTCTCCCAGTTCCACCCTGATCCACCTCTTTTCTCAGAAAAATCCGCAATGGCGTTGAAATCCCCTCCCACAAACCATGGCATAGACCCGACTTGCAGTGTCTCCAAATGGCTCCATAACTCCCTTCTTCCATTAACCATTGTACTCGCATAGAAAAACGTGAAAAGGAGGGTAGAGTTTCCCAAATCAATCCTTGTATCGATACAGTGAGGCATAATGTTCTTGACTTCCACCAAAATATTTCTTCTCCAACCGATCCAGATCTGCGAGTTGATAGATCCGCCATGAAAAGAGTTCGGAAAACCTATACTCTTGGAAAACCCGTCCAACTTGCATGGATTCTACTTCAGTTCTAAAACCACAATCATGGACACCCTAGATTTCCTTACTTCAGAAGCCAAGTAAGCATGCTTGGCTTTAGCTCCAAAACCACGCGCATTCCAAATGATGAGAGAAAACATCACCATGAGCCCTTTCGGGCCTTCTACAACGGAGAGGGAGGTAAGAGGGGAAACTCGACCAAGCCTTTCCCTTTGGCATTGGAATGCATCGTTGGACCAGAGCATCCATCCTCACTGAAGTTCCGCTTGGGTGATAAAATAACCTTCTTAAAAGGACTAACCTCATCCTCCAACTGCAGCTTACTTCTCAGAGGAAGAACATCCGAGCCGCCTGCCTACAAGTCCCCAAGAGCTAAGGAAGCCAACAGACGCCGCTGAGGCGACAGGAGGACGACCAAAAATTCCTTCTCAACACCCCTCAACAGGCCAGGAACCTCCCTAGTTCCATGCGGTGATAAGGTCAGGTTACTTACCAGGGACGTTTTGATCAACTCCGGCGACAACTGAGAGGAGATACAGAACGGAGAGTGTGGGAGAGATAGTGATCTAAATGGGCTTCCTAACGAAAAAGCCAAGTGAACCTCTAAATCCTGCTGAGAGAGAATCCCCACGCTGTAAGAAGGAGATAGCTTCTGGACCAGCCCAGGAGACCAAGAAATGAGATCCACAATCTCTGAGGGAGTGGCCGACCGCAAACTGAGCATGTCAGTTCTTTTTCCCCATCCGCTATTTCTGTCACCCGAGGGCCTTCAGGAAAATTTGAATTTGAAAAAGGTCGAGGAGTAATGTTAGCCACACCCGACTCCTTGGAAACCGGATCAAGCGGACCCTGACCCGACTCAACAACCCTGCCCCATCGGGAAGCCTCCGCCGTATCCCGCCGTCTCCAGCAAGACATCACCCAGTGGCCATGCAAACCACAACCAACACAAAACTGGGACTCCTGGTGGTATAAGATCCTATGCCTCCAAGAAAAACCATCATCTGAATCAATCAAAACCCAAGAAGGCCGCTCAACCGATAAGTCCATCTCCACACAAATACAGGGATTTGAAGCCGCCTGAAGACACCTTGTATTGTCATCTGCATGCAGAAAATACCCAATAGAGTTCCTCATGACCTTTAGCATCGCTGGGTTATGTAAGGGTAGAGGTAAACCTGGAAGGGATAACCACACAGCATCCGAAGAGGACTCCCGCCCGTAATGGTCAGAAAAATGAGTGTTATCAGAACAAATCCCACAATGTAATGGAATAGAAGTAGAGTGTGAGTTACCTTGTTCTTGAGATAGTTTCCTTAGAAGGGTATGCATCTCATCAAGTTTAGTATCTACCTTTTGTTATAGGGCTGAATGATTTACCTCATGAACTCCTCGGGTTGGTGCAATATCTTGTGTACCAAATTGTTGTGCATTTTGAGCCATGTTGGCTATTAAGTCACGAGCGGCAGAAGGAGTTTTGTCAACTAGGGAACCACCAGCTACAGCATCAATCATTCCACGATCCATGGGGATAAGTCCCTCATAGAATTATTAGATTAATAGTTGTTCACTAATCTGGTGGGGGGCATCTTGAACAAAGTCTTTTGAATATCTCCCAGTATTTATGGAGGGTCTCTCCTTGTGATTGCCTAATTCCACATATTTCTTTCCTAATTGAAGCAGTTCGGGAGGCAGGGAAGAACTTATCTAGAAAAAGTTTTTTTGGTCATTCCATCCCCCAATTGTGGTAGGCAAATAGTATAACCAATCTTTGGCTACACAATCAATGGAGAAAGGGAAGGCCCTAAACTTGATTAAGTCCTTAGACACATTTTGGGGTTTCATGGTGGAGCACACTATGTGAAATTCTTTGAGATGTTTGTGAGGGTCCTCACCAGGAAGGCCATGGAATTTTGGAAGGAGGTGGATAAGACCTGATCTTAGCTCAAAATTGGCTGATTCCTCAGGATATTGGATGTATTCAGGTTGGTACTCCACATCCGGGGTGGTCAGTTATTTTAATGTTCTTTTATTTGCAGCCATGATCTCTGGGTTTTGATTTGGTTCAATTTTTGATTGGTTTTGGAACACTTGAGGTTTCAGAAGGGGTTCCTCAATGTTACTTGATTGACCTTCTCTAAATTCCTTGATTTGTGTGTGAAGTGACTTTTCAATTTTAGGGTCAAATTCAAGTAGTGTTTCTTTACCAGATCTTGTCATGCAACAATGATGTCCAGTTTGATTGATTGATTTTTTTTTGTTGTGTTTTTTTTTGAGATGGATAAAAAAAACTTAAGAAGGGTGAAATAAGAATAGAATGTTATACTATAGAATTAGAGAGGGAGATGGAGAACAAGAGAGAGAGAGAGAGAGAGAGAAAGAACACACCAAAAACAACAAAAAATAAAGACAAAACCCAAAACAAAAACAATAAAATGGGGGTGGGGTATTTAAAGGAGTACTAATTAAGAATTAAAATAAAAAAATAAATAAGGGAAAAATGATCTTGGATCCCCAGAAACGGCACCAGAATTTGATCGCGTTGTCGAGCACGTCAAATTAGTTGTTTAATTTTGACTAGAATTTCTATAGTATAGCAGCAACCCTAGGTCATCTCTCGACGGAGCCTTAGATCATTAATTTAAAAAAAGGGTTTTGATTATGAAAGTATAAGGTGAATTAGTTTTTGTAAAACTTGGGGGTTTTATGATTAATGATGAAAATAGAAAATGAAAGCGATAAAACAAAATCGAAATGAACAAGATTGATTAAACGTGATCAACCCAGGGAAGTCTCGTGATGCTCATCCTTCATCGCTTCAAAATATGGGGTTATGATCTTTTAATCCCTGGTTTGTAACACCTAGAACCATAATGTTACTGATTTTTTACTAGGATACCTCCTAGGGTTTAGTCGAAAACACATAACGATTCACCGGACACCGCCGATGATTGGGTGATTTGTGTTCGACATCGTAACCGAAACTCACCAAGGAAACACATGAAGAATTCGATGTGCTCTCCAGGTTTTCATGTTATTTTATTGTGATACCATGACATAAATGTAAATGGCCTTGACAGAGCTTTTTTGAGTTCTATTGACCAATATGAATCACACAAGCACCACAATTGAAAGGGGGAAAAGAAAGTGGTGAATGGTGTGTGAAACATCACATGAAAGGGTACCCCCAAACATGATCATATGAGTTGAGCATGACATACTAGTACATAACTCAATAAAATAATAATAGAGGATGATGAAAAAGAACACAACAACCTGGAATTCAAAATATCATTCAAAAATTACAATATGAAGCTTGGGATTTACATCACGTTCCTCCCCGGGTGATCACAAGGGGTTTAGAAACCCATGGGAGGGGAAGAAGAAGAAGATGTTGAAGTAGCACCTCCCATAGCCTCAATAACTTCTAGGGATATTGAGAAGACTCCTTAGGGACTCCAAAATGGCATCACCTTGCCTCTTGGACGAACTTACAAATGGGGAGCCCAAGGTGTCATTTTATAGGAAAATTGGAAGGTGATTTTAGGCACACAGATTTCATCAATCCACTTTTACCACACGTTTTGGCCTTCAGACAGTCTTATCTCACTTTGGAGAAAATATAAAAGTTGTATCCCTACCTCTTTAATGTCTCCACCGAAATTTTGGAACCCTTTGGACAACTATAGTTCAATATATTGATAAAATACAGAACACCGGATTTGACTTGGTCCATATTCGGTGGTTTGGACAGATCAGTTTGTATGGGCCCCATAGAAGCCGAATCAGGATTGGGTTTCTTAATATTAAATGTATAATATTAAGTTTTGGACAGTCCCACAAAATTTCAGCCCATTTGGATGCACCTATTTCGTGTACTATGCAAACTAGTGGACAGATGTCCATGGATCCATGCAATTTTGGCCCATTTTTCTTCCACTTCATCAAGGGCCCTCCAAATCACCTCCACCTACATTGAAACAATAAAAACAAGTAACATTGAAAATTATAATATTGATTAACATTAATTGATTAATTCAAACATAAAGTTCAATTTATTATTATATTTGGAATATTCATTACAAAACTAGTTTAAAATTGCGGTGTAAGGGTGGAATAAAACAGTGAATCGTGGTACGATCAACTCTCCCTTCCATAACCTATCAAGATCTAACAACCTTAGTCACCTTTATACCAAGACATTCTCAAACAATAGAGGTATACTCAAGAATATTAGGCTCTCACCAAATAACCAAAACCTCTAACCTATGTAAACCTTCCTCTAATACCATTTTGTAGAAAACCAATCCAGGTTTCCATCAACTTGTCACCCAAATTAGTTTTCCACAAGGCTCAAAGGGAATTCTTGATCCCCATGGGCTAGAGACTAGTGTGTAAGAATCATAAGAATCCATTTGGGAATGATTTATTCAAAATCAGAGATAAAAATATAGTATAACATTAACATATAAGTGACCAAAATAAATAAACATGAACAAACATTTCAAATATGTCATAACCAATAAAATTAATCCAACCCATTTTCATAAATTGTAAACAACATCTATAAACATATTGATACAGCATGGAATAAACAAAAGTAGCAAACATAATTTAAAATTACTATAGAGAGAGGTGTTATTGGATTATACAATACTAACCAAAAATAAAAGAAACTCAATCCATGCTTGAAACCATATCTATGCAACCTTCAGTTTCTCATCACCTCGCAACTCAACTCATGTCAACCTCAGGAATGAAACTTGAATCAAGATGAAAACTAGGAAACTAAAATATCTAGGTTTGATCTATAATCCCATTAGGTTGCTACAACCCACAGAGACTATAAAATTCATTTCATAAGGTAATTCATAAATACTAGTTTGAAAATAAACTAGAAAGTAGGCTTTTCAATTATACTTTATGAAAAAATAAAACAATTCTATAATCACTTCTCAAAATGTTAACTTGGTTTTCTTAAATTTAAAGCATACACTTTGAAAACATTTCCACCAGCCCAATCCATTTCAAAACCACAAACCTGTTAACATTTATCAAAACAAATCATTTGTTTAATTAAAATTAAAATGATCAATTTATAAACATTTAACCAGTCAAAGACATATTTAAACAAAAACACCCATTTTTTAATCCACTTTAAAAACCCACAAAAGAGTCTGTAAATACAAAAAAGGTTTTTAAAACATATTTTAAAACTAATTTTCCAAATTAAATGAACTAATACACGATTCAAACATAAAAATGTAGGAACTATATATCATAAGGAATATAACAAAAATAATCAAGATATGGATTCCATAACAATATAAGTAAGAGTATGTGATACAATCAAGAATTGGCTCAAAATATCCTACCTTAACAACTAATTAGGCTATCAAATATGTCATGGTCTCTACCCTGGATCCCTAAAGTGAGACACAACAAATATTTTAATATTTTACCACTCATAAACCAGATTCAAACTATGCTAAAATCCAAACCACAAGTCATCCAACTAGCCTACATAAGCATCACTATGATAACCACCCCTTCTATACCTAGTGCTTAGTATAACTAAAGGGACACTATTGGCTTGTGATCAAACTAGTGTAATATATATATATATATATATATCCCACTTATTACCTCAGTTCCCATGACTAATATATAAGTGAGGTGAAATAATATGTGATCCAATATTAACACACAAGGCACAAACAATGACTATCCCCCTCCCCCAACACCCTCACAATTAATATCCCTATATATATATCCCATTCACCCACAACATAAACAATCCAATTACTATAAAAGGGAATAAAAAATTGCATAGAGATAAATAACCCATGCATGGGTTAAACAAGTCAAGGGGGGAAATCAAGGGGTGTCTTTCACATCAACCATTTTAAAACAAGGTTACAAATGGGCCTTTAACACCAAAACATAGATTAGAATGCTAAGCCCTTTTTCAAATTTCATCAAACACCATGGTAAACCTTTTTAAAGGTTGAATGAAATCACTCAGGCCATTTAAAGATTTCAAAGATTCATTTAAAACACAAGTCTTATTATTTGAAATCCAAAATAATTCTAAATTCCTTCCATTTCCATCAGACACGTTTTCAAAGATCCATTAAGGTATTTATCACAAGGGGTAAACTACACACTCAATTCAAATCACCATTTGAAATTCATAAAAGAAACCATTTATTAATCATTTTTTCCAAGACCTCACTTTAAAATGGAACTCTCTTTAAAACATAGTTTTCACTCATTGAAAACCAAAACCATATAAGAATCCAACACTCACCATTAAAACAATTTCATCTAGCCTCCTATGTGTTTCACAAAATTCTAACATATAGAAACATTCCATTTCAAATGTGAAAACATTGAATTTATAATAAAAACTCTTCATGTTAATCTCAAAACATAATGAAGTAGTTTTAAATAATCATAAGTATATCACATAAATTCATAATTTCATAAAAAGGTAATTTTGAAATCATAAAAATACTTTGAATTGCAAAATGAAACAATTTCATTAAAAAACATACCTTAAAGAGGTGTAAATGAGACAAACCCCTTCAAAACACGTCTACTTCAATGGAGAGCACTCCAATGGGGATACAGATGGCATATAATAACCCTAGACGCTAAAAACCCAACATGTGATCTACATGAAACCCTAAAAATGGCCACAATATTTCTAGGGTTCATGGTGGAAACCAAATAAAAGAGAAATAAAATCCAAGATAAGGGAGATAGATAATAGTATAATATAGAAATAGAGAAATATTTACCTTACAGCCTCTTTGAAATTACTAAAGAGAGACCAAGAATTGAAGAGGGTGGTCATTGAAGCTCATCCTTCGCTCCCAAGGGGTTGGCCAACATATATGGGGGAGAAGACGGGTGAAACCCATTTTAATTAAACCAGGTAATTTTGGTAAATTCTCAAAATTTTAACACTTGGGAAATCCACATGGTTTAGTTGCACGTTCTGCAAAACTGTGAAATGACTATGTGCTAGATAGTGCCAAGGCCAAGGACACCCACACAATTTTAGGGGAGCTCCACACAGTTCAACTAACCATGTGGAAGCTATGAAAAATTACTCTATCACCATGACATACCCTTCTACATGGGAACTACACGGTTACTCCTAACTGTGCATTCTAACCATTCCCCACCTAAAAAACCTCCAAAAACTCAAAATTTCGGCCCAAAAAACTACTAAAACTCGAAAAAACCTAAGAAAAAATAAAATAGAGAATTTTAAGCTCTATATTGACATTTGGGTGTCATGTCGCCTATTATGGAATCCATTAGGGTCCTTATGACCCGTCTCGATCACTAATCTTCGATACGGTCTCCCATACATTACCCCTTGGTGACACCACATCTTATAGGCTCTTCTTGACTATAGTTCCAAGGATGGGTCCAACCATAATCTGATCATCACTTGGTTCCAATCCCACAACACTCACATGAGATCTCTCAACTCATCACTTAGATGAAAACCCTCTCTGATACACCCTGTCTAATCTCTAATGACACATCCTACTAACATCACTTGTTAGTCCTTAATACACCCTCAAGAGGGTGTCACTCATTAGGTGTGAGTCATACCACTATCTCACTCATCACTATAAAGAATAAGCCTTCTCATTCCCACCCAAATATCCCTTAGGAAAACATCATAGGAAACTCACATCTCATCACTTACCCTAGCACTTTCCTTAGGTCTCTCATCCACACATTTAGCACCCTCACCCATTAGCAACATGGTCTTCAGATGATTCTAATTTTCAAAAGTGCTAAAGAGAATTTATCCCAAGAATAAGAGGACCAACTCCATCATATATCTTCTACCCAAGGAACTCTCAGTCTCTATCCCTCTACCCAATCCCATGAAAAATGCAAGCAAGAAAACAATTATACATAAGATTGAGTATGAGCTTGTATTATAGGGATCATATACCTTGAACATAGATTTAACCCCTCAAGAAGATTCTTGAAGCCTCATCCAATACTATCCATGCTCTCAATAACCTTTATCACACCATTCGATACAAATAATTAATTATTAAATTTAATTTAAATATCCATTTCTACCTAGAAAATCATTGTGCATCATTTCCCCATCAAAACTGATTATAATAGCATGAGATCAAGCTTTTGGTGCATCATCTACCTAATCCACATGAAATCCCTGTCATTATCACCCAATTCCTCCATGATCTGATGGAATTTTAACCAAAACCTAGCCCTAAAACTCCCAAAATCAGTAATCTACAAAGAAGAATAATAACATAGAAAGAATTATAGATTGTACCATAGATTAGTTGTAGAAACACCTCAAAAACTCCCCATATAATGGGGGATCCATGTGATGAAGAGTAAGGGGGAACTGGATAAAATGGTCATATCCTAGTTCCTTTGATTCCCAATTAACTAAAGGGTATGAACCTAAAAGTATGAGTTTTACCCCACTAAAAAATAAATCCAAGTCTTGACCACAACACAACATGTCCCTTCACTCAAAAAACTCATGATGTGACCAAGGGTTGTAGCATATCCAACTTGGGAAGAGGGATTGAACCTCATCCAAACACCTTCACAACATAAACTAAAGGTCATGGAATAGCCTACCTTCATAAGTTTCATCCCTTATCTAAAAAATCACAAGACACACCACACTATAATGCCCTCAACCATTATGTGTCCTGTTATGATTGAAGAATTTCAACAAGGCCTTTATCCTTACTCCAACACCCACCTGAGCACTCGAAATACCAATTAATCCTCATTCCTCATCCAAAAATATCTTCTATAGATTTTATAATGCTCATATTCTCAATATGAACCTCAATTCATGAAACAAACCATACTCTGAGATCAAAATTCAAAATTTCTATCAAACTAATGACCTATAAAATTTGTGAGCTGTTACAGATGACTATATTAAATTTCATGTAAAAAAATATTTTATGAGCATATAAGTGATCTATGAAGTTATATATAGTTAATATTGATCATAGATGTATGGGAATATATGTGGTTGATGGATACCCCAATAAAACGCTTTACTTGTTAGGTAAAAAGTGACATGTTGTTAGATACTACTATTTTCCTATAGTTATAAATTAAAAATACATAATCATTACCAATATTGAAAATTATCATAATACCACACATAAGTTTTTTTGAATGATGATATATGTTTCTAAAAAAATATTACTCAAAATTGGATAATTCTTACAAGGTAACTTTACCAAATATGATGTAACATAATGTAAATCTGGGTAGGGGCGAATTTTTGGGGGTACTGTAGCAGTACTGTAGCAGGGCACTGTAGCAGTACTATAGCAGCGGTGGAACTGTTGTAGCGGCAGCACTGTAGCGGCATAGGGACTGTAGCAGGCACTGTAGCGGTGGTGGTACTGTAGCAGTGTGGGTACTGTAGCAGTACTATTCACCGAGGGGTCCTTTGTGCCAAAAAATGGGCTTTCATGCCTTGTATTTAGGCCAATTAGCCTTGGGCCTTCGGGCTATGTAATGGTTATCCCTCTACCCAGTCTAAAGAGGTCTTTACTTTAAATAATAAATTGAGGCTTCGACCCCAACCTTTTAAAAAAAATATGCCTTTAGAGAAAGTGTGGGATTAAAATAAATGTGTCCCAAAGACATATCATATAGTATGATAATGTTATATCATATTATATGATATGTTATTCTTGTTATATGATATAGATATATCACAATGCTGACAAGTATCTTTTTATTTCATGTAAACTATTGTTTAAATTGGCTACCAAATTATTGTATGATGTGTGAAAGGATTTTAAGTTACGTTTCATTAATCATTGAAGTGTTAAATGATTAATGAAATCCTGGGTTTTTTAAATAGTATGTTGTAGATTTTATAATGTATTACATTTAAATTAATATTCTTAAACCTTGGATTTCCACTCATTTAATGGAGTAATCTGACAGTGGATTCTAGCCTCATTTCACATTACTAAATAATGTATAACTTTTATTAGTTGAATCCCTATAATATACCATTATCCTTTGCATATTGATGATATAACTTTCCTTGTATTCCAAGGGAGATCTTATAATTGATAATTGTGATTCCTTAACTAGTGGATTTTATGAGGAGACAAAAATCCTTCAACTTCTTCTAATTGGTGTTAATTAAGAAGAGTTGAAGAAGGAAGATCGTTAAAGAATAATATAAGTTCATACATTTTTTAATTTTTATATTTTATTCTTAAAGTAAGTATTGAATATAGTTTTATCATTTTTCTTTATGTCTATGGTATATTAGATGACTAAATAACCATCAATTTATTCTAAGCATACAAAATTTGAATATCTTTTTTATTGTTTTTTAGCATCTATACTTTTTTAAGAATCATAAAAAGATAAAAATGGTTGTATGATAGTAAAAATAAACTTAATAAAGATATAAGACTCAGAATAATGGTATTTTTTATACATAATTATGAGAAAATTTTGTTTTTAAAATGGTATATTCAAACTATTTTATAAATGTATATCCTTGGTCTCGTTTATTTTTTATCTTAAATGATAAGCATGTATCTTTGTTGGGTTATCCTGATTGATTTTTCAAAGTAATCCCCCCTATATATTTTTTATTTTATATAAAAAGATTTTGGATTCCATGATTCGATGATATTTAGATATAAAGACCACAAAGTTTCCATTTTTATTAGTTGGAACACATGATTTCTCACCTATTTTTATAGATGATACTATTTTATTTTCTCATTACCCATTACTATTATGATTGGGTGACCTAAACCCAACCCTTGTATGTACTGTTATTTCCATTAAATATATACAATTTTATATATACATGTGTTTATCTTACCATTATAGTGTTGATACTTCTACATCCCTTGTTTTCATAGTAATGTCCTTAGATTACATGTCATATCAAAAGGTTATATCAATTCCTAGACTATAATGAGAACCTAAAGATACTATAATAATAATATTAAATATATTTCATATGGTTTAAACACATTATGCTGATGGGAAATATGTGATTTTTGATTATCAGGTATGGGGGATCATACGCATTGAGACTTCATCTCATGAAATCTACATTTGGTGATCTCGAGTTTATGAGATCATGGGGACTGACCCACTAATAGGAACACCACATAAGAAAGTCATCCTTGGTTAAGGGTTCTAAATGAGTATAATAACATTTATCAGATCAAGCATATGTGATTAAAAACCCTTGTTCAAGGGTCTCCATGTAAGATAATATGAAAGCTATGTGTAAAACCAAAATGAAGAAATACTATAAATTAAAATGTATCATTCACTGAAGAGACACCACATCATCTCCTCCACCTTTTAACATCTTCAAATGTGCTTGATAAATATCATAGGATTGGAAAACAAAAGTGTCTCACCTTTGTGGTGTATCTAAGGGATAATAATAATTGCATGTCATACATGTGGGATTCTCCTTTCTCCTATGTTGTGCTACAATGTCGGTATGAAAAGGAAGAAAAAGAATAAAGACATGGGTTTATAGGAGTTTGGATAAGTATATGAATAAGACACCCACTACTACCATATGGTAGTAGGGCTTTTCATGATCAATGATTAATATGAGTTAAGACAGTGATCAACATCATTGTCTTCAAAATTGAATCAAATAAGGGATAGAATACTGAAACTAGAGAGAGGATCATCACATATTGCTTATAATTAAATTAATTAATTAAAGAATTGCCTTGATGGAATTATTTCTTCATTCTTGAATATGAAAACATATTTTTTTTGTTTTATGGTTGTTTCATTGTAGGAAATAAATCAAATTCCCTCTAGAGGTGATCCAAACATGTTCCAAAAATCTCTAAAAGTCACCATAGGAATCTTTGGGTGTTAGCACAGTAGATCCTATCACTTGCGTCAACTGCATTTTTTCTCTTTGATAACCACTTCCAAAACATTCTCCTTTATCTCTCTTGACTTGAGAGTGAGATATGGGGTAATATCGCTTTCCAATCTTGGGATAATTTTTAGAGAAGGGAGATATCTTGGGCTTGAGATAATTCTCCAAATTTGTTGTGAACAACCAAACAAATGAATTGTCTTAATGAGAAAATAATATAATTTGGTTTATATATCACTAGGGTTAGAAATAAATAATTTCACAAGTGACATTTATTATTTATTTAATCCCTACAAAACCCCATATCAAATAATAGTATTATTATTTTTATTTCTCGACATGCACTTAACTTACAAATTAAATTGAAGATTATTTAATCAAATAATATTCAATATTTATTATTTCTCACTAGACTATTAAACTCGGTCCTTCATTCCTCTATAATATTTATCGAGCCTTGAATAATGAATATTTATTTATTAAATAAATATCATTACATTATTCACTAATAAATAAATAAATATTATATTTACTTAATAGAAAATAAATATTTATTAAATATTCAACTCACATTATATTCTATTGAATAACTGTTGATGGAACATATGATATCAAATAAATATGAATAATTATTAAACCATGTGTGGGAATAATATTTATTCAGCTTGTTAAATAATAAATAATAATATATTATTTAACTGAGATTATGTATATACTTAGTGTGTGGCCCTTTAGGCCTCTTTCTCGGTGGCATTGGGGGAAGTAGCCTAAAGTCCAAGGTTATCATCTAGCAACATGCCAAGGCACCCATAGAGAAATAAGTTAATGTTTCCATGAAATAATACCTTATAAAACACATATTGTGTAATATAATCCATTTATCACGATATCTAAAATCAAACATGTTGCATGTTGGTTCCATCAACCTATGTGCTCGATGTCTCTTTATTTGACTTCCCAAAAATTGAACTTGCTTATAGTACACCATGTCCATGGATTTATTTAAGATATATAATTTTCATCAAAGGGTCTGAGATATCAAGTTCTATTAAAGAACAGAAGGGAAAAATCCTTTCTCACATTATTCATTAATTCAATATTACTCATGATGCACCCGACGTATCCTACCTCGTAGTGAACATATGTCGTCACAGTTTTCATCAATACATAAAAGTAATTAACTCATAATACTCATTAATAATAATCTTAATGTATAAGGATCAATACAAATTTCTGTAAATAGTAACATCTAATGGAATATATAAATGTGGATTTCCTACTGGCAGGTCTCGTACTCATAATATCCTATAGGATATTACCAAGGGTGTACACCATGAGAAGGTGCCTCAAAGTCCTATGAGTCTCCACCTCTGGTATCTTGTATCATTTTTTCCATAAAATTATATCATTAGACTATAAATATATTTTAGAATAATGTCATAGCACTTCTAGGTTCTCATTAAAACAGGGAACTGCTTTGACCTTTTAGGGAGATAGCTACTTTTAAAACATTATCACATACTATGTTACACATAAGGACAATCCTGATGTGATAATAAGTTTACTAATATTCAAAACTATAAATACAGGTTATCATAAATTACACTTAATTTTGTTCTAGGGTACCAACTCTAAAAGAGTCCCACTTGAACTAGAGATAATTTCTAACAACCTCCAGTCTACAATCTTTCACATGATACTCATAATTCTACTGAGATACAATTTAATTGAGGGGTTTTTCATGTTCTCTTCTATGGGTACTCTACCTATTACAACTTCACCCCTTTGATAAAAATACTTTAAGAGTTGATACTTATGGATAATGTGCTTTGTCCGTTGGTGTGACCTTGGTTATTTTACAATAGGCACCACTGTAGTATTATCACAATAAAATGTGATAGGGTCTTTATTTATAGGTACCTCATAAAGATACTAGAAAAAGTTCTGTATCTAAATGGCTTCCTTGGCTGCATCAGAAGCCGCAATATACTCAGAATCCACTGTAGAATCAATGAAAACTGGTTTCTTTGAACTCTTCCAGATCACAACTCCTTTTTTGAGACAAAAAACATATCTTGACTATGAATTTATATCATACTAATCTATCTAAAAACTAGAATCATTATAACCCTTGATGACCATCTCCTCGTATCCTCTATACACCAGGAACATATCCTTAGTTCTTATCAAATACTTAAGGATTAACTTAATGGAAGACCAATAATATTCTATTGGATCTACTTGGTATCTTTCTACCATGCTCAATTCATAGTAAACATCAAGTCATAACATGATATACATGATTGATCCTATCACTGAAGCATATTGGATCTTACTTATTCTATCTTTCTCATGTTGGGTCTGAGGACACATTTTCTTAGAAATATGTAAACCATGTGACACTAGAACCAATACCCTCTTTTAATTTTCCATACTAAATCTCTTTAGTATATCTTCAACATATGTACTTTGACTTAGTCCAATTAGCCTCTCAGATCTATCATTAATGATCTTAATCCCTAGATTATAGGCTACTTCACCTAATTCCTTAATGCAGAAACATTTTTTTAACCAGTCCTTAACAGACTGTAAGACCGGTATGTCATTTCCAATAAGTAATATGTCATCAACATATACTACTTGGATAATGACTGCATTCCCACTAAACCACTTGTAAACACATGGTTCACATTCATTCTCAATGAAACCAAATTCTTTTATGGTATCATCAAATTGAATGTTCCATGACCTAGATGGTTATTTCAATCCATAAATGGATATCTGTAACTTAGAAATCCTTTTGGAATCACATGGAGTCACAAACCCTTGTGTTTGTGTCATATAGACAACATCCTAAAGGTTCCCATTAAGGAATTCAGTTTTGAAATCCAAATTCTAAATCTCATAGTCATGGTAAGTCGTTATAGCAAGTATAATTCTGATGGATTTAAACATGGAAAATGTTGAAAAGGTTTCATTGTAGTCAATTCCTTGATGAATTTTAAACTCTTTAGACACTTTTCTTACATTATAGGTATTTACTTTACCTTTCATGTCCATTTTTCTCTTGAATGCCCATTTGTACCCAATGGGATTTACATCAACTAGATCATCGACCAGAACCTAAACTTGGATCTGATACATGGAATCCAATTCAAAATTCATGGCTTCTTTCCATCTTGTAGCTTCTAAGCTCTCAATTACCTCTTTTAAGAGAGATTTCATCATTTTCAATCAATAATGAGTCACCATCTTCAATGAATAAAAAACTATATCTCTCTGGTTCTCTTACCTCTCTTCCACTCCTACACAGTACTTGTGTTTTAGGAACTACTTCTTCCATAGGGATCTATGGAATCTATTCCTGTACCAACTCTTTTGTATCTTGAACATCAACTTCATTGAAGTCAATATTTCTCCCACTATACCTTTTGAGGATGTGATCCATCTCAAGAAAGATGTCTTGTCTGGTGATAGTCACTTTCTTGTCCAGGGGGTTGTATAGGTAGTATCCCTTTATTTCTTTAGGATTCCCTATAAAGATACACTTTGTGCCATGCGGTGCCATTTTGTTACCTGATAAGGCCTTAACAAATACCTCACAACCTCATGCACATGTATGAAACAAAACAGGTTACATTACACTCCATAACTCGAAGGTAATTCCATTTGTTGCTTTATTTGGTACTCAGTTTAATATGTATACAACAGTTTGTAATGCATATCCCCAAAAGGATAATGGAAGATCTGCACGAATCATCATCAAATTTACCATATCTAACAAGGTATGGTTCCTCCTTTCACTAACACCATTCCACTATTGTGTATAAGGTGGAGTGAATTAAGATAGAATCCCAAACTCCTGTAAGAAGTCGATAAACTCTTGGTTAAGATATTAACCACCTCGATCCGATCAAAGATTCCTTATCTCCTTTCCAAGTTGATTCTATACATCATTCTTGAATTCCTTGAATTTCTTAAAGGATTCAGACTAATACCTCATCAAGTGGATATAGCCAAATCTACTCAAATCATTAGTAAAAGTTATGAAGTAAGAATATCCATCCCTATATTCTACTAGAAATGTGTAAGAACCCGGTTCTTGTTTTAGAGGTACGGGCTTCTTCTTTTCCTTTTCCTTAAGTGATTTTGAGAAAATATGGAAAAAAATGGGAAATCCTAAATTTTGAAACTACACGCTGTGTACTTTGTCCACACGCCGTGTACTTTTGGCCGTGTTGGGATAAGTACACAGGGCGTGTAGCCTCGCCGGCGACAAAGGGTGTAGGAACCAACTACACGCTGTGTAGTGGTCCTTTACACACCGTGTAGTTAGTCAGCAGGTTAAAAAGTAAGGCGATGGAGTCGCCGCCAGCTGGGTGGCAGTACATGCCGTGTACTCGGGAGTACATGTCGTGTACTCTTGTCGGCAGGTGAACAGTGCTGATTCCGCCAAATGAACAGTTAAATGAAAGAATTACACGCCGTGTACTCAGAAGTACACGGTGTGTACTTTGTTTTTTCGGCTTAAAACAGGCAGTAGCCTCCTCATTTGGCAGAGGAGGCGTTTGATCCATTTTAAAGCCAAAGGAGGAGGCCGGACCTTTGAAGATCCGCCGGGAGTTCGTCTAGAATCTGATTCGGCTTCGGACGATCTCGTTGGAACCGCACGGGTAAGCCCTTCCTCCTCTTGGTACTGTTCTTGCCAATTCTTCTCCCAATGTAAGTTATTTACATTTGAATGGTTTTTGTTCTTCGTCAGATCTACGTCGTTCTTGGGCGTTTCTGGAGTCGGCATTCGGGTATAGCGTTCGTTGGCGTATAAGGTAGGTGGCTTGGTGTTTATTTTCCAACTGTCGTGCATTTTTGTGCGTTTTCGTGCCACGAACCCATGTTGGGGTGTCGTGTGGATGAGGTCGTTGCTATATTTAATGCCTATAATTTCATAAGTGATTAAATGGTGATAATAAAATGATGTTTGGGATCGTTGCTTGGATCCAGGACTATCCCGAGGGGTGTGTTTCTCTGTTTAGCCATTTGGCCAGGATACCCGAGGGTATGCCTTAAATGTAGTAACTATAGAATTTCCTTGAGAGGAATTGCTTGTTTACTGCATTTTGATATGTTGGGCATGGCCCGGTTACCTGTTTAGCCTGAGGGAATTTTTGTGATTAGCCTGAGGGCGTGACTGTTTTAGCCCGAGGGCTGTCGTTATTCCACCTGAGGGCAACCTTTCGTGCCTGAGGGCTTGACTTATGTGCCTGAGGGCGACACTTCGTAAGCCTGAGGGCGAGAATTTCTGTTACTCCTGAGGGAAATACCTGCGGGTTGGATTCTGTACGGCCTGAGGGCAAGCCTAAGGGCATGGTTACTATTTTAGCCTGAGGGCTTGGTGCTGAGCACAAAAATGTTACTAAATTAAAGGAATTAAATTAATAATAACATGGCAATTTAACTGTTAAGTTAGTTACTTTTGAGTACTGCTTAGTTATTGCATTTACTATTGCACACTTGTTGCATGTTTTACACACAGTTGAGCACGGGCCTTTGGTGGGCGCCTACTGAGATATTTTTATCACATCCTGTTTGGGTCACGCTTTTCAGCCCAAACAGATTACGTTGCTGCAGGTGTAGATAGGGGCAAGAGTCCCTATACAGGTACTTGACAGTTGCTGAGGAGTAGGAGGGCATGGGACCGAGCCTAGGCTTGCGATGCCGCTGCCAGCTGTTTACTTGTTTTGTTGTACTTTCCTTTTGGTTGTATCATAGTGATGTATAACATGTTCTGGCTGTTTTCTTAGAATTTGAACATGTAGCATCATCACTTTTATATTGTTGTCTATATCCACTGCTGTAGTTATTTCATTTGTGTATGTTTACTGCTTCCGCTGTTGTTGTATGTTTATTTTGGTATTCTGCTGCGCTACACTTTGACAAATGAGGGCATAGTTTCCCCACTATCAGACCTGGGCCCTCACTGCTAGTCGGCAGCCTCTGGCATTTGGGGAAATGTGCTTGAGGTCACGTGGCGAACCGGGCTCGGGGCACCCATTGCGTGGCACCTAGGGTCGGGACGTTACAAAGTGGTATCAGAGGATTTTCTTTTCTTTGACTTACTATTTGGAGCCGTAGTCAGGGATAGGACTGAATGGTAGTTGGTAATAAGCTGTGCCCGGGTGTAGCTAACCCATGTATAGGGAAAAGCCAGTCTACCTCGTACTTTGCATTATTTGATTTGCAATTTTATAGTTGATATGTTTTCACCGTTGGGTGACGCACTTGGATTGTGCTGTTTATATTTTATCTATGGGTTCTATTTAGTTGCAACCCGATGAGATGAGGGTATGTCGTCTCATGCATCATATAGTCACATGTTAGATATCACATTCCATGCAAAGTTTCTATGCCATGTAGGTGCATTCGAAATTCGCATGTTGTTGTGATAGTTGATGTGCTAAAAAATCATGCTGTTGTGATAGCTGCTTGATAAATACCTACCTTGTGATATGGTATTTTTGTTTGAGCTTGTTTATAAAATGGACACCAAACTTTGGTCTTTGGGGATTATGGGCCCCCATTGACCGGAATTTGGTGGATCATTGACTGGTTGTTGGTTATAACACAAATAAGATGTCAAACTTTGATTCGTGGGGTGTATGGGCCCCCACGGGTCGGAATTTGACACTTAGGTGTTGTTTTTCGGTATTTTCTGGGTTCCGGAGAAGTTTCTGAGGAATACTGTCTGGAAACCTAGTATACACGCCATGTAGTATTTTTATAGATGATGTGTATGTTCTTCTGTTTGGGAAGAAAAATGAAATTTTTGGGTACACACCGTGTACCAAGAGTACACGCCGTGTAGTCTATTCCTGTGTCACAAACCGTGTGGGTGGAGACACGGGGTAAGGAAGGCCTTGGGTAAAACCTGCCGTGTAGTTTTGTACACGCCGTGTAGTGTTGACCCGAAGTCCGACCGTGTAACTAACAACACGGGTCGGCGAACTCCTTGACAGAACACGCTGTGTAGTGTGACCTGGGGACTCGGTCGTGTAACTAACAACACGGGCTGGTGTCACCTCTTCCAGAACACGCTGTGTACCTTTGGGACACGCCGTGTAGTCTTGTTCGAGGATAGACCATGTGGTGATTAGCCGTGTGGATGGGAAACGGGATGGTGTACATGCCGTGTGCGGGTGTAAACACCGTGTAGAGTAAAGCCGAGTAGTCGGTCGTGTCACAGACGACATAGGCAGTTGGAAAATAACACCGAACACGCCGTGTAGGTATTATACATGCCGTGTAGTTTTGTTGAAACGAAAGTCGTGTGGCTTAGCCGTGTGGCTTAGCCATGTGGAAGGACCCGGACAGGGGAAGGGAAGTCAAGTACACGTCGTGTAGTCAGTGTACATGTCGTGTAGTCTTGTTTTGAAAATTTTGAAACGCCTTCCTTCACTTGTTCCTTTGTGGTTCCTTCGTTTCAGTCTTAATAATCTTGAATCTGAGGCGTGCTTTTAACCTTGTAGAGTCATGCCGCCTAGACAGCCGCGAGTTGTTCTCCAAGTGAGCGGCGACGATTATACTCCAGAGATGGTGGGCCATGGGCTACCAGTTGATCCACCAGCAGAGCCAGATGCGGCACCAGCTGTTATACCAGACACGGGCGCGGAGGCGCAGTTCCGTGAAGGCTTATTTCGGTTCATGCAGACCTTTCAGAGAGCACCGCAGGCTGCCACATCTATGGCCGAGCTGACGCGTATCATTTAGCAGCAGCATCCGCCTACGTTTTCAGGGGATGGCGGACCACAGGCTGCAGAGTCTTGGCTAGGATCGATGCAGACTATTTTTGAGAATCTGGAGACGCCTCCAGGGCGGAGGGTCAAGATCGCGACTTACATGTTGCGTGATTCCACCAAGAGGTGGTGGGATGTTACCACCCAGTCAGAGCATCACAGGGACATGGCATGGGAAGATTTTCAGACAGTCTTTTATGACTTCTTCTTTCTCGAGACACTGAGAGCAGATAGAGCTCGAGAGTTCATGAATCTGTAGTAGGGCGCTATGTCGGTGATGGACTACTCTGCTCGTTTTACAGAGCTTCAGCGCTTTGCACCCGTGCTGGTGGGTGATGAGAAGCTGAGAGCCAGACGTTTTGAGGATGGTCTTCGGTATGAAATCCGAGCGCTGGTGAATGTTTTCAGGTTGTCTACTGTACATGAGATTGTGAATCAGGCGTTGATTACATAGAGGAACCTGCGAGAATCTAGTGGTGTGGGCCAGGGCGGTTCAGCACCAGTTACCGGTACTATTTCTGCTGGCAAGAGGAAGAGGCCAATGGACTTCTCTCAGGGCGGCAGTATCAGCCAGGCAGCTTCTTTAGGTGGTCCGATCAGGTGCTACCAGTGTGGCAGAGAGGGGCACAAGAGGCCGCAGTGTCCACGAGACCCAGTGGAGTGTCGAGCTAGCGGCAAGATGGGTCATCTGCAACGCTTTTTCAGGGAATTTCTACCAGTGGCTAGTGAGAGGGGTTCTGTGCAGACTCCGCGTGCAGGATCAGGACCAGTGGCTTCTTACCAGTCAGGGAACTGGAATACGTTAGGGCATGCAGGCAGAGATGGTGGTCGTGTTCGTGGTAGCCAGACACCAGGATCTTAGAGGCAACAGGGCGGGACAGCTCAGGGTAGCTAGGCTGTGTCGCAGGGCCGCGGCACTGGTCAGACATATGCAGTGCAACAGACCCAGCAGGAGTAGGATCCCAGACCTTCGACAGTCAGAGATACTATTCTAGTAGCTTCTGTCTTGTCTTCAGTACTTTTTGATACGGGTGCTACACATAGTTTTTTATCAGTACCCGTTGTGGAGAGCCTTGGGCTCGGTGTTTCTACTTCTTCTGCTATCTTGACGCTAGACACTCTGTTGGGGACTAGGACGGTTGGTGTGCGTTAGTGCAAGGAGTGCCCCCTTGAGGTTGGTGGGTGTCATTTCCTTTGGGACCTCTATGTCCTGGAGATGACGAGCTATGACGTCATTCTCGGGATGGACTAGTTGGTTCCCTTTCGAGCCTTTGTAGACTGCTATCATCGCAGGGTGCGTTTCACATCACTAGAGGGCGGGGAGTTTCTATACAAGGGCGAGTGGGATGTTCAGGCGAGTCGAGATGGACCAGAGCATCATGGGCGAGGTGGAGTCACAGCCCAGATTACGAGCTTATATCTGGATGACCAGGGGACTTGTCAGACGGATTTCCCTCCAGTTGTCGATCGTTTTAGGGATGTCTTCCCGGATGACTTTTCAGGTCTACCTCTGGTGCATGAGGTGGATTTCTCTATCGAGCTTGTGCCAGGAGCAGCACCGGTGTCCATTCCTCCTTATAGGATGGCCACGCCTAAGTTGCAGGAGCTCAAGAGGCAGTTAGAGGAGCTACAGGAAAAGGGTTTTATCTGACCCAGTACTTCTCCTTGGGGTTCTCCGGTCCTCTTTGCGAAGAAGGCGGATTGTACCCTTAGGCTTTGTGTAGATTATCGGAAGCTAAACCAGTTGACGATTAAGAACTGATATCCCTTTCCGAGGATAGATGATCTGTTTGATCAGCTTCGTGGAGCACGAGTGTTCTCGAAGATTGACTTGAGATATGGATATCATCAGCTGCGTGTTAGACCATCTGATATACCTCTCACAGCTTTCAGGAGCAGGTATGGTCTATATGAGTATACGGTTATGCCGTTCGGACTCACGAACGTGCCAGCAGTTTTCATGGCTCTGATGAATTGTGCATTCCATCCATATCTTGATTAATTTGTGGTAGTATTCGTGGATGACATCTTGGTGTACTCTCACACTCGACACGACCATGCCACCCATCTTGAGATCGTATTGAGTACACTGAGATATCATCGCCTATATTCTAAGCTCTCGAAGTGCCACTTTTGGATGGACTAGATTCACTTCCTGGGTCATATCATCTCAGAGCCAGGAGTTGCAGTGTACCCAGAGAAGGTGAGAGCAGTAGTTTCCTAGGAGCAGCCCAAGAACGTGTTTGAGATACGAAGTTTCTTAGGGCTGGATGGTCACTACAGACGCTTCATACAGAACTTCTCCCGCTTAGCAGCACCGTTGACAGGTCTGACTAAGAAGGGTGTGAAGTTCGTTTGGTCAGAAGCTTGCGAGATAGCTTTTCGGGACCTGAAGGGAAGGCTGACATCAGCACCGATCCTGATACTCCCAGAGCAGGGGAAGAACTATACAATTTACTGTGATGCGTCAGGGATTGGGCTGGGATCCGTTTTGATGCAGGGCGACCGAGTTGTGGCGTACGGGTCTCGGTAGTTGAGGTCACATGAGAGGAATTACCCGACGCACGATCTCGAGTTGGCTGCAGTTGTGCATGTGTTGCGCTGTTGGAGACATTACCTATTGGGAGAGCATTTTTTGGTTTTCACCGACCACAAAAGCCTCAAGTATATCTTTACTCAGCATGACCTAAATCAGAGGCAGAGAAGGTGGGTCGAGTACCTACAGTCCTTCGATTTTGAGCTTGCCTATACACCTGGTAAAGGTAATGTAGTAGCCGATGCACTGAGTAGGAAGACTCAGATACAAGCAGTGCAGGAGGCTAGTGGTGAATGGAAGATTATGGATTTGTTCTCTGAGATGCATCTGGAGGTGCATGGAAGTTAGGGATAGACTTATCTTTCCTCGTTAGCTGTGACTTCTACCCTCCTAGACAGAGTGAGGATGAGGCAACTATCGTTTTCAGAAGGCCTAGTTCTACGGGAGTCAGTGGAAAGTGAGTACCCTCCTTCCGGTTGGACGATAGGCGATGACGAGGTTTTGCGTTTCCATGGACGTGTATGGGTTCTAGGGGATATACGCGAGGAGCTGATGAGGGAGTTTCATGCTTCAGCTTGGGCAGTTCATCCCGGGGTTACCAAGATGTACCGAGACTTGAGACGTCAGTACTGGTGGCCGGGTATGAAGAGAGATAGCTCGTTTTGTTATGAGGTGTTCCACCTGTCAGCAGGTGAATGCAGAGCATCAGAGACCAGTTGGGCTATTACATTAGTTGCCCATTCTGGAGTGGAAATGGGATGATGTCACGATGGATTTCGTGATGGGATTTCCAAGGTCACCTCGAGGCAATGACGTCGTATGGGTTGTTGTGGACAGACTTACAAAGGTAGCTCACTTCTTGCCAATCAAGGAGACCTTTGGTGTGGATGAGCTCAGAAGGCTGTATATCTGAGAGATCGTACGTCTTCATGGGGTCCCTCGTTCTATCATTTCAGATAGGGACGCCCGCTTCACGTCTCGTTTTTGGCAGAGTTTTCAGAGGGCGCTGGGTACACAGGTGCTTCTGAGCACAACATACCACCCTCAGATAGATGGCCAGTCAGAGCGGATGATACAGGTTCTAGAGGACATGTTGTGCGCATGCGTCCTAGACTTTGGGGGCTCTTGGGAGAAGCATATACCCTTAGTCGAGTTTGCCTATAACAATAGTTTTCAGGAAAATATTGAGATGGCATCATACGAGGCTTTATATGGTAGGCCATGCCGATCACCTTTGTGCTAGTTAGAGGCAGGTGAGGCAGCTTTACTGGGGCCACAGCTCATGCAGGAGACATCTGAGCAGGTCCAGTTGATTCGCAAGCGGATGGCTACTGCACAGTCTTGTCATAAGTCTTATGCTGATCACCACAGACGACCTTTGGAGTTCATGGTCGGGGATCAGGTTTTCTTGCGTGTTTCGCCGAGGCTGGGACACAAACGGATCAGGAGACAGGGTAAGCTTTCACCGAGGTATGTGGGACCATTTGAGATTCTGGAGAGAGTTGGGCTGGTTGCCTATCGGTTGCAGTTACCGCAGTGATACCGAGCCATGCACGACGTCTTCCACGTGTCTCAGTTGCGTCGCTATCATTCAGACTCGTCTCACACCTTTCAGACTGAGTAGGTTGAGCTTTAGCATAATGCGTCCTTTGAGGAGCATCCGATCCGCATCGTTGACAGGATCACGAAGGTTCTCCGAGGCCGGTCAGTTCCTCTCGTACGGGTGTTATGGCAGCATGGCCGAGTGTAGGACGAGACCTAGGAGCGGGAGGCCGATGTACGTGCTTAGTGGCCAGAGCTGTTCTGAGCTTTATCTTCTCCACCCTTGGAAGGGAAATTTGGGGAAGAATTTTTATAAGGGGGGAAGTTTGTAAGAACCCGGTTCTTGTTTTAGAGGTACGAGCTTCTTCTTTTCCTTTTCCTTAAGTGATTTTGAGAAAATATGGAAAAAAAAGGGAAATCCTAAATTTTGAAACTACACGTCGTGTACTTTGTACACACGCCGTGTACTTTTGGTCGTGTTGGGATAAGTACACAGGGCGTGTAGCCTCTCCGGCGACAGAGGGTATAGGAACCAACTACACGTCGTGTAGTGGTCCTTTACACGCCGTGTAGTCAGTCGGAAGGTTAAAAAGTAAGGTGGTGGAGTCGCCGCCAGCTGGGTGGAAGTACACGCCGTGTACTCGGGAGTATATGTCGGCAGGTGAACAGTGTCGATGCCGCCAAATGAACAGTTAAATGAAAGAAGTACACATCGTGTACTTAGAAGTACACACCGTGTACTTTGTTTTTTCAGCTTAAAACAGGCAGTAGCCTCCTCATTTGGCAGAGGAGGCATTTGAGCCATTTTGGAGCCAAAGGAGGAGGCCGAACCTTTGAAGATCCATCGGGAGTTCGTCTGGAATCTGATTCGGCTTCGGACGATCTCGTTGGAACCGCACTGGTAATCTCTTCCTCCTCCTGGTACCGTTCTTGCCAATTCTTCTCCCAACGTAAGTTATTTACATTTGAATGGTTTTTGTTCTTCGTCAGATCTACATCGTTCTTGGGCGTTTCTGGAGTCGGCGTTCGGGTATAGCGTTCATTGGCGTATAAGGTAGGTGGCTTGGTGTTTATTTTCCAATTGTCGTGCGCTTTTGTGTGTTTTCGTGCCACGAACCCATGTTGGGGTGTCGTGTGGCTGAGGCCGTTTCTATATTTAATGCCTATAATTGTATAGGTGATTAAATGGTGATAATAAAATGATGTTTGGGATCGTTGCTTGGATCCAGGACCATCCCGAGGGGTGTGTTCCTCTGTTTAGCCATTTGGCCAGGATACCCGAGGGTATGCCTTAAATGTAGTAACTATAGAATTTCCTTGAGAGGAATTGCTTGTTTACTACATTTTGATATGTTGGGAAAGGCCCGGTTACTTGTTTAGCCTGAGGGCGTTGTTGTGATTAGCCTGAGGGCGTGACTGTTTTAGCCCGAGGGTTGTCGTTATTCCACCTGAGGGTAACCTTTCATGCCTGAGGGATTGACTTCTATTCTTGAGGGCGACACTTCATAAGCCTGAGGGCGATAATTTCTGTTACGCCTGAGGGAAATACCTGCGGGTTGGATTCTGTACGGCCTGAGGGCAAGCCTGAGGGCATGGTTACTATTTTAGCCTGAGGGCACGGTTCTGGTTAGCCTGAGGGCTTGGTGCTAAGCACAAAAATGTTACTAAATTAAAGGAATTAAATGAATAATAACATGGCAATTTAACTGTTAAGTTAGTTACTTTTGAGTACTGCTTAGTTATTTCATTTACTATTGCACACTTGTTGCATGTTTTACACACAGTTGAGCATGGGCCTTTGGTGGGCGCCTACTGAGATATTTTTCTCACACCCTGTTTGGGTCACGCTTTTCAGCCCAAACAGATTACGTTGCTGCAGGTGTAGATAGGGGCAAGAGTCCCTATACAGGTACTTGACAGTTGCTGAGGAGTAGGAGGGCATGGGACCGAGCCTAGGCTCACGATGCCGCTGCCAGCTGTTTACTTGTTTTGTTGTACTTTGCTTTTGGTTGTATCACAGTGATGTATAACATGTTCTGGCTATTTTCTTAGAATTTGAACATGTAGCATCATCACTTTTATATTGTTGTCTATATCCACTGCTGTAGTTATTTAAGTTGTGTATGTTTACTACTTCCGCTGTTGTTGTATGTTTATTTTGGTATTCTGCTGCACTACACTTTGACAAATGAGGGCATAGTTTCTCCACTATCAGACCCGGGCCCTCGCTGCTAGTCGGCAGCCTCTGGCATTTGGGGAAATGAACTTGAGGTCACGTGGCGAACCGGGCTCGGGGCACCCGTTGCGTGGCACCCGGGGCCGGGACGTTACAAAATGGTCCACACACATCTGTGTATACCAATACTATAATATTTTTTGCCCTTTTACCCTATCCACCAAATGGTGGTTTGGTCATTTTTTCTTATAAACAATCATCACATTTTTCAAGTGGTTTTATCTCAGAAGAGTCTAAATAACCATCTTGATAGATCGTTGTTAAATGCTTCTTGTTTACATGACCAATATGGTGATTCCATAGTTGGGTGTTATATGATTCGTGTGAACATGATTCTTTATCAATTTCCAATACTTGGTTTTCGTAATTTGATACACAAATACCATTATTTTAATGTTTCATACCATAAAATATGTTTTCCTTATAAAAGAAGCAACTTTTATTTCCAAACTTGAAAATAAACCCATCTGCATCTAGGCGTGATATAGATGTTAGGATGGTATGACTCTGAGTATGATATACTCTGTGATACCAAACGTAGGATCGAAATAAGAATGAGATTTTCATATACAAGAGGGGGGTGAATTGTACCTTTTAAAAATTCCCTAAGGAAATTTTTAGGATGGTTATGTTTAACAAATTTAAACAAGATAATTCACAAGACCTCTATAAGTTCTAAACACTTGCTTGATTCCGGAAAAGTGATTCCAGAAATGAAACTTAACAAAAGTTACAAAGATTAAGATTCTACCTTAAAGCGTATAGAATCTAACTAAATCAGAGTACAAGTAAGGAAGAATAAGAAAGTTATACTTTCCTTAGCAATACAAAATGTAGTGGAAAAACAAGTAGTAAAACTACAAGTAACAAAAAATAACTCTTTGAACCCAAAGAGAAGGGTATCCAACAACCTTGGATAAAGGTCCCTTGATTTATACTTTCAAGAAAGTTTGTCTTACCCACACCAGGGTAATCCCTCGATACGAAGATCGGAGTCTGTCTTTCTATCCCCGCAAGCCCTAAACTATCAGGTAGTCAGCACCTCTGTCTTCCTCAACAAAGAAGCCCTCAACTTCAAGGTGTTGTAACCTCTGTCTTCCTATCCCCAGAAGCCCTCGATTGTAATCAGCAACAATTGGAGTTTCACGAAGCAAGTCTGCACAAGAAAAAGTTTGAACAAGCTGTTCAAACTTTCTGCACGATGATTTGAGAGTTGATAAGAGCCTCTCTCTCTAGAAATCACTTCAACAAAATGTAAGCATAGTTGTTAAAGATTAGTGTTGATCTCATTCAAATGATCTCCTATTTATAGGCAAAACTCCAACGGTTGGATCCCTCCTCCAACGGTCATATTTCTCCTTGAATTTTGGAGAGACCTGTACACATGTCACTCAACCAACGGTTAGTTAATAACTAAAAGCATTACATCGTTTTGTAATGAAACAAGTGTAAGCATAAGTAAATCTAAAGTTCGAAATGTAAGCAAATAAAAGTTCAAAGTCTAACCAAAATGGAATTCAGAGTCTATAATAAAGAGATATTTGGATTCTATTTTGTAAGAATTCAGAACCTGAATTCTGTAGAAATCCGGAGTCTGAATTTCATGGAAATTCAGAGTCTGGTTTCACCAGTATTCAAAACCAGAACTTACAATGTTCGGAGTCAAAGTTTAAGGGAATTCAGAGTCAGAACTCATAAGATTTCGGAGTCTGAATTCAGAGAACTCGGAGCCAGAACTTAGATTAGTTCGTAATTAGAATTCATATTCGAACTACATGAGAGTTCGTATCCAGAATTCGGAGTCGAACTACATGAGAGTTTGTATCCAGAATTCGGAGTAGAACTACATGAGAGTTCGTATCCAGAATTCGGAGTCGAACTACATGAGATTTAGTATCTAGAATTTGTAGTCGAACTATATGAGAGTTCGTATCCAGAATTTGGAGTCGAACTACATGAGAGTTTGTATCTAGATTTTGGAGTCGAACTACATGAGAGTTCGTATCCAGAATTCGGAGTGGAACTTCATGAGAGTTCCTATCCAGAATTTGGAATGGAACTTCATTAGAGTTTGTATCCAGAATTTGGATCCTATAATAGAATTCTTCATATCTAATTATTAAATGATTCTGAGGTTTTAGGTATGAATCTGATTTTTATCCTTAAGAAAAATATTGATATGAGCAATGAAAACATGGTAGGAGTAAATTACTTTAGGAAGGAAATTTTCCTTATAGAAGTAAAATATAGATTTGCTTAAGTATAAGGTGTTTGTGATTTTCAAAACAAGAAGGAATGGAAAATTTATAAGGAAAACCTTATTGACTCAACAATCTCCCCCTTTTGGAAAGCACAAACAACCTTTCGAAAAATAAATATAAGGTCTTAGAAAATTTTCTTTAGACTTTGAAATTAAAACTTATCTCCCTTTGTTCATAGATGATGGTGAATACAACTAACTCCCGCTTAGGCTTTGGAACTCTAAGGATTGTATTCTGGATTTACGGAATGGAGTTTTCATTATCATGGTAATAAAAAACTTCGTAATGAGAGACTCCCCCTTACTTAAGGATATTTCTTAACTTAGAAAATTTTTCTTCTCCCTTTTAGATTTTTCCTTTTCTCCTTTGAGTAGTTCTTTTTCCTTCTCCCCCTTTGTGATTTTTAAAAAGAATTTAAGGGAATGGAAAAGAAATAAAGTACCTGAAACATTAGTACATAATAATAAAAGATACAAACAACCAGATATTTCATTAGAGTTAAAAGAATTTTTACAAGGAAAGACATTACAACAAAAAATCAGGTTGGTCTATTTGTCTTCTTTTTCCTTGGGGATTAATTTCTTCAACAGGGTTTTCAGCTTCTTCAAGTCTTTCTAGTCCTCCTCAGCTTGTTTTTCTAAGGATTTAATCCTTTCATCTTGAGCCTTCAGAGCCTCAGACGGTGCCTTAAGAATTTCATCCTGCTTCACAAGCTTCTCTTCGATCTCAATCCCGAGATCTCTTTCGCCTTTCCAGTTTTGAGAAACTGAGTTAAGCTTCCCATTCAGATCATTCACCTGTTGATTCTGAGAATTTTGATCAAGGATCAGCTTATACTAAAGATCCTTTATTTTGGAATCCTCAGTGCCAAAATCTTCTTTAACATCATTCTTAAATTTATCAAACTCTTCCATGTCTTCATCAATTTTCTTTGACCATAGAGTGATTTTTCTACAATATTTTCTATGAACATCATAATTGATACAAAAAAATTTATGCTCAGCCTCAATCTTCACACACTTATCCATCACCATGGATATAGAATCTAATTTTTGATTTAGACAATCTTGAAGCATCTGGAATCTAGAGTCTATGGTGGGAAAGATCGAAATTGTGTCCACCAACTTCTTCAAAGACTCAACAACAAAATCATGAACCAGTGATGATGATTCCGAATCAGACACCTTTCTTAGGGATTATTCTTCTTTAATTTCCACCAACTTTCTTCTTAAAGAGCCATCAACCTCCTTCTTTATTATAATATATTTTTTTGGGGTGTTCATAACACTTGCTTACCCTTATCAACTTTCAGAATGGGTTCCTCATCAGGAGATTCTTCCTCACTTTTAGATACTTGAACAATCTTATCTTCATCTAGTTTCTCTTTCTCTGCTCCTTATTTAAGAAAGTGATTTTCAAAGCTTTCTTCCTTAGAAAATTCATTTTCTTTCTCTTCCTCCTTTTCTTCATCTTCATTACATTTTTCCTCACCTCCCTTTCCCGGAGTGAGTTGCTTTGAGGTATTGGCCTCAGAAGTTCAGAGTGGAAGTTTTTCTGATAGGTTTGCCTTCTCTTGATAATCCTCAACTTGCTTAATCAATTCATCCAGATCACCACTTTCTTCTTCTACTTCTTCTTCTTCTTCTTCTACTTCCTCTTCTACTTCTATTTCTTCAACAAATTCTTCCTCTACTTCTTCACCAGCTCCTTTCTCTACTCCTTCAACAACCTCTTTCCCTTTAGAATTTTATGGAGTGAAGTAATTTTTTCCAGGGGTCTCCGGTAATGGCTCGACAAGAAAGGTTTCCAGTACAGGAATATTCTAAGAGGATATTTTTGTGTCTCTTAAAAGAGATTATACAACTTCAGCTTCGAACATCTTCTTCTTCATATTCTTCTCTTTTTCCTATTTCTCTAACTCATCCGCCACTTTTTCTCTTAAGGCCTTAGCCTCAGCAGGTTCCAATCCGAACTGTGGATCCCCTTCTTTGCTTTTCTCCTTATCTTCTCTCCATTTAGAATCCACCTCATCTGGACATGATTTCTGCTTCTTTGTCTCGGGAGGTACGGATTGGGTTTCCTTAGCTTTGGGGGTCTTGTCTTCAGCAACCACTTCTTTCAATTTCCTCTTCTTACCAACCTTCTTCACTGGCTCAGCTTTCTCCACATTTTCCAGATTGGTTTCAGCCGCTTCCTCTGGAAAATTACAACACTCTCTTGTTTCCTTGTAATAGGCCATATTTATCCTTTTTAAGGTATCATCACTAATAAGCATAAACTTGCAATTCTGAGCCTTAGACTTACATTCAATCTTGAAAGAATCCAGACACCAAACTATCAGCTTTGATAGTAAGGTAGGGTATATGATGATTTGAGCTCTCAAATTTCCCTCCTTGATGTTTTTGATTTTCACAAGAACATGCCTCATCAGATTGATTTTTCTTATATTCACCAAGAAGTATAAGAAATATATATCACTTTTATTTAGGGTATCTTTGTCACCCTTTCTTGGAACCAAGAAACCTTGTACCCACAACTGAAGAATCTAATTATTAGGAGATAGGTGAGAAATCTTGGCTGTCTTTACATCATGAAGCCTAAGACACTCCAAGGACTTCACCTTAATAAAACTTCCTTGTACATCCGGAAGTTTATGTGAGAAAAATTCAGCTTCTCCATCATATGTCAGCCCCACCAAACTTTCTGCCTTGGTGTAAGTAAGTTTGTAAGTCTTCCCATAAGACTTGAAAGAAAAAATTTCTCTTCCCTCTTCCTCATAGAAGCATGCTGATTCATTGAACTCTACAAGAAATTCCAAGTATACCATATCTTGAACACTTGTCTTAGATATGCATACATCTTCCCAACCATTCAACTTGATGTTCTTAGAGATGATAGAATCGTACTTGTAAAAGTTTGGATGGACCAACCTTTCTCTATATATTTTCCATTTTGATATAGGCTTCATGGAAGATATTTCTTGAGAGGCGGCTTCTACAGAAATTTGGAATGGAGAAGTTCTTAGAGATTTAGAATGGGCTTTAAGAACTGAGGCAGAGCTTCAAGACGCGAGAGCTTGAAGATCGATGTGGGACACAAATGGGGGTGCCCTTTATATAGGCGATGGAGCTAACCTTTGAACTTCCAAAACCAATCTAACGGTTAAAAAACACTTTGATCTGCTCTGACAGTTTAAAACATACCCTCAAGGAAATCTTGAATCCGATATTTTGAAGTTTTAAAAACATTCGGATTTAAGAAGAAATGAATCTGAGAAATTTTATAAGAAAAAGAAACTACCAGCAACTAAAAATGATTATGAAAATTTAAGAAAAGAAATAATACCTTTCGGATTGGCTAGGAAGTTTATTCGTAATAGGTGATATTCTTCTTGAAGAAAATTTGACTATGAAAAACTCGGTATGAAAATTTTTATTATGAAAATTATCATTACAAAAATTCTCATTATGAAAATTCTCAGTACGAAAACTTCATTACGAAAATTTCCAGTACGAAAACATTATTACAAAAATTTCCAGTACGAAACTTTCATTACGAAAGTTTCAAGTACAAAAATTTCATTACGGAAGTTTCCAGTACGAAAATTTCCATTACAAAAATTTCGATTCTGAAAAATTTCGAAAGGCTCATAATGAAAACTTTTGAAAGAGTCATTAAATTTTTTTTTGAAAGACTCATTATAAAAATTTTTGAAAGACTCATTACGAAAATTTTTAAAAGACTAACAAAAAAATGTACTCCCCTAATGAAAAAGAGTTTATTACTGTAAGGAAAACGGTTCAACAAGAAGTTAATGAAGTAATATTACCTCACGGTTATCATTCCTAACTTCTGTTTAATGTATTCAAATCTATCGGAGGGTAAGGATTTTTTGAAAATTTCAGCAAGTTGATCTTGCATTCTGATAAACTGAAGAATGATATCTCCTTTTTGTGTGTGATCCCTAAGAAAGTGATGCCTAATATCTATGTGTTTTGAACGAGAGTGATGTGCGTGGTTTTTACTAAAGGCAATGGCACTTGTGTTATCACACAAAATTTGAGTCTTAGTAAAACTTAAGCCATAATCTGTGAGTGTGTGTTACATCCACAATACTTGAGCACAACAACTTCCACCTGCTACATATTCAGCTTCAACAGTGGAGAGTGCTATAGAATGTTGCTTCTTGCATGACCAAGAAACTAATGAATCTCCTAATAAATAAAAATTTCTGGATGTACTTTTTCTATCCATTCTACATCCACCAAAGTCAGCATCTGAAAAACTTTTTAAAACAAAATCATTTTCATAAGTATAAAATAGTCCTAGATCCATGGTTCCCTTTAAGTAGCGAAATATTATTTTCACTGCCTTTAAATGAGATTCTTTAGGATTGGATTGATATCTTGAACATAAGAATACTGAAAACATTAAGTTTGGTCGACTAGCTGTCAAGTAAAGTAGACTTCCTATCATACCTCTAAAAGATTTTTGATCTATTGGTTTTCCAGCTTCATCAAGATCAAGTGTGTTTGAGGTACCAATAGGAGTACTTATACTCTTAGTGTTTTCATACCCATACTTTTTAAGAAGTTATTTAATATATTTATGTTGGGATATGTAGATTCCTTCTGGTTTTTGATAAATTTAAAAACCAAGGAAAAATGTTAACTCACCCATCATACTCATTTCAAACTCAGATTTCATTAGATCTGCAAAGGAATCAGTTAAATATTATTGAGTTGAACCAAATATAATGTCATAAATATAAATTTAAACAATCAAAACATTTTTCTTATCTTTCTTTATAAAAATAGTTGGATCTGCATTTCCCTTAACATAGTTATTTTGAAGCAAAAATCTTGTAATTCTATCATACAAAGCTCATGGGGCTTGTTTAAGGCCATACAAAGCTTTGGTAAGTCTAAAAACATGATCAAGATGTTTCGTATCTTCAAATATAGGAGGTTGTTCAAAAAAAACTTCCTCTTGAACATAACCATTAAAGAAAGCACATTTCACATCCATTTGAAAAAGTTTGAAATTAAAGAATGCTTCAAAGGCAATTAGAATACGAATAGATTCAAGTCTAGCTACTGGAGCATAGGTTTCTTCATAGTCTATTCCTTCTTGTTGATTATAGCCTTTAGCAACTAATCTAGCTTTATTTCTTATGATGATTCCATTTTCATCACATTTATTTCTAAAGACCCATTTTACTCCAATTACAGAAGTTTCCTTAGGTCTTTCAACTAAGGTCCAGACTTTATTTTTTTCTAATTCATTTAGTTCATCTTGCATGGCTTTAATCCAATCATCATCACTTAAAGCTTCATCAGTTATTTTTAGTTCCAATTGGGAAATTAATGCTAGATGCTCTGCTTCATTTATTAAGGAACTTCTAGTCCTTACGGGTTGATTCACATCACCAATGATACTATCACTGGGATGATTCTTTAGAAACGACTAATTTGGGTTTTGTAAAACCTGTTCATCAACATAGGGTAGGAAATCTTCTGGGGTAAATGTTTCAGAAGTATTTTCTTGAACATTTTCCTTATCATAAGGATTTTCTATCAATGATTGATAATCAATTTTTATAAACAAATCTGAGGATGTAGGTTGAGGTTGTTTAAAAAAAAGGACCAGTTTCATCAAATTTTGACTTGTACTGTCTCTTCAACAGTGCAAGTGTTTTTGTTGAAAACTCTATAAGCCATAGAAGTTGTGGAGTAGCCTAAGAAAATTCCTTCATTAGATTTCGGTGCGAATTTGTGTAAGTTATCGTTAGTATTCAGAATGAATACCTTGCAACCAAAAACCTTAAAGTAGGAAAGTATAGGTTTTCTACCATTCCATAACTCATAAGGAGTTTTATTAAGAAAAGGTCTAATTAAAACTCAATTTATAGTATAACAAGCAGTACTTACAGCAAAATCCCAAAAAAATTTAGCTATAGAATACTCTCTCAACATGGTTCTAGTTATCTCTTTAAGAATTATATTTCTTCTTTCAACAACACTATTTTTTTGAGGTGTTCTGGGTGCTGAAAAGTTGGGAGTAATACCTTTTCTACTACAAAAAGTTTCAAAATAAGAATTTTTAAATTCTCCTCCATGATCACTATGAATAGTTTTCAATTGAAGGTTTTTCTCATTTTTAACTTGGGCTCTAAAACTTTTGAAATAAGAAAAGGCTTCAGATTTATTTTCTAGAAAATAGACCCATGTAAATCTAGTGTAATCATCAACCAAGACAAATACATAATACTTGCCTCCAATGCTTCCAGTTTGTGTTAGACAAAAAAGATCCATGTGCACCAACTGTAGTGAATCAGTTGTTGAGACTTCACTGATTTATTTAAAACGTGATTTATGTTTCTTTCCATATTGACAAGGACCACAAACTTTTGAAGAATCAAATCTAAACTTCGGTAGATCCTTAACTAAACCTTTCTTAGAAAGTTTACATAAGTTCCTAAGGTTACAGTGTCCTAACCTTCTATATCATAACCAAGAATGATCTTCCATTGCACTAAGGCAAGGTAAGTCTTGGCTCCTAAGGTCTTCTAAGTTTAGTGTGTAAACATTCTCTTTCCTATGGGTACAAAGAATAAATTCTTCCTTGGAATTGTGTACTAAGCACTTATCATTCCTAAAATTCACAAGGTATCCTTCATCACATAATTAACTTATGCTGATGAGGTTGTGCTTAAGACCTTTAACAAACAAAACATTTGAAATCAAAGTTTTTCCAAGAAGAACGATGTTACCTATACCAATAATTTCTCCCTGAGCATTATCTCCAAAAGTTACTTTTCCTCCTTTCGTCTTGATAATATTTTCGAAATAGTATTTGTTACCAGTCATATACCGAGAACATCCACTATCCATGTACCAAGTATTGTTGTTAGTACTTTCCCTATTTTCCTAAAAATAAGAAAAAGTTAGGTTTTTAGAATCCAGACTTACTTGGATCTGAAAATGTCAGAAAACAAAATTTTGGGTACCCACATCTTCTTAGAAAAACAAGCCTTATGAAATCCTAAAGATTGGGTTTTTTTTAATGAAAAATTATTTTCCCAGTGACCACCACACTGACACTTTGTGAAGAATGGGGCACTTTGAGGAATAAAGTAGTTATTACTAAAAATCAGTTTAGAACTTGTGTAACCAAAACCATAAGTATTCCTTCGAGGTAGGATTTTTGAATACATTTTATCAAAATTTTCCTTACCTAGGGTAAAGTTTGAAAAACACTTCCTCAAAGAAAATATTTTAGATTTCAGTTTTATAACTAAGTTCTTGTCTTCAAAAACATTTGAACTAGAGCTAGGCTCGAAAACATCTTTCTTAGAAATTACGTTTTCAAGATCTTTTGAAATTTTATTCTTCTCAGAACTTACTTCCTCAAGATTTTTTAAAATACTTTCAAAATCAACATTTTTATTATCAAGATATTTAGAAAGATTTGATATTTCCTTAGTAAGAATAATATTCCTAGAGTTTACCTTATCAAGTTTTTTCATGAGTTTTGAGTTCTCAATCTCAAGAAGTTCAGCAAACCTAGAAACTTCTTCATAGGTAGGTAAATTATTTTCTTCATCAGAAGAATATTCTTCATCAGAAGAGTTATAATATTTACTATCATTAGCATTTAAAGAAACATTGGTCAATGATTCAGCATTGTGTACCTTAGCCATCAAGCAATGATTATCAATAGGTAGCCTGGCTATAAGACCAAGATTCTTCTGTCCAGAAGATTTATAATCCGAAGATTCATCTGAAGAGTCACCACCACTGGCACTCCAGGTGTTATTGGATTTCAAAACATTCTTAGATTTGGACTTGTAATACATCTTTATGTTCCTTTCAAAATGTCTTTCTTTTCTCTCTTTTCTTTTGAGCATAGGGCAGTCAGGTCTTATGTGTTCAGATCTCTTACATTCATAGCATGTGACCTCTGAATCTTTCTTATCTTTCCTTTCCTTATTATTATACTTGTATTGGAAATTTCTCTGTCTAGCTATCTTGTTCATCCTTCGATCAAGATTATCTAACTCATTTTCTGAGACTTCACTCTCACTAGATTCATATTGGATAGTAACCTTCTTATATTTGGATCTAGTAACTCTCTCATGATTCTTAGCTTTCATATGATTTGAAGTTGTAGTAAAAGCAACACTACCATTCACATTCTTCTTCTTTATATTTTCAGCATCTCTCTTTATTCTAGTCTCATGTTGAATAAGAGTTCCAAACAACTCATCAAGATAAATTTGAGTAACCTTTCTGTTTTCATCGATAGCAGTCCTTTTGGATTCCCACTCATTGGGCATAATATTTATGATATTTTCAACAAGAGATTCATCATCTAGACCTTTCTCTCCCATAGATTGTAAGCTATTCACGATGGTCATGAATCTCTATTTCACCTTACAAATTGGTTCTCCATAAGTAAAATTGAAACCATGATACTCAGCTCTAAGCATGGCTCTTCTAGTCTCAATAACTTTAGATGTACCTAAATGAGTAACTTCAATTTTCTTCCATATACAGTTAGCTGTTTCACAAGAAGAAATTTGGCTATATATGTTCCTAGTCATTGAACAAATTAAAGTATTGTGTACCTTATAGTTCAATTGGTATTCATGCTTTTCTTGATTAGTAAAAGCACTAACTTCTTTATCAAGAATTTTGTATCCTTCGGTAAGCATGACAAAATTATCTACCCCAGTATTGATAATGAAAGTATTCATATGATCTCTCCAATATTCATAATCATTACCATCAAAAATAGGTGGTCTGGTAGGATTTAGGTTGTCGATAGAACCAACATTTAAACCTTCCATCCTAAAGAAAATCTTTGGCACACAAACTTATTAGTAGTATAAGCCTGTAAACAACAGAAAATATTATAGGCAAGAAAAATTGTAACTCTAAAAAAAATGAATCAAAACAATGATTCCAAAAAATATGAATCCGGAAATATGAATCCAAATTTTCGATTCTGAATTTTCAAATCCAAAAAGTCTCTTCTGAATCTAATCATGAGATTAATTCAGATTGAACCAAATATCTATTACCAAGTGTTAGATTGGTACAGGGTATGAGTTCACCTCCTCTGATACCAATTGTTAGGATTGTATGACTCTGAGTATGATATACTCTGTGATACCAAATGTAGGATCAAAATAAGAATGAGATTCTCAGATACAAGAGGGGGGTGAATTGTACCTTTTAAAAATTCCCTAAGGAAATTTTTAGGATGGTTATGTTTAACAAAGTTAAACAAGATAATTCACAAGACCTCTATAAGTTCTAAACACTTGATTGATTCTGGAAAAGTGATTCCAGAAATGAAATTTAACAAAAGTTACAAAGATTAAGATTCTACCTTAAAGCGTATAGAATCTAACTAAATCAGAGTACAAGTAAGGAAGTATAAGAAAGTTATACTTTCCTTAGCAATACAAAATGCAGCAGAAAAACAAGTAGTAAAACTACAAGTAAAAAAACAGTAACTCTTTTAACCCAAAGAGAAGGGTATACAACAACCTTGGATAAAGGTCCCTTGATTTATACTTTCAATAAAGTCTGTCTTACCCACACTAGGGTAAACCCTTGATATGAAGATCAGAGTATCTCTTGCTATCCCCACAAGCCCTCAACTATCAGGTAGTCAGCACTTCTGTCTTCCTCAGCAAGGAAGCCCTCAAATTCAAGTTGTTGGAACCTCTGTCTTCTTATCCCTGGAAGCCCTCAATTGTAATCAGCAACAATCGGAGTTGCACGAAGCAAGTCTGTACAAGGAAAAGTTTGAACAAGCTGTTAAAACTTTCTACACGAATCTTTGAGAGTTTATAAGATCCTCTCTCTCTAGAAATCACTTCAACAGCATGTAAGCACAGATGTCAAATATCAGTGTTGAGTTTATTCAAATGATCTCCTATTTATAGGTGAAACTCCAACAGTTGGCTCCCTTCTCCAACAGTCATATTTCTCCTTGAATTTCAGAGGGACCTGTACACATGTCACTCAACCAACGGTTAGTTAATAACTGAAAGCACGACATCGTTTTGTAATGAAACAAGTGTAAGCATAACTAAAACTGAAGTTTGGAATGTAAGAAAATAAAAGTTCGGAGTCTAACCAAAATGGAATTCAGAGTCTATAATAAAGAGATATTCGGATTCTGTTTTGTAAGAATTCAGAACCTGAATTCTGTAGAAATCTGGAGTCTGAATTTCAAGGAAATTCGGAGTCTGGTTTCACCAGTATTTGGAACCAGAACTTACAAAGTTTGGAGTCAGAGTTCAAGGGAATTCGGAGTCAGAACTCATAAGAGTTTGGAGTCCGAATCCAGATAATTCGAAGTCAGAACTTAGATAAGTTCGTAATCAGAATTCGGAGTCGAACTACATGAGAGTTTGTATCCAGAATTCGAAGTCGAACTACATGAGAGTTTGTATCCAGAATTCAGAGTCGAACTATATGAGAGTTCGTATCCAGAATTCAGAGTCGAACTACATGAGAGTTTGTATCCAGAATTCGGAGTCGAACTACCTGAAAGTTCGTATCCAGAATTCAGAGTGGAACTTCATGAGAGTTCCTATCCAGAATTCAGAATGGAACTTCATTAGAGTTCATATCTAGAATTCGGATCCTATAACAGAATGCTTCATATCTAAGTATTATATGATTCTGAGGTTTTAGGTATGAATCCGATTTTTATCCTTAAGAAAAATATTGATATGAGCAATGAAAACATGGTAGGAGTAAATTTCTTTGGGAAGGAAATTTTCCTTATAGAAGTAAAATATAGATTTTCTTAAGTATAAGGTGTTTGTGATTTTCAAAACAATAAGGAATGGAAAAGTCATAAGGAAAACCTTATTGACTCAACAATATAAATTATGTTCTTTGTAACCGTAGGTATATAATAAAAATCTTTTAAAACTAAAATCATTCTTGTTGTAAATAAAAGGTGGTAGTCACCAATGGATATAGCAACTATCCTTGCACCATTTCCAACTCATATATCCACCTCTCCTCTAGTAATATTTCAGAATATACTTGGTTGCTACATTTGGATATAGATGTGAGAACCACAAGATATATCTAATACTCAATGTGTAGATATTGTAAGACTACACTCGATAACGAATTCACCTTTAGATTCCCCTTACTTTTGGGTATAATTCCTCTTCTAATGATCTGAATTGCCACATGGAAAACATACAACCTCATTTTCCTTACCCTATCTATGGATCTTCCTCTTCTTTTAAGGACAGTGCTCTGGAGATTTAGACTTGTTATGTTCCTTGGGCCTCTTTTCCTTGTTCTTTCTTTTCTTGTTCACCATAAGGACCACGGGTTTATCACACCCATTGTCCTTATCCACTTGGATAATCAAATTAAGAAGTTCCAAAAGACTCTTCTCATTATTACTCGTATTATAATTAATAATAAAACTTGAGAAGGTCTTGGGTAGTGATGAAAGTATGAGATCTGTATGCAACTCATCTGGGAATATAATCACTAAAATGTCTAAGCGTTTAATGTAGCTGATAAGATTGACTACATGAGGTCCAGCTGGCACAGACTCTTCAAACTTAGTTGTAAAAAAAGCATTGGAGATCTCATACCTTTATTGTCTCTCCTTCTCTTAATAGAGATCCTGAAGGTGAGACATCATGCTATATGAATCCATGACCTCATGTTTCTTACAAATATCATTGGTCAAGGATGATAACACAAAACACAAAACATCTATAGAATCATTTAGATGTTTTTCATTGAGAGACAACTCTTCATCACCTACCTCATTACTAGGTGAATTAAGAATAAGTTCTTCCAGCACATAAAATTTCCTTTCTTGATGAAGGATAATGCGTAAGAACCTTTTCCACTCTTGGAAATTTGTACGAGTGAAAAGTTTATCCGTCTCAAGTATGGATCGTAGTGATATGTTTGAAGTTATTTTAATGTTGTTTCTACAAATAATATGAGCACAATTTTATTAATTTATCTGATAAAATTTAGAAAAATAAATTAATTTTATATTTATTAGTCTCCCACTATTTTATCTAAACCCAATATCCCTCACCATTGGATTCAGAATATCCCATTTCTTGGATATTCAAGTGGAAAGGATCAATATTTCCCTTCTCATTACCCCAACTTTGGTTGGTCAAGAAACTTGAATGGTTTTAGGTAGGCATTCCAAATGCCAACTGCATTAAGTTGAGTGGACTCCTCAATCCTGAAATCCATAAATTGGATTTCCTCAACCTTTGCCTCTTAGCTACACCAAGTCCTACTTTCGCAGTCAACCCTTAATGTGAACTAAGTTTAGTCAACCGAAAAATTTGAGTTAAAATTCCTTGATAATTCAAAGCATCCCAACTTTGGATGGTCAAGTACATTGAACTATGGTTCAATTTTAACTGAGGTAGTAGAAATATATACCAACTTAATATATATTATTGAGGAATTTTATCATTTTATGCATAAATTTCCAATCATTACCTTTATCACATGCTTGTTAATATTAAGTGGATTTACTTAAGTGATTAAACATGTATTAGATAATATTTATGCATAAGACAATTTATTTTTGTTCTATCTTGAATACTCATTAATTTCATTAATAATGTGATCGTGACAAAACATACATAATGAAATAACCATACAACTTGACAAAAATAAAATAATTAAGTGGTACAATTGTGAACTTTTACTAGTAGTTATTTTATCTAGCAGTTGATAAACTAACTGTTAACCTAGGGGGAAAACACCTTGAACCAATTAAGGTTCGTGTTAGATCTTTCTACATGTCCACCTATGTATCTCACTTGGATTGGTTTCACCTAGGCTCCAAACTTGAACTCCATCCACTAGATTGGGAGCTCCATCCATTACATATGCTTTTAGTCATGTGAGAGTGAGGGAAACAAGGGGTTTACATTAAAGAAACCGTGTACACACAAACCTTTACATAATTATAGGAGAGAAGTAATGCATAACAACAATTTAATTTAATAATGAATTAAATGAAATCACATACAAAGGTCTTGTATATGATCATGATCATCCACATGTATACAATGAATTACGTATTAAATAAAACTATCATTCAATTCTTAATCGTTCTTATTTAAGATAAATCACGCTTGAATCAATTAATTATCATATTTAATTAATCAATTATTTTATCTTAATTCTCATCTGTATTTCCTTGATATTATAATCCATCATAATTTTAAACAAAATAAATAAATTTATTTAAAATTAATTGTGTACATAAATGTATCTTGGAGGCAACACAGTGAATACCCGTCCGAATCTACCCAACATGTATTATAATCATATATTGTTTACTCTTGTGACATATGGCATACACAACTTATCACATATTCTCATGATTTGTATAATCAACTTAATGATTACACGAATCACATGATTTTTTTGTCACGTGTTATACTTCAATGTATGCAGAGTAACAACTATTATACGACTCATACATGATATGTATATCTAAACATTACACATATATTAATTATATATATATTAAAACATATCACATTGTGTGTCCTATCAACTTAATTACCACATGCAAGAACATGTTTATAAGGTTTACACAGTATAATAAATAAATTTTAAATCAACATAATTTGGTATAATTACACGGCGTGTACATAGAGCTGCATGGTGTGTACATCTCTCACCGTTTATCTGAGGCACACACCTTTGGAATCAGAGTGTAAATTGTGCCTGAGAAAATTGGAGTACACATCATGTATAATTGACTACATGGAATGTGGTCTCCGAGTTATACGGTCACCAGTCAGGTAGGTCGTGTAAGGTAATACACTAACTGTCTGTGACTCAAAGGGACTACATGTCGTGTATGTGGGATACATAGTGTGTATTTTGGCTGACCGTGTTCTAGGATGGCCCGATAAACACGTGGTGTAAAAAATAAATGCATCGTGTGTCATCAATGCACATAGTTTGAATTAATTTTTGAATTAATTCCTGATGCATTGAACACAAGTACAAAGTGTGTAAATCTTATTACACAATATGTACTCCTATTTTACTCATCCAGAATCATTAGCACCTCTAGATGTGATCTTTAATTTTATTAAATTTATAAAATTAATCGTATTAATCAGATCTATGAGAAACGAAGGAGGAAGAATGAGATCTTTCAATTCAGATTAAGAGAACAATTATACTTGAAATGAAAACTAAATCACAAATGTATAAATCAATCAATTATATTTAAATAATTATAAATAATTATATGAGTAGTATGATACCACTTGTAGGTTCTAGGTGTAGTGAAAGCGTGCGATGGGTCGTGCTCAACTTTGCTTTTTTTCATGATCGATGATCAATACCACATTAACATAATGATAAACATCATGATATACAGAATTGAATCAAAGAAAAAAAAAGTGATAGAATTCCATAACTAGAGAGAGGATCATCATATATTAATTATAATTAATTTAATTAATTGAAGAATTAACTTGCTGTAATTATTTCTCCATTGATGAATATGATAACAGATCGGTGTTGTATAGTCATTTCGTTAATGGAATCAAAGAAGATTCCATCTAGTGGTGATCCACATGTGTTCTAAAAATCACTAAACAACATTATAGGAATATTTGAGTTCTTGCATGGTATATCCTATCATTTTCTTCGTCCTCCTTTGATTGCCTCAATAATTGCTTCCAAATCATTTTCATTGATCACTCTTGACTTGAGAGTGGGAGGTGGAGAAAGATAGCTCTTTGTTCTTGAGAGAATTCTTGATGAAGGGAGCTCTCTAGGGATTGAGAGAATTCTCTAAATTCATTATGCACAACCAAACAAATGGACTAGTTTAATGATAAAATAATATAATTAGGTCTATATATTATTAGGGTTAGAAATAAATAATTGCACAAGTGCCCTTTATTATTTATTTAATCCCTGTGAAGCCTCATGTCAAATACTAATAATATTATTATTATTTCTCAACATGAGCTTAACTTGTGAATTAAATTAAATATTATTTAATAAAATGATATTCAATATTTATTATTTTTCATCGAACCATTAAACTCATTTTTCTATTCCTCCACAATATTTATCGGGCATTGAATAATGACTATTTATTTATTAAATAAATACCACTTCATTATTTTTCAATAAATAAATAAATATTATATTCACTAAATATCAAATAAATATTTATTAAATATGCCACTCACATTATAATCTCTCTAATTACTAGTGACAGAATATATGTGATCAAGTAAACATGAATAATTATTAAAACACATGTGGGAATAATATTTATTCAACTTGTTAAATAAATAATAATAATATATTATTTAATTGAGATTTTGGATACACCTAATGTATGACCATCTAGGACTCTTTCTCAGTGGCACTAGGCGAAGTATCTTGAAGTCCAAGGTTAGCGTCTAGCAACACGCCAAGACGCTCATAGAGAAAGTAGTTAATACCTCAACGACATAATACTTCATATGGATGCATACTGTGTAATATAATCCTTTTATCATGGTATCTCAAATCAATTTGGTTTCATGTTGGTGCCATCAACCTATATGCTTGATGTCTCTTTCATTGGCTTCCTGAAAATTGAACTGGTCTATAGTACACCATGGCCATGTATTTATTTAGGCTATATCATTTCCATCAAAAGGCCTGAGATATCAACTTATGTTAAAGAACAGAAGGGGAAAATCCTTTTCTCACATTATTCATTAATGCAATATTACTCGTGATGCACCCAACGTATCCTACCTCACCACGAACATATGTCATCATGGTTTTCATCAATACATCAAAGTATGTGACTCATAATACTTAATAATAATAATCTTAAATTCTAAGGATAAATACACATGTCTACAAATAGGAACATCCAATAACACATATAAATGTGTATTTCCTACTGGCGGGTCTCGTTCTCATAATATCCTAATGGATATTACCAAGGATGTGCACCATGAGAGGGTGCCTCAAATTCTTATGATTCTCCACCCCTGATATCTTGTATCATTTGTTTCCATCAAAATATATCATTTGGCTAAAGAACATATATTTAAGAATAGTGTCGTAGCACTTCCTGGTTCTCATCATAGCGGGGGACTTCTTTGACCTTTTAGTGAGACAGCTACTTTTAGGACATTATCACATACTATGTTACACATAAAAACAATCATGATGTGATAAGAAGTTTATTAATATTCAAAACTTTGAATACATGTTATCATAAAGTACACATAAGTTGGTTCTAGGGAACCAACTCCAACATTAACTCACGTGTTTCAATTAATGAGTTAATGATTTGGCTAGTATAAGTGTTCATTATATGAATATAATTCCTCTTATATGTTTCATCGTATGAAACAACCCTCTTAATGATATCTAAGGAGGGAAAATGGCCCAGGTGTCCATCACCATTGAAATAATATACCCTATGTATGTAAATCATAGTATTCATGTCATAGATAATATAGTGTGTGTGTGTGTGTGTGTCATATATATATATATATATATATATATATATATATCAGCTTTAGGTTATATTTCCTTTAATTGGTTATTCTTATCCATGAGCATGTGTATTGGTCTCTTGACTTGAGATCAACATTAATGAGTACCATTTTATCACATAATTTGATGCAAGATGAAAATAATGACATTGATTTTTGTGGTGAATTACATCGTGTTGGGTGTGTCATTGGTGGTATTACATTGGTTGAATGATCAATATGTTATTTTTCACTTTTGAAAGGAAGAGATATCTTGGGCTAGTTAACTATGATGGTAGTACCTTTGAAAAATTCATGGTCATGGTAAAAGAAGGTAAGTTTTTCTAGTATGGTCAAGAATAAATAAAGTCGGTGTGGATGGTGGCACAAGTTGTACATCCAAATTTATGAGATATTATATGAAAAAGAGATTATAATGCATGACGTGTGTTCATAGGTGAGGTTTTCATTTCTATTACTATGCCTTATCTCTTTAGGAAATATGATGGGTTGTTAGACACTGCTCCAAATATGTGAATAGTAATCACTGTTATCGAGATAAGGACCTAGAGGGTCACAAATTTAGCATATTTAAAATTTTGATCTATTCTTATGAATATGAGTTTAGGATATGGTGGGACCCACCATGGTGTTTGGGTAATGTCCGAGTTTGAATGACCGTTGTGAAATAAATAAATTCATATTATTAGAGTTTACAATAATTAGTACTAAAATTATTTATTAATAGTATTCATAAGTTATTTAGTGAATGTAAGGGAAAATATTTTACAAAAAAATATTATTTAAATATTCAAGGTTTGTTTAATATTTGTAGGAATTATGAGTCGGGTTAATGACTTTAATTTTATCACATAATATATTTATTATATTATAAGTGATAAAAATATTAATGACATTTATGACACAATTAATAGGTTATAAGATGTCATTGATGACTTATTTAGTATGTAATATATATTCGGGGGCCATACTGAAATTTTTGGATGTTTAACCTAGCTATTTAAGTTGGAGCATGCTCAAATTCATGTGACTATCCATCCACTCAAATTTGAGATCTCCTCTTTCATCTCTCCTATATCATAGTTATAGAAGGTGTCATTACAAGCAATCAATCCAAGATTACCTTCACGAATTATAGGAACAACAGAGCAGTGATCATTGGGAGATCGTAAGGTGCGTCAAAAATCCATGCTAGCGCCTGGAATCTGGTGTTCGATGGTTTGGAAGACTCTTGAAGTGTGTGTGGATAATCAATGTGGATATGATGTTGGCTCCTTTGAGTAATAATCATTGACGATAAACAGAATATGCTCGTTTCTTCAAATCAAATGAGGTAATGGTTCTATTTAATTTTTGTTCTTAAATCCTGTCATACGGGGTCCTTTGGTTGATTACTGGGTTGTGTATCGTCGAAGACAATGTGATGATGTCGAACCAGTGATAAAAATTTTAAAACTGGGTTCTATCTTCTTTTGTTGTGCGCCTGATACTAACAATTGAAAGATTTTCAAGTGTTTTTACAATTTTTTATATATAAATAAGTTTTATGTCAAAAAGTGAATTTCAAAATTTTGATTTTTTAGTGTCACTATCTCCATTAATTCCTAGCTTGAGGTAAAAAAAATGTGGGTGTACAACACATTAAGCACCTAAAGTGAAAAGGCCAAACTATAATTTGCTTTTTCCATGAGTTTGATTATCCACCATGTTGGTACCGAGCGCACCACGGAAGCCCAAAAACTCAGGAATATAAATTTTTGTACACTTAAATCAATGATGTGATGTCGTCACAAGAAAAATCACAGCTCAGTTACAACCCAAGGATTCCATGAAATTTAAATTAAACATGAAAACATAAATCGAAACAGTACCTATTTTCATTTCAATTAGAAATGAGTTTTTCACGTTGTTGGAGATCTTCACTCGAAAGAACCAAACTCAGAACCCTTTAGATTGTCAACACGCATTCCAGGATCTTGAGGGTGCATCAATTGTTTATTTTCGAGTGCTAGCACGAATAATTGACAACACTTTCGACAGTTCGGTGATCATGGGAGCATTGTTACTTTGATTCGGGAAGGATACATGGATCAGTGAGCTCAAATTAACTTCTTCTCTCTCTAAGAAGTGGGATGAAGGAGTGAGGTGCTCTCAAAAATCGCAGGATGAATAGCCCTCTAAACAGTGAGCTCCTTCCGACTTATATAGGAATGGTTAACTCTCAAAAATTGAACTTCGCCCCCCTGAATACAATTAACCTTCTAAATAAGCACTAAATTACACTAATAACTAAGTAATTGTGTCATAAATGTAATTTATAATTTATCAGTTACTTGTAACATCCAAAATATGTTATGTGATAAAAATTGATCAATTAACTCGACTCACTTCTTATTGAACCTTGAATAAAATATTATTCATTCGTAAAATATATTTTCCCTGTATTCACTTAACACTTGCGAATACCTTGAGTAAATAAATTCAACACATATTATTCTAAACTTCAATAACATCAAATTTATTTATTTCTTGCGATCGATCAAACTTGGACATATCCCAATCCCCACCGTGGGCCCCATCATGTCCTAAACTCCAATTCATTAGAATTGACTAAGCATCTGAATATGCTTTGTGTGTAACCCTCAAGACCCTTATCTCGATAGCAATGAGTTCTACTCACAGACAATGAGCAGAGTCTAATAACACATCAAGTCCCCAAAGGAGATAATGCTTAGTCATAATAACAACAACCTCCTACGAACATGCATCATATAATATAATCTCTTTGTATCACGATATCTCATAAAGTATGAAACACATTTTATGTTATCATCCTTTCTTATTTTATTATTCATTGACCTTGCTGGATAGACTTGTCTTCAATCACATTGCCCATGGATTTAATAAATGGTACTATCATCTTGGTCAATTGGGCCTAAGATATCTCCTCATTTTGAAAGAAATATATTATATCTTGAACATTCAACCAATATCATACCACTAATGACGCACCCAACACAAGCTACCTCACCATGACATAAATGTCATAGTTTTCATCTTGTATCAAAGTACAAAATCAAATGGTGTATATTGATAATGATCCCAAGTCGAGAGACCAATACGCATGCTTCTAGATAGAAACAACCAACGACGCTTGAAACATGTGGTGTTCCTATTGGTAGGTTAATCCTCATGATCTCGTCTACTTGAGATCATCATGTGCGAACTTAATGAGAAGATGTCTCAATACTTATGAGCCCCGAGGACCTGATAGTCATACATCATCTATGTCCGACCAATATGATGTATTTAGACCATATGACATATGTTTAAGATTAATGACATAATATCTTGATGTTCTCATTATAGCGGGGAACTACTATAACCTGATGACACAACAAATAATCTAAGGACATTACCATGTTAATAGTGGGCTCAAAAGTGTCGATACTATTATGGTAAATATACGTCATGCATGACTCTCTGTATACATGATTTGGTAATCGAAAAATGATTTTTCAAGTTGGCTCTAGGGTACCCACTCTTATAACATTTATGAAAAAGTAGATTTTAAAACGCTCTTTCAATACACATAAAACCAAACAAATGTTAAGAATGTGTGGATCTAAGGGGTATGTTCAAATCGATGTTATAAATGACGATGAAACATTTAATTCTACTGAAGGTCATGATGAAATAAGTCAATTCCTTGAAATTTTAGTTGAATGAAAAATACAAGACACTTTAAATGAATGTCAATTCTAACATTAAACACTATAATTGTTACTTGGGTCACCCTCCAACTGTTGATAGATCACCTCATGTGACATTTCATACAATTAAAGATATAGTTTGTGCTAAGCCTCAAGGTTGGGAAGACGTCATGCCTTCAAAAGCATGACAAGACATTCTTATTAATGTAGTGACTCTAGCGTTGCCCGCATATGCATGTGGTAAGATGAACACATTCATTAACCATATTTTTATGGAGAGGGGATCCGAACAAGATAGTTGAGAACTAGTTAAAAAATAGGAGGATATTCGTGTATGTAGGGGCAAAGTTGGCGCAATTTCAAGGGTTTGAACACTTCCAATCTTATCATATCAGCTCAGCAATCACAATAGCTAAATGCACTATGATGCTGTTTTTAAGGGACGATACCTTCATTTGTATGACAACATGTTTGGAATGTTGAGAAAACTGTACATGCATATTTGAGATGAGTGGTAATATCAAGAAACAATTAAGGTATGATTTGACAGGTGACTTAATAGACCTTCAATGTTATGAGAGTGATAATATTTTAAATAATTCAATTGGTATTAATGGTCATTTATGTTTTAAAAAAATGTAAATATATATATATATATATATATATAGTAGTAGGTCTGGGGAGGGGTATAAAGAAACAAAGATACACAACCAGAGAGGTTTTAAAGACCTCACCAACACTAATGGAGTGAGCCCATGGGGCATAATGTAAATTATTAAATATAATTAAGTGATTAAATTAGATATTTCAATAATCAAAATAGGCACCGCTTGGGGTAGAAATTGAGTGAGGAAGAGTGAGGGAAGCGCAGGGGACGAATGGCCAGCAGTAGCGTCGGCGGCGGCAGCGGTAGCGGCACCGGCACCGGCAACGGCAACGGCGACAATCAAGCTTCATCTCTGTACAAGCCTTACCGACATCACTGGACTTTGACGGGGCACCAGCGAGCCGTCTCATGCGTCAAGTTTTCCAACGACGGCGCCCTTCTCGCCTCCGCTTCCCTCGACAAAACCCTAATCGTCTGGTCCGCCCAAACCCTATCCATCCTCTCCCAGCTCGTTGGCCACTCCGAAGGAATTTCCGACCTCGCCTGGTCCTCCGACTCCCATTACATCTGCTCCGCCTCCGACGACCGCACGCTCCGCATCTGGGACGCCCGCACTGCCGAATGCGTCAAGACCCTCCGCGGCCATTCACACTTCGTCTTCTGCGTCAACTTCAACCCCCCATCCAACCTCATCGTCTCCGGCTCCTTCGACGAGACCGTTCGCGTGTGGGACGTCAAGACCGGCCGCTGCGTCCACGCCATCACTGCCCATTCCATGCCCGTTACATCCGTTCACTTCAATCGTGATGGTTCCCTAATCGTATCTGGCAGCCACGACGGGTCTTGCAAGATCTGGGACGCTGCCACCGGTGCCTGCTTGAAAACATTGATTGATGATAAGACTCCCGCTGTCTCCTTCGCCAAGTTCTCGCCAAATGGCAAGTTCATCCTTGTCGCCACCCTTGATGACACCCTCGTAAGTCCTTTTGACTTTCAGATCTTGTTTAAACATTCCAAGGTTTCGATTGTTTTTGAGTTGTAAAGGTAAAATGAGCCATGCGAACGGGTTTTTATCCTTCAAATTTATTTTCAATCATTTGCAGAACCAGATAACCCGGGGACATGAAGTTTTAGAAAAGGGAAATTCTTGCAGAATCAGAATTTTGTTGGATTTGTGAACTTTTAGTTCAGTTTCAAGACATTACCGTTTTATATTCTTTGGAATTGCAGAAGCTTTGGAATTATTCAACTGGGAAGTTCTTGAAAATCTACTCGGGTCATGTGAACAAAGTATACTGCATTGCATCAACATTTTTGGTGACGAATGGGAAGTACATCGTGAGTGGATCCGAGGATCACTGTGTTTATGTGTGGGACTTGCAAGGAAAGAATATGATTCAAAGACTCGAGGGCCATTCTGATACTGTCATCTCAGTAAGTTGCCATCCCTCTGAGAACATAATTGCCTCTGCTGGTCTTGATGCTGACAGAACAGTTCGAATCTGGGTTCATGATTCTTGAATCCCTGTGTCTCTTTGCTTAGGTAATCTTCTGAAACATTACATATACGTGAGTTTAGTTGATATTTGAATTTCAAGCAACACAGTTGAATTCTTCACTCCGTACTCTGTTTAGTGTATAAACAGTGTCTTTTGGATAGGGGATTGATTTTAGTACAGATAATTGCATGATGAAAGCCTTGACACATTGGTTTCTTCCATTATTAGTTTCTTGTTTTTTTTTTCAATTATTTATTGTTGAGTTCTGACCCTTATTCATTCACAAATCCTATGGATACCTTTAATAAGAAAAATTGGGTGAACACAGAATGCTCAGTAAGAGGAGAAGTATAAAGAAAAGTATTAGGAAAGTCCAAAATCATATCAACATCTTGCAGAATCAAATCCAGTTCAAAAGTAATGAAAGCAAACTTAGATGGAAACATGAAACCAATGACAAGGGGACATTTTAAACACCATCTTCATAACAATCAAAGCTTCTGTAAAGATTTCTTACCATAATGGGGAGGACTAAATTATTTTTGGAATGCTTTGAAGAATTATATGATTTTGACTAGAAGGAAAATGAATTTAATGGGTTGATGAATCTTCAATTGAGAGGAAATATAAAGATATTTTAGAGAAGGGTTTAGAGTACAAGTAAGTAATTCCTTCCAAGATGCTTCTGTTATGTTGCTTTTGTATAAACATGTTGTGGCATGTTACATTCTATTACGATTTGCATATAATTTTATTAAAATTAATATTCAGCTTCATATAATTATTTTATTTCCCATGATGTTATATTTATGTTTAATGTCCCTTGTTTTTGAAATTCATTGTCAACAAGATTTGATGTGAATGAATTTCCACCCCTCAGTGTTCTAAGTTTCACCTCCTAGGGGATTGGTGTTAATCAAGTTCCACATTCACAACATTTTATTTTCTTGTTAAAATTTCAATTTCACGGGTTTTGTTCAATACTAGAGTGCTTGAGTGTTTATTGTTTGATTATCATAATCGAAGAAAACCCGAATTTATAGTTTTTTAATTTTTATTATTTTAATATTCTAAATGATCTTAATTTAAAATTTTGTTTACAAATTTATGTTTGTATTAAAATAATTTGTTTTTTTATAAAATTTAAATATTCATTTATGATGTGACCTTTTTATCCAAAGTGTTTAGGATGTGATTTTTTTCTTTTTAGTCCTGGGCCGTTTATTTACGAATTTTTCTTATAGCGTGCGTGAGCCGCTCTTTGGCGGTTGTAACCCAACCTTTTAAAACTGAAATGAAAATAACCAATTAGTTAGAGCAAATTGATAACCAAAGCCAAAAATAATAATAATTAAAATGATTATTAGATTTGATTATTATAATGACAATTGGAAACCATATGATTATCGAATATCGGTTTTGGTTATAGCCAAAATCTATATTCATCCATTCCTAATCCTGAAGAATATATCTAAACCTACATAAACGTACTATAATAAAAATTGATAAAAATGAACATCTCACTTTTTAATGACAAAGCTTGCTCGTAAGTGTTTTTTGAAGCAAAGATTAAAAAATACAAGCCATCCATTTTTTGGTCTTCGTTTATCATTTTCCCATGAAAAAACATGGGAAAGTCCTAAATTTGGGGGGAGAGGGAAGGATTGTCACGACCCGTCCTCCGGGGCCCGTGTCGTGACTACCCCAAACCCGCCTTTCATAGGCCAGAAGCTGACGATTAGCACCAGAAAGACACATCCCTAAAACTGGGAAGACATTGCATTTCTAACCTGCAAACTCACACAATCCAAGTATACAGCTAGACACAAGCACAAAGTAAGTTATATAGTAAATAGAGTGAGTACATTAAGTAAATGAGCTAGAATACAAGCCGAACTGGAAAGTAAAGTAAAACTGAAAACAACTCCTGTGAACGTCTGCCAAGGATTTTACCTGAAGGGTAGGTACAACTCTCGAACTGTCGTCTCTGCGGTACGTCTCGTCTAATGATCCACCTCTGAGTAGCCTCCAGTCCTGGCACCCTCAGCCTCTATCAATGCTGTTCGTCGTCTGTACAAGACACAGTAAGGTGCGGGCGTAGCCCGTGTAGGGATGTGTATAACAATACACAGTAGGGACCCCGAGACACCCGAAAGTCTCTCAGATTCCACAAAGGATATACCACAAAGCAATACCATAATCACAAAGCACGAAAACAACAATTTACCCTACTTCCATATATATGCCTAAGTTATCAAGTAAACCCATCTCGTTCATGAGGAAACACAAGGCCCAACTCTTTAGCCAAAAGCACAACTGTTCCACGAAGGAAAGAATACCACGAATGTAACACCACGAAGGTAAGTACCACAAAGGTAACGCCACACAGAATAATATCACGATGGTATCACCACACAGAAGTGTACCACACAAAGGTAAAAACTCAGCTCACACCAGGTATAACTTAAGTACGAAAGTATAGATGATTAGCTGTATTGCTGGATCATCTTACTTCGTCGAGAAGCTCTACTGTTGACCCACACAAGATCGAAGATGACCCACACAGGATCCGAAGATGCTGACCCACACAGGATCCGAAGATGCTGACCCACACAGGATCTGAAGATGACCCACACAGGATCTGAAGATGACCCACACAAGATCGGTAGATGCTGACCCACACAGGATCGGTAGATGCTGACCCACACAGGATCCGAAGATGACCCACACGGGATCTGAAGATTCTCCAAGTACAGCCAACCATAGGGTTCCCGCACTAAGCACGCTTGATTCCGGGATGATCCGCTTGTCAAGCTATCAGTCGATACTTCAACTGCCACGAAGTCCCATGAAGAAGTATCACGAAGGTCTGCCACGTCATAAGGGACCCAACACGACTGACAGAGTGTCAATCGGACGCCCGATCTGTAAGTTATTAGCGTTTCGGTTCTGAGGGCCCGATTGGATTTGGGTTCGATCCAACCTGACTGTACTCTAACTTTATCCAAAACTCAAGTGAAGTATACCAAAAGGATCGTCTCAATCCAAGGATTCCGACGCCGCATACGGTTCGTCAAACGAACACCCGATTATCAAGTTATGGCGAAAAAGGTGTATCTGGGTCCAGTTGGTCCCGAGTCCGGCCCGACCCGGCCTGGGCCGACCCGACCCGACCGAGTCCGGATCCGGCCCGGATGGGCTGGACCGCGGCGGGCGTGACCCGCTCGGCTCAGCCAGCGGCTGGGTGTGGTTCGCCGTTGTGGGGCCCGCCCTAGCTGCCACCCGGGGGAGGCGCCCCCCCGAGATTCTTGAACGGTCCAGTTGGACCGTTCGACTTTGGCCAACCCAGCGACGCCACGTGGAACCGCTTGCTGGCACGTGGGACCCGCCGGAGCGGGTCCCGCTCGGCGCTACGCGACCGGCCGTCTCACCCTTCCAGCGGCGCCGGCGTGCGCCGCTACTGCCTTCGCGGTCGGCCGTGTGTCGGCCGCCCTCTAGGTGCGCCGCTGCGGCTCAGCAGCCGCAACCTCTAACTCTGGCGGCGCGGACGCGCGCCGCCCCGGCTTCCACGCGGTCGACCGGCGTGCTGGCCGCCACCATCCTCCGCCGCGACCGATGGGCCGCGACCTCATTCAGCGGCGCAGTTGCGTCGCCGCCACCGTCGCGGTCGACCGGTGTGCCGACCGCTGTCTTGCACCCTGCCGATGCCAGTCACCGGCGCCGGTCGCCAGTGCCATCTCGCCAGCGGGCTTCCGCGGGTCACCAGGTGAGCTCCGGTGGCCCGTTCTTCAATCCGATGAATCGTTGTGTGTCCCAGGACGTCGCCCTTGCATCTATCCCGACGTGGTCGGTTCCGCTTAACCCAATGATCCGCCCGCGAAGAACACATCAAACAAGGAAGTAACGGAGGAATCGGGCCGTGTTTGTTTGGCCCGCACCATCCGCGTTAGATCGATAACATGCGATTCATAAATTGAAGACAACGATTCACCACGAAGAACGATACGAACAATTTCCCTACCTCGATCGTTCGTTGGAGATGGCGTGAGGAAGAGGACGAAGACAGTGAAGGAGACGCCGGCGTTCGTCGCTCCCGCAACACGCTTTCGATCCGGGCTCGAGCGTTGGTTCCTCGTTCTTGATCCGGAGGTTCGTTCTTCGTTGGAGGATGTTCTTCCACCAAGAGTTCTCCACCAAACCGGTTTGCCAACAATTCCCCCAACCACGAGAGGTGAGGATCCCCTCTCATTTAAGTTAAGTTAATAGTTAACTTGCCATTAATGAGATTTCATTAAATGGTGGGTTTCATGGTTACACACTTTGTGTAACCGGGAATTTAATGCCCATTATTAAATGCACGACCACCCTCGTGTGGTCCCCATCTCCAATGAATTTAAAAAGGGTTGGGAGGAGTTTAATAAAAATGAAACATTTGTTTTATTTTAATCCTCTACGAAAACCTGCAAAATCAGATCTTCCCCTCGGCCTACTACGGTTGAAGTGAAGGTCTCCTTAAGCGATTATCGACACTGCGAGTTCAACGGTGTTTTCAGATTTCAATTCCGAGCATCGGTTCAAAAGTTACAAATTCCCGCTCTCACGTTTACTGAACGTTTTTAAAAAAATTTCAGAAATTCATTCCAGGTACACCGGGACTCGGAATCACGCGCCGTCAATTTTCGTAGACTCATAATAATTCTATATAATTAAAAAAAATTACATGGAAAATCCGGGTCTTTACAATCTCCCCACCTTAGGGCTTTATGTCCCCGAAAGCCACAACATAGACTAAGGAAACAAATGGGGGTACTGAACATGAATCCGAGCTTTCCGCTCCCATGTGCTCTCCTGGAGGTTCTCGTGCTGCCAACGTACGCGCACCAGAGGTATCGATCGCCCACGAAGGACTCTCTCCTGTCGATTCTCAATCTCCACTGGAACCTCCGAAAACGTCGCCCCATCGTCGATGTCCAGCCCGCCACAGTCAATGATGTGTGAAGGATCATGTACGTATCTCCTCAGGTGAGATACATGGAAAACGTCGTGCACCCGGTGCAAGTGAGGGGGAAGAGTTAGGCGGTATGCCACATCGCCAATTCTGTTGAGGTCCTGAAGGGGTCCTATGAACCTCAGAGACAACTTGCCGCCCTAACCAAATCTCTGCAAACCTCGTCGAGGTGAGACCCGTAGAAAGACATGGTCACCATCCTCGAACTCCAGAGGTCTCTGTCTCCTGTCAGTATAAGACTTCTGTTTGCTCTGTGCAGTCTTCATCTGCTCCTGAATGATCTGCACCTTCTCCGTGGTAGCCCGTACCATCCCCGGTCCCATGAGTGCTGACTCTCCTGAGCCAGTCCAGCACGGAGGTGATCTGCAAGGTCGACCATACAATGCCTCGAATGATGCCATACCGATAGTGGAGTGATAACTGTTGTTGTATGCAAACTCCACCAAGGGCAAGTGAACCTCCCAACTGCAGCTGAAATCAAGGACGCAAGCACACAACATATCCTCGAGAGTCTGAATGGTCCGCTCTGTCTGACCATCCGTTTGAGGATGAAAGGCGGTGCTCAATCGAAGCTGAGTCCCAAACACCTCCTGCAACCCCTTCCATAGCCGGGGAGTAAAACTTGCATCACGATCGAAGACAATCGTCGAGGGCACTCCATGAAGCCGTACAATCTCCTGCACATAGAGGTGTCCCAAGCTCTCTACTGATCCCTGCTCTCTAATAGGTAGGAATTGGACCGACTTGGTGAGTCAGTCAACGATCACCCAGATAGAATCACGACCCCTGGACGTGCGTGGAAGTCCTGTCACGAAGTCCATGGAAATTCCATCCCACTTCCACTCTGGCACCTCTAGTGGTTGGACTAAGCCCGCTGGAACCTGATGCTCTGCCTTCACTTGCTGGCAAGTGAGGCACCGTGAGACAAACTTTGCCACTGCTTTCTTCATTCCCGGCCACCAGTGCTGACGCCGGAGGTCCTGGTACATCTTCGCCATTCCTGGATGTACCGCTAGAGGGGACGTATGAAACTCCCTCAACACTTCCTCTCATAGCGCCACCAATACCATAGTACGCCCTCTGAAGAGGATGACATGCTCCCCACCTTCAGAAAATCTATCAGGTGCCTGTCCTGTGGATATCTGAGCACGTCGAGTCTCACAGTTAGTGTCCCCAAGCTGCACCTCCGTGACTCGCTGAAGAAGTGGAGTGACTGTCAGAGACTGAAGATAAGCTGCTCCATCTCGGTCCACGTAGGATATCTGTAAAGCGGCTAGCTGCTCCGTCGCCTCACTTAGCAATTGTAAACTAGATCTCCTGCTGAGTGCATCTGCTACGACGTTCCCCTTCCAAGGAGTATAGACTATTTTGAAGTCATAGTCCTGGAGGAACTCAAGCTAACGTCGCTGTCTCAGGTTTAGGTCCTCCTGAGAGAAGATATACCTGACCCTGCCCGCCGCACGAGTAACACTGCCTGCTCCTCGCCTGTCTCGCTCTGTCTCGAGAGCCCCGCACAACCGACCCTGTATTCTACAGTCGTCCACTTGTAGGTCTGGTCCTTTTGGACCTCTGTGTCATTTGTCTGTTGCCAGCTGCAGATGACTTTGCTACGTGTCGTTCGGTGGTGGGTCTTGCTGTCGGTGGCTGCTCAGCAAGGAAACTCTCCACTAAAAGTCCTCACTCTAACACCCCCACCTGCGTCGGGATGCTGAGAGAAATCATTGAAGCTCTAATTTCCCGTTTGAGCTCTTGCTCGAAGGCCCGAGCCCCGAAGAAAGGGTCCCGCACCATATCAGTGGAGTAGCGTGAGAGGTCGGTGAACCTCGCTGAATACTGAGTCACGATCATGCTGCCCTCCTGCAAGTGGAGAAGCTCCTGTATATGCACAAAGCATAAGGTTGCTGGGACGAACTCTGCCCTGAAAAGGCTCTCGAAGTTCGCCCAGATGAGAGTCACATCGTCGTGAATCTGGAGCATCAAGCTCCATCATCTGCCCACTGCTGCCTGAAGAAGACTGGTGACAAGGATCACCATGAGATCAGCTGGTGTCCCTATCAGTCGAAAAACTCTAACCACGGCCTCCAACCAGTCCTCAGCCGCCTGTGGATCCGTTTCTCCCCAGAACCTCAGTGGCCTCTGGTGCTGAAACTCGTGCAACGCGCTCAAGCGGTGTGCGCCCTCTACTGCTGGAGCTGGTGGCAACAGTGGCCCAACGGGTAGTGATGCCGCTGGTACCTCTGCCGTAAGAGGGCCCTGCATCGAAGTCTCGTCGCTCGGTGGGCCGTCATCGCATACTCTACTCGGAACCCTGGCTGGCTGTCTGCGTGAAGGCATCCTGAAAAGAAACAGGTGCGCCATGGTCAATAAGTTATACCTGGTGAGCTGACTCAAGAAAACACAAGAAAGACTTTTCAAAACACACGCAATCAGTGTTTTCGTGCGCTGAGTCGGAAATCGGAATTCAAGGTCCTGGTGTATGGATACGTCGGCCGTCGCACCAACACTGGACTCCCCGAACTGAAAACAACACTCATAACACTTAACACTATTTCCGATTAAAAGATCAGAGTCCAAGTTCTTCGGTAGAACTGACTCATATGATACCAATTTGTCACGACCCGTCCCCCGAGGCCCGTGCCGTGACTACCCAAAGCCCGCCTTCCATAGGTCAAGGGCTGACGACTAGCACCGAAAACGCATATCTCTAAAACTGGGAAGACATTGCCTTTTTAACCTGCAAACTCACACAATCCAAGCACACGACTAGACACAAGCACAAAGTAAACTATATAGTAAATAGAGTGAGTACAATAAGTAAAGGGGCCGGAATACAAGCCCAATTGGAAAGTACAAGTAAAACTGAAAACAACTCATGTGAACGCCTGCCAAGGATCCCACCTGAAGGGTATGTACAACTCTCAAACTGTCGTCTCTGTGGTACGTCTTGTCTAGTGGTCCACCTCCGAGCAGCCTCCAGTCCTGACACCCTCAGCCTCGATCAATGCTGTCCGTCATCTGCACAAGACACAACAAGCTGCGGGCGTAGCCCGTGCAGAGGTGAGTATAACTGTAGGACCCTGGGACACCCTGAGAGGGGAGGGATGAATCAGAGTGACAACTTTTTCTTTTAAATTAAAGGATCTTGTTCCCACGTTGGTAGGAACAAGTTGAACCTGTATGATGTATATGATCAACAATCAAACATTCTCATGCAAAAGAGGTGACACAACAAATTTTACTTGGTTCACCACTAAGGGCTACGTCTAAGGAGCATACGCCGACAAGTTGCCGGTCGTAACTAATTCCACTAATCTTCACTAGATGTGGATTACAATGGTTCGGGCACAGTCACTCTGTCCCAGGCCCACTGCTTTTACAATTGTTCAGGGATAGCTCACTACGTCCCTTGGGTCACTCTCGCTGACTCCCCCTGGCTCACTGCCCTTGGTGAAGTCACACTCAGTTTATAGACGTGAAAGTCTTTTCAATAGATTTGCATTGAAGTTTTTGTCTCCTCTTAGCACGAGACTCTGCTTGCATCGAAGACCGGAAATGATGCACTAGAACACACAGAACCACTGAACCAGATAACCAGAACGTGCAGACAAACTTCACTGACAATTGCGCGCAACACCAACCCTTTGCACGCAAAACCTTCTTATCGCGCGCAAACTTTACTTTTCGCGCGGAAAAATATTTCGCGCAAAACCCCCCTTTTTTCACGCAACTGAACCTTTTATGCGTGAACCCAATTTTTACGCGCAACTCTTCATTTTTCGCGCATCCCGAAATTTTCCGCGCAACTCAGAATATTTCGCGCAAGCCCCTTTACGCGATCCTTTTTCGCGCATCAGACCTCAGATCTTCTCTAAGTCTTTAACCGTACAGAATGAAGGGGGTCACCTCATATTTATAGGCGTCTGAGACCCCCGCGCGCAAAATCCCCTTCGGCGCGGAAAACCTCTCATCTGGCGCGTAATATTTCGCGCAAGTATTGTTTTCCGTGCACCTCTCCATATATTTCGCGCAGCCTATGCCTCTGCCATTTTTCGACGTTTTGATTCCGAAACACTATTTGCGCGAAAAACTTCGCTCCGCTATTTCGCGCACCACGCTGTTTTTCGCGCCCAGCTCAAGTATTTCGCGCACAACCCTTATTTTCCGCGCACCACTTCCTCATTGTGCGCACCTCCCTTTGTAGACAATCCATGTCTTCATTTTCCGATTTTGAGGCCCAAAAAATTGGCAAACACTGGGAAACAACGCCACCTTCAATACTGTTGTCTGCTTGAATTGTATGATCACTTTGCTGGCACACATTCGGAACTTCCACTGAGGATTGACAACAAATACAAACCAAACTCCAATTCCTACATAGAACAGCCATGGTTCCAACAATAACAATACTCAGTAGGGACCCCGAGACTCTCGAAGGTCTCTCAGAATCCACAAAGGATATACCACAAAGCAATACCATAATCACAAAGCCTGAAAACAACAGTTTACCCTACTTAGGTATATGCCCATACATATACCTAAGTTATCAAGTAAACTCATCTCGTTCATGAGGAAACCCAAGACCCAACTCCTTAGCCAAAAACACAACTGTTCCACGAAGGAAAGAATACCACGAAGGTAACACCACGAAGGTAAGTACCACAAAGGTAACGCCACACAGAAGAATACCACGATGGTATCACCACACAGAAGTGTACCACAAAGGTAAAGACTCAGCTCACACAAGGTATAACTTAAGTACGAAAGTATAAATGATTAACTGTATTGCTAGATTATCTTACTTCGTCGAGAAGCTCTGCTGTTGACCCACACATGATTGAAGATGATCCACACATGATTGAAGATGACCCACACAGGATCTGAAGATGACCCACACATGATCGGTAGATGCTGACCCACACAGGATCCGAAGATGACCCACACAGGATCTGAAGATTCTCCAAGTACACCCAGCCACATGGTTCCCGCACTAAGCACCCTTGATTCCAGGATGATCCGCTCCTCAAGCCATCGGTCGATACTTCAACTGTCACGAAGTCCCACGAAGAAGTATCAAGAAGCTTCATCACATCATAAGGGACCCAACGCGACTGACGATGTGTCAATCAGACGCCCGGTCTGTAAGTTATTAGCCTTTTCGTTCCGAGGGCCCGATTGGATTCAGGTTCGATCCAACTTGGCCGTACTCCAACTTTATCCAAAACTCAAGTGGAGTATACCAAAAGGACTGTCTCGATCCAAGGATTCCGGCGTCGCAGACGGTTCGTCAAACAGACACCTGTTTCTCAAGTTATGGCGAAAAAGGTGTATCTGGGTCCAGTTGGGCCCAGGTCCGGTCTGACCCGGCCTGGGCCGACTCGATCCGGTCCGGGTCCGGCCCGCTGGGTGCGGCCCGCTCGGCTCGGCCCGCGGCTGGGTGTGGTCCGCCGTGGTGAGGCCCACCCTAGCCGCCACCCAGGAGCGTAGTAATGCGAAACGGGTGGGGCGGGGCGGGGCAGGCCAAGCCCGCACGGGTTTGAGCCCACGCGGGTTTGTCCGCAAAAGCCCGCATATAATGCGAACAAAAAAATCCAAGCTCGCCCCGCCCCACATAAGCCCGCGGGTTGCCCGCATTTAAAAAAAAATACTATTTATAATCATTTAAATATTGTATTTTTCCCCATTCTTAATTTTATTTGTCGTGAGAAATATGAATTTACAATAGCTAGAGTTTTAAAAGATGCGATAGAACATTTTTCTATGGGTTAATGGTGTCATGTGCCGACGCCGATGTAGTGGTGAACTGTTGCAATGCAAAGTAAATGAGTGATCAATGATGAGCGAAAAATGATGATGTTGATTGTGTGGTGATGCGAATGACTAGACTTATGAATGAACGACGACAATTCAAGCAATGACTGGTTTTAGAGGAGGCTATTAGGGTCTTATGAGGTCCTTTCATGTTTTCTTAATAACAAAATAAAATTAAGTAATAACAAAATTAAATCGGTCCAAAAAAATATTATAATTATAATAACTCTTTTAGAATTGAAACTGAGTGCAGAAGAGATGGATTCCATTTTTCGAAAGGTGCGATGACACACCATGTGAATATGGTTAATAATTACTATATAAATATTATAATATCATATTAAAACATTAAATATTGACCTATTTAAAATTTACATGTAAATGAATGGTGAATTTGTATGACTATTACGGCGAGAAATCATATGTCATGGTTTAATTATGTTTTATTTAAAAAAAAACTAAAATGCCAAAGAAGCATGTATTGTACAAAAAAAATTTAAATTACGCCCGCGAGTCAGCCTGCACCCATGCGGGCTCAACCCGCTTTGGCCCGCACCTGCGCGGGCTCAACCCGCATTGGCCCGCGCTCTTTGCGGTCATAATTTTTAGGCCCGCCCCGCCCCGTATCCACCCCATACCCGCAAAGCCTGCGGGCCGCGGGCCTGTTTTGTATCACTACAGGGGAGGTGCCCCCCCGGGATTCTCGAATGGTCCAGTTGGACCATTCGACTTTGGCCAACTCGGCGACGCCACGTGGCGCCGCCTGCTGGCACGCGGGACCCACCGGAGCGGGTCCTGCTCGACGTGACGTGGCTGGTTGGGGTTCCGGCCGGCTCCCCCTTCCAGCGGCGCCGGCGTGCGTCGCTGCTGCCTCCGCGGCCGGTCGGGTGCCGACCGCCCTCCAGGTGCGCCGCCGTGACTTAGTAGCCGCAACCTCCAACTCAGGCAGCGCGACGCGCGCCGCCCCGACTTCCACGCGGCCGGCCGGCGTGCCGGTCGCCACCCTCCTCCACCGCGGCCGACGGGCCGCGACCTCCTTCGGCGGCGCTGTTGCACCGTCGCCACTGTCGCGATCGACCGGTGTCGCGTCCGCCGTTGCACCCTGCCGGTGCCAGTCGCCGGCGCCGGTCGCCGGTGTCGTTGCGCCAGCGGGCTTCCATGGGTCACCGGGTGAGCTCCGGTGGCCCGTTCTTCAATCCGATGAATCGTTGTGTGTCCCGAGACGTCGCCCTTGCATCTATCCCGACGTGGTCGGTTCCGCTTAACCCGACGATCCACCCACGAAGAACACATCAAACAAGGAAGTAGTGGAGGAATTGGGCCGTGTTCGTTTGGCCCGCACCCTCCGCGTTAGATCGATAGCAGGAGGTTCATAAATTGAAGACAACGATTCATCACGAAGAACGATACGAACAATTTCCCTACCTCGATCGTTTGTTGGAGATGGCGTGAGCAAGAGGACGAAGACGATGAAGGAGACGCTGACGTTCGTCGCTCTCGCAACACGCTTCCGATCCGGGCTCGAGCGTTGGTTCCTCGTTCTTGATCCAGAGGTTCGTTTTTCGTTGGAGGATGTTCTTCCACCAAGAGTTCTCCACTAAACCGGTTTACCAACAATTCCCCCAACCGCGAGAGGTGAGGAGCCCCTCTCATTTAAGTTAATTTAATGGTTAACTTGTCATTAATGAGATTTCATTAAATGGTGGGTTTCATGGTTACACACTTTGTGTAACCGGGAATTTAATGCCCAGTATTAAATGTCTGACCACCCTCGTGTGGTCCCCACTGTTGGATTGGTGTAGCCCGATCCGATTGGGCCGAATGCTTGTGGCCCGCAACTGTCGCGGGTCGAGCTCCGCGTTGAGCTCGTTGGGAGTTGTAGGGGGCAACGCGCCGCTACTCTGGGGGTCCGGGGGCCAAAGGCCCCCAGCCCAAATTTTCGGCATTGTAGCATCTTTGACCACTATAGCAGAGCTGACCGACCGACACCGACAGATACTGTAGCAGTGCGGACTTCGGAGTACTGTAGCCTTTTGGACTTCCAGCTAACAACCACAACCACTGTAACCCTTTTGACTTGGGTGACCGTCTTTCACTGTAGCGACGCAGACTTCTTGTGCGGTTGGTGGAACATTGATTGACTTCCTCTCTATTTGTAGCCATTTTCGGGCTAGGGTTTGTTACCGAAAAACTTTGTAATTGTGCTCTCGATTTTAGTAAATATTCTGCCTCTCCGTGGACATAGAGATTATTCCCGAACCACATAAATTGTTGTGTTCTTGTTCTTTTTCCCCTTTTACTTTTCTGTTTTACGTCGTTTCTGTCGCTGCAACTCCCGACGTTTCCACAACATCCCTTGAACTTCTAACCGAATGACCCTCCCAGCCAGACAAAATCCCTTCTAATAATATTTTCCCTAACTGACTTAACTGCTAATTGCAATATTACCCCTGGAGTCCTTTAGACCCAAGTTTCCCACTCGTATTACTACCCCACCTCTAGTAAGTAAAATGTCCATGAGGTCGGGAGCAGCCAACAAACATATTTCCCTCAGCATTTCGATCAATATTTGTGTCAAAGTTTTCATTTTTCAAAGATTGGTGAACTTTGTTCATAAAGTTCCTTCTGCAACTCTCCATGAGCTTTAATGGAAGTAGCGACCATCTAGGTTTTTGTTCTCCCTTTCTGTTTTTCGGCGTCTATGTATCAAGGTTTTTCTCCAACATAAGTGAGGCTCCTAATTTTTTTTTAAAGAAAAGGATATTTTAGTCAACGAAATATATAAAAGGTTGGATACAACTGCCAATGGAATATATAATCAACGATATATATAATCAAGGATTATTATGTCCATAAAATTTCTTTTTCAATAAAGGGATGTGCATTCCACCCAAATTCAGAGTCTTGCCTCCCTTATATGATGGGGCTTCCGCTCCCTCAACCTCTAATTCAACCTCGTACCATACATGGATTCCTCACAGTTCCCTCAATTATTCCTTTTTATAGGTCATTGTTGCTTCATGCCAGACGTAGCCTTAAGGGAACCCACACAAACATCTACCGAGGCGCCTCTAAAGTAATCGTCCTGCCTCCCAAGGGCTTACATGAAGGAGAACAATATGCATGCTTTATAAAACGCCAATCATAACCACTGTAGCGCTTTTGACAAAGGTGACCGCCTTTCACTGTTGCAAGGCGGACTTCCCGTGCAAACAGTGGATCGTCTTCTCCATTTTATAGCTCATTTTCTGGCTAGAGTTACTACTGCAAAAAACTCGGTAATTGTGCTCCTGATAGAGTGAATATTCTGTCTCTCCGTGGACGTAGGGATTATTCTTGAACCACGTAAATCGTTGTGTTATGTGTGTTTCCTTTTCTTCTGCATTTTCTTTCATTTTTCGTTTCTGTCGTTGTGACTCCTGATGATTCCGCAACACCCACCTCCAATGAATTTAAAAAGGGATGAGAGGAGTTTAATAAAAATAAAACATTTGTTCTATTTTAATCCTCTACGAAAACCCGCAAAACTAGATCTTCTCCTCGGTCTACTGCGGTTGAAGTGAAGGTCTCATTAAGCGAATATCGACACTGCGAGTTCAACGGTGTTTTCAGATTTCAATTTCGAGCACCGGTTCAAAAGTTAAAAATTCTCGCGCGCACGTTTACTGAACGTACTTAAAGAAAGTTCAAAAATTCATTCCGGGCACACCGGGCCTCAGAATCACGCACCGTCAATTTTCGCAGACTCGTAATAATTCCATATAATTAAAAAAAAATTTACATGAAAAATACGGATCTTTACAAGGAATATGTGCCTTAAAAGTATGACAAATGCATAGGAGAAAACATCAATTTATAGTGGTTTTATAGTCATTTTCATGGATGATTTGTAATATGCCCTTGACAATATCATAACATATCTGGAATTCTATTCCCTAACATTTACACACAAGTCATTATTTTTTGTCTCTTATTGAAAGATCTTATTTACCTTTTACCTTTTACCTTGATTGTCTTATTATATTGGTATGGAATACAAGAGATCTCATTACACATAATCTAATAATTTGGTAGTCTTAGGAGACTAGGTACATACATGACTAAAAAGACAACATAAAATTCAATTTAACTTTATTATTCTTTCGACCTTATCCCTATATATCATTCATAGTACTCTTCTTGATTTCCTAGGAAAAAAAAAGAAAACAAATAAACCAGTGATCTTAAACGCCTAGTAAAAGGCAACATACAACGAAAGCTAACATTACACAATCAAAACATAAATAATATGGTGGAAATAAATACCCAACTAGATGGTGCATGAGAAAAATATATCTATGGAAAATGTAATAAAGTGAAGAATTATATGGATAACAATAAATGAATTCTTAATGATGAGATGCATAATGTCGAACATCTTAATCATATTATCAAGGTCTCGACCAAGACATCATAACCATACCCTCATTGTTTTGTGCTAAGATATCTTATATAATAGGGCTACCATATATCGAATACCTCAAACTTGTTTGTCTCATGAGTCCTATCAATATATCGATGAATTATATAATCATAGTCCTCATCCGTCACGTAATAAGTCCAATGTATCCATCATATGTGTTAGTCTCAGTTAATTGTATTTAGCGGGTTAAGTGTCTTTTTGAGTCCCACATCAGATTCTTCTGACCTGTAATTAGTCTCATCTATTTATAAAAGAATCACTCCACCTCTCACTGAGGTAGGGAATTGTACAAACTAACATGGTATCAGAGGGAGACTCCCGATAATATTTTCTCTCTCCTTCCCATTTGCTGGGCTCCGCCCAGGTGAGCCTGACGGTGCCCACGACCCTTCGGCTCCTCTGCGGTTTCACTATCACAAAACAGGGCAAGGGAAGCGCTGCCCTTTATCAGCGCTGATAAAGGGGTGTGCCTTTATCAGCACTAGCTAAAAGCGCTGATAAAGGTAACCTTTATCATCATTATTATTAGCGCTGATAAAAGTTTTTATTATTAATTTATATAAAATTATTATATTTATATTCAAAAATAATGTTTTTTTGTATACATTGACAATTATATACCAATATTTATAAATTTATACTATTTATAGTTATAATTATTAATAAATCAATATATATTTATCCTATATATCATTTTAATTAAATAGATAAGAATATAAATAAATTAAATAAATTATACTTTTATAAAATAAGTATTTATCAGCGCTATAATTTTAGCGTTGACAAATAACTGTTTTATCAGCGCTTTTTTAGCACCGATAAAGATAGACCTTTATCAGCGCTTTTAACTAGCGCTGATAAAGGTTCGAGCGATTTTTATAAAATAACCCTAACATATCCATCTTCTCTCGCACGCGTTCAAGCCTTCGCAGAAGCTGAACTCGACCCCTTCTCTGTCGCGACCCCTCCTCCTCCTCCTTCGCCTCTTCCGCCGTCGCTGCCTTTTCCTCCACCGCCGCGACCGTCCTCCTCCTCTGCCTCCACTGCCTCCACCGCCCCTCCTCCGCAAAGGTATATGCTTTGAGTGTTTCGGGTATTATGGATGAGATTAAATGAGTTATGAAGGTAAAATATGTTAGGGGTTAACCTAGGCTTGTGAATTCTTTAGAAACATGAAGCAAAGGTATATGCTTTGAGTTGTGATTAGCATAAGTGGTGTCATACCAAGTATGGGATATATGCATGGTGATGCCTTAGACATTGGGAATGTGGAAGGTATGAGTAATTTCCTTGACTTGAGATTGTATAGGCATTGAGATTCCATAGAATATTTTTGAGAAGGGCGCCTTGAGTGTCGATGTTTTTGGTATCAAGGTTTGTTTCGAGAGTAAGATTAGTGTGATTCCTATCCCTGTGTTTGTTTTGATGTGTTTCTTAGGGGTGTAGCTATTAGATTATGGATGGACACATGATTTTGAGACGATACCGATTGAAAGGCATTAGTGGAGTTTTCATGCAAATTTTAAGAATGTTAATCTTGTTGGAAAGTAGCATGGAGGTTCTTTGTTTTGATGATTGACATACCATGAAGCATGGTCATGGGTTTAGGCATGTGAGCCTAATATAGATGAGATAAGACTCGGATTAGTCCAAATCGGGTGATAATTTAGGGTATCACAGAGATTTACACTTGTCTAGACATGCATTATTTCGATAACGAGGGTTGTTGATCACTATTCTGGAGACTGGCTCGTGCAGTTGCATGGGGTGTACATCGGTAAGTTTATAGATCAGGTTAATTAGAGTATCTCATGGAGATGGTATTTTAGTATAACAAAATGGTGTTCGACTTGTGGGATCATGAGTCATGTAATTTGATCAGGTGGTACAATATTGTACACCCATCATATTGGATGAGGTGAGAATGGTACATGCCGGTTATGCTTGGTACCCATTTAAATTTTAAGTCGGTGAGATGTAAAGTGTGAGTCGAGGACCAATGGAGTTGAAGAAATTATTTTAGACTCAATTGCTTGGGGTTTTGGATGAAATAGAAAATTTCAATCTATGGTGGATGATACGTCACAAATGGATCAAATATAGTGTCATGTTTGATCCGAGAGTTAATCCCAGACAGGTGTTTCTTCGGATAAATGATCATGGATCAGGAGAAGCATCACACATTTGGTGATAGAACATGTTGAGGTGATGCTCGATAAGTGGTATAAGGTAAAAATGTAGTGGGGAGTGAACCAATGGTTGTTGAGGGTGCAAATTTCATTTCAGATGAATTTCAATGGGTGATGGGTATAATATTTCAATGATCGGGGAATATGTGGCACTTGATATTTCATGTTAGAGATTAGGTATGATAAATATGATCACATATATTAAATATTTACGATAATAGATGGATCATTCACTATGGAGGTATGACCCTCATGTTACAAGGGTCTTCAGTATAATGGGACTGGTTATTGGGTGGTTGATATGGCATTTGTATTTCATTGAGTTGGAGAATCTGATTTATCTCGTCCCACATAAATACCATATTTAGATTTTAAATGATGTACTAGATAAATTTTATATGTTTACAGAATGATGAGGATAATCTTGATGTGATCCAAAGGTGATTCATGAGGTAAATCGTGATTCATCATGTGATTTTGGGGGTGAAACCCATTCATCGCATTATTTAGGGGGTGGACCTATTTTTTCACATGATTCAAGGATTGAATCATGTGTAAAAATGCAGTGGTAGTGTTTTCCCTGAGATTCGATGTTGTAGACAATAGAGGGAAATGGTTACTTCATATTGGGTATGACATGTTCATTTTGAGCTATGACTGTGACTTTTTGAGGGAAAGTCAGCGTGTTAGGGCCTTATTCATAACCAGTAGAGACTTGTTTGATTCTCTTTGGCAACTAGTACTAGATTTTGGAAGGTTTTTTCATGTGTTTTGGTTTGGTTAGTTGCAAACCACACGAAGTGGGTTGTTGAACTACTGGATGGTGGGGAGCACTTTGGATCAGGATCATGGTGGGTATCACCATGAACCTGATGATGTGTTTAGTGAAAAAATTGTGCCCTTGAATGGATGGGTTTCATGGATCATCATATATAGGTTTCAATGATGTTTAACCAGACATGTCCCATTCCTAAATCTCATTGGACCTATTTTGGATAAGTATAACATACGAGTTCTCATTTTATGTTTTCTTTTCAGTTGGAAATCTCCACTGCTGCGCGCCTCTCTTCTGCCGTGAACGTACTTCTGCCACGCGCTGAACGACACCTTCGCGGTGAGTTTTCTCCTGCTATTCATTGGTTTCTTCTTGTTCGCATGTTATTACTGTTTGATATTGATGGTTATAATGTGAAATGTACGGGCTAAACGCCCCGCTGAAAATCGTGGCCGTTGGTGGTCCTTGTTTGCGCACTAAATGAATTGCATGTTGGTTGGTTCCTATTGAACATTTGAATATAAAAATTGGTAATTTACGCATACTTGACTTATGAATGAACGCCCCAGGATGATAAAGCTTATGTGATAACCCCTGAATTAACAAACAAAATTGAATAAGGGATGCTTTGTAAAATCTGAAATTGTGATTGTTTGGTTTGTATGGTGTTGCGATTGTGAGCACGATTGTGTGTTTGTATGGTGTTGCGGTTGTTGGCATGATTGGTATGCCATTTGTTTTCCATGTTGTAGTTCTTCCACCATTGAATACAATCCAAACTTTACTCTTTTCAATGGCACCACCACTTTGTTACTAGTGCAATTCCACTGAATCCTAGAAAACCACTTCACTAGAGGACTCTATGAGACACTTTATAGACACCCTAGTCAAATAACCATAACAACACATGTAATGAATCCTTCCACCCGCAAGCACTCTATTGAAAATCATACCATCTATTAGTTTAGTACCATAGTTCTTGACTAGAGACATTATGTTTCTAGAGAAACACTAAAAAACCGATTTACAACAATGCATATAGATCACATGTGAGATACTAAAACATTATAGTGCAAGGGCTTCTCATAGCTTGTTGAACATCTTTTGTGTAATTATTTTGTTGTATATTAATATTACTGTATCAAATAGGATGAATATGAATAAAGAATGAATGAATGCCAATCAGTTGACAAAAGAGTACGAAGATGGCGTGAAAGAGTTTATCAAGTTTGCAAAAGATCATGCACGTGACCCTTCTCAAATCCTTTGTTCGTGTTTACGTTGTTGCTATTCAAGACAAATTAGTCCAGATGAGTTGGAAGAACACCTGATCTGTCACAGAATAGATCGAAGTTATACATGTTGGAATAAACACGGGGAAAAACGAATGTAGGTAGTGGCTCGGATAACACATCGTTTTATAGATCATCTGATATGATTACAAGCGTGAACAATGAAAACAATTGTATGAAGGATGTGATTACAGATGTGAATGATGATGAAGATCGTATTGAGGAAATGACAAGGACAATTGAAGATGAACTTCGTGATTGCCCAAAATTGTTTGAGAAGTTAAAGAGTTGTGCAAAAACGCCATTGTATGCTGGTTGCACTAAATATACAACATTGTCAGCCGTACTGAAGCTGTATAATTTGAAAGCAGACAACGGGTGAAGTGACGCCAGTTTTACGGAACTACTTGCTCTCTTGAATGATATGCTCCCAGAAGATAATGAGCTCCCAAGCCGAACATACGATGTCAAACGAATGCTACGCTCGATGAGTATGATCTCTGAAAGAATACACGCCTACTCGAATGACTGTATATTGTTTCGTAAGGACCACAAATCACTTAAAGAATGCCCAAAGTGTGGTGCTTCTTGATACAAGAAAGATGATTCCAGGCCTACGAAAGTTGTATGGTACTTTCCACTCATTTCAAGATTTAAGCGCCTATATGGAAGTGAGGAGACTGCAGGACAATTGACATGACATGCAAATACAAAAATTAAAGATGAGAAACTACGTCACCCGGCAGACTCTTCTCAGTGGAAGAGAATTGATCATGAGTATCCTGAATTTGGAAACGAGATGAGAAACCTTCGTCTTGCGTTATCTACAGATGGGGTGAATCCTTTTGGTTTTCAAAGCAGCCGTCACAATACATGACCAGTTATGTTGGTAAATTATAACTTACCACCGTGGTTATGCATGAAACGAAAATATATCATGTTATCTATGCTTATATCAAGACCAAAACAACCGGGTAATGATATTGATGTTTATTTTGCTCCATTGATCGATGATTTGAAATTCTTGTGGGATTCAGGTGTTATGTTGTATGATGCTTATAAAAATGAAGATTTCACTTTGAAAGCCATGTTGTACGGGACGATAAATGACTTTCCTGCTTATGGAAATTTGTCAGGATATAGTATTAAAGGAACTCAATGATGTCTCGTTTGCGAACAAGGTACATAGTCAATTAGGTTGAAACATTCATCGAAAACCGTGTTTCTAGGACATCACAGATTTCTACCCCGATGACATAAGTACCGATCTTGGACGACATCATTTGACGGAAGTTTAGAAGAACGTACAACACCGTCTCCACTAACAGGTGATCAATTGTATGAGAAAGTAAAAGATGTGGACAATACTTTTGGTAAACCGTTTTCGAAAAACCTTACGAAAACCGGTTGGAAAAAGAGATCAGTTTTTTTTGAATTACCATACTGGAATTGTCTGTATGTCAGACATTTTCTTGATGTTATGCATGTTGAAAAAAATGTATGTGATATTGTCATCGGCACGTTGCTAAATGCACCTAACAAAACAAATGATGGAATTAAAGCTATATTGGACATGATTGAGATGAGAATACGAAAAGAGTTGGTACCAGTAAAGCGTGAAAAACAAACATTTCTTTCTCCTGTTGCTTACACTCTTTCCAGGTAGGAGAGATATCAGTTTTGCAACTTCTTGAATGACGTAAAGGTTCCAGAGGGGTATTCATCAAATATCAAGAACATCGTGTCAATGAGCGATTTAAAATTAAAGGGTATGAAATCACATGACTGCCATGTCTTGATGCAAGATCTAATTCCTATAGCTTTACGTTGCATTTTGCCCAAGAATGTCCGCCATACATTAACGAAGCTCTGTTTCTTCTTCAAAGCTATATGCAACAAAGTTATAGACCCGACGAAATTGCCAACTATAGAAAGAGAAATTGCCGTTATATTATGTGAATTGGAAATGTTCTTCCCGCCGACATTTTTCGATATGATGGTTCATTTGGTGAGAGAGATTCAACTATATGGTACTGTACATTATAAATGGATGTACCCCATTGAACGATATATGAAGATTTTGAAAGGGTATGTCAAAAATTTAAGTCGGCCAGAGGGTTGTATTGCGAAACAATATATTGTTGAGGAAGCTGTTGAATTCTGTACCGAATACCTGTCTGGTGTGGAAAACGTTGGCCTACTGAAATCTCGTCACATTGGGCGGCTTGAGGGTGAAAGAATTTCTGGAAGAGAGGTTGTCACAATCAGTATTACAGATCGGGAGCATGCCCACCTTTACGTTTTGCATAACAGTTTCGACGTGGACCCATATGTTCAAAACCACAAAGAAATTCTTAGGAATTTGAATCCATCTAGGGTTGAAAAATGGATATCAAATACACATAATCGACAGTTTATAGGATGATTTTAGGACCATATTTTTAAGAAGTTAGATGAAAATCCAGACTCAATTTCAGAACGATTTCGATGGCTAGTCGGGGGAGCAAGTGTGTATGTATTATCTTACAATGCTTATGCAGTTAATGGTTATACATTCTATACTAATGAACACGATGAAGACAGTACCGTGCATAATAGTGGGGTTACACTTGTGGTTGAAGCGATGCATGTTTTCAGTGCTAAGGACAGAAATCCAATTTATGCGAATATGTTATACTTTGGCATCATCAAACAAATATGAGAGTTGGATTATACAAAATTCCAAGTGCCGATTTTTCAATGCAAGTGGGTTGATAACATGAGTGCTGTTAAAATAGATGATTTGAGATTTGTGAAAGTTGATTTCAGTAAAAAAGAGGTGAAAGACGAACCATTTATAATGGCATCACATGCAATACAAGTATTTTATGTTCCAGACCCCGCAAACCAAAACTGGTCAATTGTTCTGTTATCGACCAAAACAACTGAATGGTCAGATGAAAGTTCAACGGAAGATGACCCTTTCATAGGGACTTCACAATCATTTTGCAGCGGTCCCAATGTAGACGACGTTTTGTATGTCAGAGGAGACCACAATGAAGAGATTTAGATAGTCGATAGAGGGGTCAAATCTTTTCATCCTTAAAAAAAGAGTTCAATAATCAAGTTATTTGTTTATTGTAATATACATTGTGTTACGTTATGTTATTATCTGTTCGTTGATGCTTTTATGTAATCTAAATTAAATGTCAAACCACTTCTGCAGATAATGACTTCTGTACCTGCTGATGCGCCCAATCTTGAGGCACAACAGGCCTCTCAACCTGCTGCTGCTGGTTCCAGTGCAGAGCAACAATAAGTTTCTCAACCTGTTGTTGCTGGTCCCAGTGCTGAGGTACAACAGGTCTCTCAAGCTGTTGCTGCTGGTCCCAGTGCCGATGCTAGCGCTCCGGAGGAACATAATGATGATGCTTCTGAGGAAATAGTAGGAAATGAAACCCCGACGACGCAAAAAAAACAAGAGCATCGTAGTTTGATAGTGTTAGCCAAAATCCTTAAGGTAAAAACAAAATGCATCAAATTTGAGGTGGGATGGAATAAGCGAGACCAACATGTTAACCCCAACAAAGCCATCTTTAGTAGCTACATTGGAATTGTCACTCGACAACGCGTGTCGATTGATGTACAATCATGACACCATGCTGTCACCGGGCTTAAGACACTAATGTGAGAAGAGATTACGGTAACACTATAATATCATTTCTTTAATTTATTAAAATAAAATAAAATACTAAAACATTAACTTACTTATCATCATCCATTGTAGAGTGCATTTATAGTAGATGCCTCACACAAGGAATATGTATTAACAGTTGCAGGAAAGATTCATAGAGGCTTTCACACAATTTTAACGAAATATCATCTTAAAGATGCTGAAGGGAAAATCAAGCCGCACCCACCTCCTCTTTGTGCACACATGATATCCCAAGGAGTGTGAGATGCGTTTAGCAACCGTCGTGGAGAGCAGGCTTTTCAGGTACATTGTGTGTAGTAATACATTGTTTGACGTTGCTTGTATTCATCATTTTGATTGACAATTTTTTATTTATGAAATAACAACTGAGTGCTAAAAATAAAGAACGGGCAACAAAACCAGCATACCCCTACCATAAAGCAAGGAAGAGGTACGTTTCACTTGAGAAAAAATTGGTACGTCTTTTAAATCTACTGTAATACTTTTATGTGACATAAAACAACACCATAACCATGTTTTTCTGTTTATATGCAGATTGATGAATCAAAATCCATATCCATCCCACACCATGTGCTATGGAAGGAGGCTCGTGTAAATAGAGGAGATATTGATAGATGAAAACACACAAAAGTGTGAGAAACATGTGCAAGTATGACATAATATAAATTTGATTTGCTTTAAATCGCTATTACATAACAATGACTATTTATTTTCCTATATTTTCTATCTGACATAGTCACAGGAATCAACAACACCCGCACTAGATGCAGACATACTTTCAGCGGCCTTGAAGCAGCCAGAACAGTATGACCGCGTCAGAGGTGCGGGTTTTGGGGTGACACCCCGAACATATTTTCAGAAACAAAAACAAGCAGACGATCAAATTGAGAAAATGCAAAAGATGCAAGAAAAATTAGCTACTTTTCAAGAAGAATTACAATACCAGAGAGATGATAACAAGTTTGATGGGGGAGAGACAAAGAGAAGAAATAACTCAACAACCCGTGTGTGAAGATCTCGCCCCACCCCCCACCAGTTTTGAGGCGAGCCATTCCCCTAAAAAACCTGACTTAGCTTAGGTAATCAATGTTCTAATAATTGTTTCTGTGAAATGTGAATCACATAGTCATTGATACCTTTCCTGTACTAATATTCTATAGGGTGAAAATGACTCTGATTTATCTCTATCAACTCCCACCCTATCGCTTTGTAGCGAGGGCTACGATGTTCAATATTCAGAACGACATCCTACACAACAGACAACTTCTAATAGATCATTTCAGAGTGTCAATTAACATAGCTAATGAGCCGAGTGCCGAGCTACCTGTTCCAAATGACGATGACCACATTTATACGGTTAAACAAGCTGTTGGAACATTCATCGCATGACCGTCAATTCTTGTAAAAAAACATGTTGAAAAAGAGGTATCCATTTCCAATTTATTTTTCAAGTTGGACCTTTAACATTTAATGAAAAAAGGTTTGAACCGATGAATGTTATTACAGAATGACAAAGAGAAGGGGGTGAAACGAAATATCGGCTTAAAACTATCTCAAGGATCAACCAACCGATTGAAATGGTCTACTGAGAGTACCTTCACCCCACCCGTTCTATATCCACAGTTAATATCATTGCGAGCTCATGTGGATACAAAGTTGATAGACGACAATGCTCACACAGTTGATTTTGAAAAAAGCATGTACGAAGAAGAAGAATCAGATTTCATTAATGCTGAAAATGTAAATGAAATCCTCAAGTATGAATGGTTAGGCGCCTCAGTTATAAATGTATACATGAGGTATGTTTTCATGATTTGATTTTACAAAAGCTGATATACTCTGATAATTATGACTAAATACATTTCATATTTTTCGCAGGCGTATATATGAAAAACAATTGAAGAGATTTCCCTATGAACAAAATTTTGGACTCGTTTGTCCTCACATCACCTCTTCAAAAGAAGAAATAGATTCTGATAGAGTCTGCAATAATGTCATCCCTGCTCAAATCGTTTGAAAACAAAATTACGGACGACAGACTCTTTAATACCAACGATGCAGGGGTAAAACTTTACAATTTAATCATATCAACTATATTTTCATTTTTTTTCATTACTTATTACTTTTTGTGTTTTTAGGCAGCATTGGATGCTGATTGCAGTCAATTTGGATACTCCAAATATTTATTTTCTGGATTCAGTGCATGGATATGCAACAAACCGACCACGCATGATGACGTTTGTGAATTTGTAATACACTAGATCCAACATTTTAGAATTAAACATCTAGTTATATAATTTATATTATCTTTTAATGAAGATTCTGTTATGATAGGGTGGTGTATCAGTATCGTCTACTTCATGGAATGAATCCAGGACCTAAGGACAAGAACGCCTACAAGATATACAACTGGAAAAGTATCCTGGTATATATAATAAGATTGCACTATCCAAACACATATCAAAACAAATTACTTATTTTTCTCGATGTTTCTGCAGTGTCCAAAATAAACAAACAGAAAGGACTGTGGTTATTATGTTTGTAAATTTATGAAAGAGATTGCATTTAATCAACAAACTAGCATCCCTGAAGAGGTATTTTTGAAAATAATTACGAGTTCATTTAAAATATTTATTAATCCTTTATGCTTTTATATTTTTTCAGTACTACCATGACTGTCGCAAAAAATCATATTCACAAGATGATATAGATGTGTTTAGAAACGAATGAGCAACATACCTGATGGAAGATTGTACACAAATAGGATGAAGGTGAATTCATACTACTTATGTTATTCTTATATGATCATTGATATCTCCCTTGTTTACACTTATTGAACATATATGATCACCCTTTATTATGTTTTATATCCGTAGGTTATGAATAATGATTTTAGAAATGATTTGTCTTTCTAGTAAAATATAACTTAATGAGAGACTCTATGAACTAGTTCTTTATGTTTCTATGTTTCCAAAATCACTAGACCTAAACTATTATGGCATGGATCATTTATATTCTGTATTTTGGTCATTTATGTAGGTGTTTCTACTGATGTAGTGTCTGCTCAATCACAGAGGTAATGAGAAATCTATTTCACTAATGACTCAATATTTCATAGCTCTACGAGAACTCTTGGGTTTTTTTGCTCTACTTCACATAATCCTCTTCACGTGATCGTGTCACATAAGCTCCTTTGTATGAATGCTTCATGTGAACTGATCGTGTGATCTCATCACATGATCAAATCACATAAACAAATCACATAATCAACTAAGGTAATTCACTTGAACCATGATTCGTGTATTCTTGTCTTATTTACATGATCACATAAAGCATCAAGAACCATGATTCGTGTATTCTTGTCTTATTTACGTGATCACATAAAGCATCAAGGGTCGTGTAATCGTATAAATCTCTCAGGTTCATTTGATCACGTGATCCTATTATGGTCATGTGATCGAACAAGTCATGCACTTAATATGATATTTCTAATTAGTCATGTGCCCCTTTCATACTCAAGTTCATTTTAACCCAAAATCCTCCATTTTCATAATTAATCGAAATTTTCTTTCTTATGATACAAATGAATTCAATAATTGAAGCTGATGAGGTTGTAGTTCATTGGACTACAATGGTCGATAGTGTGGAAGTCGACCAATGCATATAGTCATTTAGTCCACTCACGAGCATCTTAAAATCTTGATGGGAACCAATATCTTGGATTTTCAATTTTCTAATTAGTTTCCCTTATATGTGGGTGAGGGGTGTTCAGGAGGGAGGGGGTGTCCAAGAGTGGGGGAGGGGGTGTCCAGGAGGGGAGGGAGGTGTCCAAGAGGGGGGGATGTGTCCAAGAGGGAGGGAGTGTCCAAGAGTGAGGGAGGGGGTGTCCAGGAGGGGAGGGAGGTGTCCAAGAGGGAGGGAGTGTCCATGAGTGGGGTGTCCAGGAGGGGAGGGAGGGGGTGTGTCCAGAAGGGGGGGGGGGTGTCCAGGGGGTGTCCATGAGGGGAGGGAGGGGGTGTCCAGGTGTGAAGGTGGGTGGGGGGTGTCCATGAGTGGGGGGTGTCCAGGAGGGGAGGGAGGTGTTCAGGTGTGAAGGTGGGTGGGGGGTGTCCAGGAGTGGGGGGGGGGGTGTCCAGGAGGGGAGGGAGGTGTCCAAGAGGGAGGGGGTGTCTAGGAGGGAGGGGGGTCTCCAGGTAGGTGGGGGGTGTCCGGGGAGGGAGGTGTCCAAGAGGGAGGGGGTGTCCAGGAGGGAGGGGGTGTCCAAAAGGCGGGGGGGGGGTGTCCATGAGTGGGGTGTCCAGGAGGGGAGGGAGGGGTGTGTCCAGAAGGGAGGGGGTGTCCAGGATGAGATCCATTCATTTCCATTCAATACTGATAATATACAATGGGTAGATCACTTCTAGAGTAGCCTGAAGTGGGTGCGTAGTGAGGCATCCAAAGTTCCAACCAACCAAACCAATTCCAAGCCCATGTAAAGGCCCAATAATTATATTCAAGTTCAATTTGAGACCCAATATATCTTATTTAATGTCATAAAGACCCAACATATGCATCATTTACCTTTCTCACATTAGATTTCTAAGAAACACACTTTTTCTCTACACCAACGTTGTAGTAGAATACATCTGCTGGAAAAATTATTGATGATATATGAGTTTGATGGAAGAAATAATTGCTGATCTAGAAGAGTTGTGAGGACACTCAACTAAATCAATTTTGACCCTCAATCCTGGCATGTGGATGAAATCTGCGAAATGAGAAGTTTTTTACCAGAAACCGAATTCCAGAAGATGTATCCCCGCTACTTATATATATATATATCCCTTCTCCCACTTTCCATAGGATTGACGTTTGCCAGTTGTGTCATAGGATCTCTATGTTTCTGCTTTATGTATTTTTAAATTATATTTTTGATAATGTTATATGAAATTTTGTTCCTATTCCTCCAATATATTTTTTGTTTGGTGTTTTCCCTTGATTTGTTGAACTGTATCTCTTCAAAATATATATGATTTTATAATTCATATTAGTGAATGATTGTGTATGAATAATATTTATTCCATTATCAAATAGATGATGAAAATATAGTTGGATAAAGAAGGTTATTAATGGGTATACACTAAAGAACTAGGAGAGAGAGAGTGTCCAGGAGGGAGGGGGTGTCCAGGTGGGAGGGTGGGTGGGGGGTGTCACGGAGTGGGGGGGGGTCCAAGAGTGGGGGGGGGGGCTGTCCACGAGGGGAGGGGGTGTCCAAGAGGGAGGGGGTGTCCTGGTGGGAGGGCGGGTGGGGGTGTCCAGGAAGGAGGGCGGGTCCAGGAGGGGAGGGGGTGTCCAGGAGGGGAGGGGGGCTGTCCAGGTGGGAGGGTGGGTGGGAAGTGTCCAGGAAGGAGGGGGTGTCCAGTGTAACGACCCGAATCCGGAGCCCCTCCACTGGTGCCCCGTACCCGGTTCGCCACATGACCTCAAACACGTTTCCCCAAACGCCAGAGGCTGCCGACTAGCAATGGGGGCCTTGGTGAGTCGGTGGGGAAACTATGCCCTCATTCGGTAAAGTATACAACGGAAAAACAACTAGACACAATAGCAGAAACAATCAACGACATACAACAATTGAACTGAACAGCGGAAACAATGTATAAAGTAATGATGATGCATCATGGTACATATGTCTATGGAAAGCAGTAAACAAACCAACGTGCTGAAGTACAACTGAAAAACAAAGTGCAAAATAAAACAAAGTAAACTCCTCAACATCGCAAACCTCGACTCGGTCCCATGCTCTCCAGCTCCAGTGAATCAAGAACCCGAAGTAGAAGGACGCTTGCCCTTATCTATACCTGCAGCAACATAGTCTGCTTGGGTCCAAAAGCATAACCCAAACAGGGTGTGAGATACAATCCCAATAGGCAATCACCCAAAGATTTGTGCCTAACAGTCAATGAATACATGACAGTAACAAAACAAGAAGCAGTAAACAGGAAAGCACAAGATGCTACAATCCACAGTTCTAACAAACAAAGTACACAAGTAAACAACCAACAAAAGTAGAAAACAGGTAACCCTCTGGGTAGCTCTCATAGCCTAACCCCTATGGTTCAACCCACAAATACTAGCAACCATCTGGGAGGCACACACAGTCTCACCTCTCTGGTTCAGCTAAAAAGTAGACTCTCTAAGGAAGCACTCACCGTCAATTCCCCCTATAGTCTCGTATCGTGCTAAATGCTCTCTGGGGAAGCACTCAACGTCAATTCCCCCTGTGGCCCGCGTCGAGGATCTACAGACTCTCTGAGGAAGCACTCATCGTCAATTCCCCCTGTGGTCTTGCATCGTATTTAAAAGACACTCTGGAGAAGCCCTTACGTCAATTTTTCCCGTGGTCTACTACACTAGGTTCTCACAGACCTATGTGAAACAAACATGCTCAGCGTGCATATATCGTCCAAGTAAACCTCAAGAACTACTTGGGCTATCAGTCTAAGGCTTAACAGCAATGAAGCAACAGTTCCACTATCCTACAACTAGGCATGACAACTGGCAAACGCCAAACAGGCAGAACAAGCATAGCAAACATCCAAAGTACAATAAAGCTACCATAATCACAGACAAAATATCTACTCTAGCAATCAAGCAAAGCAGACAATACAACAAAGGAAAAATAGGAACACGCAATACCCCGTTCAAGGGTATTGGTGGAATTTGCACAAAATACTCATCGACTTTCTACAGAAAGGCACAAACCAACTACCTCGATCCGAGGAGATCAATATATGTGAACAACGACGATTGATTCCCCTTAGAATGTCGTAGATCTGAAAAAACACACAAAACACTCAACCCACGATAACTCGAAAACAAAGAGGAATCAGAAAACAAAGCTCAAGCAGAAGGAAGATCTTACCGCTGCGATTCCAACGCAATCGACCGTGCTCGAATCGGAGAACGAACAAAGGGGCGAGAGCTCGTCGAAGATTCGGCCGTACGGGTCGCTCTCGGACGAACGAGACCTGGAAGGAGGTGTTTCTGTGCGTCAGGCGCGACCCCGGTTCATTTAGTGAAAAAAAGAAAGTACACGGCGTGTACTTTTAGAGTACACAGCGTGTACTGGGTCCTTTCTGTACTCCGCCATAAACGACCTCCACGTCAACCCTACACACCGTGTGTGTGGCCCGGGCACGACCAACACACGGCTTCGAGCTGGAGAAGAGTATACGACGTGTACTCAGAAAGTACACGGCGTGTACTTCGAAAATTTCTAGAAAGTTCATTTTTCTTGAAAACTACAGAAAAAGGAAAAACATACCTGAAACGAAGATCCAGGTTCTTACAAACTTTCCCCCTTAAAGAAATTCGTCCCCGAATTTCCCTAACGTGGCGTAGAGGAAGAAACCTCGAACAGCTCCGGCCACTGCGATCGTACATCGGCCTCCTTTTCCCAAGTCTCGTCCTGTACTCGTCCGTGCTGCCATAACACCCGTACCAGAGGAACAGACCGCCCGCGGAGAACCTTCGTACTGCGATCGACAATCCGGATAGGATGCTCCTCGAACGACGCATCTGGTTCAAGCTCAACTTCCTCAGGTTGGAAGACATGAGACGGGTCTGAAAAGTAACGTCGGAGCTGAGAGACGTGGAAGACGTCGTGCATGACCCGATATCTCTGAGGTAGCTGCAACCGATAGCCGACCGACCCTACTCTCTCCAAGACCTCAAACGGTCCGACGTACCGCGGTGAAAGCTTTCCCTATCTCCGAATCCTCTTGTGTCCCAACCTCGGTGCGATACGCAGGAAAACCTGATCCCCGACCTCGAACTCCAGAGGTCGTCTCCGCTGATCAGCATAAGACTTCTGTTGAGACTGTGCTGTAGCCATCCTCTTCCGGATCAGCTCTATCTGCTCTGAGGTCTCCTGAACGAGATGAGGTCCCAGCAAAGCTGTCTCTCCTGCCTCCAGCCTGCATAAGGGTGATCGACATGACCTACCGTACAAAGCCTCGTATGATGCCATCTGAATGGTCGCCTGGAAACTGTTGTTGTAGGCGAACTCCACCAGAGGGATATGCTTCTCTCAAAACCGCCAAAGTCTAGAATGCAGGCTCGGAGCATATCCTCAAGCACCTGGATCGTGCGCTCGGACTGACCATCTGTCTGGGGATGGTATGCCGTACTCAAAAGTACCTGGGTACCCAAAGCCTTCTGAAGTCCCTGCCAGAACCGAGAGGTAAAGCGCACATCCCTGTCTGAAACAATGGAGCGTGAAACTCCATGCAGACGAACGATCTCTCGGATGTAAAGTCGTCCCAGATCATCGACACTGAAGGTCTCCTCGATCGGCAAGAAGTGGGCAACCTTAGTGAGCCTGTCGACGACAACCCAAACAACATTGTTTCCCCGAGGCGTCCTCGGCAATCCGGTCACGAAGTCCATTGCAACATCGTTCCACTTCCACTCCGGAATGGGTAATTGCTGTAAAAGGCCTGCTGGTCGCTGATGCTCTGCTTTCACCTGCTGACAAGTAGAACATCTCATGACAAAACCAGCAACATCCTTCTTCATACCCGACCACCAGTACTGCCGATGGAGATCCCGACACATCTTGGTGACGCTGGGATGAACTGCCAAAACAGAGGAATGAAAATCCCGCATTAGCTCCTCGCATATGTTTATTGGCACCCATACGCGTCCCTGGAAACGCAAGGTCTCATCCTCGCCCACTGTCCATCCATGAAGAGGGTCCTCTACTGACACACTCTCCCGCAGAACTAAGCCTTCTGAGTCTGATAGCTGCCTCATCCGTACCCGATCAAGTAGTGTCGAGGTAACAGCTACAGAAGATAGGAAAGTCTGTCCTTGTCTGTCGTGCACCTTCAGATGCATCTCAGAGAACAGAGCCATAAGCTGCCACTCACTGCTGGCCTCCTGAACTGCCTGAATCTGAGTTCTCCTGCTCAAGGCATCTGCCACTGCGTTGCCCTTTCCCGGCGTATAGGCAAGCTCGAAATCAAAAGACTGAAGATATTCGACCCACCTGCGCTGCCTCAAATTCATATCACGATGAGTAAAGATGTACTTGAGACTCTTGTGGTCGGTGAAGACCACAAAGTGCTCTCCCAGTAGATAGTGTCTCCAACAGCGTAAGACATGAACAACAGTTGCCAACTCCAGATCGTGCGTAGGGTAGTTCCTCTCATGTGGCCTCAACTGCCGAGATCCGTACGCAATGACTCAATCTCACTACATAAGCACAACTGCTAGCCCGATACCTGAAGCATCACAGTAAACAGTGCAGCTCTTGCCTGGATCTGGCAAGATTAGTATCAGTGCTGACGTCAATCTCCCTTTCAGCTCCTGAAAGGCTGACTCGCAAGAATTTGACCATAAGAACTTCACCCCCTTCTTGGTCAAACCTGTCAAAGGTGCTGCTAGGCGTGAAAAGTCCTGAATGAAGCGTCTGTAGTATCCAGCCAGCCCTAGAAAACTCCGTACCTCAAAGACGTTCTTCGGCTGCTCCCAGGAAACTACCGCTCTCACTTTCTCTGGGTCCACAGATACTCCTGACTCTGAGATGACGTGACCCAAGAAGTGAATCTGATCCATCCAGAAGTGGCACTTCGAGAGTTTAGCATACAGCCGGTGCTCTCTCAGTGTACTCAGAACGATCTCAAGATGTGTGGCATGGTCGTGTCGAGTGTGAGAGTACACCAAGATATCGTCCACGAAGACCACAACGAATGAGTCCAAATAAGGATGGAACACTCGGTTCATCAGTGCCATGAAAACTGCTGTCACGTTCGTGAGACCGAACGACATGACTGTATACTCGAAAAGACCATACCTGCTCTTGAAAGCTGTCAGAGGTATATCTGATGGTCTAACACGCAACTGATGATAACCGGACCTCAAGTCGATCTTCGAGAACACCCAGACTCCTCGAAGCTGATCAAAGAGGTCATCGATCCTCGGTAAGGGATATCGGTTCTTGACCGTCAACTGGTTCAACTTTCGATAATCCACACAAAGCCGAAGGGTACCGTCTGCCTTCTTCGCAAACAGGACAGGCGAACCCCAAGGAGAAGTACTGGGTCGGATGAAACCCTTTGCCTGCAACTCCTCCAACTGCCTCTTGAGCTCCTGCAGCTCAGGTGTAGCCATCCTATAAGGATGAATGGACACCGGTGCCGCTCCTGGCACGAGCTCAATCGAGAAGTCTACATCACGCTCCGGAGGCAAACCTTAAAAGTCCTCTGGAAAGACATCCCGGAAACGATCTACCACTGGAGGAAAGTCCACTTGTGAAGTCCCCTGATCATCCAGATAAAGACTAGTAATCTGGGCTGTCACCCTTCCTATCCCATGATGCTCGAGTCCTGCTTGACTCGTCTGAACATCCCATTCGCCTCTATGAAGAAAAGACTCACCCTCTGGTGAAACGAAACTCACTCTGCGGCGATAACAGTCGACGACTGCCTGGAAGGGAACCAACTAGTCCATCCCGAGGATGACATCATAGCCTGTCATCTCTAGGACATAGAGATCCCATAAGAAATGATACCCTGCAACCTCGAGAGGGCACTCTCTACACTGGCGTACACTAGATGTCCTCGTCCCCAAAGACGTGTCTAGTGTCAACGAGTCGGCAGAAGAAAAGATGCAGAGCCCAAGGCTCTCCACGACAACAACAGAGATAAAGCTATGCATAGCACCAGTATCGAAAAGAGCTGAAGATAAAACTGAGGCTAATAAAATCGTACCTCGAACTGTAGAAGGGCCGAGATCCTGCTCCTGATAGATCTACTCCACGACGAAAGACTGGCCTGCACCGCGGCCCTGCGCCCCTGGCTGACCACTCTGAGCTGATCCACCTTGCTGGTGCTGAGGGACTGGTGGCTGACCGCCACGGCCTCGACCTCCACCTCGGCCCGAACGACCGGAAGAACTCCAGTTTCCTGACTGGTGGGGAACTGGTGGGGCTGCTCCTAAACGATGAGTCATTGAAGAACCCCGATCACCAGCTGCTGGTGAGAAAACCTGGCAGAAACGTTGAAGGTGGCCCATCTTGCCGCAAGATCGGCACTCCACGGGGTCCCTCTGGCACTGCGACCTCGTGTGCCCTGACCGGTCACACTGGTAGCATGTCACCTGGCTGCCTGACGATGCATCATGCTTCCTCGGTTCACCACGCGTAGACTCTCTACGGCGCTTCTTGCTGTCATCTGGAGGAAGACTAGCTCTGGAAGCAGAACCGCCCTGGTTCGCAGCTCCAGAGTCTCTTAGATTGCGCTTCGCAATCAGTGCCTGGTTGACGATGGAAGTGATGGAAGTCAGCTGGAAGATGTTCACCTGCGAGCGGATCTCCCTCCTGAGGCCATCCTCAAACTTCCTTGCTAAGAACACCTCACTTCCATCCCGGAGGGGTGTGAAACGCTGCAGCTCGGTGAAGCGAGATGAATACTCCATGACAGAAAGAGTACCCTACTCTAAGCTCATGAACTCCCGGGCTCGATCGACCCTCAGGGTCTCCGGGTAGAAGTAGTCATAAAAGACGCGCTGAAACTCCTCCCACACCATAACCTACTGGTGACCCGCCTGTGAGATCACGTCCCACCACCTCTTGGCGGAGTCTCGTAGCATGTATGTAGCGAGCTTGACCCGCCTCTCCGGAGGCGTCTCCAGATGCTCGAAGATAATCAGCATGGATTCCAGCCATGACTCTGCAGCCTGAGGTCCTCCTTCCCCCGAGAACGTAGGAGGATGCTGCTGCTGGAAAACCCGCGTCAAGTCTGTCATAGTTGCAGCAGGAGGCGGTGCTCCCTGGAAGGTCTGCATCATCCTCATGAAACCTTCCCTGAACTGCGCATCAGCACCTGCAACTGGTATAACAGCCGGTGCCAAGGCTGGCCCGACTGGATGATCGCCAGGATGTCCCTGATCAGTCATATCTGACGTCTGATCACTGCCTGACGACAGATGTACGATCGGAGGACGTCTCAGAGGCATAGCTCTGAAAGATCAAAAGCACACCTTAGATTAGAAAAGCAAGGACATGAAACATAAGGGTACAAAACGGAAACATGGGAAGGAAAACACACAAGTTTACAAAACACGACTACATGGCGTGTATAAAAACTACACGGCGTGTACTTGAACTCTACTCCCCTGCCCGGGTCTCTTTACACGGCTAACCCACACGGTCTTCTTAGACAGAGACTACATGGCGTGTTCCCTGTAGACATGGCGTGTAGTAGACAAGGTGTTAACGACCCGTGTTGTTGGTTACACGGCCGACTACACGGCTGAGACTACACGACGTGTTCCAAACAAACACGGCGTGTACTCGAAGACTTTTCCCAACCTGTGTTGTTGGCGACACGACCAAGTACACGGCTGACCCTTACATGGCGTGTTCCGAACAAACACGACGTGTATAGGCTAAGGTGACACCGTCCCGTGTTGTTCGTGAAACGACCAGGTACCTGGACAGGACTACACGGCGTGTTCCGAAGACAACACGACGTTTTGAAGAGAAGGTCACGCCGGCCCGTGTCGTTCGTGACACGGCTGGGTACCTGGAAGGGACTACACGACGTGTTCCGTTACAACACGGCGTGCCACTCGAGCTTCCTCAACCCGTGTTGTTAGTGACACGACCAGGTACACAGCTCATTACTACACGACATGTACCTACCATACACGATATGTTCCTAAAGTTACTTTCACGACACCGTGTTCTGCTCACACGGTCAGTAACACGGCCTGAAAACTACATGGCGTGTATCCAAAAAGTACACGCCGTGTATTCTGGGTTTTTCTGGGCAGTAGCTCAGAAACTGCACAGAACCCCAGAAACACTAAAAACAAGGCAAAGAGGTGCCAAATTCCGATTCGTGAGGGCCCATACTCCTCACGAATCAAAGCTTGGAATCTCCTACAGTCATATACAAGGAAAAACAACAACTCTCTAACATAACAGTAGAGATTCTATCAAGCATCTATCACAACAGCATACATAATCTACACGAAGTCTATCACAACAGCATGCAATCGCTAATGCACCCTTGATGGCATGACAAGAATGCATGGCATGCAATTTCTACAAGTGCCTATATGATGCATGAGATGACATACCCTCATCTCAGCGGGTTGCGACAGAAATAGAACCGAAATATCAAAACAATAACCACACAAGTCATGCGAATCACTCTAGGTGAAAACATATCAACCATAAAAACTCAAAACCAGCAAACTGCAATTAACGAGGTAGTATGGCTTTTCCCTGTACACGGGTTAGCTTCTCCCGAGCACAACTTAATACCAAGTACCGAGTTTGTCCTATCCCTGGCTAAAGTCTCCAAACAGTAAAGCAAGAGAAAAGAACCCCTCTGATACCACTTTGTAACGACCCGAATCCGGAGCCCCTCCATTGGTGCCCCATACCCGGTTCGCCACATGACCTCAAGCGCATTTCCCCAAACGCCAGAGGCTGCCGACTAGAAGCGAGCGCCTTGGTGAGTCGGTGGGGAAACTATGCCCTCATTCGGTAAAGTATACAGCGGAAAAACAACCAGACACAATAGCAGAAACAATCAACGACATACAACAATTGAACTGAACAGCGGAAGCAATGTATAAAGTAATGATGATGCATCATGGTACATATGTCTATGGAAAACAGTAAACAAACCAACGTGCTGAAGTACAACTGAAAAACAAAGTGCAAAAGAAAACAAAGTAAACTCCTCAGCATCGCAAGCCTCGGCTCGGTCCCATGCTCTCCAGCTCCAGTGAATCAGGAACCCGAAGTAGAAGGGCGCTTGCCCTTATCTATACTTGCAGCAACATAGTCTGCTTGGGCCCAAAAGCATGGCCCAAACAGGGTTTGAGATACAATCCCAGTAGGCAATCACCCAAAGATTTGTGCCTAACAGTCAATGAATTCATGACAGTAACAAAACAAGAAGCAGTAAACAGGAAAACACAAGCTGCTGCAATCCACAGTTATAACAGAGTACACAAGTAAACAACCAACAAAAGTAGAAAACAGGTAACCCTCTGGGTAGCTCTCACAGCATAACCCCTATGGTTCAACCCATAAATACTAGCAACCCTCTAGGAGGCACACACAGTCTCACCCCTCTGGTTCAGCTAAAAAGTAGACTCTCTGAGGAAGCACTCACCGTCAATTCCCCCTATAGTCTCGTATCGTGTTAAATGCTCTCTGGGGAAGCACTCAACGTCAATTCCCCCTGTGGCCCGCGTTGAGGATCTACAGACTCTCTGAGGAAGCACTCATCGTCAATTCCCCCTGTGGTCTCGTATCGTATTTAAAAGACACTCTAGAGAAGCCCTTACGTCAATTCTCCATGTGGTCTACTACACTAGGTTCTCACAATCCTATGTGAAACAAATATGTTCAGCATGCGTATATCGTCCAAGTAAACCTCAAGAACTACTTGGCTATCAGCCTAAGGCTCAACAGTAATGAAGCAACAGTTCCACTATCCTACAACTAGGCATGACAATTGGCAAACGCCAAACATGCAGAACAAGCATAGCAAACATCCAAAGTACAGTAAAGCTACCATAATCACAGGCAAAATATCTACTCTAGCAATCAAGCAAAGCAGACAATACAACAAAGGTAAAACATGAACACGCAATACTCCATTCAAGGGTATTGGTGGAATTTGCACAAAATACTCATAGAATTTCTACAGAAAGACACAAACCACCTACCTCGATCCTAGGAGATCGATATATGTGAACCACAACGATTGATTTCCCTTAGAATGTCGTAGATCTGAGAAAACGCACAAAACGCTCAACCCACGATAACTCGAAAACGAAGATGAATCAGAAAACAAAACTCAAGCAGAAGGAAGATCTTACCGCTGTGATTCCAATGCAATCGACCGTGCTCAAATCGGAGAACGGATGAAGGGGCGAGAGCTCATCGAAGATTCGGCCGTACGGGTCGCTCTCGGACGAACGGGACCTAGAAGGAGGTGTTTCTGTGCATCAGGCGCGACCCCGGTTCATTTAGTGAAAAAAAAGAAAGTACACGGCGTGCACTTTTAGAGTACAGGGCGTGTACTGAGTCCTTTCCGTACTCCGCCAAAAACGGCCTCCACGTCAACCCTACACACCGTGTGTGCGACCCGGGCACGACTAACACACGGCTTCGACCCGGAGAAGAGTACACGACGTGTACTCAGAAAGTACACGGTGTGTACTTCGAAAATTTCCAGAAAGTTTATTTTTCTTGAAAACTCCAAAAAAAGGAAAAACATACCTGAAACGAAGATCCGGGTTCTTACATCCAGGAGGGGAGGGGGCTGTCCAGGGGCTGTGAATGAGGTTGTCCATGAAAAGGGAGGGTGGCTGTAGGGGGAGGGAGGGGGTTGTCCAGGAGGAGGGAGGGGTGCTGCAGGTGGAGTGGTGGTGGGGGGGGGGTGTCCAGGGGTAGGGAGGGGGCTGTCCAGGTGGGCTGTCTCTGGGAGGGGAGGGAGGGTGTCCAGGAGTGGGATGGGGGGGGGGGTGTCCAGAAAGTTCATTTCAATTTATCTTCTTTTGCTATCCTCTTCTCACCTTTTCTGTCCAAATGATCACGATAACTTCAGTATCATCTATATACTGGAATTATATCATGTGAATGGAAGAACCATCATAAATATTCTTACTCCCTCCCTTTTATTTTTATAAACGAAATCAACATCCATGAGGTTCCATTTTATAGCATTCGTGGACGACGAAGTTTCGTTGTTCAATTTCTTCTTCATCACTGGTCATGAAACCATATTTATGGTTGAACCAAACTATAATATATGTATTATAACATAATTAATATTCATGAACCAGAATATGTACATATAATTAAGTTATATGACAAAACTAGTTCATAATAATCCAAATACAACCGAATAATCGAAGTGGTTGTCATCTAATGATTCATCCACATTCCATGTAACCAAATGATAGAAATGACCATTATCAATTATTCATGCTCATAAATAATATATAATTTCAATCCTGGAAATTTATAACCATTCCACATGAACCCCATTACATAAAAACAAGTGAATTGATTATGAAAATAAAGAAAACGAATACCCTTGAACAACGAAATTCAATATAATAACTTAGCAATAAGGGGAGGAATGAACTAAACAGAATTATGATAAACTAAATACATGTCTAATAGGTTTTGAAACAAGTTATTAATAAGTTTAATTTCATATTTCAGGAGCTTAAGTTCAAGAGCGGAACACGTTTGAAGTTAAGGTAAGAGTTTTTCCACCCGAACTTCCATTTTCATTCGGGTTACTTTCATTGTTTAATTACCTCAATGAAATTATTATGTATTGCTATGTACTCATCATATATTTTGTGTGAGTATTATATATATGTTTACAAACCAGAACCCTTCCTTATTTTATGGATAGTTACACGTTTTAAAAGGAACTTTCAAAAGTGTTTCCAAAATACAAGCCCGATTTAAGAGACATTCTCAAATTCTTACCTATTTTCAAGGACACTCTATAATCTGTTTTTGGAAACCTCTATCTTTATAAAATCACTCATTTTGTTATGAAAATACTATCTTACTTCACTTCTGGTTTTATACAAAGATTTTTCCAAAAGAATTCTTTTTTTCAAAATAAAAGAGTATTTATCTCAAGAATTGCTTAATGATTTTATAAGTGTTTTCGTCTAATTCAATACTCTTGTTGATTCCATGGTATTATTGAGTTTAATCATTTATGAAGTCATCTACCATATTTTATTTAATGGTTTATGACTAACTCTATTGTGGATGATCTATCCTGAAACCATTCACCATATTACTCGGAATGGTTAGTGTTTTATGTCTAATGATTGAGTAAAGTTAGTTACATTTCATACGATAGTTTCAATATGAATGTATATATTGTTTATGTTGATCCCTGCTCATATGAGGAATGCATTGAACTTATTATGTGACGGGTGGGGCTCGGTATAGCCTCTCGATGCATTGGTAGGTCTCATGAGACAAATAAATGTGGAATTGGCCGAGACCTTTCCCAATGTGTTATATGGATTTTGGTCGAGACCTTAATCATTAGACGTCTTGGCCGAGACCTTGACAAAATGTTTCAGAATGTTCGACATATGCACTTCCTTCATAATGAAGCTAATAATTGAAAATTCATTTGGTTATTCGATTAGTAGAATACCCATGATTATGTTTTATTATGACATTATTTACTCAGCTCATATTCCTGCCATAATGTGTTCAAGTTTATTGTTAAAGGCGTGTGTTTTCAATTATGCATTATGTCTTATGTTGATGCTATCTTCCGCTGTATTGCTTACTCTTACTGAGCATTTGAGCTCACCCATTTCTTATGTTTCATTTTTCCCAGGATATGAAGAAGTAAATTATGAATGACTTGCAAGCATAATCTAGGAGACATAGATGTTTCTAATGGAACAAATTAGTGTTGTATTTCATTTCTTGATGTAAAGTTGAACTTATTTATGTATCTTGTTTCCAATAATACTAAACTACTTGGTCCTTCGGGATGTTTATTCCTTGTTTGCATGCCAATGTAATCATATAAGACACCGACTCCGGGCTTCTGTATCAGAGGAAGTTTAGTAGAAAACTTGGAAACTAGATTTAGCAAACGTAGATTAGGGAAGAGTCCCTAAGATAGTCTTTGAGGATAAACATACAAGAACTTCCTGATATTTTGGTAAGTAATAGATTATGTGGATCTTTCAAGCAATACATCTCTGCCTGGATACAAGCAGGTAGAGGTGGCTCTGACACATATATACCTAGGAGTGAAAGCTCCGACAAGGAGTTTTGGGCTTGACCGGGGTATCCTGGTATACGACAATAGGCCTTGCTGCACTCTTGGTTACGACACTCCTGGGGGATATGCTTATGATAATTCATGTTTTTTTTACAAGCCATTATGAAGGATTTAAATGTAAATTTTTCCTCAAAGATACCATGTTTATGATTAATAGATTAGCTATGCATATAATTTCAATTTATGCTTAGTATTTTTCTACATTGAGATTATAAATTATGATACATACCATAATCTAGTGTATGCCGTTATTTAGAAATGACGCATAGTGGAAGGAATGGAAACCGCACGAACGCGCGTAGGGATTTCCCTCCGATGCAAGATAATGATGTTGGCTCTGGTGCTGTGATGGGTGTTGAGAAACTTATAACTATACTGAGACAACTTACTCAGGTTATGAATAATAACCTTATCTGTATGGAGCATCTGAATCCACCACATAGAGGAGCTATGTTAGATCGCTTTTTGAGACAACAACCTCCATCATTCAACGGGACTACAAACCCTTTTGTAGCAGAGCAGTGAGTATGTTCCCTTGAGAAGATATTTCTCACCTTGGGATGTAATGAAAGAGAGAAGGTTTTCATGGCAGTCTATCGTCTGTAAGGAGATGCAGATCAGTGGTGGTCATTAATCCAAAACACAAAGGAGGAGGAAGAAATAGAGGAGATGGAGTGGAGGGACTTTAAGGAAATCTTCCTGGAGAAATACTTTCCTCGTGAACAAAGAGCGGATATGTAGAGGCAATTTTTGAATCTGAGGCAGAAGGAAGATGAGAATGTTGCAAAATACGAAGCTAACTTCACAAGGTTAGCAAGACATGCTGTGGACTACATACGAAATCCAAGGAGAAAAATTGATCGATTCTTTGATGGCCTAAAGCCATTCCTCCGGCGGGCACTGGTCTCTCAAAGTTTTTCATCATATGAGGATATAGTTTCATGTGCTATCAAGACAGAAAAAAAATTCTCTAAGTCTTATGACTTTAAGGGAAAGCAAGAAAAGAAGAGGGCTGCTGAAAACCCTGAGAAAGGAAATAAGGAAACATGGAAGAAGGGAAGAGTTGAATTTCCACCATGTGACAATTGTGGAAGGAAACACCCTGGTGCGTGTTTAAAAGGAAAAAGAGTATGCTACAAATGTGGTCAGAAAGACCATCTTGATGGTGATTGCAAAGGGAAGAAGGAAGCCAATGATGTTCAATGCTATAATTGTCGGGAGATGGGGCACTATGCTAATCATTGTCCAAAGCGTCAAGGAAATATGCAACAGAAAAGACCAAAGGATCAGAGACAAGCTTATGCAATCACAACTGCAGTGGTTGAAGTTCCGAATGACGTGGTGGCAGATACTTTGATCGTTTCATCAAACTTTGCCAATGCTTTATTTGATTCTGGATCATCTCATTGTTTCATATCTTCCCAGTTTGCTAAGAAAATTAGATATTTCCAATTTGATTTAACAAGGGAGTTGTCAGTCAAAACTCATAAGGGATGTATCATTGCAACAAAGTTTTGTGAATCAGTTCCCATTAGGGCATATAAATGTTCTTTATCTGCTGATCTCATTGTCATACCCATGATTGAATTTGATATAATCCTCGGTATGGATTGACTTTCGGACCATGATGCGAAAATTTATTATAAGGAGATTACGATTTTCGATGATAATAAGGAGTACCTTATCTTTAGAGCAGAAACGTCACCACCTGATTCTTATCTAGATCCACCCCTAGTAGCTCAACTAAATTCAATTATCGGGGAGGAAGAGAATGAAATAACTATGGGTGAGGAAAAGAATGTTCAATTAGAAGATGTACCTGTTGTGCAAGAATATATTGATTTCTTTCCAGAGGATTTACCTGGACATCCTCCAGAGCGGGAAATTGAGTTTTCCATTGACTTAATTCCTGGTTCAAGGCCCATATCAAAGACCCCTTATAGAATGACCACTGTGGAGTTAATGGAGCTAAAGAAACAACTAGAGAAATTGAGTGATAAAAGATTTATTCGCCCCAGTGTTTCTCCATGGGGAGCCCATGTTCTTTTCGTTAAGAAGAAAGACAAGTCTATGAGGTTGTGCATTGATTATAGGGAAATCAATGCTATTACAATAAAGAATAAGTATCCTCTGCCACGAATTGATGATTTATTCGACCAACTTCATGGAGCCCAATATTTTTTGAAGATTGATCTTTGATCTGGATATCATCAGTTGCTTGTGAGAAAAGAAGACATTCCAAAAACAACATTTCGAACCAGGTACAAGCATTATGAGTTTACAGTAATGCCTTTTGGACTAATCAATGCACCATTTGTTTTCATGGATCTCATGAACAGAGTCTTCAAGGAATATCTTGATGACTTTGTAGTGGTGTTTATCGATGATATCCTGGTTTACTCTAAGAGCTATGAAGATCATGAAAATAACTTGCGCACCATTTTGAAGACTCTGAGAAGAATTGAATTATATGGGAAGTTCAGCAAGTGTGAGTTCTGGCTCTAATCAGTTTCCTTTTTGGGCCACATTGTCTCTAAGGATGAAATATCTGTAGATCCTGCGAAGACAAAGGCTGTGCAAGAATGACCTACTCCAATTAACGTAATTGAAGTACGTAGTTTTATTGGTTTAGTAGGTTATTATCGGCGTTTCGTTCAGAACTTCGCCTGTTTAGCCGACCTAATGACCAAGCTCACACGAAATGGGGTTAAGTTCGTATGGACCAAGGAATGTGAAGAGTGTTTTGAAGAATTGAAGAGGAGGTTAGTGAATGCTCTGATCCTAACCCTACCATCGGGGAATGATGAGTTTGTTATCTATAGTGACGCATCAAAGAAATGACTTGGTTGTGTCCTTATGCAGAATGACCGAGTGATTGCCTATGCGTCTAGGCAGCTAAAAATTCATGAACAAAACTATCCAACTCATGATCTTGAGTTAGCAGTGGTAATCTTTGCTCTAAAGATTTGGAGACATTACCTCTATGGTGAGAAATGTGAGATATATACAGATCATAAGAGTTTGAAATATATATTCTCATAGAAAGAACTCAACATGAGACAAAGAAGATGGATCGGGCTGCTCAAAGACTACGATTGCACAATACACTACCACCCTGGGAAGACAAATAAGGGGGCGAACGCTTTGAGTAGAAAGGACCATGGAATTCTGAACAAGATGAGAGTTGAAAGGGATCCTCTGTTCATGGATCTAGTAAAGATGGATATGAGAATTATCAATGAAGGTAACATGTCACTACTTTTTCAAATGGTTGCCAAACCTTCTTTATTTGAAAAGATAAAATGTTCTCAGGCTGATGATGAGGAGTTTCAAAAGAAAATTAAAGCTATAAATGATGGGAGTTTGACTGAATTCGCATATGAAGGTTGTATTTTGAAATTCAGAAAAAGGCTTTGTGTTCCCGCGATTCCTGAGCTAAAGAGGGAATTATTGGATGATGCTCATAGCTCTAATTTCTCTATATACCCTGGTAGCACAAAGATGTTTAGAGATCTAAAAGAACATTTTTGGTGGGAAAACATGAAGAGAGAGATTGCTGATTACGTGTCGAGATGTTTAGTTTGTCAACAGGTGAAGGCAGGAAGACAACATCCTGGTGGAGTCATGCAACCCTTTCCTATACCTATGTGGAAATGTGATGATATTACGATGAACTTTGTCATGAGGCTACCAAAGACTCCAAGAAAGAATGATACGATATGGGTCATTGTTGACCGTCTTACAAAATCTGCACATTTTCTTGATATAAGGGAAGATTTACCACTTAAACGTTTAGCAAGTATATATTAATGAATTTGTAAGACTTCATGGTGTACCCTCATCAATTGTTTTCGATCGTGATCCCCGTTTTACATCACGATTCTGGAAGAGTCTTCAGAAGGCCCTAGATACTGATCTTCGTTTGAGCATTGTCTACCACCCTCAAATTGATGGACAATCAGAACGGACTATTCAAACGTTGGAAGACATGTTGAGGTCTTGTTCACTTGATTTTCAAGGTATGTGAGATCAATATTTACCTCTTGTGGAATTTTTCTACAACAATAACTTTCATTCAAGTATTCAGATGACACCCTATGAAGCATTATATGGGAGGAGATGACGTACACCAACTTGCTGGGATGATGTTGGTGAACGAAAGCTCGTGGGCGCAGAACTTGTTGAAGAAACAACAGAAAAGGTGAAGATTATCCAAAACCATATCAAAACAGCTCAAAGTAGGCAAAAAAGCTATGCTGATAACCGAAGGAAGAATTTGGAATTTCAAGAAGGTGATCACGTTTTCTTAAAGGTATCTCCATGGAAGGGTATTATACGATTCGGTAAGAAGGGAAAATTAAGTCCCAGGTACATCGGACCTTTTGAAATTCTGGACCGAATTAGAGCCGTAGCTTATCGTTTGGTAATGCCGCCAAGTCTCTTCAAGGTTCACAATGTGTTCCACGTGTCAATGTTAAGAAAGTACATGCCATACCCAAAACATGTACTCACTTATGAAGAAGTAGAACTTGAGCCCGATCTATCTTATTGTGAAGAGCCTATCAAGATTCTTGATACTAGAGAACAAGTATTGAGAAATCGGACGACTCGTCTGGTAAATGTTCTTTGGAGGAACCATAAGATGGAGGAAGCAACATGGGAGCTAGAGGAGCTTATGTTAAAGACATACCTGAATCTTTTTAGGTAATATTTTGTGAATTTTGAGGACAAAATTTTTGTAAGGAGAGGAGAATGTAACACCCCAAGGTTTTGAAAATAAATATAGAATGCAATTTTATAATCAAGCCATTAAACACAACTTTGTCTTTTCTATGTTTTGAATTTCAAAAAATGATCATCTAGAGTTGTGTTCAGTAAGTCATTTGAAGTCTGATAGAACAAACTTGATTTTTTGTGAATAGTAACATACCCTTATGAATAGTAATATGACCCTTATGAATAGTAAATAATGATATTATTTTATTTTCTTAAGGTAATAAGATAACGAGATCCTAATTAATTTTTCAATGTCACATAAAACTAATTATACCTCTAAGATTGTTATTTTTCGAATTAACTATGAGTTTATTTAAAAATTAAATTAATAATATTTAGAAAATTATTTTTGAAAAATGGAGTTCAATTTTGAATTCTACACGTCGAAAAATGGTAGGGGTGAATTTTTGGGATTTTTCTGAAATTCTTGAATTTTTGATGAATAGTGAAATACGATAAAATACCGTATATACAAATTATCAGTTAAATACACTATTTATGATATCATAAATGATGGAAGACCACTTGGTTCGAACTCACATGCACTTATTACTATTAGGGGTCACATGAAACAACACTATTGGTTGTCTTGAGAGAAATAATAAAATAATGAATTAAATATTCAAAATTTACTCCTCTCCTCCACTATAAAAACCCCTCACCACTCCCTCTTCTCTTCTCTCCTCTAAGCCTTGAAGCTCCTCAAAGTTCTGCCCAATTACCCTTCCCTAGTCTCTCCCCACATCCAAGAAGCTTCTGGTCTTGCCAAAAGACCAAAACCCATTCTCTTAAGGAGATTCTCAAGGAGGTTATTTCAAGAGGTAAAACACCCTTCTTTTTCATTTGGTTTCATTTCAATTTATTTTCTTTTGCTATCCTCTCCTCACCTTCTCTGTCCAAATGATTATGATAACTCCAGTATCATCTATATACTGGAATTATATCATGTGAATGGAAGAACCATCATAAATATTCTTACTCCCTCCCTCTTATTTTTATAAACGAAATCAACGTCCATGAGGTTCCAATTTACAGCCTTCGTGGACGATGAAGTTTCGTTCTTCAATTTCTTCTTCATCACTGGTCATGAAACCATATTTATGGTTGAACTAGATTATAATATATGTATTATAACATAATTAATATTCATGAACCAGAATATGTACATATAATTAAGTTATATGACAAAAACTAGTTCATAATAATCCAAATACATCCGAATAATCGAAGTGGTTGTCATATAATGATTCGTCCACATTCCATGTAACCAAATGATAGAAATGACCATTATCAATTCTTTATGATCATAAATAATATATAATTTCAATCCTGGAGATTTATAACCATTCCACATGAACTGCATTACTTAAAAACAAGTGAACCGATTATGAAAATAAAGAAAACGAACACCCCGGAACAACGAAATTCAATATAATAACTTAGAAATAAGGGTATAAATGAACTAAACAGAATTATGATAAACTAAATACATGTCTAATAGGTTCTGAAATAAGTTATTAATAAGTATAATTTCATATTTCAGGAGCTTAAGTTCAAGAACGGAACACGTTTGGAGTTAAGGTAAGAGTTTTTCCACCCGAACTTCCATTTTCATTCGGGTTACTTTCATTGTCTAATTACCTCACTGAAATTCTTATGTATTGTTATGTACTCCTCATATATTCTGTTTGAGTATTATATATATGTTTACAAACCAGAACCCTTGCTTATTTTATGGATAGTTACACGTTTTAAAAGGAACTTTCAAAATTGTTTCTAAAATACAAGCCCAATTCAAGAAAATTTCTCAAATTCTTACATATTTTCAAGGGCACTCTATAATCTGTTTTTGGAAACCTTTATCTTTATAAAATCACTCATTTTATTATGAAAATACTGTCCTACTTCACTTCTGGTTTTATACAAAGATTTTTCCAAAAGAATTCTTTTCAAAATAAAAGAGTATTTATCTCAAGAATTTCTTAATGATTTTATAAGAGTGTTTTCGTTTAATTCAACACTTTTGTTGATTCCATGGTATTATTGAGTTTAATCATTTATGAAGTCATCTACCATATTTTATTTAATGGTTTATGACTAACTCTATTGTGGATGATCTATCTTGAAACCATTCACCATATTACTCGGAGTGGTTAGTGTTTTATGTTTAATGATTGAAGAAAGTTAGTTACATTTCATATGATAGTTTCAATATGAATGTATATATTGTTTATGTTGATCCCCGCTCATATGAGAAATGCATTGGACTTGTTATGTGACGGGTGGAGCCCGCTATAGCCCATTGATGCATCGGTAGGTCTCATGAGACAAATAGACATGAAATTGGTCGAGACCTTTCCCAATGTGTTATATGGATTTTGGCCGAGGCCTTAATCATTAGACGTCTTGACCGAAGCCTTGAAAAAATGTTTCAGAATGTCCGACATATGCACTTCCCTCATTATGAAGCTAGTAATTGAAAGTTCATGCGGTTATTCGATTAGTAGAATATCCATGATTATGTTTTATTATGCTATTATTACTCAACTCATATTCCTGCTATAATGTGTTCAAGTTTATTGTTAAAGATACATGTTTTCAATTATACACCATGTCTTATGTTGATGTTATCTTTCGCTGTATTGCTTACTCTTACTGAGCATTTGAGCTCATCCCTTTCTTATGTTTCATTTTTCTCAGGATATGAAGAAGTAAATTATGAATGATTTGCAAGCATAATCTAGGAGGCATGAATGTTTCTAATGGAATAAATTAGTGTTGTATTTCCTTTCTTGATGTAAATTTGAACTTATTAATGTATCTTGTTTCCAATAATACTAAACTAATTGGTCCTTCAGGATGTTTATTCCTTGTTTGTATGCCAATGTAATCAAATAAAGCACTGGCTCCGGGCAACTGGGGTCGGGTCCTTACAGTACACTCTTAGAGGCTCCTGATATATGTAACTATTAGGTTTATAACCTCTCTAGGATGGTGGTATCACTAGGAAAATGTTATAATTTATTCTAAAATTGAATACTCTTATGAAATTGAATACACCATCATATATGTGTCATATTGTATAACCTGTGGAGATTCCTCCCTTTTTTTATTGTCAACAAATGAAACTTTTTGGATTCCATATTGTTGTTGACATTTTATTAATGTATTCTTCTATATTGATGTTTAATTTATTTCATTATTGTATTACTAATATAATATTTGTTTTCTTCTATAGGTGAATTTTTTTTCCTGAGTTCGAATGCTTTGTTCGGCAACTAATACCATTGACGACAATTTTTGAGAGCTGATCACAGATGCAAAAAGGATGAAACATTAATGTTTTTAACTGTTTGTTGGATAATTGTAATTGTAACCATATTAAATATTGTTTGAAATGTATATAGTTGTGTGTTTTTTTGTATTCATGATTTCAAGTAAATGTATATAGCATTTTTGTTTTTCTGTGCTTTGTGTGTAGGTGTTGTTTGTGTTGTGTGTGCAGGTGCTGTCTCAAGTGTGTAGGTGCTGTGCAGGTGCTGGGTTTGCTCAGGCAACTTGGCCTTTATCAGTGCTAATTAAACGCTGATAAATGTCTAATATATCAGCACTTGTTTAGCGCTGATAAAGGTGGTCTTTATCAACGCTATTTTGAGCGCTGATATATTACACATTTATCAGCCCTCTAAATAACGCTGATAAAGGGAAAATTTATCAGTGCTCAAAATAGCACTGATAAAGATGACCCTTTATCAGCGCTAAACAAGTACTCATAAAGGGGGACCTTTATCAGCGCTTTTTTTAGTGCGGATAAAGGTAACTCTTTATCAGTGCTTTTTTTAGTGCGGATAAAGGTAACCCTTTATCAGTGCTATTTTGAGCGCTGATAAAGGGGACCCCTCTTTATCTTCACCACGATTAACAACGTTTTTCTAGCGTTGTTAAAATTGGTTTTTAGCGCTATTAAAAGCCCTATTTGTAGTAGTGTTTTTCTGGTGACCCCCATTGACCAACCCAACTAGCCCCACACCCTCGATGACCCTCTCGCGAAGCAGCCCCCTCGCCCAGAAGGTGGCCATCCCGCACGGTAGCCCTATGCCCTCAGCGACCCTCCACGATGATCCCTACAGTCGCCGACCTCTCTCGCGGACAGTCCGCCTCCAGTCGGCGACAACCCCTCCCTGTGCGTGACGACACCAAGCAAACCCTCCAATCGACGGTCTCTCATGCGGACGGTCCACCTCTAGTCGGCGATAGCCCCTCCCAGCGCGTGAAAACACCGAGCGCCCCCTCCCTGCACGCGACAACACCCGACGACCCCCTCCTTGTGCGTGACGACACCTGACGACCCCCTCCCTGCACACGACGACACCCAATGGCCCCTCCCTGTGCGCGATGGTACCAGGTGGCCCCCTCCCTGAGCACAACGACACCCGACAACCCCACCTCCTCCTGCGGTAGCCCCGTCTCCACACCATCCTCCTTTTGCGGAAGCCCCGCCTCCACACCAGCGCCTCCTGCGGCTGTCCCACGCCCCTCTTCGACGTGCCCTCCTCCGCTGTGCCCCGTCGCTAGCCCGCACGACTCCTCCGCGGCTCTCCCAACACGCCATTGTTCGGCCCCGCTTCTCCGGCTTTCCCGACGCTCCGACAATCGGCCCCGTCTGCACAGTTCCCTGCGCCTCCTAATCGACCTGTAGTTCTTGTCCCTGCAAGGCTCTCTCTATTCTTCTCCCAATGGCCGCATCCTCCTTCCTTCCTCAATTGATCATCGCCTCGACTCGCCTTGTCGATGAGCACTTTGATTCAATGAATTTTTCTTTATGGCCGAAGACGGTCCTTATATCTCTCATCGACATGGAGCTCGACTCACACCTAGATACTCTTCCCCCACCTCAATCATATCCGAAGTACAGGGTGTGGAAGCTTACTGACAACAAAATTTTCGCTTTGCTCATCAATTCAACGGACCGATCTGTTAAAGATGTCACTCGAACGATGAGCACGGTTAAGGAACTCTGAGATTCCTTAACCCTCATGTATTCCAAAACAAATAACCTGGCTCATCTGTCAGACATTCTTCACCGCCTGTCCATTATCTGCCAACACCACCACCCGTTTCTGACCTTTTTTATTGAGTGGAAAGCCCTCTGTGATGAGCTGCTTGAGTCGTGGCCCCTTTCTCGAACACCTCAGGTTGCATTGGCCCATCGAGACCAATTATGTATCTTCATCATTCTTCATGCCCTTGATCCCAAATATGCAACTACTTCCACAAAGATACTGGCCAACCCCTCATCTCTTTAGATTCCCTTGGTTTATCATCTTCTTGGCAAAGCTCATCGGGTAATTTCCCCACCTACTCACAGTACATATCCCACTGCCCTCCTAGGATGCGATAATGAGCATTTTTTAGGTACTCATGGACGTGACTATGGTGAGGGTCGTACTCGTCCGTTATGTCAGCATTGTGGCAAGCTCGACTATCTCATCGACCAGTGTTGGGTTCTTCATGGACACCTGAATCAGCCACCTCGGCAAGTTCAGATTGCTGTCACCGATGCTTCCTCGTTAGCTTCTGATCTCCCTCACACCTTGGACCTCTCCATAGATGAGCTTCAACTTATACATACTCATCGGACCACTTCACTATCTTGTTCTTCTTCAGCTTCTGTTTCTCATACTGGTCACCCACCTTCCTGGATGCTTGATTCGGGTGTTTCCGATCATCTCACTGGTGATGCATGTATTTTATCTATGTACTGTCGGTATACAGGCCCCATAACCATTACTGTGGCACATGTTCCTCGAAGTCCTTTCAATCTTCTCTCCATTAGTAAGATCATAAAGTACTTCAACTACAATGTTATTTTCTCATCATTTGATGTTGTGTTTCAGGATCGGTCGACAAATCGAGAACTTAGTAGAGGTCATCTTCATGACGGGGTGTACATGTTCGATGACCCGATATCCATAGCCTGCTCGACACTCTCTACTCGTGCTTTGGATCTTCATTCTCAGTTGAGACATCCACCTACTTCCGCCCTTCATTAGCTTTATCCTCACTTTAGTCTGCAACTTTTTTTTCATTGTGAGTTCGGTAAGTTTGCGAAACATCATCGCATATCTTATATTCCTTGTTTGGTAACAAGGGCCTCCAAACCCTTTAATTTAGTCCATTCAGATGCATGAGGCCCCTGCACGGTCCCGAGTCAGTTAGGATATCAATATTATGTATCCTTTATTGATGACTTTTTGCGCATGACATGACTTTACCTTCTTTATGATCGTTTTGAAGTGTTGACTGCTTTTCAGACATTTTATCATGAAATCTATACTCAGTTCTCCACCTCCATGAAATTTCTCTGCTCGGACAATGGATGAGAATATTTATCCACTTTCCTTCAGCAGTTTTTCAAGGATAAAGACATCATTCATAAGACATACTGCCCCGATACACCTCAGCAGAATGGAGTGGTCGAACGTAAACATCGTCATATTCTGGAGACTACTCGTGCCCTCTTATTCCACATGCATGTGCCTATTCATTTTTGGGGGATGTTATCCTTACTGCTACATACCTCATAAATCATCTTCCTTCTTATATCCTTCGAGGAGAGACTCCTTTTCGGGCTCTGTTATCCTCCATCCCTCCTCACCCGCTCCCTCTTTGTGTATTTGGGTGTCTTTGTTATGTATGTGACACTCGTCCCAACCTCTCAAAATTTTCTCCAAAATCCCTTCGTTGCATCTTCTTCAGATATTCTCACACTCAGCGTGGATACCGATGTTTCTCTACAGACTTACAACGTTATATCATCTCTGCTGATGTATTGTTTGTTGAGAGCTCTCCATTCTCTCCTCCCTCTTCCCACCCAGACACCACTATCGATGACTGTCTTCCTCTCACCATCCACCCACCTCTGCCACATGTGTCCCACTCTGCTGATCACCATTTTGGCACCGTCTACTCTCATTTTCCATCGAATGTGTCCCCCCCGTCCTAGTCGAAGACACCATCTCCCCAGCTTCGTCCGACACTCTTGCTCTGGCAACAGACGACTTGCCAATTGCATTGCGGAAAGGTACTCATTCTTGCCAGATTACTCCTCTTTTCACATCTTCATATAGAGGCTTTTCTGCTCTAGAGATGATATCTATTCCTCACACGGTTGGCGAAGCCAAATCTCATCCTAGACGGCTTCAAGCAATGCGAGATGAATTGTAGACTCTTGACGACAATCATACCTGGGATCTGGTCCCCTTTCTGGCAAGTAAACAGGTGGTTGACAACAAATGGATTTATACTGTACGCCTAAATGCAGATGACACTCTTTATCGCCTTAAAGCCAGACTTGTGGAAAAAGGATTTTCCCAGACATATGATGTCAATTATTTTTATACATTCTCTCCGGTTGCGGAGATGATATCTGCCCGATTATCCATCTTTCATGCCGCTGCTCATCATTGGCCTCTTCATCAACTTGATGTCAAGAATGACTTTCTACATGGTTTTCTTGAAGAAGAGGTATATCTGCAACAACCTCTCAGCTTCCTTGCCTCAGAAGTTGATTTTCATGTGTGTCAGCTTCGTCTCTCTCTTTATGGACTCAAACAGTATCCTCGTACATGGTTTGAAAGATTCTGCATAGTTATCACTACATTTGGTTTGTCTTAGAGTATGAAGGACCACACTGTTTCTACCGCAAGACGTCCTTCGACCGCATCTTGTTGGTTGTCTATGTTGATGATACCATTATCACTAGGAGCGACTCACATGACTTTGCCCATCTAAAGGCGTATCTTCAACAACAATTTCAGACTAAAGATCTGGGGCCTCTAACATACTTCCTTGACATCGAAGTCTTTCATTTACCAAACACCATCTTTCTTTCCCAACAGAAGTATGCTTTGGATATCTTGCAGGATGCTGGTTTTTCCCAGGCAACTGTCGTTGATACTCCACTTGAACCCAGGGAACAATCTCTATATGATAGCACAAACCCATATTCTCACCCAGAGAGGTACCATCGTCTTGTGAGGAAACTCAATTATCTTACCATGACTCGTCTGGATATTGCATATGCTGTCAGCAAAGTTAGCCAATTTATGGAACATCCGAGGAAGTCTCAATGTGATGCTGTCATTCGGATTGTCAAGTACATCAAGAAATACCCTGCCTGTGGTCTTTTGTATTCACATCACGATCATCTAAATATTGAGGCCTTTTATGATGTTGACTATGCTGGTTTCTTGGCTACTTAAAAGTATACTTCTGGGCCTTCTATGATGTTGACTATGCTGGTTTCTTGGATACCTGAAAGTCTACTTCTGGGTTTGCTGTGTTCATAATAGGTATCCTTATCTCATGGAGAAGCAAGAAACAGACTGCCGTCTCTAGATTCAGTGTTGAATCTGAATACCGAGCGATAATCACTGTCACTACTAAGATTCCTTGGCTTCGTCATCTTTTCCAGGAGATTGGTTTCCCGCCACAAACATTTGCTCATGTTTGATGTGATAATCAGGCAGTCACGAAGATTGCTTCCAATCCAATCTTCCATGAACGCACGAAGCATATCTAGGTGGACTACCACTTTTTTCGCCATCACCTCAAGCAACACCATGTCACTTTTAGTTACATCCCAACGACAGATCAGCTTGCTGACATCTTCACTAAAGGCCTACCAAGAGCTCTATTGGACTCTCTCTGCACCAAGTTGGGCATCCACAACATCAAGGACCCAGCTTGAGAGGGAGTGTGCAAAGTCATGTTTTTTCTTTGGCGTGTTCTTCTTTTTTTGTGGGAATCTTCTTTCAAGATATACCTATTCTAGCTTGAGGGGGAGTGTTAGACCCGATTAATTGTATTTACCAGGTTAAATGTCTTTTTGAGTCCCACATCAGATTCTTCCGACTTATAATTAGTCTCATCTATCTATAAAATAATCTATACACCTCTCATTGAGGTAGGGAATTGTACAGACTAACAATGTGAAAGTGTTTGACTAGCAACACATATCATAATGTTCCAAAGGGAACTACTTACACACACATGTCTTAGTAATCAATACATTTTCGTATAAAAGTAATGAGTTTATGAATTGTCAATGTTTCCCCTACGAATTGAATTACATGGCTTTCTATGTGAATATACATCAATCTAGTGGGAATTATAGGATATTCACAAGGCAATGAAAAATATCTTTTATAATGGTGTAGTAGGGTTGAATACTTTCATCATATAGGAGTATTAATAGGAATCGATGAATGCAATGGTTGGAGACAAAAAAAATGATAAAAAAACCTATTTTTGAAAAAAAATGAAGTTTATGGAAATATACCGGCTTTTAAGATTGATATAAATGGAAATTGTAGTTTCTTATTCACAATACATTCATGGATTTGTAATAATAAAACATAACATCATTACATATGAAAATGTAAAGGAATTCAAAATTCTTTTGAAAGAGAAATGAAGATAAAGGTATGGAAACCTTCACCTTGTTATGTCTCTTCTCAAAGCCTGAAAATGATATCCTTAGATCCTTAAGTGTTTGGGATTTTCAAAAGAGAAATGTAGATAAGGGTTTAAGATCCCTTATCTCACTAAGTCTCTTGAGAAAAACTCTTAGGACTTGCTTCAAGAGAGAAATGGAGATATGGTTTAGAACACTTGTTTATCTAAGACTCTTCTCAAAGCTTTAAGAGAGGAAAAATGAGAGAAAAACCATGCTTAATGGTTTTAGAGTGGAATGAAATGGGAGGATGGGTTAATACTTATAACAAATGGGGGAGAATTGTTTATTAATTTCAAAACATAGGCCTTGGACTTTAGGTTGTGAAAAAATAGAAAACCATTTATCTTCCCATGGTTTTAAACCATGATATTTGACATTTAGGAATTTTTTGACTTTTACAAGCTTAATAACCAAACTTTCTTAAATTCTATTAATTTGGGCATGAGAAATTTTTTATTTTTAAATAATTGTTTTTAAAATTTTAAAATATATTTTAGGATTTGGAAACATCTTTATAGGTTTGAAAAATTAATTTTATTATTTTAAAATACATTATTTTAATGAATAAACATATTTTTGATCGAGAAAACCTTTATATTATTTATTACATCATTTTTATGTAATAATGAAGACATAATTCTTACTGAATGAATATTTTATTGATAATAAATGATATAATTTCCTCACATTGTGTTAAATATGTTTAATTAGAAAGTATTTGGGATTAGATCATTCATTTGAATATTTGATGAAAATTCCAGTTTTACCCTTTATAGTTCACTGTAGTATTTCGAAGATACATATTTTTATATTTATTATTTGAATTTGAAATTTTGTAACAGTGTTCCTAACTTAATTATCTACAACCTTTATTCAGGACACTAGAGCTAAAGAGTGTATTTGGTTGTTCAAAATGGGCCATGAAGTCAAAGTTGGGTTGGACTTGCCAGAATGAAGAAGCTTCTGTATTGCGGCCATAACTCCTTCATATGGGCCTAGAGTAAGCCCAAATTTGGAGAGGAGATAGAGGACCCATATCCGCATATTTGATCCTTCTGGAAGGCCGGCCAATTCACGCGTTTTGGTGGTCAAATGGGTGGTGCAAGTTGGCATAAAATATTTGGACGAGATTCCCCATTCACACTTGAAATCACTTTGAACCTAGCCTCCCCACCACTCTATAAATTAATGTTTTTCTCATTTGGTGGGGTTGAGATGTGCTTTGGGAAGTTGAGGGAAGAGGAGAAGTGGATCCACTCCAATTATCCAACCATTTCAATAAGGATACCTCTTGAAACAAGGATCCATTCGATAAAGCCTTCTTCTTCTCCTTCATGTTGTAATGATTTTGTTTGTGTAATAAACTTCTTTGTCCTTCTTTTATTTCTTCTCTTTTCTTCTATTTTTTTTAAATTTCTTCTTCTCTTAATCTTCCTCTTTGGGCTGGAATTCTTGAGTAGAAGCGTTATTGGGTTATACCCATTATAAACCTTTGCACATGCAAAACGCTTCTACGATGATTACGCCACCCATGGAAGAGTAGTCTTTTAGTAATCGATCTATCTTCTACCATCTTCATTTAATTATTTTGAATCAATGAGATACTGTAATTCACATAATATGATCCATGAATTGTGTTTTTAAATTACAAGAAACTAAGCAAGCAATTGAACAATTAACACAAAAACACGTGAGGTCGGGATTTTGTGTAAATTATGAGAGCGTAATCTTAATCTGTAATACAAGATCACACGGGATAAATTTGTAGAGTTCAAATATAATCCCTAAACACAATTCATCCTCATTTCCAGAATGGATATGTTCTCTAATTAACCACTGAACATAAGCTATCTTTAGAACAACAATCAAAGCAGGGTGCTACGATTGCGTGTTCCGAAGCTAGCCTAGGGTTTAAGTAATTTCATCTTTGTGTTTAAGTTAACTCTCGTAGGGTTTGAGGGATAAAAAATTAGGGGATAATAATTAAGTTGATATTGATTTAAATGATAATGATTAATAAGTGAATGAAGAGGTAGAGTTAGATCGATTACGCCTTTTAAAATAGATTTCTAAAAAAACATATTCTTGTTGTGTCATTTTAATTGAAATTCATTTCAAAACTAAAAACAAAAAAAATATACAATCTTCTTCCAGTAAACTTCTTCTAGATTCATAAACTATAAAAAACCCCCAATCCTTTAAAGTAGTGTTTTTATTTTATTTTTAGAATACCTTTAATAAGTTGTTAAATTCACTTCCTCCTTTGAGAGACGACCTTGATCAGCCACTCTTCTGCACCTAAGTACCCCAAAATTACATTAATCATTTGAGGGCGCCCACGATAATGCTCTTTCAAATTTGGCGCCGTTGCTGGGGAGGCAAGTAATTTATTCAACCATTTAGAGGTATTTCTTTTATTTTTCATTTCATTATTTTCTTCACCCCTCTCTTTCATCTTTCCCATTTCTCAAGTTTTCATTTTTTTTTCATCCTCTTCTTTTCTTTTTGGACCATCAACTCAAACTTCTCATTTTTATTTTACTATGGTCCACTTTCTTTCTTTTCATTTTTATTTGATTTATGACACGAACTAATCCCGAAGATCTCTTAGATCTTGACCCTGAGATTGAACGTAGCCTTAGGGATCGAATCAGACATTCTCAGTCTACGGGAAGTTTCAATATTCAACCAGTTGGTGAATTCCTCTCTTCTGGAAACATTGAAATTGGAAGCAATTCAAATTCAAATATAAAAGAGGAACCAATGGCTGGAAATAATGGAAATGAACTTAATAGAATCATTCAAGAATTGGCTGCACCAGATATTAACTATCAACCAAATTGTATTGCATACCCAAACCTCGAATCGGACTTTGAATTGAAATATGGATTAATTCACCTTCTTCCAAAGTTTCATGGCTTATCTGGTGAGGATACCAATAAACACCTTAAGAAATTTAATGTGGTTTGCTCAACCCTAAAACCTAGAAATGTCTCTGAAGATCAAATTAAACTAAGAGCATTCACATTCTCACTTGATGGAGCTGCGAAAGATTGGATGTGTTATTTACAACCCGAAGATGTAACTTGTTGGAACGATTTGAAACGTCTTTTCTTGCAGAGATTTCTTCCAGCATCAAGGACCACTTCCATTCGTAAGGAGATCTCGGGGATCAAGGAAGCACAAGGGGAGTCAATGTATGAGTATTGGGAGAGATTCAAGAAGTTGTGTGCAAGCTGTCCACATCACCAAATCAGTGAGAAACTCCTCATCCAATACTTCTACGAAGGACTCACACCCATGGAGAGGAGCATGGTGGATGCTGCAGCTGGAGGAGCATTGGTGGACAAGACACCAGAATCCGCACGTGCATTGATCGACAAGATGACCCAAAACTCCCAAGAATTTGGTGATCGAGGTACACCAGATATCAGGGGAGTACATCAGGTAAGTCCTTCTTCTCTTGAGAGTCATTTGATTGATACCAAGTTAGAAGAATTGACCACTATGGTGAGACAGATTGCTTTGGCTCAAAAGACATCCAAACCCACTCCTTCAAGGCCTTGCGACATTTGCACTGAGACAAGTCATCCAACTGACTATTGCCCACAACTACAAGAGACAGAGGATTGCGCAGCAGTATTCCCAGGGAGACCATTTCAGCAACAACAACAACCATATCCCCAAAAGAAGTTTGATTCATTTGCTCCAACATACAACCAAGGATGGAAAGATCAACCAGACATGAGGTATGACTCTGGTCAACAACAAAGACCCCCTTTTCAACCAAACTTCCAGCATCCTCCAACTTACCAACAGGGTTTCCAACAACCCCAAAGGAGATTCGAAGCTCAAACATCAACGAGTCAGCAATAAGGGAATCTCCAACACAAGGTAGACTCTAACACTGATGATCTTTTGAAACAAATTGTTTTTAATCAACAGAATGAGATGAAGAGTCAAGGTTCGGAGCTGAGAGAGTTGAAGACTCAAATGAGCCAGATTGCCACCGCCCTCCATGAACTTGTGAGTAAGAATTATGGAAATCTACCTTCTCAACCCACTCCAAATCCAAAGGGGAATGTTAGTGCCCTCACATTGAGAAGTGAGAAGCAAATGAACGATACATCTGGACCTACCATTCCACCGAGATTCACCTAAACTCCAGAGAAGCCGCATTCCATACCAACTGATGAGCAATCCAAGGAGAAAGATAAAGGTAAGAAAAATATTGATGATGTTCCTCCTAAATCCCTTCCTTTTCCAAATAGGGTTGTTTAAACCAAGAAGATGGCTGATGAAGCAATACAAAAGGAGGTTTTGGACACATTCAAGCCTGTGGAGATCAACATTCCTCTACTTGAAGCCATTAAGCAAATTCCAAGGTATGCAAAATTCTTAAAAGAACTTTGTACCAATCGAAGAGGGCTCAAGGGAAATGAGAGGATCAACCTTGGAAGGAATGTCTCAGCACTCATTACATCAACTTTAGCAATTACAACAAAGTGCAAGGATCCCGAGACATTCACCATCCCATGTACCATAAGGGAGTTGCACTTTTCTGATACTCTTTGTGATTTAGGAGCTTCAATAAATGTGATGCCTCACTCTGTATTCTCTTCTTTACAGGTTGGTGAGTTGAAGCTGATGAGAGTAGTGGTGCAATTGGCGAATAGAGCTACGACATATCCAGTAGGAGTTCTTGAGGATGTACTTGTCTGGGTAAGAGACATGATCTTTCCAGCGGATTTCTATGTTCTTAACACGGAGGATGATCAGGTAAGTTCTCATGCCCCCACTATCTTAGGTAGGCCCTTCCTCAAAACTGCAAAAACTATCATAAATGTCAATGAGGGTACACTTTCCATGGAATTTGTGGATGAAGTTGTGATATTTAATGTTATAGACTCCATGAAGTACCCCTCTGAGGACCATTCTACTTTTGTTATCTCCCATTTTGAACCACCAAGTAAAAACTCCATTGATTTTGATTGTCCTATTCTTAGGGAGATTATGAGTATTGGTTCTGGTATAATGTCTAAGAGAACTTCCACACCTGTTTCTAATGAACAAGACTCTCTAAGATTTGATTTTGAAATGGATTCATATTCTGATCTTGATCATGTGAACTCTGATTATGACATGGCTATTGAGTATGCTGATGGATTTGGTGCTTTATTCTCTGATTATGATGATTTCTGTTCTGATACTGATGTTCATTGTGCAGATATGTCCATTGCATCAATTTCTCCATCCATACATCACCCCCCAACATTGGAACTCAAGCCATTGCCCCCAAATATTAAATATGCATACTTGATGAGTGGTGATAGATTACCTGTTATCACTGCTAACAATCTCTCTTTTGAACATGAAGAAAAACTTTTGAATATATTGAGAGATAACATTAGGGCAATTTCTTGGACATTGGCAGACATATCAGGTATTAGCCCCTCCATTTGCATGCATATGATTCTCTTGGAGGATGGGGCTAAACCAGTGAGACAGCCACAAAGGATACTCAATCCCACCCTCCTGGAAGTTGTTAAAAAAGAAGTTCAGAAATTGCTCGAGGCAGGTATAATCTTTCCCATTTCAGATTCTCAGTGGGTAAGTCCAATTCAGGTTGTGCCTAAGAAGAGTGGTGTTACTGTTGTTAAAAATGAGAATGATGAGTTAGTTCAAATGAGGGTGCAAAACAGTTAGCGTGTGTGTATTGATTATAGGAAACTAAATCAGTCCACTCGCAAGGACCATTTCCCCCTCCCATTTATTGATCAAATGATCGAGAGACTAGCTGGGAAAACACACTATTGTTTCTTGGATGGATTTTCTGGATATTTTCAGGTTCCTATAACTCCAGAGGATCAGGAGAAGACTACATTCACCTGTCCCTTTGGCACATTTGTCTACCGGAGGATGCCATTTGGACTTTGCAACGCCCCAGGTACCTTCCAGAGATGCATGATGAGTATTTTTTTATGATTTTATTGAGACCTGCATGGAGGTATTTATGGATGATTTTACAGTGTATGAATCCTCATTTGATGAATGTCTAAATAGTTTGGGAAATGTATTGAATCGTTGTATTGAGAAGAATCTGGTCCGGAACTTTGAAAAGTGTCATTTCATGGTAGAGCATGGCATTGTCTTAGGGCATGTAGTGTCAAAACATGGGATAGAGGTTGATAGATCAAAAGTAGATATTATTTCATCCTTACTATATCCTTCATGTGTGCGTGATGTTAGATCTTTTCTACGACATGCAGGATTTTATCGGCGCTTCATCAAAGATTTTAGTAAGATTTCTCTTCCTATGTCAAGATTACTTCAAAAGGATTCTGATTTTGTGTTTTCTGTTTCTTGTAGAAATTAATTTGATGAGCTAAAACAATGTCTGACCACTCCACCTATCATACAACCCCCACAGTGAGAGATTCCTTTTGAACTTATGTGTGACGCCTCCAACTTTGCGGTTGGAGCTGTCTTATCTCAGAGGGTGGAAGGACGTTCACATGTGATTGCCTATGCATCAAGGACATTGGATTCAGCCCAATCAAACTACACTACCACAGAAAAGGAGTTTCTTGCTGTCATATTTGCTTTAGATAAATTCCGTTCATATTTATTGGGCTCTAAAGTAGTTGTTTTTTCTGACCATGCAGCTCTGAGCTACCTCTTGAAGAAGTCAGATGCAAAGCCACGACTTATCCGATGGATGCTCCTTCTTCAAGAGTTTGACATCGAGATAAAGGACAAAAAGGGGTCAGAAAACTTGGTGGTGGACCACATGAGTAGGCTTACTCACACACTAGAGGGTGACACCTTGGACCAGGTACCCACTTCGGGACACTTTCTCCGATGAGCATCTCTATACCATCTTAGGTACGCATCCTTGGTATGCTGATTTAGTTAATTACATTGTTGCCTCTGAAATCCCAGTGAATTTGAAGAAACATCAAGTCCAAAAATTAAAAAATGAGTCTAGGTTTTATGTGTGGGATGATCCTTACCTCTGGCGCATGTGTAGTGACCAAGTTATTAGGAGGTGTATTCCTGATCATGAGTTTGAGTCTGTTTTGCAATTCTGTCATACACTTGCATGTGGTGGACACTTTGGACCCCAACGGACAGCTAGGAAAGTTTTGGACTCTGGATTATATTGGCCTAGTTTATTCCATGATGCCCATGTGTTTTGTAAGTCATGCTATCGTTGACAACACACTGGGAATATTTCTAGGAGACATGAGATGCCCCAACAACCCATACTATTCTGTGAGATTTTTGATGTAAGGGTCATTGATTTTATGGGTCCTTTTCCTAGTTCATTTGGATTTTTGTATATTTTGGTTGCTGTTGATTATGTGAGTAAATGGGTGGAGGCCAAGGCCACCAGGACTGACGATTCTCATGTTGTTGTGGACTTTGTCAAAGCACATATTTTTTGTAGGTTTGGAGTACCAAAGGCCATCATCCGTGACCAATGACACACTTTTTCAATAGGAATTTTGCTTCCCTCCTTCGAAAGTATGTGGTGACACACAAAACATCAACACCATACCACCCCCAAACAAATGGCCAGACTGAGGTTTCAAATCGTGAGTTGAAACAAATTTTGGAGAAAACTGTGCAGCCAAATAGGAAGGATTGGAGCAAGCGCTTGGATGATGCATTGTGGGCTTATAGGACAACATACAAGACCCCCATTAGTATGTCCCCATTTCAGATTGTTTTTGGGAAAGCATGTCATCTCCCAGTGGAAGTCGAGCATCAGACATATTGGGCTATAAAGAAATGCAACATAGATTTGGCCCAAGCTGGAATTCAAAGGAAGTTGCAAATTCAAGAGCTTGAGGAGATTCGACTGTCATCATATGAGAACTCAAGGCTCTACAAGGAAAGATCAAAAGAATCTCATGACAAAATGATCCAACAAAGGGAGTTTTATTTTGGAGAGAAAGTCCTTCTCTATAGTTCACGACTGAAGATGATGCCTGGTAAGTTGCGTTCCAGATGGTTAGGTCCTTATATTGTATCTAATGTTTTTCCTTATGGTGCAGTGGAGATCACACAAGAGGACACTGGAAGGAGATTTACAGTTAATGGGCAATGTTTGAAGAGATACATTGAGGGAAATTCTACTGATGCAGTGGATTTTATCACACTGCATGACCCCATCATCACTTGAGCACATCAAGCTGTTCCTAACCCTTTCACTTTTATATTATTTGTCCTATTTAAAAATTCTGCATTTCATGTGCATATATCATCTCATGGGTTCACATTGAGGACAATGCAATATTTTAAGTGTGGGGGAGGGAACCTTTTAGTTTAGTAATTTCAATTGTTTTCCCGTTTTAAAAAAAAATTGTGTTTTTCAAATTGTGTTTGTTTATTTTTCAATTTTCTTTGTGTTTTTGAAATTTTTGAGCTGAAATGATTCTCATCACAATTTTGAAATTCATATCAATGAGTGAAACAATTTATCCCAATAAACTGAGCTTAAATGAATGCTGAAATGACTTTGTTTCAAGTTCAAATATTTAGTAATTTCATGAAAAGTACACTGAATATTGAATCCCATGCCACATCTCACTGTATTTATATTTGAAATCACTTTCCTGTGAGGCTTCTGAACCATTATTTTCATATTCTATACAGTCACCTCACTTCTTGAGAGAACCAAATCATGCTTGATTTAACCAGAATTTGATCTATTCCTATCAAAACTTGAGGGTTTGAGGTACTTATGTTTAAATGATTGAGGAATTTGTTTGGTATTAAAGCCCCTATTTCAAAGAATCCTTTTTTATAATGGCCTACCTTGAATATTTAATCCTTGTAGCCCTTAGAAGCCATGCACAACCTGTTAGGTTAGCCACATTACAAGCCGATTTTCCCTATCCAACCAACTCTTGAAGTGAAATTGCATAATCTAGTTGAGCTTAAGTGTGGGGGAATCTATCTTGTGTTGTGCCACCACATTCTATGATACTTTGGGTGGAAAATTAAATTCTGAAGAGATGTGTTTTCTACTGAAGAAAGTCATTATATTGAAAGATGTGCCTTTTCTGGAGCTTTTGTGACAAGTGAAGCTGTGCCTTTTCTGGAGCTTCTAATTGAGGTGGAAAGCTGTGCCCATCTGGAGCTTTCAAGAAAATCATGTTTGAAAATATTGAAATTTTTGATGCTGAAATGATGAATGGTGTAAACCTTTCATGACTTTTCATGATGATGGAGCTGAATTGATACTATGAGGATTGAGGAGAAGACCATGTTTAAGTGAAAATTATATTAATGCAATTTTGCTTCAAAAAGAGTCAAGCCCTCCTCATTCAGCCTCAGAATTTTTCACATCTAAATCCTACCAACCAAAAGCCACAGAACAACCCTGAAAAGTCCTTATGATAAACATATTTTCTTGACTCACATCGGGTAGCGATGTAGGAATCTATCAAGCCTATGGTGACCCTTGTATGAGTTTGGATGAGAAAGACATTGCAAAAAAAAATTGATATTTGTGTGATGAGAGAAAATTCAAGCGAGGTAAGTGTTTTGTGCATGAGAGGATAAATGAAGTGGAAATATATTAAATAATATAAATGAAGAACTTGAAATAATGGTTTTTATGAGGCATGATATCTTTTGTTTCTTGGTGTGTAATTGTTTGATCTCAAGGATGTCTGTTTTAAAATTGGTTTTGATTTGATATTAATGTTTACTTGATATGAGGTTTTGCTCAGGAGTGCAAAAGGGTAAGTGTGGGGGAGTTGATAAAAAACTATTTTATTGAATATTTTATTGATAATAAATGATATAATTTCCTCACATTGTGTTAAATATGTTTAATTAGAAAGTATTTGGGATTAGATCATTCATTTGAATATTTGATGAAAATTCCAGTTTTACCCATTATAGTTTACTGTAGTATTTCGAAGATACATATTTGTATATTTATTATTTGAATTTTAAATTTTGTAACAGTATTCCTAACTTAATTATCTACGACCTTTATTCAGGACAATAGAGCTAAAGAGTGCATTTGGTTGTTGAAAATGAGCCATGAAGACAAAGTTGGGCTGGACTCTCCAGAATAAATAAGCTTCTGTATTTCGGCTATAACTCCTTCATATGAGCCTGGATTAAGCCCAAATTTGGAGAGGAGATAGAGGACCCATATCCGCACATTGGATCCTTCTGGAAGGCCGGCAAATTCACGCGTTTTGGTGGTCAAATGGGCGATGCAAGTTGGCATAAAATATTTGGACGAGATTCCCCATTCACACTTGAAACCACTTTGAACCTAGCCTCCCCACCACTCTATAAATTGATGTTTTTCTCATTTGGTGGTTTTGAGACGTGCTTTGGGAAGTTTAGGACAGAGGAGAAGTGGATCCACTCCAATTCTCCAACCATTTCAATAAGGGTAGCTCTTGAAGCAAGGATCCCTTCGACGAAGCCTTCTTCTTCTCCTTCATGTTGTAATGATTTTGTTTGTGTAATAAACTTCTTTGTTATTCTTTTATTTATTCTCTTTTATTCTATTTTGTTTAAATTTCTTCTTCTCTTAATCTTCCTCTTTGGGCTGAAATTCTTGAGTAGAAGCGTTATTGGGTTATACCCATTATAAACCTTTGCACATGCAAATCGCTTCTACGATGATTACGCCACCCATGGAAGAGTAGTCTTTTAGTAATCGATCTATCTTCTACCCTCTTCATTTAATTATTTTGAATCAATGAGTTAATGTAATTCACATAATATGATCCATGAATTGTGTTTTTAAATTACAAGAAACTAAGCAAGCAATTGAACAATTAACACAAAAACACGTGAGGTTGAGATTTTGTGTAAATTGTGAGAGCGTAATCTTAATCGGTAATACAAGACCACACTGGATAAATTTGTAGAGTTCAAATATAATCCCTAAACACAATTCATTCTCATTTCCAGAATGGATATGTGCTCTAATTAACCACTGACCATAAGCTATCCTTAGAACAACAATCAAAGCAGGGTGCTACGATTGTGTGTTCTGAAGTTAGCCTAGGGTTTAAGTAATTTCATCTTTGTGGTTAAGTTAACTCTCGTAGGGTTTTAGGGATAAAAAATTAGGGGATCATAATTAATTTGATATTGATTTAATTGATAATGATTAATAAGTGAATGAAGAGGTAGAGTTAGATCGATTACGCCTTTTAAAATAGATTTCTAAAAAAACATCTTCTTGTTGTGTCATTTTAATCGAAATTCATTTCAAAACTAAAAACAAAAAAAATATACAATCTTCTTCCAGAAAACTTCTTCTAGATTCATAAACTATAAAAAAACCCAAATCCTTTAAAGTAGTGTTTTTATTTTATTCTCTTATTTTAATTTTAGAATACCTTTAATAAGTTGTTAAATTCACTTCCTCCTTTGAGAGACGACCTTGGTCAGCCACTCTACTGCACCTAAGTACCCCAAAATCACATTAATCATTTGAAGGCGCCCACGACAACGCTCTTTCACTGAACATATACCATATTTATCTATTTACCCAAAACTTCAATTGTGTCATAAAATTGTGAAAAATTCACCATTTGCTAATTTCAACGTGATGATTCTAAATTTGAAGTCCTTTTTATGAAATCAATTTCCTATATATAAGAAATATAATTTTTAAATAAAACACTTAGTGTATTTTAAAACCATGCATTTGATGTAAAAAATCTAAATACCCTTTAGTAAATCTTATTTTTATTTTAAGACATATGTGGGTAATTATATTATCATTCTTGAGCAATATACATTAATAATAATTATTTATTATATTATTACCAAATGATTTTATATATTTTATTGGACACTTGTATTTATAATATTGATATTACTATTATAATTGTATTATTATCACAGTCAGATTCCAACGACCATCTTACCCTTCCAACAGTTATATTACCCCATATATATACACTTCATTCCAATACCTAGAATCATTTATGTCCCTCTCTTATTTCCCACACCATGTCAATTTCATTGGTTATTGATTTCTTCATAATAGTAATGTATCTTATATATTTGAATTTTTTTGAAGTATGATCCTCCAGAGTTCAATATTATGATGGTGTGCCCTATATTGTTATGTGTTTTGTAAAACTAGTTGATGTCGTTGTTGTGAATGTAATATTTTAGTGTATTGTATCATGATCATGTAATTAAAGGGCTTGTGATTATAATAAGATGTTTATTTATTATAGTTATGTCTTGGGCCTTACATTCTCACCCCTTAAATAATTTCATCCTCATAATTTGTGTTATATGTTAGTCCATAAACATATGAGGGTAATTCTTCATTATTTCCTCATTAGATTTCCATTTTGGTTTCTCTTGTGATTCCTCCAAAGTACTTTCACTAGATGAGTTGTTTGATTCCGCTACACTTTCTCTATATTATCAAGAATATGGGCATACCCTTCATTATAAGATAAGTTAGGTTCCAATACTCTTTCTTCTACAACCAGTACATGTGTTGGGTTCGACATACACTTCCTCAATGGCGAGACATTAAAGATTTCATGCAATTTAAAGAGGTTGGTGGGAATAACTAAACGGTAATCCATAATTCCGATTTTCTCTAAAATTTCAAAAGTCCCAATGTACCTTAGACTCAACTTCCCCTTCTTACTAAACCTTATATCCCCCTTCCATGATAATACTTTTAAGAAGACATGATCCCCTCACTTAGAATTCCAAGTCCTTCCTCTTATTATCACCACAACTTTTCTGTTTTCTTTGAACCATCTTGATATGATTCTAGATAGATCACACTTTCTTAGCTGTCCCTTCGATGAGTTTTGGACCAATTAGTTTCCTTTCTCCAAATTTATCTTAGTAGGTCAGAGTGTGACATTTTTCCTATACATGGTCTCGTATGGTTCCATTCATATATTCAATGAAAGTTATTATTGTATGAAAAATCCACCAAAGATAGATATTGATCACATGTTCCCGTGAAGTCTACTGAGCATTATCTTAACATGTTCTTTAATGTTTGGATAGTCCTTTCAAATTGTCCATCTGTTTGAGGATGATATTGATATGCGATGCTCAAATGTATCTCATTGTTCAAATCCTTTTGAAGACTCCTTCCAAATTTTGATGTGAAATGAGGGTCACGATCTGATACAATTGATAGAGGTGCACCATGAAGTCTAAAAACATCATTGATATAGAGTAATGAAAGTCTCTCAAGGGGAAGGTCCTCCCCTATTTCTAAAAAATGTGCAGACTTGGTAAGATAATCCACAATAACCCATATAGAAACATTTCTCTTAGATGTCTTGGGAATTCCAATAACGAAGTCCTTTGTAATATTATCCCACTTTCACATTGGTATATAGATAGGTTGCATGACAGCCTTAGGATTTCGTATCTCTACTTTTACTTATTGAAACACCAAGCTTCTTGACACATAGTCAACAATTTTCCGCTTCATGTTGTCCCACTAGAAATGTTCTCTTAAATCCATATACATCTTAGTACCATTAGACTGTATAGAGAAGTTTGAGTTATGAGCTTTATCTAGCGATTACCACTTTAGCTTAGGTATCGATGAAACACAATCTCTTTCCAAACCTCAAAACCCAATCTCCATAAATTAAGTCCTTAAGTCTTCCATCATTCATTGCATTAATCCTCTTTTATAGATCCTCGACATCTTGTTAGGACATCTTTATCTTCTCCAGCAAAGATGGTTGAGAAATCACTTGTAAAAGGGTTGATGTTTCTCCTTCCCTAATAATTTCCATATCCAACTTTATTCCATGAATATCAGATCCTTTTCTATCCTCATCGTGAACAAATTTACATGATCATTCCCTCTCAATGCATCAACATCATTGTTTTCCTTCCCAGGGTGATAGAGTATCGTGCGATCATAGTTCTTGAGTAATTCTAACCATTACATTTGTCTCATGTTTAGATTTTTCTGTGTAAATATACACTTAAAATTATTGTGATCCGTATATACGTCACATCCTTCACCAGAGGGATGTCATCTCTATATTTTCATGGGAAATGATTAAAACTACCAACTCAAGATTATGAGTTGACACCAATATAAAAATAGGGTTTTATTTTGTTTTTTGGTTTTTAGCATCGTTGTTTAGTCCACATTATTATAAGCGATGTAGTAAATATATTTTTAACATCAGTTTTTAAAATCGGCATTAAATCATTATATCAAAAAAATTCAATACTTTTGACATTAGTTTTCTTATAACCAACATTGAAAGATGCTTTCAATGTTGTTTTTTAATAACTGGCGTCGCAATCCATTTTCAACGTCGTTTATAAAAAAATGATGTATCGTCTATAAAAAAACGATGTTGAAAGTTTATTTCAACATCGGTAATAAGAAAACCAATGTTGGAAGTATTGAATTTTTTAAATATTTACTCCCGTGGATGAAAATAAAATCAAGAAACTTAGAAAATTACAGAAACCATAAGAAATCAGGTTAATGAAGCTTCAACTTATTTTCCATCCTTTTTGCTGTGTCATTCAACTTTATTTTCTTTGGAAGAAAAATTTTATGAGGTATCCTAAGATGCGACTTATAAAGAATTTTAAAACTCGGATTGTGAATCTCATGCAATTTTTTTTCTTCATTATAAAGCAAAGATTTGTTAACAAGTACATCGATTAAGAAAATTAATAATAAATAAATGAAATAACGAGTTAATACTTGTAAATACCAAGATTAAATCACCGTTGAAGAACTTGTGAAAGGAAGATGTGAATTGAAGGAGGATTAGATCAGAAATGAGTAAATATGGAGTGTGAAAACTTATATTTGACCTTTTGAAAAGTTTTCTGCATCATTATAAATTTTAGGTGGGATTTGAAAATTGAAAGGCACGTTGTGAAAAAATTGGAACTTCATTTTTGCGTGTTCTGAAATTTTACTTTTAATGTTTATTTTAATAACCAATGTTAAACTCTCAGTCACAATAGTTTTAACATTGATTATTATATAACAGTTGTTAAAAGATGATTTTAAATGCCAGTTATTAAATAATCAATGTTAAAACCACCCCTGAAAAAGGTTTTCACATCGGTTGTAGAAATAACTGATATGAAAACATTTTTAATGTCGATTATTAAAAAACCAACAATAAAACTCTGGTGTGAAAGAAATTTTTTCTAATAGTGTAGAAAGTTTTGTTCATGGATCATTAATTACCTTGATGTATAAACAACAACTCTATCATTTTTCATAAGGACTCACCCTAATATTTTCTCCGATGCATCACTATATATAACAAATCCTTCCTTCCTTGATGGTAAACTTAATACAGGTGCATCGACCAATCTATTCTTCAGTTCGTCACAACTTTCTTCACATTCCTTTGCCCAGGTTAATTTGATCCCTTTACATGTTAACTTGGTTAACAAGATGGATAATCGGATTTTTTTGATTAAATCATTGATAGTAACCTGTTAAACCAAGGAAATAGTTAGGAAAATATTTTCGGGAGAGAAAAAGAAGGAACTAACACCAACACTGTAAATTACTATTGGATTTGTGTGTTACAACAGAAGAAAACCAAAGGAAGAGAAGGTATAAGGAAGGAGGAGAATCTCATCTGAAAAAGACCACTCTTCAGTAGATCCTGGAAACGACTTCCCAAAGCCGACACCTCCCTACTTGGAATACCAAGCATAAGATACAAAAATGATTCCCCCCTTCCTACCAGTTGTACCCCTCCATTTAATAGTCACCACGCACTCCCTAACAACCCAGCTAACACAACAACTAATACAAATGGAATGACAATACTGCCCCTAGGTAGTTTTTTCTTACCCACACATGAAAGCCCCACTTACTAACATTTCCTGCCCCCACACGACAACCCCACTTCCAAATATTTTTTACCCCACATAGTAGCCCCACTTCCTAATAATCCCCCCTCCTTGAAAGAAACCTTGTCCTTAAGGTGAAGAGGCCCAACACTTTCCTCATTCATGGGTATACAGATCCTTATTCCAAATGTTAAGTATGATTTTCGCCTCCAAGGTGGTTCACCCACAGGACTTGGCATCTTCAACATTGGAACAACAACCCCCTCCCATGGTTGAAAATACAGCACGTAGGCCAAATAAATGACCCCATGCATCCCCAATGAATCCAATATTCACCAAGATCCACACTTATCTAGTTAATATAGGCAGATAGTGTTTCCAATACAATTCTCCGTTGTAACCTTTAACACCATAATCTCATGATTCAACATCACCTATGAGTACTGCTATAAAAATTCTGGAAGGAACCTTGAGGCCAAACCTGAATCTTTCACTCCTTATCCAACTAAAAACACTGGTAAATGAAACCTCTCCCAAAATGCACATATAAACAGGCCTGAAAGCACCTGCTCCAAGACAGTTTGAAGGAGAAGAATCTTCTATGACAACCCTAAATCTAGTAAAGTTTTTCTGTCTCTTCTTATGGAAGTAACTCACTCAAAAAATAGAATTTAAATGCACAATAGCAGAAGAAATAAGGAGATACATAGAACAAGGCACCCTAGTTAAAGTTGTTTCTTTAACTTCCCAAGTGGATGCAACTTTTAGACCAGGATTGCAAAAATAAATGTTAGGAACAAGGACCACAACCTAATATTCTTTTCCATGTATTTAATTTGATGTACTTCCAACTATTTTTTCATGCTCAAAACCTTCAAGCCATTCTTCATCCTTTTTAACAATCAATATTGTGTCAGTTCTAAGATTTGCCTTAGTGCCAAAACATTCACTAAATTTTGGAAGGCAATAGTGTTGTCCATATTCATATTGTGGAAAGTCATATGAATGTGGAAAAGAAATATTCATAGAACGAACCCAGAAAACACAATTTTCCCTTTCTAGGAGCCAGAGTGAAGCAACAACATGGGGAAATAACTGTCTGCCCGCGTTGTTTTTTACTACAACAACCATTGGTCTTACGGCTTGCCAAACATAAGGCTTAAAACTTCCTTTAACAACACTATTCATATAGCACAGTTGGAGAACAATAACAGCAGGTCCTTGGTCACTCACACTAACACCTCTATTACTCACAAAAAAATAAAATTGTATGCTAACTATAAACGCTACAATTACCCCCAATGTGGACACTGGGAAGCAAGGAGAATAACCAAAATCATAAATCAACGACAATGTTGTTCCCAGCCCCTTGGATACCCTCGTCATTTGAGGGTTCTGTATGCTATAAGTTGGTGGTATAATGTCTAATTCATGAGTACCCTTCACTGGAACAACCAGGGAATGCCATAATACCCGCACTTTGCACTATTGTTTCTGTCTGTTTACCGAACAACCCCATCTAGAGTCGCAAACATAAACCCCTACCATCGCCTTGGTATTTTCACCAATTATAGAACTAGGATCAAGACTGCATCTTTCCTGTGCAATTGGCGGATCTCCTAGACGCTCACAATCCACAACAAGAGGCTTAGAATTCATACCAAGAACTAATAACTCCTCTATGATTCCCCGCACTTGCCTCTTTTCAAACACCTGGAAGTAGAGTATCTTAAGGTACTAGTTCAAAATCCTCTTTGTATTCTTCTATAGCTCTTGTTTTTCGTAACTCACCACCTTCATCTTCTTCCCACTCCACCTAAATGGATACATTATCACAGAGAAAAGAAGGCATAATGATCTTCTCTGCTCCATTTTCCTTTGATGAACTCATAATAAAAAATACCTCACCTGGCTGTTTCAGACTGGATTTCAACTATTACTTCAACACTTCACTGTTGAACGTTTCCTGTCTAACTAGGAAACTCCTTAAGCTTACTAGCATTTATTTCATTGAAATGTGTTCCTCTTCTTCTTCTTCAACACTTTATTATAGTACTACACCAGAATCATGTCTGTCCTCATAAATTCTCTGTTTAATCTGACTAATCACCTTCTGGTTGTTCCCATTCTCCTCTAAAAGTAATGTATTTAGATGCTCCCAAGTCAAACTAGGTTTAGTATACTTCCATGACAGGAACCAATAAAGAACTGTATGATTCAAACTCAACTGTGCCCAATGTATTTTCATGTCTTCTGAAATTTGATGAAACTGGAAATATACTTAGCAATCCAACCTAAAGGAATCTCTCTTGAAAAATATGATAGCTCATCTCTTCTTGTCACACTTCTCATATCCGTCTACTAGTGTCTATGAGAACTACTGTTGATCCACTCCCATCCATGATCAAGGAGGAATGTTACTTTTTTCACCTTGCTTCATTTGACTAATGCGAATAGCTTCACTATAACTAAGAAGCTATGATCAACCTTGTAATGAATGTAAACCAGTACCTCTGCAGCTAAAACGTTCCGTTCAAGGTTCGTAGCCATGGTCATGACTCACAACAACACAATATTTTTCTTATCTTTTTCCCTTTTTTCCAGAAATCTATCGCATTCATCTACTCCAACAACTTAGATCAAAGCATCCTATCTCGGTGATCAACTCTATTCAGAGATTTTTATTCCCCAGTAGTGATGATCTCACTACTGTGATCATCTCTCCCCATGCAAGGTTTCCACATTTTTGATTCCATCACACAACATATCACTCAGCAAGAAGTAGGTAGAGGAGATAGAAAACCTACACAGTTAAATTATTTTTTTTCAGCAGTGTTGTGACTTCTCCAACCTTTCTAAGAACGCCTACTTGTATTCATGGAACTCGACTCAGCAGTTTCCAAGGTGCAACGACTTCTTTTCAACACCCGACCTGTAGTGTATGTCCTCTTAGCATGCACATTCCCCAAATTTGACTTTCCCAAAAATCTATACCCAGGCGTATGAGTTTCCCTACATCGATCACTGTTCTCTAGCTGCAATCGACTCCCTAGAAGAGTCACCAATTGTTAGGATAACATTCACAAGAGAAAAAAAAGAAGGAACTAACTGTAGCACTGTATATTACTATTGGATCCATGAGTTACAACAAAAGAAAAATAGAAGAAAGATAAGGTAAAAGAAAGGAGAAGAATCTCAGTCCAAGAATACCACTCTCTGGTAGAGCCTGACATCGACTTCCAAAATCCAGCACCTCCCTACCTGGAATACCAAGAAAAAGATACAAAAATGATTCCCCTTTCCTGCTAGTCGGACCCCTCCATTTAATAGTCATCACCCACTCCCTAACAACTCCATCTAACATAACAACTAATACAAATGGAACGAAAATATTATTGTTAGACAGTTATTTCTTATCCACACACAACAACCCCACTTCCTAACATTTCCTACCCCTACACGACAACCCAACTTCCTAAAAGAAACTATGTATCTTAGTTATAATCATTGATTTGGGCCGTTCTTTTTCTGCCTTGACCTTTGAAGGGTCAACAAATATTCTATCCTTGAAGATAATATGTTTAAGAAAAGAAACTTCTCAGAGCCAAAATTTATAATTACTAAATTTCCCATATAACTAATTTTCTCCATGAGTCTCAACAACAATTCACAAATTATTATCATTATCTTCATAGATTTTAGAGTATATGAAGATATCATCAATAAACACCACCAAAAATTTATCAAGATAATTCTTCAAAACTCTATTCATCAAATCCATGAACATCAAGGGTGAATTAATTAACCCTAATGGAATTACTGTAAACTCATAATTTTCATACCTTATATGAAATTATGTCACTGGTACATCATCATCCACCACTCTTAATTGATTATAATATGAATGAAGATCGATCTTTGACAAGTATTGAGCAATTTAACGTTGATCAATCAAGTCATTAATGCATGGTAAAAGATACATGTCCTTTAGAATAGTGACATCAATTTCTCTATAATTGACGCACAACCTCATAGACCCATATTTTTTATAAATAGGACAGGGGCTCCCTAAGGTGAAACAATAGGTCGTATGAATCCCTTATTACTCAAATCTTGTAGTTGTTTCTTTAACTCCACCAATTTCCCTGGGGCTATTCTATAAAGAGGCTTAATTATAGGTTTTTCATCAGGGACGAGTTAAATTGAAAACTTAACTTCACGTTCAGGTGGATGTCTAGGTAATTCCTCAAGAAATACATCAATATATTTTTTCCACAATAGGCAGATCCTACATTCTTAAGATATCCTTCCTATCCATAGACTATGCATACTCTTCTTCTCCTCCTGGAATTTCATTAAGATAAACTATTGAATGAGGTTTAAGACAAAACTTAGATAAAGAAGTTTCTCCTCTAAAAACAAGGGATTCTATGCCTCCCTCACAAATTGTAATATCTTCCTCTTAGAATTATACTTTGAGAGCCAATCTATCCTAATAATTATGTCCAAGTCAATCAAAGGTATAATAATCAAGTTTTCAACCATAGAATCTCTATTCATCTTAATAGAATCTACCTAATATATCTTCATTGTAATAAGATTTTCACTAGGTGTTTTGTTTGATAACTCCTTCCTTAATCTGTTAGGGGTGATTCTATGTTCTTAACAAACATGCATGATATAAAAGAGTGCGTAGATTTAGAATCAAATAATGCATTGACTAACTTTGAGTTTGTAATCAAAGTACCTGGTATCATGCCATTCAAGAATTCAATTTCTTCTATAGTAATTTCATAAGCTCTTCCTTCCTCCCTTGTCCTCTTCCAAGGTAGATTCTCTTGATGTATGAGGCATTAATTGTAATAGTGCCTCATCTCTTTATCATTGAAGCATTGGACATTAGTGGCTTCTTTCTTGACTTAAAATTCATGATCTTGATATCCCATTTTCTCCATACATGTAGAAAACTCACATTACCTTTAAGAAAGTCCTAGGGTGTTTCTTCCCACAGTTATAGCAAGTTGGGAATTCCACCCTTCCTCTCTTTTCATTCTCCAATGTTCCCCATATGTGGTGCTCAACAATCCTCTTCTTCTCTTATTTTTATTTGAAAATAAATGTATTGGAGAACTTCTTCTCAGTTTTGATGATGCTTGACATTATATCATCATATATTGAAAATGCTTGAGATATTAATTCCTTACAAAGGCTTGGCTTTAGTCCATCAAATATGTGATCAATATTTCTTTTTGGATTGCATATGTAGTCCAAAACATGTATTGTTAACCTTGTAAAGTTAGCCTTATACTCAACAACATTTTCCTCTGTGTTTTGCCTTAAATTTTGGATTTTTTTCTATATCAACTCATTGCTCAAGAGAAAAACCTTAGTTGAATTCCCTTCCATACTTTCTATCTCCTTATTATTCTTAGTGTTTTGAAACAACGACCCTCATTGATCAGCATCTCCCCTTAGGGGATATATAACCACGAAATCCTTCTCTCTCTCACCACATCCCAAGGTGAGAAATATATTCTCTAGGGGATTCATCTATTGTTCAGTTACTAATGGATTAGTGGATTCATTAAAGGATGGAGGTTGTTGCGGTATGAATAGATCCAATATTGTTACACCAACAAGGTTATTGGTCATAACCTGAGTCAATTGACCTAATATTGTGATAATTTACTCATCTCTAACACCAACCTCATTAACATTCTCAGGAGGGAAATCCTTACATTGATTAAGGGGTACTAACATGGTTTCCATTCCTTCTATTAGGCGCTATTTTTAAATAAGGACATAAACTTAATTAGTTCATGACACCATGAGTATTGAATCACAGTATGCAATTTCTATGTTGGTAAAATATTCTAATTTTTTTTATTGAATATCCTCTAAGTTTATCATAATATTTGTGCTATTTAACTATATTATTCTAAATCTAGTTCTAAATGTTTCTACTAAACTTTCTCTGATACCAACTGTAACACTCCATATCTAGTAACATAAAGTCGATGGTTATTTTATTATATTGATACAACCCATGGCTCGAAGGCCTTGAAATATTTTCTATTTAGATAATCCTTCTTTTAACTGGGTTGAGAGGTAACCCTTACATGACCTGAAGGTCTAGAGTAAATGGATTGAAAACCCAGTGAAGCATACACATATTTTATATGTTGGAAGCTCGAGACACCCCCTAAACCCCTTGTTGTTGTCTACACCTTGATCACTGCCGAAGATACAATTGAAATTGTCCTTTCCCCATATATTGGTGAGTGAAGCCTAATCCCATTTGATGTTGCCTTGTCCTTCCTCATCCGCTCTAATTACTTCATTGGTAACTTGGCACCACTTCGTCTCATTCCTCCAGGCCAAGGATTCTCCTAGCTACACCACCCTAAATAGATGGTCTTGGAGGCCTAGTGACCCAAAGGCCCAAAACTGTGGCCCAAAATCCCAAATCATGTGAATAGTACCATTGTTACAGTACCCCGCTATAGTACATGCTATAGTACCCTACGAAAATACCTAGCATAATATACACACTATTATAGTGCTACAATACTACTATAGTAACACGATAATTCATTCCCGCCTGGATTTGATCTCAGGTTTTTAGATGTCGAATCACTGGGATTTACCACTCAGGTGCGCCTCCAACCGCTTCTATTGGTAAAAAATACATGTGATCACATTACACAAGATCTAATAGTTTAGAAGTCTCAGAATATTAGATACACACATGACTTAAAATACAATAAAAAAAATAATGAAACTTTATTATTGCTCCGGGCTTATACCTAGATCATTCATAGTACCCTTCTTGGTTTCTTGGGAAAAACTGGAAACAAAATAAAGTGGCGAGATCAAACTTTTAGTAAGGGGTAACATAAAATGAAAGATAACATGTCATAATCAAGGGAGTATACAATAAAAGGAAATAATTACATGGATAACAATAAATGAATTCATAATGATAAGATGCATAATGTCAGACATCTTAATCATACCATCAAGGTATCAACCAAAAAATCTTTACCATACTGTTATGGTTTTTTGCGAAGACATATTATATGATAGGAAATACATACACCAAATACCTCAAACTATTTTTTCTCATTAGGACTACCAATGCATTGAGAGACTATAATTATAGGCCCACTCATCACATAGTAAGTCCAACGCATCCATCCTATGAAATTTTTTGGCTAAAAATGTTGGAGTTGGTTCCCTAGAATCAACTTCTATGTACTTTATGATTAACTATCTTCATTATTTTGAATATTAATGAACTCATTATCACATCACGATTGTTCTTCTATGTGACATAGTTTGTGATAATATCTTAAGAGTAATTATCTTACATAAAGGTCATAATAGTTCCCCAATGTGATGAGAACCCAAAAGTTTCATGATAGTATTCTTAAATATATGTTCTATAGCCGAATGATATCATTTTATAGGAAAAAAATGAAATAGTCTCTCAGGGGTGGAGAATCACAGTATTTTGAGGCACATTCTAAAGGTGTAAGTCTTTGGTAATTTCCAGTACATTAGATCACGAGAACCCGATCTTCCAATAGAAAGTCAACATTTATATGTGTCATTAAATGTTCCTATTTATGGATGTGTGTATTTATCCTTAGACTTTAAGATTATTATTAATGAATATAATTAGTAACATACTTTGATGTATTAACGAAAACCATGACAACATATGCTCACAGTGAAGTAGGATATGTTGGGTGCATCATGAGTAATATTGCATTAATAAATAATTTGAGAAAGGATTTGTCCCATAAGTAGGAATATTTACCTCAATATTATGTCTCAAGAAGGCTCACTATAGTAGTTAACGATCGAATACACCACCTTGTTTACGGTTCTCAACTCGCTTCATTGACTACCTGCCCCCACATTGCTTCATGTGATAGGCCAATTCCCATATCCATTGGACCCATTCACTTGAGGTATGGATGGTTCTGTTTCTCCATTTCACCGATCAGATAACATTGAGTTCAATAAAACACTATTTTTGACCTTTGGTTGACTCTTGAAAAGAAGTGTACCACATTGTTGATTGTGAAAAGATAGACCCTTCCCTCACCTAAATGATTTGTTTTAGCGCCATAACCCCAACTACAAACTCCAATATGAATAACTTCAATAGCCCATCAACTAGATTAGTGTTCTGTACCTCGAGTCTGCCTTGAGTACAAGAAGCTCTTTCAAAACCGATTGAAGCATGATTGGAGAATTGAAAATTATACCTTCCATTCAGGACCCTTTGATGGGAATGAAACAACCTAAATAAATCCATGAACATGATGTTCTCTCATGACATCCCATCTTTTTATTACATAACTTTACATAACATTTTACAAATATATGATCTTTTAAGGGTTAGTGTCTTGAAAAAATGTACATAATACATGAAAAATTAAAATATTCTTATATTCAACTTGAAAGGATCCTTAAAGGTTCATAATAAGTACATTTATTTCATCTCATAACCTGGAGACATACATCAAAGGAAAGGGTGAGAATACTTCCTAGTAAGGGAAAAACAAGTGAAGCAGTTTACATGTGATCTTGATAAACATTGATAAGAACTTGAGAAATATCATTATGGAATGAAAAAGATAACATGAGGAATATAATAAATAAAACAACATGATTCATAACTTTTAAATGCAGTTAAAACATTTACTTTATACATTCATAAGCCTATCACCAATATTTTTCACCGAGGTGTCATAAAAATTACCAAGGTTACTCACTAAGGCATCGTAAAACATGTCATCTCCAGAGATTAAATTATTTACCCAATGCATCAGAGTGCTATTGGGGAACACCCTTCATATTTATTAAATAATATGAGACAAAAATATCATAATAAAACATTTCATAAATAACCTATGGATAATAAAAGAAACATGTTTCATTTCAAAATCATGGTGTTTTAAAAAGTGCTTAAAAACAAGATCCTTTTGTCATTTTAAACACACTAAAAAGGAAGACGAGTTTCATGTACGTTAATAACAAAATTAAATAGATCATTTTGACTTATATGTGAATAAAATTGGAGAATAAAGAGGTTTGAGTATTCACAAAAGAAAAGAAAATAATTTATTGATAAAAAGAGAGAAATTTTGAGATGAAAATCTGGCAGCATAACAGGTATGAAACTTGATTTTAGAAAACATTAAAAAGAGAGGGGACAAGAGTCTCCCATTCATAAAAGACTCTTAATACAGTAAAGGGATAAAACAAAATGGACCTAAGAACATAGTATGAAAATGTGAAAGGCATACCACATAAAAAAAACTTGAAAGGAAAAGAGAAGTTGATATTTCCCTTACCTTGAAGAGTAACTCCTAAAACTTGAATATTGAGACCTTGAGGTCTTGAGGATACCTTATGAGGACTAATTGGGAGGTAAAATTATCATAGCTTCATGGAGGATGAATTTTTAATGAAAGGAAACAAAAAAATGGGTGGGTATTTATAGCAAAAGAGAATGAGTTTTTTATTAATTTCCTTAGACACCTCATTAGTGGTATTTGAAAAACCATGGGCTTGCCCATGATATTTTCTCATGGTATTGGCCACTTGGAACACCTATTATCATATTTTAATCCCAAAGAGTCGACCGTCATTTTATATTAATTATTACATCATTAATGATGTCATTAAACATACTGAAAAACTCAAGTTGTATTTTTACTATTCATGAAAAACTAAAGTATTTTATAAAATTCTCATAAATTCATCATAACCTAATATCGACATTCTGATTTTAAAAAATGAAATTTATCATATCATAATAATTTTCTAAATATGATAAATTTAGCTTTTAACTATAAAAATACTTATTTATTAAAAATAATAGTGGACAAAAAATGCATAGTAAAATTTTTGACACTTGAAAAAAATAAAATTATTTTATCATTTTTAATTAAATAAGAGTGTTTTGATAATACTATTTCATATTAATTAAACCTTAGTTTAATATAATAATTTATATCTCGCTGAAAAATATAATTTTTACCAAAAAAATGAATTTATCAAATTCCATCTCAATTTTTAAGAAAAAATATTCTTAAAACAGAAATGATGAAATAAAAATTTTATTTAAACAAAAGGATTACATTTTAAGTAACTATGGTCTCGACATATAACCCCTTATAACACCTACAAACAACCTAAGAGAAAGGTGCGTGACGATGATAAAATCTTGGGGCGACTCAGATAACATCACTTGAGTGGTAATCTCCACTAACTTGAACTTCTCCTGTAGGTAATTTCATTCAAGCTTAACATGTTAAAGATATGATTGGGTTTGGTAAAGAGCGAAACCCAAAGACACTACCTACCTCCCAAGTTCTGAAAAATGGGGTTCGTATGACATGACTCTACTGGATGAGGTCATCAACTCTTCATTATGCATTAATTAACCATTATCATTTCTATTTATAAACAATAATAATAATGTTAAAAGTATAGTTTCGAACAGTCATATTGACCAATTGTCATATTGAACAATGATCATAATTGTCCAACGATCATATAATGGTCAAAACCGGATATTCATATTAAAATATACTCACTTAATTATTAATGAGATATAGTTTTGTTGTATAAAAAATAATATAACACATATTTTCAGGAAAAAATTATAATTCGAAAAGTTCATGTTGTTACATTCTTCCCCCTTAAGAAATTTAATCCCTAAAATTTCATCTTGTTCCCTCAGTTGAGAAAAGCTATGAGTACTTTTTTCTTGTTATCTCCTCTGGTTCCCACGTGGCTACTTCATATTTGTGGTTCCTTCACAACACTTTAATGAGGTGGGTAGTCTTATTGCGTAAAACCTTGTCTCTATGACCCAATATCTCCACTGGATGCTCTTCATAAGAGAGGTCATGTTCAAGTTGTACCACCTCAGGATTCAGTACATGTGAAGGGTCAGGTATGTACTTCCTCAAGAGAGATACATGGAAAACATCATGAACTTGAGCTAGAGTTGGAGGAAGTGCAAGCCGATAGGCCACTGCTCATATGCTATCAAGGATTTCATAGGGGCCAATGTACCTAGGGTCGAGATTCCCTTTCTTAATAAACCTCATGAATCTCTTCTAAGGTGAAATTTGAAGAAATACATTATCACCAGTATCAAAATCCAAGTCCCTTCAACAATTGTCAGTACAACTCTTCTGCTGACTCTGAGTAGCCTTTATGTGAAACCTTTATGTTTTGTTGGATGACATGAACCTTTTCTATCATATCTTACACAAGATTAGGCCCAAGAATATTTCTCTCACCAGCTTTATCCCAACAAGTAGGAGTTCTACATCGCTTCCCATATAGAGCTTCATAGAGTGCCATTTGAATGCTCGAATGGAAGCTATTGTTGTATAGAAATTAAACTAATGAGAGATGTTAATACCATCCACCTTTAAATTCCATGAATCATGTTCTCAGCATGTCCTCGAGTGTCTGAACAGTCCTTTCATATTGACCATCAGTTGAGGGTGATAGGCCATACTAAAATTCAATTTAGTATTCATAGCATGTTGAATAATTCTCCAAAATTTTTATGTAAACCTTGGATCATGATATGAAACGATATAAAGTGGTACCCCATACATCCTTACCACCTCCTTTATGTAAATCATGACAAGTTGATCAAGAGATAAATCTTCCTGAATAGAGATAAAATGGGTAGTCTTGGTGAGACGATCTACTATAACCCATATTGTATTGTTTCTTTTGGATTTTTTTGGGAGACCAGTGACAAAGTCCATAGTGATATTGTCCCACTTATATACTGGTATGGGTAGTGGTTGTAATAACCTGTTAGGAATTTGTCTCTCTGCCTTCACTTGTTGACACACTAGACACCCTGTAGTGTAGTTGGAAATATCCCTTTTCATGTTATCCCACCAATAATGATAACAAAGGTCCCTATACATTATTGTGCTTCCATGATGTATAGAGAAAGTAGAGCTATGAGCTTCATCCATCTGCTCCTTTATTTCTGGAATAGATAGAACACATAGACTTGTATGAAATTTCAGTACACCTTGATCAATATTGAACTCAAGAAACTTCCCATTCTTCATAGCCTCTAACTTCTTCTATAACAAAGGATCTTCTCTTTGATATTTCTTGATCTTCTCTAGTAATGACTTTTGAGAAATCATTTGGGATAAGGTTGATGATGTCTCTTCCCTTAAAATTCCCATGTATAGTTTTACTAGGTCTTTGATCAAAGGATATCTTTGAATCCTCATCATTTCCATCACAATAGAGTATTTCTTACTTAATGCATCAGTGACTTTGTTTTCTCTTCCGGGATGATAATGAATTGAACAATCACAGTCTTTAAGTAGTTCCAACCATCTTCTCTGTCTCATGTTCAATTCCTTTTGCGTGAAAATATACTTCAAACTTTGATGGTCTGTGTATTTATCACATCTCTCCCCATAAAGATAGTGCCTCCATATCTTCAGAGCAAAAACAACCGTAGCCAGCTCCAGATCATGCGTAGGATAGTTTTTTTCATGAGGTTTCAATTGTCGTAATTCACAAGCAATCACCTTGTCATTTTCAAGAGGACACACCCAATCCATTTAAGAGATGCATCACTAAAAATAACAAATCCTTATCCAATAGAGGGTAGATTTAACACAGGTATAGTATTCAATATCTTCTTCAGCTCTTGGAAACTTTCTTCACACTCCTTTATCTAGATGAACTTGACCCCCTTTTGAGTTAACTTGGTTAATGAATTAAAAATTTGTGAAAAGTTTTTCACAAACCTTCTATAATATCCCGCTAATCTAAGGAAACTGTGAACCTTAGTTATTATTATAGGCTGGGGCCACTCCTCCACAACCCTTGTCTTAGTAGGGTCAACTAAGATTCTTTAATTGGTTACAATGTTCCCCAAGAAAGAAACTTATCATTACCAAAATTCACATTTTTTAAACTTTCCAAAAATAATCTCATTCCTTAGAGTTTTCAATATAACCCTTAGATGATCCTCATTCTCCTTGGGACTTTTGGAATATATCATAATATTATCAATAAAAACTACCACAAAGTTATCCATGTAGTCCTTAAAGACTATTAATCAAATCCATAAAAATATCAAGAGCATTAGTCAAGCTAAAGGGCATAACAACAAACTCATAATACCGATATCTTGATCAAAAGGCGGTCTTTGGAATATCTTCTTTCTTCATCCTTAATTGATGACAACCAGATCAAAGATCAATCTTGGAGAAGAATTGAGCCCCATGAAGCTGGTCAAATAAATCATCAATTATTGGAAGAGGGTACTTATTCTTCACTGTGATCCCATTAAGTTCTCTATAATCATTTCATAATCGCATTAATTCATCCTTCTTCTTCATAAAGAGAACTGGTGCTCCCCAAGGGGACACACTTGGCCAGATAAACCCCTCCTCCAAAAGATCTTGGAGTTGCTTCTTTAATTCCTCTAGCTCCACATTTTCCATTCTACACGGTGTCTTTGAAATCGGCTTGGATCTAGATATAAGTTCAATGGAGAACTCTACCTCTCTTTCTGGGGGAGTCTAGGTAACTCCTCTGGAAATACATCAATGTATTACTGAATGATGGGGACATTCTATATTTATATAATTTCATTTCCTTCATATTCACTGATAATCTCCTTAAATAAGGATAGGAGTAGTGCTTCTGGACAAAGCTCAGATCGAGATATCTATCCTTTGAAAACAAATATAGGTTGTCCATTTAAAACCATTAATATTTCCTTGATTCTACAGTTGATCTTAGCATTATACTTTGAGATCCAATCCATCCCTAGTAAAATGTCAAATTCCAACATGGGAATGACTGCTAGATTTGTGATGAGATTGTGCTCTCCAAAGTGAATACTAGAGTTTTTATATATTATTGATGCTTGGATAATACCTTCCAGATTCATGACAGATAACTCTACTTCTAGCAGTTTAGGTATTGATTCTATATTAATTGCAAACTTGGAGGAAATAAAGGAATGCGTAGAACTAGAATCAAACAAAAGTACTTTCTAGCTTTGAGAGAATAATGAGAGTACCTTCCACCACATCTTTTGGAGCTTTAACTTCAGTTGCAATAGAAAAATCATGACCTTACTCCCTTGGCCTATGTTGAGGTTGATGGTGATTCCCCTCCATTAACTTCGGATTTGGACAGTGATTGGAAAAGTGTCCAAGCTGTCCACACTTAAAGCATTGGACTTAAGGTAGGGCCTGCCTCATCTTCCCTTTATCATTAGTGTTGAGAAGTTGAGGCTTTACCTCAATACGACCATTTCAAGCAATATACCATTCACTTCCACACTTGTAACATTTCCCACTCCCAAGAAAGTAGTTCCCTAAATGCTTCTTCCCACATTTATTTCATGGGGGAAGTTTCACTTGGTTTACTTCTCTTCCTTGGTCAAATCTCCTCCCCAAGCTTGGATTCAAAGATCTATTCATTTCATTCAATTTGGGAGACCACTGCATCTCATCGAACTACAGTTCAAATTTTATAGCACTCCTCACAATCTCCTCATAGTTGTCATAATCTTGGTTGGAAATATTCTTTTGTAGATGAGGTCTTAGTCCACCAAAGAATCTATTAACCTTCCCATTAAGATCCATGAAAAAGATAGAGGTGTAATGGGAAATTCTTGTGAAGTTCATCTCATAGCTTCCCACATATTCATTTTCCTTCTGTTTCAGCTCTAGGAATTCCTTCTCCATTTTAGTTCACATTGAACGATGAAAATATTTTTTTTAAAAAGGTTCCCCTGAACTCGTCCCACTCCATAGCTTCAGCCTCCCCTCTTAGCTCTGTATTTTTGATAGGCACCCACCACTGATCATATTCTCCCTCTAAGTGGTAAATAACCAAGGTTAATTTCTATTGTTCTGAACAACGGAGTACAGAAAATATCTTTTTGATAGAGCTTATCCACTTTTCCACAATCAATGGGTCAGTAGATCCACTAAAATATGGTGTTCGTTGATGTATAAAGGACTCAACAGAAATTTTTTCCCTTTGGCGAGAATCCTGTATCTCGGCTTGATTCAAGTTATTTCCTATAACTCGAGTTAGTTGATTCATCATTCTCATGAAGGTTTCCATTCCGGATTCCATTGGAAGGTCGTCAGCGCCTGGTCCATTTTGCTCACCATTTACACGGTTTCTCCTATTTCCCACCATTTTCTAAAATAAGAAAATCTTAGTGAGAAACATGTTTCATTTAATAATATTATAATTCCAATGGAACTTTTATGTCATATAACATCATGATTAAACATGTTATTCATTAAAAACAACTATTTTTTCTATAAATCCTCCAAAATGATTCATAAAAATCTTGTGATTAACTAAACATATCCCACAAGAGTATCAAACCAAAAGTGAAACAATACCCATTTTTGTGCACCAGTTCCCGTTTGAGTTTAGCTCAAAACAGTGTTTTCATGTTTTAGCCCTGGATACATCTATGGTAGAGCTGCATCCACTTGTTCGTATTCAAACATGGATTTATTTGTTTAGAAACTACTTAATTAATATTTCACCAAAATATCAGAAATTTTTCCTATATTTAAACTTGTCCCTAAGGTTCTTCCTAAAGTTTTCAAATCGCAATTTCCAAAAATAACTAAACCATCCTTTGATACCAACTATGACATCCTGCCTTTTTATTACATAACTTTACATATCATTTTACAAATAGACGATCTTTTAAGGATTATTATCTTGGAAAAAGTTACATAATATATGAAAACTTAAAACATTATTCTATTCCATTGAAAGGATTATTTGAGGTTCTTAATAATTACATTTTTTTCATCTCATAACCTAAGGACATAAATCAAAGGAAATGGTGACCATAAGACTCAGTAAGGGAAAAACAAGTGAAACAATTTACATGTGATACTCAACAGTCTATAAAGGAGGTCTTACAATCCTCTGACTGGGATTTTCCTGATATCATTATGCAAGCTATTGGGAATTATACTTTTTCTTCTGCTGGTGATTTCCTTGTCTGGGAGCCTTCTCCCAATGGAATCCTGGATTCTAAAAAGTTTTATAAGCATAATTTCTCTGATCCTGAATCTATTTATTCTTGGGAGAATCACTTCAATAAACCCTACATCAACCCTTCAAGACTCATCCTTATTTGGCTCATTGCGCACAATAGATTACCCACGGAATCTTGCCTACAAACTTTTGGCATCTCTCTTTGTTCCAAATGTCGTCTGTGTAACCAACATAGGGAAGATGCAAATCATATCTTTCTATCTTGTGCGACGGCCTCTGCTCTTTGGAAGTACATCTTTGATCTTTTTAATTGCAGAATACCCATTACTGATTCTATTTACTTGTTTTTAATGCACTGTACTAGACATGATGCCTCTCTGCAGGTCAAAAATATTTTTCTGGCGGCAGTGGCAGAACTTCTACATGAACTCTGGTATGTTAGAAATGATATTATTCACAATAATCACTCATTCCATATTAATGCAGGGAAGTCTTGAATCCTCCTTGCGATTCATGAAGCAGCCTCAATTCAAAAAGACTATTGCAACAACTCGGTTGGTGACCTTATGATCCTTCGTCATCTTCACGTTCTTGGTATCTTCCCAAAGCCAAAATGCCTCTTTAAAGTTTTTTGGCAATCTCCGATGCCAGGATGGATCAAAGTGAATGTTGACGGAGCCTCCAAAGGCAACCCTGGTCCTGCCAGTTGTGGTTCTATCTTCAGGGACTCAACTGGGCAATGTCAAGGTTGTTTCTATGTTGGTTGTGGTCACTCTTCATCTCTGGAGGCGGAAATGCTCGGAGTTATTCATGCTGTTGACTTCACTCTTCAAAGAGGTTGGAGAAAGCTTTGGATTGAAAGTGATTCAACCACCATCATACATGCCATCTGGAGTGGCAACATTCATCTATCCTAGTCGCTCACTGCTCTCTGGATGAACTGTCTCAATTTACTCTGTGGGATCGATTTTATAGCTACTCATGCCTATCGTCAAGCAAATGCCATTGCTGATGCTCTAGCCAACAAAGGTATCCATCAAAGCATGACTTGGATGGACTCTATTCCCTCTGATTTATTTTATCTTTTGGATAGAGATTGTAAAAAAATCCCTTCCTTTCGCTTCTTGTAATCTCTCATTTGCTTATCAATAATTTTTTTCTTTGATCCTTGACCAAAGCTTCACCGCTAAAAAAAAAATTGATAAGAACTTGAGGAATATCATTATGGAATAAAAAATATAACATGAGGAATATTATAAATAAAATAACATGATTCATAACTTGGAAATGTGGCTACAACATTTACTTTAGACATTCATAATTATACCACCAAGGTTTGTCATCGAGGTGTCATAAAAATTACCAATATTATTCACCAAGGTATCATAAAACATGCCATCTATAGAGATTAAATTCTTTATCCAATACATTGGAGCTCTATCAGGAATCACCCTTAATATTTATTAATTAAGTTGATCCAAAAACATCATAATAAAACATTTCATAAATAACCCATGTAGAATAAAAGAAATGAGTTTCATTTGAAAATCACGGTGTTTTAGAAAGTGCTTAAAAACAAGATCCTTTTGTCATTTTAAACACATGGAAAATGAAGGAATGTTTCATGTATGTTAATACCATAATTAAATAGATCATTTTTAAATCTATTTGAATACCCCTGGAGAATAAATTGGTTTGGGTATTCACAAAAGAAAATAAAATATTTTCTTAATAAAAAGAGAGAAAATTTGAGATGAAAATTCAACATAACGGGTATGAAACATGGTTTTAGAAAACATTAAAAATAGATGGGAAAATGGTATAAAATTAATAAAAGTCTCTTAATACATTAAATGGATAGAATTAATAAAAAAATATAGAATGGAAATTTGAAAGACATACCACATAAAAAGGAAACTTGAAAGGAAAAGAGAAGTTGATATTTCCCTTACCTTGAAGAGTTACTCCTAAAACTCAATGATTGAGACATTGGGGGATTGAGGACAATATTATAGGACTACTTGGGAAATAAAAATATCAGATATTTGTGGAGGATGAATTTTTAATTAAATTTAATGATGAAATGGGTGGGTATTTATAGCAAAAAAGAGAGTTTTTTATTAATTTCGTTGGACACCTCAGTAGTGGTATTTGTAAAACCATGAGATTTCCCATGGTATTTATCCATGGTATTGACCACTTGGGAAAAATATTATCATATTTTAAACCAAAATATTTGACCATCATTTTATATTAATTATTACATCATTAATGATGCCATTAAACATACCGAAAAACTTAAACTGTATTTCTACTATTCACGAAAAACTAAAGTATTTTATAAAATTCTCAGAAATTCACCATAGCCTAATATCAAAGTTATAATTTCAAAAATAACATTTATTTTATCATAATAAGTCTCTAAATATGAGAAATTTAACTTTTAACTATAAAAATACTTATTTATTAAAAACAACAGTGGACAAAAAATGCATAGTAAAATTTTTGACACTTGAAAAAAAAAATTATTTTATCATTTGTAATAAAATAAGAGTGTTTTTATAATACTATATCGTATTAAGAAAACCTTATTTTAATATAATAATTTATATCTCTATGAAAAGTACAATTTTTACCCGAAAAAATCAATTTATCAAATTCCATCTCAATATTTAAGCCAAACAATTCTTAAAATGGAAATAATGAAATAAAAAATTTATTTAAACAAAGGGATTACATTTTAAGTAATTAGGGATTTGAAACACAACCCCTTATAACACCCGTATACGACCTAAAGGTAATATGTGCGATAGTGATAGACTTTTGGGGGGGCTTGGATAACATCACCCGAGTGGTAATATCCACTAACTTGAACTTCTCCTGTAGGTGATTTCATTCAAGCTTAACACATTGAAGCTCATATTGAGATAGGTCAAGAGCGAATCCCAAAGATTCTACATCCCTCCCAAGTTCTGACAAATGGGTTTTATACGACATGACTCTACTGGATGAGATCATCAACTCTTCTTTCTGCATTAATTAACCATTATCATTTCAATTTATAAACAATAATCATAACGTTAAGAGAATAGTTTCCAACAATCATATTGACCAACGTTCATATTGAACAATGATCATAATTGACCAAAGGTCATATAATGGTCGAAACTTGATGGTCACATTAGAATATAATTACTTCATTATTAATGAGATATAGTTTTGTTGTGTACAAAATAATATAACACATATTTTTTGGAAACAATTATCATTCGAAAAGTTCGGGTCTCTACATCTGTGGGTTGGTTCATTTCTAGAAATTCAAAGAAAGAGACATCGAACACATAGGTTGATAACACTAGCATGCAACCTTCTTGATTAGAGATATCGTGATAAAAGGATTATATTATATAGTAAGCATATGTATGAGGTTGTATGTCATTACGACATTAACTTCTTTCTATACTGGAACCTTATCATATTACTATATGATAACCTTGTACTTTGGGCATCTCCACCTAATTCCACTGCGAAAGAGACCTATAGTGTGCACACTAAGTGTATCCAGAACCTTGGTTAAATATTAAATATTATTTATTATTTAACATGTTAAATAAATATTATTCTCATGCGTGGTTTAATAATTATTCGTGATTATCTTGATCACATATATTCATTCATTAGTCATTCGAGAGAATATTTGTGATCATAATATTTAATAAATATTTATTTGATATTTAGTTAATACAATATTTATTTATTTAGAAGGAAACACGATCTTGAGATCTCATTTTCAGCGATGAAGATGGCTACTAGGTTTTCCTTCTTTCTATGGCTATATTTCACTTTTTACGTTTTGATTTGATTTTCGGTGGGAAACCTCCACCAATGGCTCGACCTAAGGGTGCTTTGGTAGGATCTAAAGATGATTGTGACTAGAAAAGAGTCAGGATCTCATTATGTGAGGATGATAAGAAGTTCTCTTCCTTGAATAATACCTCCCTAGCTCGGTCTGTACTTATTAGATCTTCTTCTAGAGAGGCGATTTCAAAAAATCTAGATGAAGGTAATTCTTCTGTTACTCAAGGATTTTCTCATCATCTCACAATACTGATCCAAGACAAAATTTTAAAAGGGAGATACTTCTCGAGTGATTGCGATATGAGATGTGGGCTCAGAGACACTCTATTAGTGTCATCACTCTATCACTGGGCATGTTGTTCTTCTAAAGGAATAAAAGCCATGGAAATTGGAGGACTTGGTAATTAAACCATCCTAAACCCAAGGATTTTATAACTGGAACTTTATTCCAGTGGGGGTGTGGATTCTACCACATCCTCTTTTCGAATTTAGACTCAAAGAAGAAGGCATGAGGATTTGGTTCGGTGACTTTGAAACCAAGAGATTTTTGTATCTAGGAATGGAATCCCAACTTCAACCCCTTTGAGTAAAGAAAATCCTTTTTGAAAGTCTGGGTTATACTTTTAGGTTTTAATTGGATATATTGGAATCTAAGGATTATATTTTATATTTCTTTCTCATTCAGAGTGCCAATCAAAATGGATAAAATAACTGAATAAGCTAGCTTTTGGTATTTTTCTTAAGTACTAGTTTTGGCAAGATTGAGTTCTATTCTAACAAAGAAGGTGGTGTTATCCACCCAAAATGATGATTTGAATATTCATGTGGAATATGAAAACTTATCTTCCTTCTACCCTGTTTATAATGAAATTGGACATGATAATATTTCATGTAGGAAGACTCTATGTTGCTTGGCCTCTCTCTCTAGTGGATATGATGCCTCTACCTGTAAGAGAGAAATGCCCAAGCAGAACCAAAGGTTTGATGTTGTTGAGCCTAATCATAATTGGAATGCTAGGAATAAGAAAGCGTAATGACCCAATGTTCTATCAATGGAAATTACCTTCTTATAATTATTTCATATAGCATAATCACATAAAATCACATTAAGAACACAATAAAAACATTATAAATGACGAGTTAATGAAATAAAAGGTATTTCTAGAAGTTAAGGAACATATACCGATGAAATATTTTCTTGACCTTTGGAACGGTAATGTGACCCTTATGAATAGTAAACTGACCAATGTAATAGTAACCTCACCAATCAAAGGATAAATAAAATTTATCCATCTTATAAGTGATAATATGATATAATTATATCATAGTTTAAGTAAATAAAATATCTTAAAAATTATTAATTATGTGTTGATATTTTTGTAAGTCATCAATATTTAATTACAATTTTATGAATAATTAAATAATTTAAAAGAAAAATTATTTTCATAAAATGTATTCATAAATTAGTATTTTTATGTCTTATTATTATATGATAATTTTATAAGACCTTAGTTAATTTTTCAAAGTGTTATAAAATCAATTATAATTTTAAACTATGTATTCTCAAGTAAATTATAATTTTAATTAAAAATTAAATTTATCATATTTAGAAATTTATTTTCATAAAATGGAGTTCATTTTTTAATTATACATGTCAAAAAATAGTTAGGGTAAAGTTTTGAGATTTTTTTGAAATACTTGAATTTTTGGTGAATAGTGGTATACAGTAATTTATGCTATATATACATTATATGTTAAATACACTATTAATTAAGTCATGACTGATTTGATCACCATTGGTTAGAACTCAAATGTTCTAATTAATGTTTTTATTCTCCAAAATTAGAACTATTTCTTGTCTTGAGCAAAATAATAGACTAATGAACTAAATATTGAGAAAACAACCCTCTCCTCCACTATAAATACCACCCCTCACCACCACTTAGTCTCACACCTCTAAAACCTTGTGTCTTGTCCAAATTCTATTAAAATATCTTTCCAAGCCCCTTACCTATATCCAAGATCTCTTGGTCTCACCAAAAGACTAAAACCTCTTCCCTAAGGAGGCTCTCAAGGAGGATAAATTAAAGTGGTAAATTTCTCTTTATGTTTCTTTTATTTTCTTTTCAAGATCTTTTTATTTATTTTTCTCTCCTACCCTGCACTCATGAAAATGGGTTGATAACATCAGTGTATTACATATACTGTAATGTTGTTATACTTATATAATAATTCATCATCATATCTTCTTCCCCCTCCTTTTATACTAAAAATGAAAACATCATTTAAGAAGTGTTAATTTATCACATTCAAGGACAACACAATTTTCAATTTCCTTTACCTTCTTAAAGGGCTGGTCATGAAACCGTTTTTATGGTTGAACAAAATTATAATATATCTATTATATATTATTTAAGTTTCTGGAATCATTTTGTATACATGATATTAATTTATAAAACAAAATGAGTTCGTTGTGATAAAAAAACCACCAGTTAATCCAAACGGTTATCATTAAAATTTTATCTAACGATTCATCCTCATCCCATATAATCAAATGAATTGTATAACCATTTTATCTTTTGGAATTTCATTAATATAATATAATTACACTTTTGGAAAACCATTCCCATTTTACATGAACTTCCATACTCTTATTCAAGAAAATTAATCATGAAAACTAAGAAAACGATTACTCGTGAACGATGAAATTGAACACTATAAATCATAAAGAAGTTAATAAAAGAACTTAATAAAATTATACTAAATAAATTAAATGTAGAAAAGGTTCTGGAATTATTTATTAATGAATCTAATTTGATTATCTAGGACATTAAAATCAAGTGAATAACACATTCAGACTTAAGATAAGGGACTCTACCCGAACCTCCATTATTCCTTTGGGTTATTCTTACTCTCTTTTTAACCAAATGAAATTATATATTATTTTCATTTACGTATTATAAATTCTATTTATATGTTCCAAACTCATGTATCAAGATCCATTCCTCTTTATTTTTTGGGGATATACATGTTTTTAAAAGGTTCCCTACTTAATTCTTCCTGATAAGAAAGCCCGATTTAAGGGAACTTACCATATTCTTACTCATTTTAAAGTGAATTCTATAATATATTTTGAGCCACCATGTCTTTTATAAAATAAATCTTTTTGTTATGAAAACCTTATGGGTTCACTTCTGGTTTTAAATAGATGATTATGCCATATTATTTTTTAAAAGATCTTTAATATTTTCCTTAAAACACACTAAAATATTTTAAATCTAAATATTCTTAAATACTCTTTTTACATGTTGTCACCTCAGTTTGACATCACTTATCATGATATATGCCAATTTTACCTTATTAATGTCCATGTACGTTTTAATTCCTTTCTTTCATAGACCCCATTGTGACATTCCTTTATGTTATGCCTTTTGACAAGATAATGATACCCAATTATTACCATGGGTAACCCTTATTTTTATGATTGATTCCTTATGTATGATTCTTCATGTGGAACACATATTCATGAACTTGTTATGATAGTTGCATCTAGATAGAGCTCTAATTAATTGAGTAATGTTTAGTCTCATGAGACGTCATGTGAAACGGTCTTGGCATTTAGCATTGACTCATGTTACATGTGCAACGATCTTGGTGGTTAGCCTTGACTCGTTCTCCTATATGTGCAATGAGATTTGAATCATGCTAAAGTCATGTTTTATGTTGCCACCATATTACTATGACTCCCTGATTATATGATCCCATGTTCTAAATATTATTATTCCTTATGTTCAATCATGTTCCATGCCTTTCAATATCAGTATGCTATTCCTTATAACCCATGTGCTAAGCTTTATTTTCATGTTTATTCCCTTACTGGGATTTTTAGATCATCCCTTTATTCATGTTATCCCCATGTTATTCTATTCAGATGTATGAGCACAATGGAAGTTAGGAGATCATTATGGAGATTAAATAAAAGATGTTTAACTATGCACTAAATCTTCCAAGACACTAGAATTTACGATCCTTAACTTGTAATTTGATGTTTATTTATGCTTAAAATCATGTAATAATATGTGTAAAAGGATAGGGTCACTATAGTTGGTATTAGAGGAAGGTCTAGTTATTTTTTGGAGATTAGGAATAAAGAACTTTAGTAAGAATCCCAGGGATAAGACTAAGTCTAAGAAAACATCCCTATATTTTGGTAATTATAGAGTAAGTGGTTTATCAAGAAAATATATCCCTGTATGGATATTACAAGTGGATGTGGTTCTGGCATAGATGTACATAGGTGTAACAACTCCAACAAGGTGTTATAATCCCGACTCAGGGTAACCTGATACAGGACAATGAGCCTTACTGCACACCTGGTTTGACACTCCCAGGAGATATGCTTTGGTAATTCATAATCTCACTATGAAACATTATTAAGGGAATAAAAAAAAGACCATAAGAATATATGTTAGGAAATAGATCATGAATAATCTATATTTAAACCTAGGGAATCACAAGTTAGGATATACTTTTCCTTTACAAGTTTATGATTTTATGTTTAAAGTTTCTTTTTATGCCCATTAGATAAGTATTCAATCCCCCTAATTGCACTTTATTTTTGTTAGTTAATGGTGAGAAATAGAAGAACACATTCCAACAATCAATGTGATAGAAAATGTGATTATTTCCCTAATGATATTCCAAATATGATGTGAATGGGTGCTCAAAACTTTATGACAGTACTGGCTTAACTAGCTCAAGTTATGAATAATAACTTGAATAGTGTGGAACACCCTTCTTATCCAAGGAAAGAGGAAGTTGTCATAGAATCCTTCATGCGGCAAAAGCCTCCCATGTTTAGTGGACCTTCTGATCCCCTCCTTGTGGAATAGTGGATTAACTCCATTGAAAATATATTTTTTATCCTCCAGTGCTCTGAAGAAGAGAAAGTTGTAAAGACGATCTAATGTTTTTATGGGGAAGATGATCAGTGGTGAGAACTGATCAAAAATAAGAAGTCCAAGGAGGAAATTGATTCAATGTATTGGGTGAAATTCAAGAATTTTTTTTTCAATAAACATTTTCCCTGAACCCTCCATCTCAAGATGGAAAGAGAGTTCCTCAGAATTAAGCATATGGGAGATGAGTCTATTGGGGTGTATGAAGAAAACTTTACAAGGCTTGCAATATACGCATCCTAATTTTTTATAAACATTGAAATCAAGGTGGATCGCTTCTTTAGCGGACTAAAGCCAAGTATATAAAAAATGTTGGTGATTCGAGACTTCAATAGTTATGAGGCGATTGTCCATTGTTCCCTCAAGGTTGAAATAGAGATTAGAGAATCTCAGTGGTCTCATGGGCCCAATGATAAAAAGAGGAAAATGGAGTCTAATATGGGTGGTTCAACAAATAAATCCCATGATGAAAAGAAGACTAAACATACCATGTGTCAAAATTGTGGGAAGAAGCATCATGGGAACCGTCTAAAGGGAACCAGGAATTGCTTAAAATGTGAATAATGTGACATATAGCTAAGAACTACTGAAGGGATATGAAGAATTCCACTAACGCGGAAGAATAAAAGAAAGTTCAGAACAATAGTCATCCTGTAGTACAATATTAAAACTGAAAGGAACATGGACATTATGCGAACCATTACCCTAAGCCAAGGGTTGTTGGAGACAATCAACAACAACCTCCAAGAAAACAAGGAAGATCTTATGCTATCACTACTGCTAAGGTGGAGCTGGACAACGATGTGGTGATAGGTACCCTGGTTATTCATTCAAGAATAATGAATGTACTATTTTATTATGGTTCTATGTATTATTTCATATGTTGCAAGTTTAGTAGAACTATTCTATCACCACCTCAAAATATAGAGGTTGAGTTATCTGTAAGTACAACAAATGGAGAAATTATTGAGTCCAAAGTTTATAACTCCTCCCTAGTAAATGTTTGTGGACCAAACCTCCCAGAAAATCTTGTCATACTATCTTTTTGTAGAGTTTGATGCTATTTTGGGCATGTATTGACTATATTTATATAAATCCAATATCAAATGTTAGGAAAAATAGATTAGTCTTCACATCCCAGAGAATCCTCTAATCATGTACAAATTTAAGGAGGAAAATGAATCTCCTTTAGAATAATCATCTAAAGTGTAGATATTTTTTCCTTATGAGTAATTATATATTTCTCAAATGATTGAGATAAAGGAGAGAATCATGCTCTAAGAGATGAACACTATAAGAGACTACACTAATGTGTTCCTCGAAGAGTGGCCTAGTCTTCCTCCTGACCGAGAGGTTGAGTTCTCAATTGAACTTATTACTGCATCTCTGCCTATATCAAAGACACCTTATATAATGACCAACATAGAGATAAAAGATCTAGAAGAGATGACGAAGCAGTTACAGGAGAAATTGGAGAAGAGTTTTATATGCCCAACTACTTCACCATGGTATGCACCAACCATCTTTGTTAAGAAGAAGGATGGACCAATGTGCCTATGAATTGATTATCATGAGCTTAATAAAATCATGATAAATAACAAGTATCACCTACCTCAAATAGATGACTTGTTCAATCAGCTACATGGGGCTAGTAATTTCTCAAAGGTGGACCTTCAACCATGATATCATCAATTAAAGGCGAGGAAGAAAGATATTCCCAAGACCACCTTTCGAACAAGGTATGGACACTATGGGTTTATAGAGATGAATTTAAGACCCACTAATGCTCTATAAATTTTCATGGATTTAATAAATAGAGTCTTTAGAGATTACCTCGACAAATTTGTGGTACTCTTTATTGATGATATTCGGATATACTTCAAGAGTAAGGAGGAACATGAGTAGTATTTGAATACTACGCTAAAGACTTTGCAAAGGGATTTTGTTTTGCAATGTACAGTAAATGTGAGTTATGGATGGAGGACGTATCATTCTTGGGGCATGTTATCACTAGAAAATGGATATATATGGACCTTTCCAAGAAAAAGGCAATTGAAGAGTGACCTATACCAACATCTGTAACAGAGATCCATAGCTTTCTTGGTCTAGTTGGGTATTACTGATGATTTGTGAAGAACTTTTCATGATTTTCAAACCTAATAACCATGATAGAACATAAGGAAGTGATGTTTTTCTAGACTCAAGAATGTGAGGAAAGCTTTAAGGAGATAAAAAAGAGGCTTATCACTGCACCAGTACTCACACTCCCAACAAGTGGAGAACTCTTTGTGGTGTACAATGATGCTTAAAAAAAGGTCTTAGGCTATGTACTGATGAAAAATAATAAAGTGATAGATTACGCATCAAGGTAGTTGAAAATCCATGAGCAAAACTATCCTATGCATGATCTGGAGTTGGCTGCTGTGATCTTTTGCACTGAAAATCTGGCAGCATTATCTCTATGGGGAGAAGTGTGAGATATATAATGATCATAAGAGTCTCCAATATATATTCACATAGAAGGATTTTAATATGTTCCAGTGAAGATGGTTAGAGATCATCATGGATTATGACTGCTCAATCCACTACCATCCTCGTAAGGAAAATAAGATAGTAGATTATCTAAGTAAAAAGGATATTGCATCTTTATCGATGATGAGAATTGAGAAGGATCCAATCTTCAAATATTTTCAAAGGATGGACATGAGAATCATTAAGCGAGAAAAATCATCAATCCTTTATCAAATGATTTATCATCCATCCCTCACGGAGAAAATAAAGTATGCTCAAAGAAATGATGTGAAAATTCAGAAAAATATGGAATTTATTAGGAATGAGAAATCCTTAAAGTTCCAAATGGATGAGGAAGGAATTTTAAGATTTGGGTCATGATTATGTGTTCCATCTGATCCAGAGATAAAGAAGGATTTTATAAATGATTCACATAACTCAACCTTATTTATTCACCTGGGGAGCACAAATATGTATCGAGATATCTGAGAGAACTAATGGTGGGAAAATATGAAGAAGGAGATTGTTGAGAATACATCAAAGTGCCTGGTATGTCAGCAAGTGAAGCCTAAAAGATAAAAGTCTAAGGGGATAATCCAACCACTACCCATACCAACATAGAAGTGGGAGAACATTACCATGGACTTTATCCCTTGACTTCCAAGAACATCCAGAGGAAATAATGCTATATGGGTTATTGTGGATTGTATTACAAAGACATCTCATTTTATCTCAATTTGAGAGGACTTCCCATTGGATCAACTTGCATAGATATATATCAAATAGGTGGTAAGGCTGCATGGAGTACCACTATCGATTGTATCTGATTGAGATCCAAGATTCACCTTGAAGTTCTCAAAAAGTCTATAACATTATTTAAGAACTGAGCTGAACGTTTGTACAACCAATCATCCTCAAACTAATGGAAAATCTGAGCGAACTATTCAGACATTGGAAGACATGTTGAGAGCATGTTTTATGGACTTAAAAGGAGGATGAGACCAATATTCTCCTTTGGTCTAATTCTCCTAAATTTTTTTTCCAATCAAGCATATGAATGACACCATATGAATCCATTTATGGGAAAAGGTACAGAACACCAGAGTGATGGGATGAATTCTGTGAATGTAAGCTGATAGGACCTGAAATGGTTGAAGAAATGGTGGAAAAGGTGAAAACCATTCAGCAACACATCAAGGCAGCCCAAAATCGATAGAAAATTTTTCAGAAAATCATCGACGGGACCTTGAGTTCAAATTTAGAGATATGGTATTTCTCTGTATATCATTATGGAATAAGGTCATGAGATTTGGGAAGAAAGGAAAACTAAGTCCTAGGTACATCAACTCCTTTGAGATCCTTGATCGCGTCGGAGATATGGCCTATCAAATAGAACTTCCACCTACCATGTCTAAAGTACACAATGTATTCCATGTATCTCGCTTAAGGAAGTATATACCATATCCTTCACATGTGCTGACTTCAGAAGTGGTACATTTGGAGGCTGATCTTTCTTATGAGGAGCAACCAGTGAATACCATGGATCATAGAGATAAAGTTCTATGCAACAAGACTACTCACCTGGTCAAAGTACTATGGCAGAACCATAAGTATGAAGAGGCAACATGGGAACTGGAGGAAGCAATAAAGGAAAATCACCCACACTTGTTTTTAGATTAGAGTGCAAAACGAAATTTCGAGGGTGAAATTTCTTAAGGGGGAAGAATGTAATGACCCAATGTTGTGTTAATGGAAATTCCCATCTTATAATTATATCATATATTATAATCACATAAAATCATATTAAGAACACAATAAAAACTTTATAAATGACTAGTTAATGAAATAAAAAGCATTTCTAGAAGTTAAGGAACCTATACCAATGAAATAATAACTTGAACTTTATAATAGTAATGCAAATATTATAAATATTTAACTGACCAATATAATAGTAACCTAACCAATCAAAGGATAAATAAAATTTATCCATCTGATAAGTGACAATATGATATAATTATATCATAGTATAAGTAAATAAATATTTTTAAAATTATTAATTAAGTGTTGGTATTTTTGTAAGTCATAAATATTTAATTACAAATTTATGACTCATTTAATAATTTAAAAGAAAAATTATTTTCATAAAATATATTTATAAATTAGTATTTTTATGTCTTATGATTATAAAATAATTTTATAATACCTTAATTAATTTTTCAAAGTGTTATAAAATCAATTATAATTTTAAAATCTGTATTTTTATGTAAATTATAATTTTAATTAAAAATTAAATTTATCATATTTAGAAAATTAATTTCATAAAATGGATTTAATTTTAAAATTATACATGTAAAAAAATGGTTAGGGTGAATTTTTGGGCCTTTTCTAAAATACCTGAATTTTTGGTGAAGATTGGAATACGATAATTTACGGTATATATACATTAAAAGTTAAATATACTATTAATTGAGTAATGGATGATGTAAGCACCATTTTTTTGAAATCACATGATCTAATTACTGTTTTTATTCTCAAGAATCAGTATTATTTCTTGTTTTGAGCAAAATAATAAACTAATGAATTAAATATTGAGAAAACACCCCTCTCATCTACTATAATACCACCCCTCACCACCTCTTCTTCTCACAACTCTCAAGTATTGTTCCTTGTACAATTTCTACTCAAATCTATTCCCAAGACCCTTCCCCATGTCTATGAGCTATTGGTTTCACCAAAAGACTAAAAAATCTTCCCTAAGGTGGCTCTCAAGGAGGATACATTTAAGGGGAAAATTCCTCTTTCTGTTTCATTTATTTTCTTTTCAAGATCTTTTTTTATATCCTCATATTCCCTCATAAAAATTGTATGATAAATCCAGTACCTTAAATATACTGGAATTTTGTTATTCTAATGGAATAATTCATCATCATCTATCCTTTCCCCTAATTTTTTACTAAAAATGAAAACATCATCCGAGATGTGTTAATTTATCACATTCAAGGACGACAAAGTTTTCAATTTCCTTTACCTTCTTCAAGGGCTAGTCATGGAACAATTTTTATGGTTGAAGCAAATTATAATATATGTATCATATCTTATGTAAGGTTTTGGAATCATTTTGTTCACATGATATTAATTTATAAAACAAAATGAGTTTGTTGTGATAAAAAAAATCTCCAATTAATCCAAATAGTTATCATTAAAATTTTACCTAATGATTCATCCTCATCCCATATAATCGAATGAATTGTATAACCATTTTATCTTTTCTAATTTCATTAATATAATATAATTAAACTTCTTAAAAACAATTCCCATTTTACATGAACTTCCATATTATTATTCAAGCGAAATGATCATGAAAACTAAGAAAATGAGCACTCATGAATGATGAAATTGAACACTATAACTCATCAAAAAGGGAATAAAAGAACTTAATAAAATGATAATAAATAAATTACATGTATAAAATCTTCTGAAATTATAAATTAATGAATATAGTTTGATTACCCAGGACATTAAGATCAAGTGAAGAACACCTTCCGACTTAAGGTAAGAGATTTTATCCGAACCTCCATTATTCCTTCAGGTTAATCTTACTTTCTTTTTACCGAAATGAAATTATCTATTATTTTTATGTAAATATTCTAAATTCTGTTTATATGTTCCAAACTCATGCATCAAAATCCATTATTCCTTATTTTTTGGGGATATACATGTTTTTAAAAGGTTCCATACTCAATTTTCCCGATAAACAAGCCCGATTTAATGGAACTTCTCGAATTCTTACTCATTTTAAAGTGCACTCTATAATTTATTTTAATATAACATATATTTTCTAAAACCATTATTTTTATTATGAAAACCTTATTAGTTTACTTCTAGTTTTATATAAATGATTATGCCATATTATATTTTAAAAACTCTTTAATATTTTCCTTAAACCACACTAAAATGTTTTAAATATAAATATTCTTAAATACTCTTTTTATGTGTTATCACTTAAGTTTGACATAAATTATCATGATACATATAGATTTTACCTTATGAATGTCCATGTATGATTTAAATCCTTTCTTTGATGGACCCCATTGTGATATTCCCTTATGTTATGCCTTTTGACAAGATAATGATACCCAATTCTTACCATGATTAACCCTTATATTTATGATTTATTATTTATGTATGATTATTCATGTGGAACACATATTAATGAACATGTTATTATGGGTGCACCTATATAGCACTGAAATGCATTGGGAAATGATTATTCTCATGAGACGTCATGTGAAACAGTCTTGGCGGTTAGCCTTGACTCATGCTCCATGTGTAACAGTCTTGGTGGTTTACCTTGACTCATGCTCCTCTATGTGCAACGAGCTTTGACTCATGATAAAGTAATGTTTTATGTTACCTTCACATTACTATGAATCAATGATTATATGATCCCATGTTCTTTATGTTATGAATCCTTATGCTCAATCATGTTCCATGCCTTTAAATATCATTATGTTATGCCTTATAACCCATGTTCTAAGCTTTATTTTTATGTTTATTACCTTACTAGGTTTTTTAGCTCATCCCTTTGTTCATGTTATCACTAGGTTATCCTATGCAGATATATGAGTACAATGGAAGTTAGTATCTCGTTATGGAGATTAAATAAAACATGTTTTTATGATGTTTAACTATGTACCTAATATTCCAAGACACTAGACTTTACAATCCTTGGCTTGTAATTTGATGTTTATTTTTGCTTAAAATCATGTAATGATATGTGTAAAAGGATAGGGTCACTATAGAAAACATATAGGAAGAATCATGAAGTTATTCATGGTTCTACTGATGCTTTGAAGGGGAATACCTCTTCCTTAGTGACGAGACTCACTATGGTTGATTCTACACAGGTTAATTTAGGTGGATGTGCTGAATTTTTTGAATTAGGCAGGATGGTCTAACAAGAAGCTACCAGTCCCATATCGGGTAGGGATGAGCAAGGGTGTTAACCTATTACTAACTTGGGTGGTGCTGGTATCTAGCAGGGATCTTGTAAGATGGAAGTTGGGGATGCTGCCCATATTTTGGTAGCTTGGGATGTTGCCTAGTTTTTGGTAGCTAGTGATGCTTCCCCGACTCAAAGTGAAGTTTATTATGGGTCTATTGAGCTCAATATTAAATAAATTGGGGTTGATTCCACTTATGTTCATGAACAATAGGAAATGGATATACATCAGGCTATCAGGGAGGTTAACAACACTTCTAGAGTTAATATCAAATGGAGTGATATTTCTGACCTAGATAAAGATGATAAAGTCCAAAGGTGAAAATATGCTTATAGAGACAAGGTAGTCTAAGGGAGGAATATGGATATTTAGGGATCACATTCTCCTATAAAGAAAAGAAAACCTAGAAAGGATTATTATAATCTTAGACCCATGATCAGTACCAGGTCCACTCCCTTGGTGATAGGAATTGTGGAGCAACATAACATGTTTGGCTCATTGAGTGATGATTCTGATAGGTATGAAGGTAATTAAATCATTTTGATTATAAATTTTAATCTTTTTTCTCATGGAAACATTTTCTTTTTGTCCTTTGGATTTTTGTTGAGAGAAGATCTACATTGTCTGACACCTTCTTTTCCTTTATTTTTTTTTCATGTTCTTATTTTGTTTCTCTTAAATAAAAGGGTCTTTAACCCCAATCTATTTTGTATTTATTTATTGGTTAATAATATAGTGATATTTTTTTTATTAAATAAATATTCATTATTCAAGGTATGATAAATGTTGTAGAGGAATGACAGAATAATTTTAAAGATCCACTAAGAAATAATATTTATTAAATATTATTTGAATAAATTTAATCTATTTATTCAAAAAATAATATTTAGTTAATTTTCTGGTTTTTCACATGTTAAGAAATAATAATAATAATAATAATATTTTAATTTAGAAAAGGGGTTTTGTGAGGATTAAGGAAATAATAAGGGCACACATGCAATTATTATTTTCTAACCATAACACTATTTAAACCCAATTATATTATTTCCAACCTAAATGCTAGTAATTAATTTTGGTTGTGTACAATGTCTCCAAAGAATTCTCTCAAGCCCTAGATATTCACTCTCTAAGAACACAATCAAGAACAAAGAGATATCCTCCCCCTCCACCACTCTCGATTCTAGAGAGATTAATGAGAATTTTTATTGGAAGCGATTCTCATGGTGATCTAAGACGATCGACACAAGCATTATGATCTTCCGTGCTAGCACTTAAAGATTCCTATTATGATTGTTGGAGGTTTTTGGTACACATTTTAATCACCACTGTAGGAAATATACAGTTGATTCATGTGACACAATGACAATATGATGTAGATATGTTAGATTCATCAATGAAGAAAAAATTCATCACAAGATAATTATTTAAAAACTTAAAATAATTATAAATCATTATGTGATGATTCTATATTTTCTTATGAAGTTCTCATGTCAATTAATATTTGATTCAACTCCATTGTCCTTGACATTCATCATCGATGTACATCTCAGGTTAATCATCAATTACAAAAAAAATTCAAGTAGGACATTCCCTACCAGTGATTTTACTGTACCCAAAATCTTTAAGTGGTATTAGAGTGGTAACATAATATTTTATAATTATTTAAATATCATTGATTTATTTACGCATTTTTCATTAGTTTTCAATTCTGATTTAATCATTATTTATTCTGAATCATGAGATCTTCTCTTCTTCCTCTTTGTTCTCATAAATATAATCAATAAATGGATTAATTTTTAACGAAGAACATTTGAATATCTCATCTGGACGTTCCAAGGATTATGGTTAGATAATATAAGAGTACACGATGTACATCCCATAGGTACACGCCGCGTACTCGCGTTTAATTCACTAGGAAGACTGACAAATTAATTCAGAGCGTGTGAATTTATTACACGTGATGTGTGTTTAATATACCATGTGTTGATCAGGAAAGCTCAATGCACAATTATTAGGACTACATAGTATATAACTTGAGTACACGACATGTAGTCCATTAGTTAGAGAAGAGTTGTGTGGTTTTACACTACATGTGTGACCGGTAACTGTGTAACTCAAAGACTGCACGATGTGTAGACTAGGTACATGCCATGTATTCCATTGATGATTGTGGCAGGATGACACAACCAATCCTTAGTTATGTGTCACATATAGACAATGAAGAAATATACATGACCTATAGATAGATAGTACACATCGTGTATATTACCTGATTACATAGAATTTAAAATTAATTTATTATACTACTTAAACCTTATCAACATGTGTTCTATGTGTCATTTATTTGACTCGTACACACCATGTGATGGGTTATATATATATATATATATATATATATATATATATTAAATATCTAATTAATTTATGTGTAATATTCAAAACTACATATCTTGTATAAGTCATAATACTATGATTACTATATACACATTAAAATATAAAGTGCTATAAAAATAAAATGTGTCAGTGTGTCATTAATTTGATAGTACATTCCGTAGAATTACATGATAATATATGTATGCTACATTCCACATGAGTAAAAAGTATACAAATATCATACACACATGATAGTTCAAAATGGTACTTGTTGTGCTGCCTACAAAGTACATGTTTTGTACTTGGTCAATTTTAAACATATTATTTAATTTATTTAAAATTATAATGTATGAGAATATTAACAAAGTTTGGATGAGAATTAAGATAAAATAATTGATTAGTTAAAAAATATAATCAATTGATTCAAGCGTGATTCATCTTCAATAAGAACAATTTAGAATGAATGCTAGTTTATTAAATGCGTAATTTGTTGCATGTATATGGATGATAATGAGCACAATGAAAACCTTTGTATGTGATTGATTTAATTTTAATTTATTATTAAATTAAATTGATAGCCTTCACGTCATACCTACTCTGATTATGTAAGGGTTTTTGTTCCCACCGTTTCCTTTTATGTAAACCCCCTAAACCAATCCTTTGGTTCCCCTCACCTGTGTTTGAATAAAATATTATGTAAGGGATGAATCTCCTAGGTGAGTGGAGGTGGTTTAAGTTTGTAACCTAGGTGAAACTAATCCAATAGTTACATGGTAGGATAGGTGGAAAGCTATAACATGAATCAAGTCATGGTTCAGGGAGGTTCCCCCCCAGGTTGACAGTTAAGTTATCATCCATTAGATAAACTAACAATTAGGAAAAGTTCATGATCATATCACTCTTATTATTTTATTTTTATCTAGTTGAATGGTTAATTTCATTATGGATGTTCTATCACAATTACATGAATTAATAAATTAACAAGCATGAAAAATGGAACTAAAATAAATTGGGTTATGTGTAAACTTTATCTAAGACATGGTTAATGACTTAAATAAATAAACTTAATATTAAAAAGCATGTTATAAAGATAAAATGGGCTATTTATGTAGAAATATTAAAATCCCTCAGCCATATATATTAATTATGTATAGTCTTCCACTACTTGGGTAGGAATCAAACCATAGTTCAAAGTGCTTGACCAACTTTCATTGGGATGATTTTCAATTATTTAGGAATTTCTATCTTGAGTTTTGGGTCAACTTAACCTAGTTCGCATCAAGGGTTTATCGCCTCTGTGAGACATAGTACAACTAGTATAAAACACATTGAAGAAATCCAAATTTGGGATTTTAGAATTGGGGAATCCACTCAATATATTAAGGTGTTGCGAGCTAAAGAAGTAGGTAAGTTACACCCACCTAAATACCTCAGAATATCTTGATATACCTCTGTATGGTTTATGATAAGGAGATGTATAAATCTTTTCCACTAAAATATTCAAGAAACATGATGATTCAAAAAAAATTGTGAGAGATATTAGGTTTTTATTAAACAGAGGGGGTTAATAAATAAAATTTTATGGTCTAAATTTTATCGGATAAAGTACTAAAATTACACTCTTCTTAATTTTTAGAAATGATAACTCACATGACTTAAACCATATCACTAAGATTCACACTTGAGAAATATAACCTTATAATTGGAATTAATTTCTGTGAATGGAAAAGGCACTTTCATATTATTTTATGCTATGAAAAGAAATTATATGTTCTAGAAAATCCCATTCCTGAAGCACCAGAACAAGAGGCTAGTTAAAAAGAATTATCTTTGTATGATAAACATTTGGATGATTCCAAAGATCTCCAATATTTCATGCTATGTACCATGTCCAATGAGTTTATAAAGAAACATAGTGATATAGATGCATATAACATGATGTCTCACCTTCATGATCTCTATCAAGAGAATATAAGACAAGAGAGATATGAGATATCCAATGTATTGTTCATGTTCAAGCTTGGTGAGTCAGTGATAAATGGTCCTCATGTAGTCAAGATTATTATCTATATAGAGTGCTTAGACATCTTGGGGATTAAATTCCATGTTGATATACTCATAGATCTCATCCCTTACTCACTACCTAAATCTATCTCTAGTTTTATTTTAAATTACAACATGATCAATAGTGAGAAGTCTCTTTTTAGAACTTCTTATTCTCATTTTCTAAGTTGATAAGGACATGGGGTGTGAAAAATGCATAGTCATGACAATGAATAAGAAAATAAAGAATAAGGAAAAGAGACCCAAGACTCGGAATAAGTCTAAAGATCTTGAGAACTATCCTTTTAAGAATAAGAAGATCCAAAGGCAGGCAAAGAAAAACGTTGTAGTATGTTTTGAATGTGGCAAGCTAGGTCACTAGAAGAAGAACTATACCTAGAGTCAAAAAGAAGTTAAAAGTTTGTTCATTATCAAGTGTAATATTTTTATATCTACACATTGAGTATTAGATACAACTTATGGTGCTCAAATATGTATCCAAATACAAGAATGAAGTATATTTTGAAAGATTTAAGGAGAAGATGTGGATATTCGAACAACCAATAAAGCACGACTTGCTGCTTTGGCTATAGGAGGGTACCACCTTCCATTTTCATCTATAATGATTTTGGTTTTAAATAATTGTTATTTTGTGCAAAGTTTTACTAATGACATCATCTATGTTTCTTCCCTTGATATGGATTTATTTTTTTAAAATTTGGAAATAAGTAATGTTTCTTTAACAAAGATAACATTTTTTATGGTATGACACAACTAAATAATGATCTTTATGTATTAAATTATGAAAACCAAGAATTGAAAGTAGATAAAAAATCAATTTCTCAAGACTTATATAACACCCAATTATGATATCACCATTCTGGTCATGTAAACAAGAAGCATTTGACCATGATCTATCAAGATAGTTATTTAGAGTCTTTTGAGATAAAACCACTTAGAAGATGTTATACTTGTTTACAAGGAAAAATGACCAAACCACCATTCAGTGGATATGGTGAAAGATCCATAGATATTCTAGGATTAATAAGCATTGATGTCTGTGGACCTATTCTAGAAGAGGATAGATGTGTATATTCTTACTTCATAAATTTTACTAATGAATTGAGTAGAAGTGGCTATGTCTAATTGATGAGGTGTAAGCCTGAGTACTTTGAGAAATTCAAAAAGTTCAAGAATGAAGTAGATAAATAACTTAGTAGGAAGACAAAGAATATTCTATCTCATTGAGGTGGTGAATATCTTAACCAAGAGTTTATCAATTTTCTATAGGCTATCCCAACTCACTCCACCTTATAAATCACAGTGGAATTATGTTAGTGAAAGAAGGAACCATACTTTTTTTGAATTATTATGGTATAAGATTAGTCATGCAGATCTTCCATTATGATTTTGGGGATATAAATTACATGTGGAAACACACATTCTATACTGAGTACCAATTAAGGATACAAACAAAATTTTATATGAGTTAATGTATGAAAATAAATCTATGTTGTCACACACTCGTGTATGGGGATGTGAGACATATGTTAAGTCCATACAGGAAAAAAACTAGCACCCTGAGGCATGAAATGTATCTTTATAGAGTATCCCAAAGAAAAAAAGGGATTCTATCTATACAATATTTTAGACATGAAAGTGATTTTCGTATGAAAAGTTGTATTTATTGAGAGGGATCACCTCTTCAATAAGGATAATGAGATAAATTGTGAATTTGATGAATTTATTACTCAAGATACACAAGAGTTGGTACATAAAAACATTCCACATTTCCCCATAGGAGTTTTTATTCCTAAAATAAAAGTACCACGTAAGAGAACCAGAGAGGTAGATATGGTTTTATAGTCACTGGAGATGGTGAATCATTATTGTTTGAAAATAATGACCTTGTCTCATACAAAGGGGAAGTATAGAGATCATAAGTAGTAAGATGGTAAGAAGCCATGAATTATGATATGGATTCCAGGTATCATAACCATGTTTGGGTTTTGGTCGATTCACCTGTTGATGTAAATTCTATTGGGTGTAAATGAGTATTCAAGAGAAAAATAAACATGAAAGGTAATGTAAATACCTATAAGGAATAAATAGAGTCTAAAGGGTTTAAAAATCATTAATACATTGACTATGAATTTTTTTTTCTCTAGTTTCCATGTTTAAATCAATAAAAATTCTACTTGCTATAACATCTTACCATGACTATGAATTTTCGCAGATGGATTCCAAAACAACTTTTCTCAATGAGAACCTTTAGGAAGATGTCTATATGACACAACCATAAGGTGTTGTGACAACAGACAATACTAAAAATACATTCAAGTTTCAAAGACCCATTTATGGATTAAAGAGAGCATCGAGGTCAGTGAACATTCATTGGTGACAATTAGTCTTTTGGGTGATCATTGGTATTCTGTGGAGGAACCTATAAATTAGGGAATTTAAGTAAGATAATTTAATATCTACTCTAACTCTCTATATCTTCTATGATCATAATCCTTTGTGTTCCCCCTTCACAAGACCTTCCACAAGAACTGATCTTGGAACCTATCCAAAAGACCGATTCATGAGAAGTAGTTTGTGAGATCCATTTTTCCCAACAGTTGCTCGAATATATCCTAAATTAAGTCTAATTAATTTCTTGATCCTTATATATGTGGCTATCTTGTAGGTTTGATAGGATCTATTGGGCCACGTGCATGATCACTCGACTATTATACGAATCGTGTGACGATGTCAAGGTTATGAGATCATGTGTCTCAGGACTGGTTGTGCAGTCACATGATGTACTATGGGTTATTATATCCAATAGGTCTTTCTGGGGTGGTTAGTGAGACTTATATCAGGTCATGTGATTGAAAACCCTCTTATAGGTCATTCGACTGACATGATGATGCAAGAGTTATGCATTTATTTTAGCGATATTTTCACTTGTCTGACATATAATTTTTTATTTTATATAGAAGGATTGTATTTATCATCATAGTTATTTAAACATGGATAAATAGAGGGCCATTATTTATAGGGTTCATAATTCTGTCTCTTGATATCTTGTGCACTATGAGAATGAGAATCTTAAATTTATTCTCCAATCCGAACTCTAGAACCATCCTTTATCACACCATCTTTCCCTGTATGGATTTGTTCTACTAGATTCCATTTCCATTCATTCACTTGAATTCATCCTTATATCTTTTTAGGTTTGAACTTCAATCAATTTCATTCATATGATGGTTTTTGAGGATAGAAAACTAGTTGTAGATCTATCCTAGGGGTTTTCTCATATGCTAGAGAACTCCCCTTTGGGTCTGATGGTAGTTATTTAACCTATTATCCCATTTCTTAGAGCTATTAGAGCATATATTTATCATATTTATACAATCATAGTGGCGGTTGGAGGTCGAAGTGGTAGAAGTTCTCTGGTGACAATTTCTCTTATGAATGGGCTTGTCTATTCATTGTTAGAGAGATCTGTTTCAAATTTTTGGACCAGATACACATTTTATATCTTTAAGAGGCCCTATGGGTTTCCAAATTCATCATATACCATCATTCAAATATTCGAGTACTATTTTTTAGGATATTTTATCACGTACCTTCCATTTCTATATCTTAGAATATTTTAGCTTGGGCCTTCTGTCCCTGGAAATATACCATTTTCCATGTTTCATTCTCCATGTAGTTTAATGTCATATTTCAATGATATATACTATGTAGTTTAAAATAATTCTTCCATGACTTTAAATAATATATAGTGTAAATTATTCCCGTGAGGACTTGATTGATGAATATAGAATATGGGGCATACATGAAATGGTTGACCCAAAACACTATGGGGTTCTATGTTCCATCATGGAATTTACATGGATCCTTAGGATTATAGTTCCTCTACTATAAGAAATAGATTCTTGTTTTTGATAGTTCAAAGCCCATTTTCATTTATAGCATGTCCAAATAGAGGTTTCCCCACTTATTCCTATGGTACATGGAATATTTATGATTGTAATATTGGTTTATGGTAAAATTATAAGGAAGGTAAGTTTAGCTGGATAGTTGGAGCATGTGTTGAGTAAGTCAGAACCAAATTGTTTGATTTGGGGAATGAGGAATGGGGTAGATATACCAAGGATAACTGATAGCACACAGAGGTTCTAGGTTCCGCCACAGTGTTACTAGGACTCACAATTATTAGAGTTCCTTTTCTGTATGGAGGGTATGCCTCAATTTGGTAGGTCAAAGCACTTATGTGTCGATATCATGGTCAAAAAGGGGTGTACACAGTATTTTTAAGGCCAAGAAATATTTTTGGAGACTCTGACATTTGGGAAATGAAGTTTCATATGAAGCGAAATCTATCCCACATGGATTATGGAACCCTAGGAATGTTGAGCTGTTAATTATGAATCTTGGGCCACACACCCTATGGATTCAATTCATAAGGTTTGGGCTATAAAAAGGTTCTAGAATAGGGTGTCACATTCCTTCTTTAAGAAAGGGTACAAAACAAAATGAATTAACATTGAGGATTTCAAATCCACTTGAATAGTCTCGATATGTGAATTGTAAGTCATGGTCTAAAGTGCTCAACTCATGAAGATTGTATGATTCAATCATCTAGGGATGAAAAGAAAACCCATAAGGTGTTTCATTCCACCATGGTTATGTCAGGACAAATAAGGTTCTGAAACCCCTTTTTGTCAAGGCAATAACGCATTTGGTTGATGACCGTAGATGCATGCAGGATCCAAAGGAATACTTGTATTGTAAAAAAAGTGTCCCTTGAAGCTGGGTATCTTTTTCCATGATCCATGAAATATATTCATTTATCCAAGGTTCTCAAATCATGAAGTGTGATTTATGGAAGATGTAATAATGAAGAAGGGTTTGAGTACACTAAATATTTTTTCACTACCACATGAACATGTCATCTTGGAAAGAATATGTGATAGAATATTCTACAAAATTTTTCCAGGCCAGAGGTGTCCAATGGGCAGGAATCATCCTTTTCTAGGGCCACAATGTGGACCCTATGAAATTTATGTGTCATTTATTTACACCCTAATATTTTCTTAAACTCCGGAGATGAAGAGTTTAGCAAGTGATGACTTGAATTTTTCCCAGACCACCAATTGTAGGTTTTTAACATTAAATGTTTTCTGTCTCTTTCACTAGAAGTTTAGGGTTCTGTGATTTGGACAATCATAGGCTAGATTTTATGTTCGTACAACTTTGAACAACGTGAAGGCAGTTTAAGGTCATGATGCATGATGCACCAAATTTGTGTATACATTTCCATACATATAATTGAAGATAAAAGCATGTTTTTAGGAAATATCTATGGTTTCATGAACATATTATTTGATTTTGGTGAATCTGTTTACATGCAGGAGCTTTCTGGCTTAATACACGGATCAAGGGAAGTTTGTGAAATTTTTGAAACTACACGGTGTGTACATTCTATACACGCCGTGTACATCCAGACAAGGACACAGACCAAAGTAGGGAGTACATGCCCAGGTCTCCTGGCAGAGATGCACGCCATGTGGGTCGGCGCTACATGTCGTGTACCACATTCTAGAAGCAGTGGTTACAGAGAAAAATCCACACGACCATGTGGCCATTGATGAAAACACGGTGTGTTTGAAATTTTACACGCCGTCTCTGCTATTCTAGAAGGGGTTGGCGGCGCTACACGCCGTGTATGGAGTCGCTAAACGTCATGTATGGCGGCACTACAAGCCGTGTTCACTCAACTTGCAGGCGGCGCCGTGCGAAAAAGTCAAGAATGGCGTGCTTGGCCACCTGCCAGCGGAGAAAATGGCGCCAATACGCATTGATGAAAAGTACACGGCATGTAATTTCTATACACGCTGTGTACTTTATTTTTCTATAAAATGAGGCCTCGGCCTACAAATTTAAGGAGTTCATAACCATTGGAGGAGAGAGAAGCTCTACTACCACCATTCCCGAATCCACCGAGGTGCCGTCATTCCACTATTCTGCCATTCCTCCCTCCGATACTCTACCTCAACGCCTACACAATGAATCCATCAGGTATCACGTGTGTCGTTTCTCTTCTAAATTCTATGTGTAATTAAACCCCTCATGTTGGGTCTGTGGATGATGGGATCATAATTTGTATATTGTTTCATATAGCTATGTCTGAATCGTTGTAATTCATCTTACTCTTCTTAAACCACTGTCTAATATAACTAAGAATTCTTAGCCCGACCAAGGGAAGGATTCTCAGCAATACAAAAGAAAAGTAAAGGTGAAAACATCCATGACCATTGGAAGGTGTTCACTGATTCAAGTAATGGACTGGACGTAATAATGAATTAAGGTCATTGACTACCAGACCAAGGAGTCAACTGCTCTAATTCCAAACAAGAGGAACCGGACCAAGGAAATCTTGTAACAAAATGAAATCTTGAATGATTGAATTATTATGAACAACACAACCATTTAAACAATCTACATAAGAAATCATTACTCACAACAACCCTGACATGTCTTTTCTTTCAATTTCTAAGAACTCTTTAAATTTACCCGTTGTTTTCTTTCAAACTGTATACATTCATCAAAGTATATCAGTTTAGTGTAAATCAAAACCCAAAAATCAACCCAATCGTTTCTAAATTTTGCATACTTCACCTAATTAAGTATTAACTCAATTAAATTCATGCACGCCATGGTTCCTTGTGGATCGATCCCGAAATTATGCAATACTAAAGTTCTAAGAATGGGTAATTAATTTGGGACGCATATAACTTCCATCAACGACAAGCGTAGACCAAATTTTGGTGCCACTACCGGGGAATTCACCCATTGGTTTTAGTGCTAAGATTTAAATTGTGTTAATAATTAATTTAAGTGAAAATAGAAATAAAAAATTATCAAAACTCTCTTTTCTAATCCCATTTCAAATTTTATTTTTTATTTTTCCCTTTTATGCCTGGTTTTTGATTTTGTGTTGTGCAGCGTTTCAAGTGTATGTTTCGATGCTTTACATGATCCAGAAGTGCTGAGTCTTCGGAATTAGATCCGATTGACCCAGAAATTGAACGGACCATGCTTCATCATTGGAATACACAAACTGAAGCTCACAACCATCAACCACAACCCATGGAGAACAAGGAAGAGGGAGCACCAGCCGTAGATGCTGCAACTGAGCATCAGTATCAGGATCAGCAGCCTCCCACTGCTGGTCTACCTAAGCAACCTCCTGGAGCCTTCATGGAATTCCTCCCAAGTGATTACCAACAGCCGCCGAATCAACTCTTCCCACGGGCATATTTTTCCCCACAGGAGCAGTTTATGCAAGCTCCACCCCATCAACAACAACCTCCAATACGTACCCTTATTGAGTACGGACTTCCATCGATTCACGAAGCTGATACGAGCATCATTTGTCCTCTGGTCCAGGCACAACACTTCGAGATCAAGCGTGCTATCATGCAGCTGATCAAGAATATCTTCTAATTTGGAGGCATGGCCAGTGAGGACCCGAACGCCCATCTCTCCAATTTTCTGGAGATCTACGACACCTTTCGGTACCACGGCATGTCCGAGGACGCCATCCATCTTCGCCTATTCCCCTTTTCTCTACGGGATAAGGCAATGGATTGGACCAAGGGGTTGCCACAATGATCTATCCTCACCTGGGAGGAGCTAGCCCAGGCGTTCCTGTCCAAATACTTCCCACCATCCAAGACGGTGACACTTTGAAATGAGATTCATAACTTCTAGCAGCATGACTTCGAGTCATTGTACGAGTCCTAGGAACGCTTCAAGGATATGTTACGAAAATGCCCCCATCACAGACTCCCACTCTGGATGCAAGTCCAGACCTTCTATGGAGGACATAACACGAATACCAAGTCCGTGGTGGACGCTGCTGCTAGAGGTACGGTGATGCGGAAGTCCCCAAAAGAACTATTCTAACTACTGGAAGAAATTTCAGCCAATAGATTCCAGTGGCACTCCGAGCGGGGGACACAAAAGAGAGTTATGAAAAACATTGACACTAACACTATGTTAGCTACTCAGTTGGACGCTGTGTCCAAGAAAATCGACGAGTTGAACCTCAAAGGGGCATCTCAAGTTCATGCAGCGCACCATCCAGCATGTGGCGACTGTGGTGATAACCACATCATGGGAGAATGCCCAGGATTGTCTGGAGGCCCCACGACGAGCTAGGTGAGTTATGTTGCCCAAAATCGAGGGCCCAACCAGTACCAGCAGTATCAGAACCCGGCATGGTGAGATCAACAGAACACAGTCTGGGGCCAACAACAACAGAATCCTCCGCCCCAGTGACCGCCCAACTACAACCAACCTCCATATCAGAACCAATTCCAAAGGCTGCAACAACCCCATCAAGGTCCTTATCAGTAACAAGGGTATCAAAACCCTCGTCCATAGCAGCCACGACAGCCACCTCCTCCACCGGCTCAACAACCACCTCAGCAGGAGAACACCTCAAGGTTAGAGGACATGATGACTAAATTCATATCTACTGCTGAGACTCGGATCCATAATCAGAAAGCTTCGATTCGAGGCTTGGAGAATCAGATTGGCCAGCTGGAAAATCAACTCTCAGGGAGGTAGCCCGGTACACTACCGGGGAACACCGAAAAGAATCCAAGGGAGGAGACCAATGCTATCATGCTCCGGAGTGGAAAAGAGCTCCACCAGAACCAATCAGCACAGCAAGGTGCATCCACACCCACTGTTGAAGAAAAAGGTACCAATACGGACCCCTCCTCATCCAATAGCCCATAGAAGGAGGCTTTACCAAATAAAGAAAAGGAAGTAATCCAACCATTCAAGCCTGCCTTACCCTTTCCAAAAATATTGAAGCAGAGTAAGCTGGACCACCAATTCAGCAAATTTATGGATATTTTCAAGAAACTACATATCAACATACCATTTGCGGAAGCCCTGACACAAATGCAAACATATGCTAAATTCATGAAGGAAATCCTCTCGAATAAGTGGAAGATGGAGGATTTGGGCATTAGTGCACTAACAAAGGAGTGCTCCGCAGTGGTTTAACATTCCATTCCTCCCAAACTCCAAGGTCTAGGTAGTTCCACAATTCCTTTTACTATTGGATCCTGCGAGTTTGGGAAGGCCCTCTGCGACTTAGGGGCCAGCGTGAACCTTATCCCCTCAGAGTTTTCAAGAAGCTGGGACTCCACGAGCTCAAGCCTACCTGCATCGCCCTTCAACTTGCGGATCGATCCATCAAGCAGCTGAAGGGAATACTTGAGTACGTACTAGTCAAGGTGGGTAGGCTGATTCTCCCTGCTGATTTCATCATCCTCGACATGGGGGATGACCATGAAGCACCTCTTATACTTGGAAGGCCTTTCTTGGCAACTGGGATGGTACTGATCGATGTGCACCAAGGAGAGTTTATTTTCTGGGTAGGTGATGAAATAGTTTCCGATAACGTTCTCAAAGACATCAAGTAGGCATCATCATCCGATCATGAGGATTGTTCTGCAATAACTACCCTGGTTGACCACCTGGTAGATGATCTGGTATGTTCCTATATTTCTGATAATTTTAACATTCCAGACATTCCTGTTGAAGAAGATCCATAGAACTTTCAACTCATAGATTTCCAAGACGGTCACTATTGGGACCATTATCCACCGTAAATATCTGGTAAGCAAGGTAAGTAGGTCGAGCAAACGACCTAAAACAAAGGTGCTTCCTGGGAGGCAACCCAGAGGTTACACGCCATGTCCCACTTATATACACAGCATGTACTTATCTTTATAATTTCTAAACATAATAGTATAAATCTATAGAATAACAAATAACTAACCAGGGATGATGCCGGTGCCGATGGCAAAGTCACTGGAGTTTATTCGAGCCGTCCTCGGTTCGAATCCTCCTGACCTACCTTCGACACGGGGTTCCTCCTTTTAATTACATGAAGTGTGTGGTATTTTTAATCTATATATATATATATATAAATTTGTTTAATAAAACCCATGATGGGGATGGACCGGTTGGCTAATATCGTAATCCGGTTTCAAAAGACCCGTGTTCGAATCCAGACAACCGTCCCATTTCCACCATTTGTTATTTTAATAAAACCACATGACGTGTACTCCGATATTCACCGTGTGCACCATGATTATTCAAATATAAATGAAAACATTTTAAAAATAAGAAATTACATGCGGGTGAAGTTAGCAGATTGGCAAAGTCTCGACACCAGGTTCACAAGACCAGGTTTCGAATCCCACTAATATCCCCGCTTCACCCTCATCCTTCCTAAATAAAAACCACACGCCGTTCTTTTCTTTCATTCCGTGTGTATAGGCCATATTGAATAAATATATATATAAAATATATATGAACAGCAGAACAACCATTGCTCCAGTGGGTGAGGACGTCCGTTCAAATCAGCCGATCGCCGGTTCGAATCCCACCCCAAGCACCGGACCAAAGGTTGTACTACTCTTTTTCTTATTTTAAAAAACACGGCATGTATTTCCCGATATACGTTGTGTATAAGCTTATGTATAATAGAATATGTCAATATTTCATTTTTAATAATAATTATTATATAGTTTACTATAATAATTATATTTTATAATTCAAAAAAAAACAGGATACACGGCGTGTACTTTCTATACACGCCGTGTACCTCGGCTATATAAGCTGCGGGCCACCCGACTTTAGGCCATGTTGCACGGCCGGCTGATTCCTCCCTTCTTCCCGTTTCTTCTCCCGAACGCCATCCGAACCCCATTTTTCCAAATCTATCGATTTGGGGCGTTTCAAGTTCTGATTCCTCTCACATTGTGATCCTCGATCCAGGTACACCATTCTACACCCTCTGTTTCAAATTTTTAAACTCATTTAGGGTGTTTTTCGGATCGACTGACCATTCGGCTTCTGGCAGTACACATCCATGAAATGAAGAACACACGCTGTGTACTTATGAACGCAGCCGTAGAATGAATTTTCAGATATTTGAATATACACGGTGTGTATGTTCGGTACACATTGTATCCGTTTCATCGTTCTCGAGTACACCTTTGCACACTGTCTCACACACCATTTTCATTTACACAGTGTGTGTGTCTGGTACACGTCGTGTCCGTTGTTTGTATTGGACATTTCGTGTGTGGTGCATAACATGGCCTGTCACCCCATGTTCCAGAACACGGAGTGTATGTTAGGTACATGCCGTGTCATTTATATCTGTGGTCGGCCCGTGTCTCCCCCTCTGCACGACCATGTTATTCGTGTGCAGTCCACACCATGTCCAGAAACTACACGGCGTGTATTGTTTTCTCTAAACTGATAAAAACATGGCTGTGTCATTTGTTACACGACCACCTACACTTTGATGTGAACACGGTGTGTATGTTCCGTACACGTCATGTCCTATTACATTGTCTCTTTCCACCCTTAGTGTGTCTTTCCAGAGAACACAGGATACTCTCCATTTATGACTACACATCGTGTACTCTGGAGTACACGCCGTGTACTTTTATTTTCCAGTTTTCTCACATTTTCTTTGTTTTATTTTATTTTATTTTATTTTGTTCTGTTTTCTTTTTCTTTTTTATTTCAGGATATGGCAGATCATGATCATTCGCGCGGGAAACGGACAGTCTTTACCACTGAGGGCAAGGAGTCCAGTTATCAACGGATCCGACTCCGACCACCTACTCAGCCGGACCCCGACGCTCTGGTCTTTGAGCTCCCTCTGTTGGCCATTCTGCCACCACTCACTCCCTCAGATGAGGCGGGGCCTCCTTCTGCTGCACCAGCTTCCACTTATGTTGTACCATCATCCTCTGCAGCTAGTCCCTCTTCGAGCACCCCTTCCACCGAGCCACCTTCTTCTTCAGCGGATTCACCTCCAGATCCAGATGCTGCTGCTGCACCGGAACCTGGGCTGGGACCTGCAGGTTCTTCCTATCCCTGCATAGTATTCCCGGTCACCGACCTCGCTTACGACAGGCTCCGACGCTTTTCTCGTTGACTGATACCATTGAGCGACCGATACCTTGAAAGCAGCATTCCACAGCGGCTCGGTATTTGGGAGGAGTTGGAGGTACTTCTCAGGCACACCGCACTACTCTAGATTTTCCAGGTCAGCACTCCTGTGTTCCGAGATTTATTTTTGGAGTTTGCATCTTCCTTTGAGTTTGATGGAGTGGAGTACCGAGAGACACCTGGCAATGCGGTGCCAGTAGTTCGATTCTGACTAGGAGGCTGACGTTTTTTTCTAACGATGACAGAGTTCGGTTGAGGGTGCGGCTTCTACCCCCATCCTTTCACCCCACCCCCTGTTTCTGACTTGACCCAGCCCGAGCGCTCTGACCTCATTGCCATGTGGTGGGAGATCGCTGGGCCTGACCACCGGTACTCCCCCACTTCTCATAAGAGCACTCTTATAGCCGACCCCATCCTTCGATTCACCCACCGGTACTTCAGCACCATACTCTTCCCCCACCATGAGGATATGGGGGTCTTGACCGGCCGTGACATGGATCTTATTACCTATGTCATCCGGCACACCTACTTGGACCTTCCCTTTCTTGCCGCCTCCTATTTTCACTCCATGTTTACCGGCCTTCAGGGAAAACTGAACAGTGGGATTTACACCACCCATCTTTCCCACCACTTGGGGGTATTTGAGCCCTCATTACCTCATGACTTGATAGGTTCCCCCCAGCGGATGGACTTCGTCATGCTCATTCGCATGGGATTGGTCTGGAAGCAGGGGGCGCCTACATCCTTGCTCAGGCTTGAGCCCCGCCACCTGCTGACCCTGCCCCATCTACTGACCCCGCACCTCCTTCCCCACCCCCTCCAGCTTCTCCACCTCACACACCTCCTACTGACCCCACTTCTTCTGACCTTCCTTCTTCTGTCCCATCCCCCATCCCACCTACCCCCGCACCCTCGGTCGATCCGGCCATTTCCCTCCGCCTAGCCACGATGGAGTAGAAGTTAGCCCATATCATCAGTCGCCAGGACACCATTGCATGCCATTTGATTCATCTGGACGGCCGCCAGGACTGGATGGAGCATCTGTTGGTACATATTGCTCAGCATCTTGGTGTTCCACTGCCTCAACCACCAGCCCCTGCCTCCGTTCCTGGCCCTTATGCTGCTCCACCACCGTCTCCTACTGCCACTTCTGCCGGGCCAGGGCCTGCTGATGAGCTTCCTATCATGAGTCTAGCACCTGCGGCTCCTACTTCTTCCGATACCCTTCCCGATGCCGAGTCCAAGCCTCACCCTTCCACGGCTCCTGTGCCGTCTTTCCCGGCCGATTCTGTATAGGATGATGCCTCCCCTGAGGCGACCCCTTGATAGTGACATTTTCCTTTATATTATATATCTCTTCTGTCATTTTCTGTGCTGTGATGTTATGCATGTTTGTAGTCTTCTTTTTTCTCGATAGTCACAGGTACAGGCATGGAGCGATTTGGGCATCACTTTTCACGAGGGGAGTATTTTTCCATTTCTATTTTCATTCTTTTTGGATTTACTTCTTCCACTACTTTCCCTCATTTTGTCCCCCATTTCTCCCCGCTGCCTACCCTTTACCTTGGTGTTGCACATGGTGGACCATGTGCAGTGTTCAGTGTGGGGGAGCATCTATATCTTTCACCTTAGTCTTTGCCCTTAAACTAACCTAGGAGACATCATTATTAGACTCTATATTTGTAAATTGAAAGCAATTTTTGTTAATAAATCTTATAAATGCTAGAGTTATCGGTAGGAACTTTTGGAAAGGTTACATTATTTTTCTTTTTTTATGTATTTTAAAATGATTGCTGATATAGTTTCAATTACAACCTTTAATCCTTGATTAAATTACATTAATTAGGCTAATTATTTATATGCATGTCATGACCTGATTGTCCCTTTATTATTTTTCCACTCCTGAGAGGTATTCTAAACCCTTTTTCATATTTATTTTCTAATACCCTCTTCCTTGAGAGATTCTTAGGATATGCATCACTACCAGAATTCGAAAGTTTTTCTTTTTGAAATATGAAGAAAATTTTGAATTACTTTAACATGATTGAGGCATTAGATTGTTTCAACCCCTTTATCTTGAGACCTACCCTACATTTAATCTTCATTAAGCCCATTTAATCCATGAACAACCTTTATAGGAAGCCACATTACAAGCCTATTTCCCTTACTACCCTATTTCTTTTTAAAAATTTCATGATTATTCATTTAAGCTTTAAAGAGGGAGTTGGAAATACATGGAATATTTTTGTGTACAACCATGAAATAAAGTGTGGGGGAGTGCCTCTTGATTATTTGGGGCATAATGGGTTCCAAACATGTACTCATTATATTCATAAGGGATGCCCTTGTGTTTTGTTGTTTAGCAAAAATAAAAAAAAACAACAACAACAAACAAACAAACAATAAGGGGACCTTATACTTATTTGACCATAAACCCTACTTACCTAAGGGAGTTGGTAATGATTACAAAAGAATTTGACTGAGCTTTTGAAGGATGTATTTTCAATGAGCTTTACATTGAATATCATGCAATGTTGTTTAAAGGAATTACCCATCCTTTTTCAAGCCTCAGAATTTATTTTCACATCTAAACCTACCAACCCTTAGCCGCAGAAACATCTAAACCTTATTGACAAAGCCCTCATGATTTTTGTAATTAAATTTTTCTGAAGTGGAGAAAAAGATATCTTGCAATCCTATGGATAGAATGTATATGCCTTGGATTGACCATAACTTCGATTAAAAAAATCTTAAGTGTGGAGTGTGATTTTAACTGGTAAGGTAAATCATCAAGTGACATGCTTATTTTTCAAAGGTTGAACAATGTGTTGAAAGAGGATGAGAGTAGTTAATTACATTATATATGAGGCATGATTTTAATATAGTATGAATTGAATTTTTTTGTTCCTTTTAGAATTTTTCCTCAATAACTTTATCAGTTATACGTTTGATTAATTAAATTCCTTCCTTTTAAATGTATAGAATCTCTTAATTAGATGTTGAGATTTTGCTTGAGGGCAAGAAAAAGACTAAGTGTGGGGGAATTTGATGCACCCAATTTGTGTATACATTTCCATATATATAATTGAAGATAAAAGCATGTTTTCAGAAAATATTTGTGGTTTCATGAACATATTCTTTGATTTTGGTGAATCTATTTACTTACAGGAGCTTTCTAGATTAATACACGGATCAAGGGAACTTTGTAAATTTTTTGAAACTACACAGCATGTACTTTCTATAAACGCCGTGTACATCCAGACAAGGACACGGACCAAAGCAGAGAGTACATGACCATGTCTCCAGGAAGAGATGCATGCCGTGTGGGTTGGCGCTACACGCCGTGTACCACTTTTGGGAAGCAGTGGTTATGGAGAAAAATCCACATGACCATGTGGCCGTTGATGAAGACACGACGTGTTTGAAATTTTACACGCCGTGTCTGCTATTCTAGAAGGGGCTGGTGGCGCTACACGCCGTGTATGGCGTCGCTACATGCCGTGTTCACTCAACTTGCAAGCGGCACCGTGTGCAAAAGTCAAGAACGGCATGCTCGGCCACCAGCCAGCGGAGAAAATTGCGCCAATAGGCATTGACTAAAAGTAAACGGCGTGTACTTTCTATACACGCCGTGTACTTTATTTTTCTTTTAAAATGAGGCCTTGGCCTACGGATTTAAGGAGTTCAGAACCATTGGAGGAGAGAGAAGCTCTACTACCACCATTCCCGAAGCCATCGAGGTGCCGTTATTCTGCTATTTCTCCATTCCACCCTCTAATACTCTACCTCAACGCCTACAAGATGAATCCGTCAGGTATCACGTGTGTCGTTTCTCTCCTAAATTCTATGTGTAACTAAACCCCTCGTGTTGGGGCTATGGATGATGGGATCATAATTTGTATATTGTTTCATATAGATGTGTTTGAATCATTGTAATTCATCTTACTCTTCTTAAACCACTGTCTAATATAACTGAGAATTCTTAGCCCGACCAAGGGAAGGATTCTCAGCGATACCAAAGAAAAGTAATAATGAAAACATCCATGACCATTGGAAGGTTTTCACAGATTCAAGTAATGGACTGGACGTAATAAAGAATTAAGGACATTGACTACCGGACCAAGGAGTCAACTGCTCTAATTACAAAAAAGAGGAACCGGACCAAGGAAATCTTGTAACAAAATGAAATCCGGAATGATTGAATTATTATGAACAACACAACCATTTAAACAATCTACATAAGAACTCCTTATTAACCACAGCCCCGACACTTCTTTTCTTTCCATTTCTAAGCACTCTTTAAATTTACCCGTTGTTTTCATTCAAACTGTATCCATTCTTCAAATTAAATTAGTTTAGTTTAAATCAAAACCCAAAACTCAACCCAATCGTTTCTAAATTTTGCATACTTCACCTAATTAAGTATTAACTCAATTAAATTCATGCACACCATGGTTCCCTGTGGATCGATCCCGAACTTATGCAATACTAAAGTTCTAAGAACAGGTAATTAATTTTGGACGCATATAACTTCAATCAACGACAAGCGTAGACCAATGCACATGCACATATCATTATGGGAATATTAAAAGAGAAAAATTAGGATACCCAGGGTCAAGAGTTATCCAATATCCTTATCATATGGTGATGAAAATGCTTTAAATCATAGATCGAGGTTATCAAGTCATGATTAATGATATGGGAAAAGCATACTAGGGATGGACAGAACACCCTAAGGTGCTGAGTTATTATGTAGTGATGTCAGGATGACAAGGATTAGAAAACCCTTCATATTTTTCCAAGATGTATCTAGTTGCTAGGTCTAAGACCTTATGCATTAACCACATGGTCAAATATATAGATTACTTTTCCCTTTACAAGGGACATAAAAAATTTATGGCAACCCAAGGTTCTCAATATATGAATTTTGATTTAGGGGTTGTGTGGCTTAAAGATGATAGAAGAAACCCATACTCTAGTTGACAAGAGACAATCTCTTTTGGTCCTTTGATATGGAATGATAATGGTTGATGGTATTAATCTTTTTATGTCATGTAGTGGGGGATGTATTTTAGATTCAGTTTTAATGTCATGTGATCATGAAATTTTCATTACAGTTTAATGTCATGTGGCCCGGAAATTTTTCATTCCTTACAATTTAACATAATAAGGTAAAGAAGTGGGAACAAACAAGAAAATTTATGCAATATACCCTTGGGAAAAATATTATCTTGTTGGGAGAATTTAGATGCAATGATCATATTTCATGCATGCATAGGCTTATTGATGGGTATAAATATTTTAGATCCCTTATTACATATATTTTATTTCATGTGAAAGTAATCCGTACATAGATCTGACTAGTACATAGTTATAAAGATCTTATATGACTCAACCCTATTTAATAAGAGGTCGATAATACTTTTCATGTGGTTTAATTTTATGTGGATATTACATTAACTACATTGGTCTAGCATGTATGTAGTTAGAGGTTCATTTTTCATTATCATTTTATATGTTGTAGATGAACCTAGGATTGGGGGTCTATGCATCACTATGTATCCTATGATGATAATAATCAGGCCACATATAGTTCTTGAATGGGAAGTGCTTTATGAATTTATTAATTTTATATAGAGTGGGTTATTTTTCCTGTTGATTGTTGAATCTATAATCAGGATTTGAGGTCCATGCATCACTACATATCCTATGATGATGATAATCAAGTCACACATTGTTGTTGAGAAACCATGCAGTTTAACATCATGTAGAAAGGATGTAGGATCCCTGATTTGAAAATGGGATATATTATGGAGGACATTGCATGATCCGTTCTGACATATCTAGAGGGTGCCTCATGATCAAAGCTAACATGTCTAGTGGTTGTCGCATGATCTGAACGACATGTCTGTAGTAAATCACATGATCTAGGATGAAATGTCTATAGGGTTTCACATGATCATGGATTAAATTTTTGAAGGGTGTCACATGATCTGGTGGACACGTCAAGAGGATATCACATGTTCCTGACTAACATGTCTCGAGGGTTCGACACAAACTGGATTACAAGTCCATAGGCATCAAATGATGCAAGAGGACCAGTCTTGAGGTTTCCACATAACATGGATTACTTTTCTTAGATTCAATGTGATACCTCATTGACTTGTCCAAGTGTCACCACATAACTGGGGTGGCATGTCTAGAGGACATCATAATAATTGTATGTAATGTCTAGAGGACTTCATAAGACTTGGGAGGTGTGCTTGGAGGTCATCATGCAACTTTATTTGACAATGTCTAAGGGACATCACATGGTCCGAATAGTCTGTTGAGGGAGCATCACATGATTTGAGAGACATGTCCTAGTGCTGTTTCTTGATCTGAGTGAGTCATGTGAAGCACATTAAGATAAATTTATATATTATTCATATAAGTATCCCATATTTTTAGTCTTTATTCTAGGATTTATTTCATATGTGCCTCAAGTTTGTCCAGTGTTATCTTATTTTAGTTATATCATGACACAAACATCATGTGGTACCTCCTTCACATAATCTGACCGATACACTATAAGTCCTTCATGAGATATCATGTGATCAATAGAAGTTCCTATGAATGTTTTGAAACCCTTTAATTCATCCCTCAAATATTACCTAGTGGAAGACTTTTGTGATCACACGATCAATCGCTTTGAGTTGTCTGCTTCTCTACTCCCATGTGCAATCGATAGTGGATTCATTTTTTGTACATAGGGGGGGGGATGTATATGCCTCATTACCCTGGTTGTAAATCACCTTATGAAGTTTGTATCTCATATATTTTGGTTGGATTCGGCTATGGTTTTTGGTGTTACACACTTTTCATGATCCAACCATGGGTCTTCCATAGTGTTGTATGATATTCATCAAACACGATATTGCCCTATATTTTCCATTTTTATTTAAACTAAGATTATTGAATGTATTTTTTAGGATCATGTGGACATGTAAATGAGATTTTATATGGAATAAACAGTTTTTCTAAGAATTTTTGTAAGATTAGGATGACTATGGAAAGGCTTTAATTTGATCAAATATGACTTATCTGGGGTCATTCATGAGACAAAGGAAAATTTTCAAGAGGGCTTCCTCAGGATCATGCTGAAAGTTTGAGGGGTCTCAGGAGACCCTTATGGATTTCCATGAGTTCCTACATGAGATCATGTCATCATGCATGATGGCCATTTCAAGACCATGTTGGATTGATGAGAGGTCCTTGGGTGATCAACAATGACCTATTACGGCATATGAACTATTTTTAATGATGACTAATATATACTTGCACCACAAGAAGCCCCCGTATTTCCATGTTTTTATTTCCTTCCTTATTCTGGAAGGATTTGGGATCTCACAGAATTGTGCGATTATTGTCGAAGACAATCACTCTCCTTGTCTATGATACATAACATGACCAATAATAAGTCTTGTAGGAATGAATTATCTTTTTCATGTACAACCATTCTATTTGTATTTAGAGTCTATGGTGTAGTGAATTATTGAATAGAAATGTTTGAGACCCTTCGCAAGATGAAGGTGACAGGTTAGTAGACTCTTGCACGATAAGGCTGACATGTCTCCAAGGATTTTACAGTGTATTACGAAACATATGAGAACTTTGTGATAAGTTCAAAAACTACATGAGGATTATTTATTCTTCTTATTTTCACCCTTTCTTTCACAAGGGTTTTAGATTATTTTTTTTGGCATCCATCAGTTCGAAAAGTCACATGATGTGGAGGAACATGTCTGGAAACCTCCCCATGATCAGTGAGTGTCTTGGGAGCCTTCGTAAAAATAATAAATTTTGTCAAAGGGGATCCATGTGATCTTAATAAAATAATGAACTATGAATTAACCACTCTCATGACCATATTAATGCCATTCGATCACATTCCATTTGGGACATCTTGCGATCCATGTGATTTTTGCAAAATTCTACTCCTTTTCTTTAGGGAGAAAATAATACAAATAATTAGGGTATTTCTCCCCTTGTAGATTTTTTAATGCTTATTTGGAGAGTATCAAAACTCCCTCTTGAATATCATGAAGTGTAATATATATAATATTCACTATATTTAAACCTATAACTCATGTTAATTACTTATTTAAGAGTTATTATAATAAACCATTGGGTTCTATCATATCTATTTCAATATTTTCCTCCATAGTAAAGTGTAGTCCATTCTAAAACCAAGAATATGTATACCATTGTAATTGATATAAAGAACATTAAATCTGACAAATCTATGATTTGAAACTATTATCTCATTATATAAATTGAATTATTTCCCATCAAATGTAAGAATCGTTTATTTTTTACATTTTTCATGAACTCCATCGATCTCATCATTTAAAAATATATTAAAAATAAAATCAATCATAGATACATAGGAAAATACATGGAACCACATAAAAAATTCTCTTTTACCCAATGATAGGTTTAGTTTTGAGTAAGACATCACCAGGGGTGAATCAGTGCTTTTGGAAACACCAACTCTTAACTTGTTTTCCCTCCAACAGTTATTAAAATTAGATCTAAATTTAAATAATGAAAAAGTGATATAGAATATACATTAACCAAGGGTTTTTACAGGGTTCAATTTGTCTTCTTATTGAGTGTATAATCTCGGTGTCTAGAGATTATGATATCACTTCCAACCATATTATATAGTTATTAACAAGAGCATAAAAAGGATAAGAAAGATAGTCCGGAACTCCCAAGTAAAATAATTTTAATGAACTAGACTAATCTATCCTCTCAATCCAGACTATCACAGTGACCGAAGGGAATTCACAATACCCAAGGGGAGGAAAATATTATTTGAGGATCATGAAATCTCTTTTTGGAATAGGTTCTCCTAGTAAATAATAAAATGGAATGGAAGTGACTTCATCCTTAGAACCCAACATGACCTTTACATATGTTGGGGATACATGAACCTAAATAAGTAATTATTCAAATATTATTATGATCCATGAAATCCATAATAAAATGGGACACTCATAACAATAACGATAACATAATTTTACAACTAAAAAACTTTCTAGACCTAGGTATATAATCTCAAATCATCATATATATGAACAACATGATCCAAAAACCTATGTTGAAAGATGGGGTGAGAAGATGAAATGGATATATACATATATATAGGATAAACATGATACAAAATCAAATCAGAATAGTCTAAAACATATAGTACCCTTCTTTGTGTGATATGGGGGTCATATTCCCCTGTATCATCTCCTCCAAACTGAATCCTAATGAGAAATATCAACCACCCCCTCTAATTAGATCCTTTACTTTACCGATATCAGTCAAAAAATGTTCTATATATTTCCAATAGGTGTACATAGGGTGTGATCACAACAACCTACTGGTATTACACCCCATTCCCTAAGTAATTCTCTGAATATAGAAACCAAAATATAAACGTTTTAACTAAAAATAAGAAAGTAATGTATTTTTTACTATAAGGAAGTGAAAACGAAACATAATGTATTAAATATATAAATTTGTATAAGAAAGTGAGTAAATAGAAACTTTATAAAATAAATCTATTTAATAAAAAATTCATATGAAATGAATCATGGGTGAGTAATAAGGGGGAAAGGAAGGGGACCCATAAGATAATTATGATATAATAAATCCATATACCATGTCTACTACCATTATTTATAATCATATTACCATAGACTAATAGCTAGTGCCTAATCCTAAACTAGTGAGAAACCCAATATAGAAAAAAAAATCTACATCACAACTATACAACCAAATTATAGTCCCATCATAAAACTAAGGATAATATATTGGGATGGTTATCCCCTAATCTAGCTTGGAAGAATTCATTAGATAACTTCTAGTAGCCAAAGCACACCCACAATGTTTTCTAATGATTAAAACAACAATGTTAATTGAATCCATTTATGAAATCACCACATTCATAATACCTTTCAAGTATAATAAAAGGTATCATCAAGAAAAAAATATTTCCAAATATTATGTGTTTAACTATTTAAAAATAGGATTATAAGTAAAACATAGTTTCCAATCAAGTTCACAAAAGTAAAAGAATCTTATCGAGAAGAACATTATTTAACTAAAGAAATTCATATTTATCTTTTTATGAAAACAACTCCCTTTAAAATAATTAAAAAATATCTAGGCATTCTTTTCCAATCCACAGTTGGTATCTAATTAAATCATTCCCATCATGATATTTAAAACTAATGTTCACTAATCCATTATGTAAAACAAAAGGGAGAATGATATAATTGATGAAAATGTTACAAATTATCCAAAAAACATTATATTATCAAAAAAAATAAAACCAATTAGAATTACTATTTAAAGGGTTTCATTAAATGGAAGACTGTCTGGAATAATGGAATCGATTAGAAATAAGTGTTCTTCCCAACAAAAGAGGGGTAAAAAATCCCTAAAAAGCGAGAAGAGCCCTTAAATATAAAAATAAAAATACTATTCGTGAAATCTGAAATACCTAGGCCATTATTCCCATGGGAGACAATGACAATGAATAATAAATAATGAAAATGAGAGAGAATGGAGGAGCCACTCACTTGAGTAAATTTTGAAGATTTTGAGGGGAATCTAACCTTGAATTGAGAAGAGAGGTAGAGGATAAGAGGATAAACCAAGAAAGTGTAATATGGGGATTATTTAAATCAAATAGGATGAAATAATGTCTCCCTTTTTAACATATTTTTTAAAAAAATTAAAAATTATATTTTTGAAAGGGTTATTGGGTTGAGTCATATAGTTAGGAAATTCATGCACAAAATCTGAAACACTTTCTAGAAACCCAATTCTATACCAAAATTTTTCATTTCATGGTTATGAAAACTATGTTTAAATTATGGAATACTCAACGGAACTCCTAGTTGATGGATACACAATTATGTTTCATATATAGGGAAACCATGCTGGCTAACCCTATACCTAAAAATTTCATTGAATTTATCTACAAATTAATGAGAACCTAAACATTCAACACAAAAATTAGTAAATTTTTGTTTACATGATAATGGAATCATGGGTGTTTAAACTCCCTAGATTATATAACTATCTCCCTAATGAAGTTAACCTGAAGCTTATTAACTCAAAAACATACATGATAATTTCTCTTTTATTTGAGCTTCATACTTCCATGTCTTATGGGATTCCTTCCGCTGCTACCTCAACACCCTGAATAATGGAATAGAATCCCATCATAATAATTTATATATAAAATCCTTGATCATTATTGATTTCTTGTTTACCAAAAAATCAAGTTCCAACTCTTTCTCCGACCATATCAGCATTTGGGAGTGATCTGTATGACATCTCTTTAATTGAAAAACATGAAATATGTTAGGAATCAATGATATATAAAGTTGAAATTCTATTCATTTTAAAATTTTCCTAATTCATTTAGTGATATTGATGGGTCCCACAAAACCTGGTTGAAGCATTCCCTACTTACCAAGCCATTGGTGACTAAAAAAGGGTGATACTTTCAAGAACACTTGTTCAATAAGTAAATATTTAAATGTTTAGTCATGATGAGTCATATAAAAATTTTGGTGTCTTTGAGACATCAGTAGATGTTTTTGACTGGGTTGGATCTTCTTCGTCATATTTTATATAATGCATATACTAAATAGTAATGTTTTATTAACCTCATCCTAATAGAGTTATGATCAACATGATTGACTATATAATTCTTGAAAAGGGCCATCTTGATGGATTATTGATAATAGCTATTTTAAGATAAATCATCTAGGATTAAATGGGTATCCCAAGATCCTTTGATGTATAAAACATAGCCATTAATCATTACTTCTAGAAAATGGACTTCCCATTTCCTCAACTCATTCATTTATGGATAGTATGATATTATAAACTTTAAATTATATCCATTTCCCTATTGAAATATTTTCTAGAATTAGGATTTGAACTGAGAATAATTAATACTATTAATCACTAAAGGAACTCTGTTCAATATCAAAATATGATGGATATATATATTTTCATCCTCTTTGACTTTAGTTATATCTCTTATCAAAATGAAATGGGATGATTTGATCTATCGATTGATAACCAACCTAATCGAATTCTCTCTTTTTGGGGAATGGGGAAACATTATGATATAATCCATGGATATATTATCTTATTTAGTTATAATGATAAGATTGGGTTATAGCATACCATAGGTATTTTGATGTTATTTTATTATTTATTATCAAGTGTTTCATTGTGAAACATGATATTTTATTTCCCATCTCATGATTATCCATCAATATCAATGTTTAATATCAAAATATATATTATTTTTTCCTGGATTAAATAACAATTAATATTGGTGTCAATATTTATTTACTATCTATCTCATAGACAGAGGGACCATGTAGCCCTTCTTGCAACAAATATTTGTTTGGTAGATAGAGACCACTACCCAATTATCTACCCCTATATATAATTCTCATGATATGATAACACTCAATATCCCCGTGTTTCTCAATATTGATAAGCTCAATCAAAGGGGGTTTGATTTGAAAATTTTATAGAAACATTAATTCCTCATCATACTTTAACTCAAGATACATTTTGGTAAAGATACTTATTATGTTCCACTCATTTCAACATTCCTTCAATGTTTGTGATAAATGTTTTCGACTAAGAGTATTTGTGAAATGATTAATCATTCCTAGTTTATATGTGAGGTAAAAATCAAAATATTATATTTATTACACTCACTAACTCAATTGAGATTAAATTAAATATATGAATATATATAACTTAAGCTTTTATACTTGGTATACACTATAAGATTCTCACTAAAGAGATAATTCCACCAATATTTGAGAGTTTTCATAACTTACTCCAATTTGTGGTCATGTTTTTAGTAATTACTTTTATAGAAACACATGCTTCTCACACATGGATATTACATATTTTTATATGAATATTAATTAAATTACCTAAAAACACACCTGCCTGTAATATTTTATTGAGATTAATAACATGAGACATAATATTCTAATCTCATTGATGATATTTAATGTTTCCCACAAATTTCTTCAGATTTAGTACTCTTCATATACATACCCTACATAATACCTTTATTCATATCCTTGTTAAAGGAAACATAGGAAAAGGTGAGATTAAATTATTAGTAAGGGTAAGAAAAGTAAATACATAAACATAATGTGAGCATAAGGGTATAAGTATGTGAGAATAAAAAATGAAAACCCTACCCAGCAAATCACAGATCAAAATCCCAAGTCATGAAATAATGATTTAATTTTAATACGACATTAATCATATGGATATAAAAGAACATGAGTCATGTGATCATAAAATTTTCATAAGACATAGAATTGTGGAATAAATATTAGTATAGAAAATAAATTCCTTATTAATCAAGGTTTATTACCATGACATATCATCACCCTCCATAGGTGGGTACACCTCCTGTGTGGGACACACCACCATCCTAAGTGGCATCCCATTCCTCATAGTAAAATGGGTTCACTCCCCAAACCATTTTAGTAGTCAAGATTCACTCCCAAAACCATCATAGTAGAAAATGTACCTACTAAATTTGGTCCACTCTCTATTTCATTCATATTTATCTCATGAGATATAAATATTTACCAATTTTATTGGAGGGATATATATTCCCCATACATATTTGGTTATAAAATAACCACTGTAATTGGATATATATTAAACACCATCCTTAGTTATAAATTTAACCACCATCACATAATGAAAATCATGAATATGTGTCCCACTAGATCATTTAACATCAATCTTATTTGAACCCACGAAATGAAATGGGTTTCATAAAAATTTCATCATATCATAACCTATGGGAAAATAAAAGGTTTATTATCATTTCTTCATTTCATAATAGAATAAACCTTGTAAATAATTGTGTTTAAAAAGAGTTTTATCATGGTATAATGTTTGTAAGAGAATAGATTTCATAAACATCAAATCATCATAAATTTAAACCATTTAGAGAAAGAATGATAATGGTACCCTTGGATCATATCAACATTAATTCTTTAGTAACATTAAAGGATTTTATCTTAAGGAGACCATTATTCTTATCCTTTTTATTAACCAAAATTTTCAATTTTCCAAGTAATTACTTTCTTTGTGTCCTTATTTTACAAACTCAAAATATAATCCCTTCCCTTTGAGACATTCCATTGGGTGCTTCTTCCAACATTTTAAACATATATGAAACTGAATCTTCTTTCCTCCATGGTATCCATTACCAAATGTTTGAAAAAACTCTATCCTTATATTCTCTGATGAGTTATAGAGTTGGTTAAGGTGTGACTTGTTAATCATGTTCTATGATAAATGTTTTGGAAAAGTTATAAAATCCTTCGTTGTAGTCATCATCCCATTTGGATTATTATGATAAAATTTTCCATCACATTCAATGTTAACACAGTTCCTTCTAGCTCCCTCTATTGAATGAAACAAAAAAGCATAGTCTAAGAAACACTAATCTTAGTGAGAACTCACATAATCATGAAAATTAACTTATAGGATGTTGAAATAATAATAACTTATTTTAAATCTATGAAACATTAGGATTAAAATAGGTCATCCATGATCATCAAAATTTAAATCCTTCATGATTTTTCATTATGATTATATGTATTTCCAAAACATATCCCCCAAGAGTGTCAAACCAGGTGTTTAACAAGGCCCATTTTCATGCACTAGGTGATTATGAGTCGAAACCAATGTTCACTTTTCAGATTTATTACCCCTAGGTTCCAATATGACAGAGCCACATCCACTTGTAGTATCCAGGAATGAATTTTTTTTCTTTGAAACCACATTCTCTATAATTTACCAAAATTACATGTTGTTTCCCTATATATTGAATTGTCCTTAGAAATTTCATTAGATATATCCCAAGACATATCCTTAAAAATATTACTTGGGATATCACTAAAGATTTCTTATCCTAGTTTCCAAATGTTTATGAAACTTTTGACCTGATACCAACTATAGTGAACTAGGTTTCTCATACGTAGAGATTAAATATTTTTAGATTAATGTTTATTACATTAAACAAACCCACACATTAGAACTATAACAATTTAGTGCCTATGGAATCATGGAACACAATCCTCTAATCCGGTGAAGGATCATTACTATTTCCCAAAAATATTTTTCCACTGAGTACCCTTTATAGACATATCATATATAAAACATTTCTTTATAACATGGGGAATAGAAAAATATGAAAGGGTATTCTCAGTTTCTTAGTGAGGGCAAATAATTAAAATAAATACACATAACATGAGAATAATTCCATGATAACATGATAATAAACTATAAAAATCATACCCTACATATAAAAGATCAAAATCCTAAGTTTTGAGCTATATATTGGATGTTTAAAAGACATGAATCATAAAGAAATCAAAGAAAATGAGTCATGGAATCCTAATGTTGACATAATTTATAGAATTGTGGCATAAAAATACGCATAATAAATAATTTCATTAGTTTTCAAGGATCATTTCCAAGATGTATCAGGTCACTCAATGGGTGGCTTCACCTCTTGGGCAGGACACACCACCATATCCAGTGGCATCCCTTTCCTCATAGTGGAATGGGTTTAATCCTTAAACCATTATAATAGTTGAGGTTCACTCCCAAGACCATTATAATAGGAAAATTACTTTACTGAACTATGTTCAATTCTCATTATAGTCATTACTATATCATCAAATATAAATATCTACCCAATTAGTTGGATAGAGATATATGTTCATATGATTTTTTTTATAACATAACCACATTTCATTGTTATAACGTAACCATTGTACTTGTTTATTACATAACCACCATCACATAATTAAAATCATACATATGTGTTCCAAAAGATCATAAAACACTCATTATATCAGAACCCATGTAATAAAATAGGTTTCATAAACATTTCATCATATCATAACCTCTAGAAAGGGACAATTTCCTTAATCATTTCATCATTTCATCATAGCGTAACCTATGAAATGAAGTGTATTTCATAATATTTATATCATGGTATAACTCATGGAAGATAAATAGGTTTCAAAAATATGACATCATAATAAACATAAACCATTCAAATAAATAATAGGAATGGTATCCTTGGATCATATCCCCAATAAAGCACAAGTAACCTCAAAAGATATCATTTTATATGGAGAATTATTTTGAACTAAAAATAACATGGAACATTTCTCGAGGAAAATATCTTTTTTTTGAAAATGACTCTTAAAACAAAAAAGTCATAAAAAAAACAAAAAATGAATTTATTTGAAAATAAACATTAAAACTAATAATGAAATCATTAAAATATTTTTCATCATTTCTTGAGTGAAATATCCATTTTTCATAAGAAAAAACTTTTTAATGAATGACACATTTAAAAAATCTATTTCCTTGAAAATAACTTTGAAAACCTAAAAATTAAGTTTCCAATAATATAACAGTCATGATGGTGGGGAATTTTTTTCATGTAATAATCAAATATTCCTTTGATATTTTTATTAATATCCAAACGGGTATTGTTTTTGAAAAAGAAATAAAGATTATTTTCAAATAAATTTGTAAAAAGGAAAAAATGGGAAAAAATGTATTTGGTAAACCATTTTTAAAAAAATGTTAAAAACATTTTAGAAATATTTTTTAGAAAACATGGTTTTGGAAGAAAATGTGTTCTCTACTAAAAAAACAATATCTATTAAAAAAATCTTTTCAAAATATTAATTACATAAAAAAATTTATATGAAGTGATAAAAATTATTTTCATAACAGAACCATAGGAGAAGAAAATTAAGGATATTAATGGGATGTGAATCATTATATTTTATTATAAAAAAACTATTCATAAACATCTCAATAAATGATGAGATTTTGTCATAAAATATTTAGCACTTTGGTAATTTTTAAACGTAAAAAACATGAAGTAATATCATTAAATAAAATAGAAAATATCATGAGGAAAAATAAATTCATGATATTAAATGTAAAAGGGGATGTATATACACCTCAATCAAGAAGATCTGTGTATAAAATAATCATATGTCTCAAAGAAATAAAATTGAGACAAACGTCCCTTACAAACATGGTAAATTTAGGACTATAAACCGCATAGAAGAGAGATCATAAAATTGATATGTAAATAAAAATAATTTTAATTATAATAATCATAAAATAAATTCAAGTGAAGTGTGTACACAAAAAAATAAACATGTGGTGAATATGGAATTTTTCTCACTAAAAATAAAACTGAGACATAAATCCATTACCATAAGTCTCAAATTCCTTCATACTTGTTCAAACTTCCTATATAATAAATATAAGCTTAGTATACATATGTTAAAAAACCGTACCTATATATATAATACCATATATGATTTAATTGTATCAATTTATTCTAAATTTATTTGATAATTCATTGTTACAATCAAATTTTGGGTAATAACCACTTTCTTTTTCATATATGTTTTGATTTTTTTATTTTTCGTACTCTTAATATCATCATGGTACCATCATCTCCAGAATAATAATAATGAAATATTTTTCATATTTATATATAAATTCAACATTTAATATAAATTATGAAATGTGGTTTTGAGGAATTATGTATGTTAGGATCATGGAGATGGTTGGTCATATGTATGCATGACTAATTTTTTCATTTTTCAATAATTATTATGGGAAATAGTTAAATAATTTTTTATATTTAAAAAATTATAGTAATAAAACATATAAATTCTTATTTCATTAAATATACTTATACATATCTTTCATGTTTTTTGGAGATAAAAATAGAGATTCACATCACTTTATCAATGTCATAGTCTACAAGTTTAGGAACGATGTTATCATCTTTTGATGAGTGAGAAGGTAAGAAATAAAATGATATATTAATTTTTTTAGAATTATTAATATTTCTATTATTTTATAACTATTTCATGCACATAAAATATATTTCTACTTATTATATTCCATGTAAATCATTACTGAAAAATTATTCACATCACTTCGCAAGGCTTTAGTCCTCCATACACACAAGTGACATTATCGTATCCCCTATAGAAAAGAATATAAAATGTATAGAAGATAAAATGACTCAATAGGTATAATAATTTTATAAATATCTTATATATACTTTATATCCATCATCATACCCAACCATTATAGTTGGTAATGGAAAGAAGAATCACATCAGTTCATGAGTTGATTATCCAATGTACACACGAATAATGATTTCATAACCCATTTGATTAAAGTCGAGATGGTTGTATGTTATTCACTTAACATAGAAATATCTCATTATATTTGAGTTTCTAAATTTTTTATATCATCATGTTTTAATAATAATTTAATGAGTTGGAGGAAGAAATAAAATAATAATTCTCATTGAAGAACATTACCCTTCTTTGGGTATCCTACATCAGTTGGCAACAAAATAATTTCTAGGATAGATGTAATACCAAAATAATTACTATATGATTATATTATGGACGTTTTTAAGTGGTTTTAGTAGGTAATGGATGAAAAATGGGGTTTATGGTATGAATAGGTGAGGAGAGGGGTGGCCTTTTTATAAGTGAGGTGTGGGGCACACATGTAACTTCTTAAAAGAAAAAGGTGTACCCATGTATTTCTCGTGACTCAAGCCCCAAAAATAGAGTATTATAGATCTTTTTATGGATACTTTATGTCAATAAAATGGTAATTGAACATTTTTTATGTCATTTATGACTATTATATTTTTATTTAACCCTCGGTAAATCCATTTTTACCTTAAATGTGGTAATTAATTTATACTATTTTCACTAAATATTTTGGTCAAAAATTATGTTTAAATTATTACATAATATAAAATATTTTGGTTAAAAATATTTAATTAAAAATTAATCCCATAGATGTAGTGAGAAAACCGATTTTCAAAAGAAAAATTATTAAAAGTTTATAAAATTTTTATATCAAAAATCAATATTAAAATGATTAAAATGAACTAAATTTGATAAATATATATATAATTGATCTAATTTTAATTTTAAAACAATTTTAAATATAACTTATCTTTATATATAATTTAAAAGAAAAATAAATTTTAATTAAAATTCAATATTTTTCCTATTCATCTAAAAATGAAACTTTTTTGAAAAATACAAAAAATTTACCATAAGATAATTTTGATATTATTATTTTAATAATGAAGTTTATTTTATAATGTATTATAAAAAATGGTAAAAATTAATTATAAAATAATTGTTGAAAAGGGGAAAAACTACTTTTTAGAAAATAATGTTTTATGTATTAAATTGGTGTTATTCTTATGTATTGTCTAGAAATAAAATAAGAATGATTTTAATAAGTTGATTGAATATATAATATATAAATTTCATTAAAATAATTAACCAAGAGTAGTTTTATAATTTTTTTGGTATAATATTTTTGTTTTAATAAGAATATTTTTTTTAGAAAAAAGATATCCTTTGTTTTCAAAGAGTTTTTATTTTCAGTTTTGGTTAATTGGTTACAAAATAATTCATTTTACGTACATGTGTAAAGAATATATATTCATAATTTAATTAATTCGATTCATACCCTCCATTCCAATGGCTTGTAGGTAACTATAACATAATATAATTTAATAATATGAAATGTTTCTTTTAAACTCAGTGTTGAATGTAACCCAAGATAAAATCCATATTGTGCGTAACACCTGATAAAAAAAGTGTATCATGTAATGAAAAATATAATAATGATTAACTTTAATTAATTTTTATTTTCAAAAATCCCTCTGTTGGACTCCCCCTTTTTAATGCTCATAAATCATTTAAATCATGTAAATCATGTAAATATTATAAATCATATAAATCTTTTAATCTTTTAAATCATGTAAATAGTATTTAAATCTTATAAATCATGATTAATCTTGTTTTACTACATTTTATTATGATTATGTTTAACCTTAATCCAATATGTTAGTATTAATTCTTAAGAAAGATGATAGACATTTTTCTAAGTATGAGACACTGTTTCTCTACCCAAATGGTCTCACTATTTAGTCTGGAATTTTGTAAAGTCCATGAAACCATTTCTACAACACCATTACCTATTACACTGTTTCTCAAAAAGGACCCAACACCGTAACCATGCTACTGGTTCTAGAATTCACAAAGGACCAAAAATTGTAATAGTGCTACCGGTTCTAGAATTCACAAAGGGCTTAATACCCTAACAAGTGACCATTTAGAAGTTTAAAAAATGAAAAAATACCATTTCTATGACACCATAACAAGACACGGTCCAAATTCACTTATTCGGAATCAGAATGACTATGGAAGTATATTTTTACTCACTACAACTCTGACATCATTCCTTACATAATAATTTTTCTATATTTTTCAATTAAATTTAAAATTTTATTCTAATAGTCTTATTTAAGTCATTTAATAACACCGACATAATTAATAATCTTTCGTATATATGACACCAGATAGTATAAGGTACGAGGTGTTTAAATCATTCTCCTTGTCAGCCATAACAGAATCACACAAGATAAAATACAAGGTCACATATGAGCTTGAATGTGTGGCAATGATGTCTAAAATATATGATATAGAATAATACTCATGCATGTAAGAAAACACATAAGATCACATGATGAACTCTCATTTAATGATCACTGTATTTTTGAGGATAAAAACATCAAACATCCTTGTAGAAACAATGTAAAGAAAAGATAAAGAGAAACTCAATGAACAGGAAACCAAAACACAGAACTCACAACACTCTGTTTCTAAGTATGAATTCAAAAGAGAGCCCAAACATCAAATTTGATACATACTAGAAGTCTATTTCTACATAGAATAATACTTAGAGACATTCCAATCCCTTCTTCCTATATTCTCCTCTATTGTGTACTATTTTATTAATCTTTCAATCAGTGTGTTCATATACCTATTAAACGCACACTGTCTCTAGCACTGAATTGAAAGATATAATACATCCTCACACAAATATTATTTACACCTTTTTTTTCACCCACGTATAACTATAGAAGAGGTCTTGTGTGACCTATATGGTATAATTACCACGTAGAAATGTGGTAATGGTCTTGTGACATGGACAGTCTTGTGTATTATTGTATAAAACCTGATCTAGGGTGTGGATCAAAGATTTATATATATTTTTCATAGTGGAAGGTGATCACTAAGTATAATAGATTAGGTATCAGCTTGAGACTGAGCCACTTATTTTAATCCACTATGTTTTCAAATTTAGTTTACTTTGGGTTTAACTCATATTTCATAAAGCTATGTTTCACATCGATTGTTATTCTTGGATAGTAATTATAACTGCATTGATTTAGTGAATTAATTTCAAAGGTTATATCAATACCTCATATTGTTATAACTAATAAATAATCAATCTTCTATGAAATTAATTGAACAACCAAACAATTATAAATTCACTACTTTGAATAACTTGCTGGTTTTGTTTTTAAATTGGGGGACCTTCAAATATAGGTTGTATAAAAAGTTTCAAGAAGAACTCAATTGACCCCCCTCTTAAGTGTTCTACTCTGACTAACATTTAGTATCATTGGTTGTTTTCAAACTTCTATTTTCATGATTTTTAAAGCCTTTTAAAATCTTTTCAATTGTGATTTATTTGTGTTTTAAAGATCACTAAATTTCTGTTAATTATAATTTTATATCTCTTTAAAATCTAGCCATTATGGATAATAGATAGGAAGGTGATACTACCAACAGAACTCCATATATTAATGGAACAAATTATGCTTAGTGTAAACTTAAAATGAAAATGCACTTAGAAAGTATGACCTTTGATATTTGGACAGTAATATAAGATAAATATGAAATACCAGAAACTCCAAGAACTACATGAAATGAAGCTACAAAAGCTTCGTACAATAATAATTATAAAGCTATGAATGCCTTGTTTTCTGCTTTAGGATATGAATAATTTAAAAGTGTTGGGAAAAAAATCCCTTGAGGCATCATTGTAGAATATTTAAGGTGATCATGTTTGTTGAAAAAACAGGCCTCCTTGTTGTGTTAGTTCACAAAGTAGACCACAATGTATAATTTGTTGACAAAGGGGGATTACATGGAGATTTTCCAGATTCAAGAGATGTTGTTGGATATATATGTTTAATAGAAGAACCCTGATAAAGGAATGGATGATCAAGAGGTGGTACAAAAGAGAAGATACAAGGTGGCATTGTTTTCCAGTGTTTGCCAGATTTATGGTCTTGAAAATTAGAAAATGGAGAGATGAGTTTTTGGCAAAGGAAGGTGCAGACAAAATTAGAGTGGTGTGTGAAAAATAAAGTGGTGCATGAAATATTTGAATGATTCGAGAAATAGAGGAATGAAGTTTTTTGTGCAAGAGGTGTTTTGAGATTAGATGTTCGAAAATTGGAAAAGGCATGAGGTGCACAAAAAATTGGAGCATTGTGTGAAATATGGTGTTGCGCAGAAGATGTGTTTCTCACTCTCAAAGAGGATTATGCACAGAAGGAGGGTTTTCCACATGGGGGTCGATTATTCCAATAAATATTAAGTGACCCCCTTAATTTATTGTAGTTAAATACATAGAGAGTATCTGATCTCTCGCACACAAAATTGGAGTATGAAAAGTTGTTGCGCGTAAAAATTAAGTTTACACATAAAAGAATTGGTTTTGAAAAAAGTGAAGGCTGTGCATAAAAGAAGACCATTTTGTGTAAAATAAGAGGTTACACATAAAAGGTGAGTTACACAAAAAGTGGATTTCACACAAGTGTAAGGAATTATGTGCAAGTCCTAATGAAGTATGGGCGTAAAAATTGGGGTTGCCTGATACACTAGGTGCAAATAGAGATTCATTTGTGGATGAAAGTTGGACATCAAGAGAGAATCTATAAATAGTTAAAGTTGCAGATTTCATTAGTGGTAATGAAGAGAACTAAAGTTATATAAACTGTGAGTGGATGTTCTGAATAAGCAGTGAGCGCACTTCACTTGAGAGAGAAGTGAGCTTTCATTTTGCGAGTGGTTGTAAACTTGGAGGGACAGCGAGTCCGCTTCGAACTTGTAATCAACAGTGTGATTTTAGTGGATTTGTTACAATAGAACATCGCTGTTTTATGCTCCTTGGACGTACCCTAGTGAGGGTGGACCATGTAAAAATATATGTGTCATGTGCATGATTTAGTTTCAGTTTATACATTTCTACATGAAAGAGAGAGAGAGGAGTTTTTCCTAATAGTGAAACAAGATCAATATGGGCATTTTTTTTAATCTTTCAAACCCTGATTCACCCCCCTCTCAGGTTATCTTACCTAGTGGACCTAACAAATAGAATATATGCTTGTAAATCTGCCTATGAAATTTTGGATACCTTAGCTATCTCACATGAAGGAACTACTAATGTTAAAGAATTGATAGTTAATATATATACTATTATGTGTGATAACTTTATGATAAAGCCTGATGAACACATTTTTTGATATGTATCTTAGGATTAATGTGATATTAAATATAATGATATCTCTTAGATAGAAAATTTGTGCCATTGAATAAATCATATGGTAACTCAGATATCTACCTAAAAGGTGGAGAGGAACCTCCGTATCAATTGAAGAATCCTGTGACAATAGTAAGTTTCCATTCAAGGAGATGATAGGTAAATTGATGATGTATGAGGAAGAGTTAAAGGTAAACAAAGAGGAATAAGATGAACCAAATAGAAATTTAGTGGATTTCAAAACCACTACTTCTAAAAAGAATGAAAAGGAAAGTATAAAAACTCATTCTGACAGTACATGTCATGAAGATTTACCATTTGATAGTGATGAGTAAGTGAATCAATTATCAAGAGGGTTTAGGAAGTATTATAGAAGGAATAAATTCTTCAATAAGAACAACTATAATGGAAAATATGAAAATAAAGGTAATTGGAAGAATGGCTAGAAAATGAATGAGAACTCAAAAGAAATTGTTCGTTATGAATGTCTGAGAAAAGGACATGTAAAAATGACTATCCCAAGCTAAAGAATAAAAATAAGTGTGGTGACAATGATATAAAGAAAAAAAGGAAATGAAAGCAACATGGAGTTCTTATGAGAATAACTCAAGTGACTCAGAATCTTCACATGATGAGGAGGATAACAGAACCAAAATGGTTTTCATGAAAAACACAACTGAGGTAACCCTTGAGTCTCCTATAAAAAATTATTATTATTCTGGAGGTAAAAGAGATTATGAAAATTTGAGTAGTGAATAAATGTTTGAGTACATCCAAATTCATTAAGATAAATGAAATGAATTAAAAGATAAATATTAATCTCTAAAGAAATAGTTTTCTCTTACTTCTACTATTAAATTTGATATTAATATATAGAAGGAAATGAATACTTAATTACTTAAAGAGAACAATGAACTTGAATTATCTCTTGAGAAATTGAAAAATAACATAGAAAAATTTACCAATGGAAAGAATACTCTAGCACAAATTCTTGTCAAGCAAGTAGCTCCGAGGTACACTACTGGTATATAATACCAACCAAGATAGAGGAACATATCTAAAACTCATTTTATAAACTAATATAGAAAATCTATTTTCATATCCAGAACTGAAAAATCGTCTAGTTCTATCTCTGATAAGTCATTCACTACTTCTTATTTATTAGGACCAAATAATGTTTACTTTTACAGTATGTTACAAACCGTGTATAGGAAACCTATGAAGAAAGTATGGGTTCTCAAAGATCTTATTACAAATGTTACTTGACACAAACAATTCTAGGAAACCAGATTTGGTCTTTCTTAATTATTTTGTAGAAATTCTAATTTAAGGGCTCCTATAGAAGTATATGGTACTTGGATAATTTATTTTCAAGAAACATGACATGATATTACTCAAGCTTTAAGAATCTGGTAAATGTTTATTATGGACATGTAACTTTTGGTGAAAATTATAAAGGAAAAATAATTTTCCTTGGTCAAATTGGTACCTTTAACTCAGTTTTAATTTCTAAAGTAATTTTTTTGGTATATTAAAATATATTTTACTTAGTGTTTCACAATTATTTGATTGTGGTTTCAATGCTAAATTTTAAAATTATTCATGCTATGTTTTCAATTCTAAAAATGAATTAATATTTTCTTCTTATATAAAAAAAATGTCTATACTGTTAACTTAGATTCTTTTGTTTCTCAAAATGTTTATTGTATTAGTGTCTTTAACAAAGATTATATTCTTTTTCATAGATTACTATGACACTATAATATACTCTCTATTATAAATCATACTAGATAAGTCTTAGTAAAGGATCCACCCAAACATGAGTTCCCAAATGAAAAAATCTACAATCATTTTCAAAATGTTAAACAACACAAAATCTCTTTTAAAACAAAGAAATATGTTTTAACTTTTTATCCTATTGTGTTGGTTTACATTGACTTGTTTATACCATCTATATTTTTATGTCTTAATGGGAAACACTATGTCTATGTTCTTATAGATGGATATTTTAGATATACATGGACCTTTTTCTTAGCTCACAAAAAGTGAAGCTTGTTTTCAATTTACTAGGAATGCTAGAATAGTAGAAAACCTAAGTGGTATTAAAATTAAAACCCTAAGAAGTGACCATGTCCATGAGTTTGAAAACCAAGAGTTTGAATATTTTTTCTCACATAATGTCTATATTGATACCTTCTATGCGCCTAGGAAACCTCATCACAATCGTGTAATTTAAAGAAGAAATAAAAACTTACAGGAAATGGCTAGAACCATACTCAATGAATATGACCTACCTACCTAATTTTGGGAAGAAGATGTGAATACATATTGTTATATTATTAATAGAGTCTTAATTAGAACAATTCTTTAGAAAACTTCCTACGATTTGTGGAACAATAGAAAACCCAAAGTTAATTAGTTGAATGTTTTTAGTTTCAAAGTTTATATTCTTAATACAGATGAAACTATTGACAAACTTTCATCCAAAAGTGATGAAGTAATTTTACTAGGTTATTCAATATCGATTAAATACTATATAGTTTTTAATAAATGAACCAAATGTGTGGAAGAATCTCTACCTATCAAATTTGACAAAATAGATGCACATGAACCTAAGACCTCCCTAGAAAACCATGAGGATGATGTGTCAAATCTGGACATAAATTCAAAATCTTCTGACCCTACTGTCAAGAAACCTATTAAATATTCTAGTTCTAGAAATTATCCACAACCAATTCATAATGATCCTAAAATTGTTGAAGAACCTAAAATCTCTAAAACTTACTTTTCTAGATCTATTAGAACCCTTAAGAACTACCCTTTAGATGTTATAGTTGGAGATAGAGATAGAGGAACTTAGACTCTAACATAAATAATAAATCAAGTTGAACATAAGATATCATATCAAAAATTGAGCCTATAAACATTAATGAGGCAATCAATGATGAATTTTGGGTGATGGATATGCAAGAAGTGTTAAATCAGATTAAATGAAATAATGTCTAGAAGCTAGTGGACATACCTAAAGATACCAGGACTATAGGTACTAAATGAGTGTTTATGAATAATTTAGATGAAGGTGGTAATATTATACGAAAAAAATATAGATTAGTCACACAAGGTTATAGTCATGAATAAGGGATTGACTATGGGGAACCCTTTTCACAAGTTTCTATACTTGAATCCATTAGAATATTTTTTTTCAAATGTACCACATCTAAATTTCAAACTATATAAAATGGATGTTATGATTTCATTCCTAAATTAATATATAGTTGAGGATGTTTTTAGGCAACAACCCCCCAGTTTTACAAAACCATACTTTCCAAATAATGTTTATAAATTAACAAAATATTTATATGGTTTAAAACAAGATCCAAGAGTTTAGTATGATAGAATAAGTAGTTTTCATATCTCTAATGGTTGTAAAAAAGGTATAATTGATCCTACTCTCTTTATAAAAATAATTTCTAAAGATGTTTTTTTTCATGTCTATATTGATGATATTATTTTTGGATCTTCCAAAAATTCCTTATTTGTTGATTTTTCAAAGATGATGAAAAATGAATTTGAAATGAGTATGATGGGTGAACTAAAATTAATTCTTAGATTTCAAATATTTTAAAATAAGGAAGGTATTATTTTTAATTAATGTAAATATAATAAATATTTTATAATTTTTTTTGGTTTGGATAGTACTAAAAGTAGGGACACTCCAATGAGTACCACCTTCATATTGGATCTGGATTAAAATGGTAAATCTGTTGATCAAACCACTTACAGAGTAATGATTGGGAGTTTACTCTACTTAACCACTAGAAATATTGATATTATGTTTAGTTTGTGTATGGGTTCTCATTTTCAAGAAAATACTAAAGAGTCTGATCTTCTTGTTTTTAAAAGGATTTGAAAACACCTCAAACATACTACCAAACTTAGGACTATTCTATCTTAGAGGACAATCATTTGACTTAGTTAGTTATTCAGATTCTGATTTTGGAGGTTGTAAGTTAGATAGAAAAATAACCTCAGGAAGATTTTAATTTTTTAGAAATCCACTAGTATCATGGTGTATTAAAAAGAAAAACTCTATTGCATTATCTACAACTAAATATGAACACATAGATTCTTGTAATTGTTGTGCTCATATTTTGTGGATGAAACACACTTTTATATGTTATGGATATCAATTAAGACAAGTCCCTATAGATTGAGATATCACAAGTGATATTAAAATATCTAAGAATGATATTTATCATTCAAGAACAAAACATATTTATTTAAGACATCACTTTTTGAGAGATCATTATCAAAATGGTGTTATTAAATTAGAATTTATTAGATCTAAACATCATCTTGCTAGAATTTTCACTAAGCCTTTAAATTTTGACTGGATGAGTTACATCATACATGAATTAGGAATGATCATCCTTGAGTCACTAGTTTACTTTCTAACAGTTACCATGTCATAGTTACTATCACACATTTACAATCTCTCAGTTGCAGCCTCTCAACATGTTGTCTCATGTTTGTGTCTCACAAGTTATGGTCACATCGTTTAGTGTCACACCGTTATAATGACACCATAACCATGTGTTCTTGTCTCACCATAATGACTCAGACTTATTTTTGAAATCTTTTTCCCATATCTTTAAATTGATTTTATTATTTATTTTATATCACATTTTTATTTTTTTGAACGTTTGAACACCCTAAATGATAAAAAACCATCTTTTCACTTTTCTCTTCACTCATACTGTCTACTCCTAAATCCAATACCTTTCCTCTAGGACTCCTCTTCTTCCATGAACCGCTTTGAATTTCCAAGATGAAGAATTCATCTTTATCATCTCATAAAAATTACCAGTATTCAAAGAAAAAGTAAAAGGCTATGATTACCATGCCCAAGAAACTGCTAAACCCAAGGCTTGAGGATCAAACAATCATTACAGAGAAATAAAGATATGCGAATTAGATCCGGTCATGTAAGTCACGTGTTCTGAATTTCATGAAACAACAAGGATGGTAAGAGTGGTTTAAAAAATTGAAAATACATATCTATCTGAATATGGTTTTCAAATTTTATCAGTATGCTCAATTCTCTTTCAAATCAAATATTATTTCGTGGTTAGAACCTAGGTGAATAGAAAAAGATGTACCCTTTCTTCATGGTTGTGGGATGCCTACTTAGGAATACCCCATGAAGGAATTTTTGAAGACTATCAAAGAGGTCCTCCTCCACCAAGGGATTTTTTAGCCTAAAAGAGGCTTTGGGTGAGTTTACTAAAAAGAAAAAGAAAAATAAGGACTATTTATACTGAACTATATGGAGAGACTAGGTTTTTGTTTAGGTTTATTCAACACCTAATATGTCCAAGGAAATAAGACTTTGCTACACTGAAGTATCAAGATTTTTTTTGATACATCTTCTAAAGAATTGTCAAAAGGTTAATCTGTGTAAGTACATTATCCATCAAATATGTGACATGATCAAGATAATATCATAACAAACCTCCATATTTTATTCAATGTTTATCTATACTATGATACTAGCCAAAGGTGTGGTTGGTAAGATAGAATAATTTCTTGAAAATTATCATTTATTTATACCTAATGATACATAAATATGAATTAATATTAGTTGGAATCCATGGATGAGATCATGGGTTGATGAAATTGAGATACTGTATAAGGATTTTAATCCTGTTGAGCCCCCTTGAATTCCAAATAATACCAGTAACCCTGGTTTAGTGTTAGATGATCTTTTATAATATTCAGATGAAGAAATGGAAGCTGATGTTGTTATAACTGGATGAGAAAAATTGTTGATAATGGAGAACTAATTATCTAAGAATCTCATGAACATTTTCAAACAGTTCAATATAGAGAATCTACTCTCCCTAATGGTGATGAAGATGCTAATAAAGAATTTGAGATTTCTGATAAGAGTAAAGATGTAGAAGAATAAAATTATTCTATGTAAGATCATGCTACCACAGAGAAATATATATAGGAACAACATGAAGAAATATAAGTGATTTTATCTTCTGAAAAAATAATGGAGCAATATTTTCAACTAGCTAGAGATTTTCCTAAATCTGATAAAGAAGAGGGTGTGAAAACTGGTCACGAGATTGATTCTCTTATTCCTACTAGAGGAAAATCAATTGAGGGGGATAAAAACCTCATCTTGGAAAGGATTGAAGTTCCAAATCCCATGTATTCATGTTCTCTAGATACCTGGTACAAGTTTCCAATGTATTTTGTGATGATTTGTCTTAGGGAATATCATTTCATGGATTGGATCTTTTAACCATGATTCAGCTGAAACCAGTTTCTACTATAGAAGTTGTGTCTACTAAAGAACTAGAACCTGTCTCTATTCCTACTTCTATACCTACTCAAAAAACATTTATTTATGTAATTCAATAATATTTGAAAGAGTTTGGAGACAATTTTTTGTCTGATTTTGAGAAGCTCATGAAGTCATAACCTGCACCTGTGACAAATCTCAGTGAAAGGGATGCTGCATTACTTATGGAGAAAATCACATGGGAGATTCAACCTAAGATACTTCATGAAATTTAGAGAGTACGGATTGAGAATAGGCAGTTGAGTGATGAGGTATAATATTTACGATCTATGATTGAGGAAATGAGGAAAGTCCATTAAGTTGATCAAGCCCTTGTTTCTTATCTCAGTGAGGATGATGCTGATAAGATCCCAAAGATAGTTGTCACTCTCATTCAACCCAACATGATTACTATGTATGAAAATGTGGTTGTGAATAACACCAAAATATAAAATGATATGTGTGAGCTTGTCCCTAGAATCAATAATCTAACAACAGAGTATAAAAGATGTTTACAAACTCTTCTAAAATAGCTTAATGCTCTCACATCAACTGTTTATGATCCATCTACTTCTGCTCAACCATCTCAGCCTTTGGAAATTAAAATTATCAGACCAGTTTTTAGAGAAGAACTTCACTCTATTTTTAGTGGTACTAATTAGGAGAGTCTCTCTAAAATTGTTAATAATAGTGACCACATTCATGACTTAGTAATAATTCACTAAAAAATTGCCACTTATGATCTAGAATAAATCTATACAAAAGTGTACTACTACTTCAAAAGGATCTATTCAAAGCATGAGTTGACCAATCATTTTAAGTATCTTGTGGAGAATTTAAAGCTATCTCCTCCAACTCAAGATTACAAAAATCAAGTACATAAGATTTAGGAATTCACACATACTTTGTAGAAATTCGTGGAAAATAAATATTAATTTTTAAATGCATGCAGTATGGTGGTGAAATAATCCAAAATTTAATAAATCTATTGAATCCTTATCTACATGTTCAAAGAATAGCCATCATGGCTCTTACAATGGCTCCTTTGAGGACTAGTCTTCCTCCTTTCACCTATCCTTCTACCTCCACTTCATTTTTCCCTACTACAATGTCTGTTTCTCAGGCTCTGAGCCAGATTAGACCTGTTATTGTTGAAAATCCTTTTCCTTGGTCTTCCACCATCCATACCTTTCCCCTTATATCCTTGAAGATGTTCTATTACCTTCTATTAATACTTCTTCTACCACCTCCAATTCAGCACCTCCTACTTTTACATCCATTGTCTCTAACAAGGATACGGTGATGTCTGTAGAATCTTAAAAGAAGTTAAGGATACTTTTTGATAGTGATGTGATGTATTCTCTTTTTTGATTGCAAATTAACTCTGTTTTACACTCAATGAAAATTACTCTCTCTCTTATATTCACTTGTTTGTTTCCTTTACTTCTTGTTTTTACGTTCTCTTATTCTATTTTGGATTATCCCAAAAGGGGGGGAAATAAAACATTATTTTTGGAATTTATGGGATAAGAACTGAATTTATTCTATTTGATAAACATATACTATAATACCTAGAAATGATAATCAATCTGTTTATTCCTTTCTAAAATGTATGGCCTGTAAATGCCATAATTTGAGATCATCAAAAAGAAGGAGATATCCAGACTCCTCTTGTTTTAATGAAAAAAATCATGTAAATCATGTAAGTCCTATAAATCATGTAAATCTTATAAATCTTGTAAACCATGTTTAGATATTATAAATAATGAATACTCTTGTTATAATATGTTTTATTATAATTATGATTAACCTTAATCTATTCTATGAGTATTACTTCTTAAGACAGATGGTAGATATTTGACTAAGTATGAGACACTGTTTCTCTGCCCAAACAATCTCACCATTTAGTTTGGAATTTCACAATTCTTGTGAAACCATTTTTATGAAACCATTACTTGTGACACTATTTCTCACAAAGGACCTGACACCATAACTGATCTACCTATTTCGAAATTTGAAATGGACTAGACACCGTAACCATGCTACTGTTTCCAGAATTCTCAAAGGACCTGAAACCGTAACAAGACACCATTCAGATGTTTTAAAAAAAGATACAATTTCTATGACACCGTAACAAGATATAGTCACAAGCCACAAATTTTGAATCACTGTGACTCTATCACCATTTCTAACTCACCACAACTGTGATATCATTCCTTACATAACAATTTTTCTATAATTTATAATTAAATTTAAAATACAATTCTATCAGTCATATTTGAGTCATTTAATGACACTGTCATAGTTAATAATATTTTGTAGAAAGGACACCTAAAATTAAAATTTATGAGTTGTAGATATTGTGCTCCTTTTCGGTCATAACAGAAGCACAAAAGATAAAATAGAAGTCGGCGCACGAGAAGAAAGGTGTGATAGTGACAAATAAAAGTGATGATATTTAAGAATAAACATGAATGCAGGAATAAATAGTAGAACACACAATGAAATCTCATTTTATGCTAGCTATATTTCTGAGGATCAAAAAATTCAAACATCCTTGTAGTAACAACACAAAGAATAGAGGAAGAGAAACTCGCTGAATTGGAAACTAGATCGAAGAACTCACTACCCTATATTTTGGAGTTCACTTTCAGAAGAGGACCCAAATATGAAATATGATACATCCATGAAGTCTAGAGTTTTAGAGAATGATTTTTAGAGAATTTATAATAACTTATTACTATATTCTTCTATGTTGTGTACTATTATTTTAATATTTCAAGTAGTGTGTGCATCTTTCTGTTAAACACACACTGTCTTCTACACTTCACTAGATGATAAAAGATATCCTCACACAAGTATCTTTTTACACCTTGTTTTCATCCACATATAACTTTGGAAGAGGTGTTGGTTGACTTGGCTGGTAAATTTCCCACGTATAATAGTGGTTGAGGTTTTGTGACAAAGACACTCTTCTATAATATTGTATAAACCTCAATCACAGGTGTGGATCAAAGCTTTAAATATATTTTTCTTAGTGGTAGGTGATCACTAGGTGTAGTGGATTAGGTCTCAGCATGAGACTGAACCACTTGTTTTAATTTGTTGTGTTTTCAAATTTAGTTTAATCTATTCTTAACTCATATTTCAGAAAACTAAGTTTCACTTTTATAATTAGTCTTGGATAATGTTTGTAACTACATCGATTATGTAAATTTGTTTCAAAGTTATATCATCATCTAAAATTATTATAACTGAGAAATAACTAATCTTCTGAAAAATTAATTAAACAACAAAACTATTGTAAATTTACTTCTTCTATTAATTGGATTGTTTTGTTATTAAATTGGGGGATCATCAAATAAATTTTGTAACATAAATTTTTATAGGAACTGAATTCACACCCTCTTGAGTGTCCTATGCTGACCAACACTCTGGGAGTTACTATTTTCATAAGAGTGGAGCTGTAATGATCTATAAGATCACTCTACAAAATAATTTAACCAAAACTAATTCTCATTTAATTGTGATTCACAATATATCCCTCACTGATCTTAGGTATGTTTAGGATTAGATATGATGCTAACCAAAACATCAACTCATCCAAGTAATCTTTACATTCATGGTTAAATAAAATTTTACTCTTTTTATGTGATTGTAGTAAAAAGAAAAGACAATTGATGTTATTCACTTTTTCAGAACTTTTTATTTACTCTCTTAACTTATTATCAATGAAAAGTTCATAATTGGTGTAAAATACTAATGTTTTAATATTAAATGTAATTTTTGAGAATTATTTGAATTAATCAAATCTATTAAGTTTACTATTTTAATTATAAATCTCACCATACTTATAAAAATTGAATTATTCTTGATTTTTAGGGTTCCTTAATAAAATTAAAAAAATTATTTAGAAGGGGCCTTTGTCCAAATTGTCCATTTGGAGGGTCACATGATCCAGACAAGAAGACATAAAGAATTCGTGAAGAAACTGGACTGGCCATGATGATTGAGTTACTGGTCTTAATCCCGAAGCCCAAATTTTATGAAACTTCCCCATATGTTTTTGATTATCGAAAAGAATCATGGATAAAAATTTGAAGGTCCAACTACTAAAACAAGGGACCCAATTGATGATTTTATATCCAGCCCACCGTTGTGGGTAGGAATCAAAATCATGACACTATTCATAACATTTCTCATGATCTACTCATCAAATAAACCTGATAATTTTCAATGTGAAGATAAGATATGGGTGGTCATCTTGATAAAATAGATTATTTTTATTTAAGGGAATCTTACTGTTAAACAAACATTAACATTTCAGCCTTTGAAAAAGTGTAGATTGAAATGGACAGATTGCAACTGTTTATTCAAACCACCATAACATTGGATCCTTAAATCCAATGGCCACCAAATTATCAGAATAGACAAAAGGAATTAATATGTACAACGTTTAAGAAGTTGATATTTCGTTATTCAGCTACTTGGATGTTCAAATTGTCGATCCAAGTGGAGGGGTAGTTTTGGAATTCCAACAGTCCACCTCATTGGCCTATATATACACCCACATCTTCTCTATTAAAGGGGTTGGAATTTTTGAAGATAAGAGAATACATTGGCATGAAAAAATATTTTAAAAATGATTTTTAGGACCTTCCACACTCATTTTTTTCACTTTAGAGACCCTTCCTCCTCTTGTTGTTTTCATTTACATTTTTATTCCTTTCATTTCTAATTGTGTAAGTTGTTTTCAATTTAGTTTGAATTTTAATGAAATTTTCGTCTTCATATTAAGTTTTAATCATCCAAACTCTATTCTTAATTATTAATTCTACTAAAATATTTGAAATCAAGTTGAAATACCTTCCCTTATTTCACTTCCTCATTCAATCTAAAGTCCGTATTTAATTCTCATCACTATTCAGGTCTGTGCCTGGTTGACACACAACTATTTTCTAATCCCTTTCATTTCATTCTATTTATAATTAATCACCATAAAAACATATTAACATATTAATTAATATCTTAATGGATGAGTAAATCTACCATTAGGTTGAGTGAACATTTAGGGATGTTATGTGATTGAAAGTATTTTCTCGATGAATATTCTTCAAATTATCATTGTGTATGTTGAACATAACATGTCATGGATTAATGAATTTTTTTGTTTAACGTGTGGTTTCCATGGATTACTAGAACCATAAATACACTACCATCAACATGAAATAATTGATATTAGAACCCTAAGTTAAGTTATGTCTTGCATTAAATCCTTAACACATAGGAATTCCAATCAATGTCATCTTGTGAAATGGGTGTTAATTTAATGCAATATAAAAAAAAGTTGAAGGATATCACAAGATTAACTCTTTAATAAAGAACTCCGCACAATATTTATCAAATTTTTATATCAAACAGCAACCATTAATCACTTAATTTATTCTCTGCAAATAAACCCCCAATCAAAATACAATCAATTAAAGAAAATTGACAATTAAAAAGTATCATCACTAAGGATTCGACCCGAGTGATACTATACACATTAGTAGAGCATTGGAACCTTGAGCGGTCGATAGAAGAAAATCGGACGCACTTTAAAATAGATCTGTTTCAGTGTATGTTTCATTTAGTATTCATTCATTTTTTATTATTGTAAAAAAACAAAAATTTGAAAAAAAATTGAATAAAAAGAAATAAAATCCCACTTTCTCATAAAAATAAGAAATGGAAAAAAACACAAAGAAAAACCCTCCTCATAAAAATCATATATAGAAAAAAAAACAAAGAAAAAACCATCTTCCTTTTTCTTCTAAAATCTATCTAAATTCCCCATATCCTCCCAAACAATCCATCATATTTTTTTGAACCTAAAATTGAGCGAACACTTTAGAAACTTAGGAGGACCATTTGGGATAATCAAAACCATATATATCTAGTTGAATTAGATATGACTAATCCAAGGGAACAAATCCTTAATGAACTTGCTACCCCCAATATAAATTACCAACCTCTTGGTAATCAATATCCAAACATAGAGGCTGACTTTGAACTCAAATTGTGTTCGATTCATCTTCTACCTCTTTTCCATAGGCTATCTGCTGAGGATCCACATATCCACCTTAAGGAATTCCAGGTGGTGTGCTCTATCATGAAGCCTCAAGGGGTTTCTGAGGAGAAAATCAAACTTCAAACATTCACTTTTTCCTTAGCTAACTTTTCCATGCCATGGCTCTACTACCACCCTCCGAGTTCCATAAACTCATGGATTGACATGAAGAGAATTTTCTTTGAGAAATTATTTCCTACTTCTTGTACTGCTTCTATCTAAAATGAAATTAGTGGTATCTCTCAATTCCCAAATGAATCACACCATAAATACTGGGATAGGTTCAAAAAGATTGTTGCAACCTGACCACACCAGCAAACCCCAAACCAATGCTTGATCCAATACTTCTATGATGGGTTATTATATATGGAGAGATATCTCATTAATGCCACAAGTTGTGGTTCAATTATTGATAAAACTCAGAAACCTTCAAGAGATCTCCTAAGCAACATCGCTGCAAACACAAAACAATTACATACTCGAGCACATTCTCAAATAAAACAAGATCATGATAATCAATCAATAGAGCCGAACAATATGAAAATGTGGATGAGTGAACTTACAGGTCTTGTGCGACAACTACCTGTGGAGTCCAAAACCCCGACCTCATCTTCTCCACAATATCTATTCCTTGGACCTATCAAGAACTATAGGATATTTAGCTCCCCATTTCATCCAACTAACACATGTCCAAAATGTAATGAGGATACATCTGATTCATCTGAATAAATGGAGCTCAATGAAGAATATGCTCAGTGGAACCCCAACACTCAACAACCAGGTCAGTTTTTTAGAAACTTCAACCAACCCCACTTTAAGCCCTTATCTTCTACCAATAACCCTAACATGAGATATGGGAATCCCATTTCTCATCCCCCTTAGTTCCCTCATCAAAATATAATCCAATTAAAATATGGTCAAGGTGGTGGTAACTTACATCAACCTTATCCTTTTGTTCCACGCCCTAAAATATATGATCCTCCACTTGGATTCCACTATCCTAGTGAGCCTTCCAAATTCCCAAACCAATAAAATCACTTTACAAACAACTAAAATCATGGTCATCCCAATCTGGGAAAAGCCTCTTCTTCCAAGCGACCATGGGAAAGTGTAGTGGAAGATCTTGCCTCCTTCAGCCATTCCAGCCTAAAAAATATTGAAACCAAAATTGGTCAACTTGCATCCCACCTGAGCTAGAAACAACAATCAAATTCTTCCCAATTCCTAGATCAACCATTACCCAACCCCAAGGGTAATGTAAGTGAAATTTCACTTAGATCGGGAAATAAAATTGCAATGCCTCATGATGTGTCCTCCAACCCCCCTTTAAATGTTGACCTAGAAAATGAAAGAAAAAGAAACTTGAAAAGTAATATGAATCCATTAACTCACATCCTTTAATTCCTATTAGGAACCCAATTACCTTTCCTCCAGCCATTTATAATCCAAATAAGTCCTTTGAACCCGATCTTGAAATACTTGACATGTTTAGACATGTTGAATTCATCATTATCCTCTTATATTTCATAAAACAAATCCTTCATAATGCCAAGTTTCTTAAGGAATTTTTCACCCATAAGAGGCAAATTAGGACCATAGAAAATGTTTCCACCCATCAGTCAATTCCCATAAATTGAAAAGATCTATGGACCTTTACGGTTCCATGCGAAATTTGAAGTTCAAACTTCAATGATGCACTAACATACCAAGGATCCTCAATTAATTTCATGCCAAAATCTATATTCCCAAACCTTGGTCTTGGTCCCTTATATCCAACGGGTGTTTTCATTCAATTGGCCAATTAATGCACTGCTAGTCTTGAAGGTATAATCAAGGATTCCCTTTTTCGTGTGAATAATATTATATTTCCTGCTGATGTCTATGTCCTTGACATGGAAGGTGAGAAGAACTCCACTTTATCTACCTTAATTCCAGGAAGAACATTCCTAATGAATGTGAGAACAAAAATTGATGCCCATTCATGCACATTATCCATGGAATTTGGTGACCAACTGGTCATGTTAAACATTTTCCAAGCCAGGCAACACCCATATGAGGATCAATCTTCATTATCAGTCCATGTTTAGAGGAAACTTTTGAGAGTCAATTGAACACCAATCCATCATGTTCTTCATGTTCTAATGATAAAGGGTCTTGTGAAATATACACCATGATTAAAAAAAATCATAAATGGTCAATTTGATGTGGACCTCTCATTCATTTACTCTATCAATCTAGAGGATCTAGATAACTCTCTTCAATCCCACAATAAAATTTGATTTCTAATGCTCCACCTTGGAAGGTATTAAGGAAAATGAATATGAAGCAACTGAAAGCACATCCCCCATTCTTGATTTTTCTATCCCACAAATGAGAGATGATACTTATCTAAAACCACTTCCTAAAAACTTGAAATATGCATTCCTTTTCCATGATCACTCAAATCCTGTCATTTTCTCCACTTTACATACTGAAATCGAGGAATAAAAACTTGTTCAGGTGTTAGAGGGAAACAAAAAGGCCTTATCTTAGACCCTAGATGACGTACCAAGAATCAAACCAGCCCTTTGCATGCATCACATCCATCTTGTAGAATCATCCAAACTAATTAGAAAACCACAAATAAGACTCAATTAACTCATACATTAGGTAGTTAGGGAAGTGATCACCAAGATTCTTCAAGATGGAATTGTCTACCCAATTTCCATTAGTGAATGGGTTAGTCCATTTCAAGTTGTACCTAATAAGGTTGGGATAACTATTTTCACAAACGAACATGGTGAGGTAGTTAAAAAATGAGTGAAGAACAAATGGAATGTGTGCATCGACAATGGGAAATAGAATGTATAAACAAGAAAAGATCACTACCCTCTTCCATTCCTTGATCAAATGATAGAATGATTAGCTGGAAAGTCACATTATTTATCTATTGATGGATACAATGACTATTTTCAAATCTAAATTGCACCTTAATACCAAGAAAATACTACATTCACTTGCCCCATTTTAAAATATACATATAGAAGAATGCCTATTGTCCTTTTCAATGCTACTGCATCATTCCATAGGTGTATGATGAGTATATTTTCTAAATTAATTGAACATTTCATGGAGGTCTTAATGGATGAATTTACCATTTATGGTGAGTCATTTTAATCTTACTTGAATTCACACTCTTTAGTCCTTAAAAAGTGTTTCAAGTGTAACCTTGTGTTAAATTGTGAGAAATGTAACTTCATGGTTGAAAATGGGATTGTTCTTGGGGACATAGTTTCAAAAGAGGGTATTAAAGTCGATCTAACCAAAATCGAAGTGATCCAATCACTTCTTGAACCCACTTCTATTTGAGACATCCGTTCACTCCTTGTTCATGCCGGTTTATATCAGTGATTCATCCAAAACATCACAAGGATTTCCCTCCCACTCACTTGATTGCTCCAAAATGAGGTCACTTTACATTTCAATGAGGTTTTCCAGAGATCCTTCATTGAATTGTAAACATCCCTTACATATTCTCGGATAATCCAACCCCCCGGGTTGGTCCTTAAACTTTGAGTTGATGTGTGATGGTTCTGATAGATCCTTTGGGGATGTTCTTGGTCAAAGAAGAGAAAATATTCCCCATGTCATCTATTATGTTTCATAGAATTTGGATGAAACTAATTCTCACTACACTAACACTGAAAATGAATTTTTAGCAGTTGGTGTTTCCTTAGATAAATTTTGTCACTATCTCTTAGGTGCCAAAATCATCATCTTCACAGACCATTCTAAAATAAAGTTCTTAATCAAAAATGTGATTCCAAACTAAGGATAATAAAATAGATCCTAATTCTCCAAGAGTTTGACCTTCAAATCAATGATAGATCATGAAATGAAAACCCTGTGGATGATCACCTGGGTATAATTTCTAATTTCTCTCATCAATAAATCATTTATCCTAAATTCCCCACCAAGAACCTTTAATATCTCACTCGAAAGTTACTATGGTATTCACCAATTATAAATTACTTGGTTGATGATATTTTTCTAGAATTTTTTTAAAGAGATATAAAATGAAGCTGAAATTTGATTCCAAATTCTATTTTTGTGAAGATAATAAATTTTGGAAAACTGGGGATGACAATGTAATTAGAAGATGTATTGATGAAGATGAACATTCCTCCATCTTAGAATTTTGTCACCCACTTTGAGAAGGTTGCCACTTTGGACCACAAATGACCTACCAAAAGATCCTAAACTCTGGATTCTTATATCCTTCACTCTTCAAGGACTCACATGAATTTTGTTAATCATGTCCCACTATCGAAACGTTTGGAACAATTTCAAAGATACATGAAATTCCCCAAAATCCTTTAATTTTCTGTGATATGTTTGATGTTTGGGACATTGATTTAATGGGACCATTCCCCCTTACAATGGATTCTCATACATTATTCTTGTATTTGATTATGTTTCTAGGTGGGTCAAGGCCAAATTCACTAGAAAGGTTGATTCAAATACTATTAGTGAGTTCTTAAAGACACACATATTCCACCAATTGGGCACACACATGCATTGATAAGTGACTTAGGAACCCATTTCTGTAATAGAACCATGGAACTTATTTTAATAAAAATGGGGTTTACATAAAATTTGAACTGTATATCACCCACAAACAAATGGAATGATGAAATTTATAATAGATTAGTGAAAAGAGTGCTTTATAGAATAGTAAAACCCACTTGAAAAACTGACCTACAAGACTTGGGGAAGCACATTGGGCTTATCGAAATTCATATATAAGACCCATTGGGATGTCTACTTTTAGGATAGTTTTTGGTAAAGCATTTCATTTTCTAGTTTAAATCCAACATAAGCCATTTTTTGTTGTGAAAACTTGTAATTTTGATTTTGAAAAATCTAGTGAAGAAATATTGTTTCAATTGGCTGAACTGGAGGATCTTTGACATGATTCTTACGAGAATTCTAATCTCTATAAAGAAAAATCCAAAGCACTCCATGGCAACCACATCATATGAAAGGTATTTCATGAAGGTGAAAAGGTAATGATATTCACTTTTGGATTTCGACTTCACCTAGGTATGCTTAATTATTGTTGGGAAGGTCCTTTTATTGATTCTCATGAATACCCATTTGGTGTAGTACAAGTCCAAGACACCTCTTAAAAAAGGACATTCATAGTTAATGGACATCAGTTAAAGCATCACCATGAGAGGATGCACAAACATGGAACAACATCAACTTCTACAGGATTCACAACTTCTATATCAAACATACCATTGGACGGATATAGTGACCCACCAAATCCAAACTAGGGGAACCACTTTCCCTTTAACTCTCTTTCTCTCCCTCTCTCTACCTCTTTATTCTTTTCCCATCTCTTTCATTTTTTACGACTTTATTCATCAAACCATTTCATTTTCTCTTTCTCTTTTGTGTGGGTGATCATTTTAAAAACAAAAAAAAACTAAAAAATAAATAAAAAATTTAAAAAAAAACAAAACAGTCATACTTACTCACCATCTAGTTTTTAAAAAAATTTCAACCATTTTGGTTAGTCAAAAGACATGTTTTCATCACAATTTTTTTTTATTTTCATAAAAAATTTGGATAAATAATATTTTTCCAAACTAGAAAACTATGAATTGTCAGTTTATGATTTTGAAAATGATTTCACCCCAACCATGAGGAACAATATTTACATTCATGCAAAGGACACCTATGAACATATTTCCAAAATGTGTGTTTTTCACCAATGATTTTGAGTCTTGAGTTTGTGGACCTTCAAGTTGAATTTACCACATTTGTGAGCATTAATATAATAGAGGTATTTTATAAACCTCATGAGAATAAAAATATCAAAATATCCTCCCATTACCTTTACATTAATACTAATTTTGAAATCCCCCATAAGAATATGAAAACCATTTCTTCGATAACCACATTACAAGCCCAATACCTTATCCCACCCAACATCAACAAGGATTTACATTGTATTATTTATTTAAATTTAAGTGTGGGGGAATGTATTTCATTTTTGGTGCCATTTTATTTATTTCCAATGTGTTAACATATTCTTGAAGGAAAGAATCTATTTTAGTGGGAGGGAGAGGTTTTCATTCTATGTGTTTTTGGAATTTATATCTGATTATCACATATTGTTCAAAATTTATTAAAAAGTGTAAAAAAAACAAATAAAAAAACTGAAAAAAAGAATGTGTTGTGTATTGGGTGGGTCAAAGATCAATCTTCCTCAACATTTGATATTTTTATAACTATTATAATTAGTGTCTTTAGGAGATCATACATGGTTTGGGAGATGAGTGTGAGATATGTTTCAAGTTCAAATTTCATAATAAAAGAAAACTCATGTCATCGGGATACTTTTTTTTGTTTTGTTTATATTCTATATTCTCATTCCATTCAAATTTTACTCCACTTTTTTTATTGATTCAAACAATTTTTCGATTGTAGACATGTGTTTCCATTTCATATCAGGTTTTATTTCAAAAAAAAAAGTGAAGTGATTTTCCCATGTTGGTGTTTTACCCCTCTTTCTACTCTTTTGAATACTGAATTCCTACCGTCCCATAGCCACAAAAAAACCCCTTAAAAATATGTATTGATTCGTATGAAAATTAGGAAAGGGAATGGAATTTTAGATCTCTTTAAAACTCTATAATTTTCACTATTTATTGGTGAATGAGTGAACCTCCCTAAATAATTTTTTATCATCTTGAGAGGAGTATGTTTCGAGTGCCCACATTTTCCATTTCTAAATTTGAGCATGAATTTTTTTTTGAATATTGTTTCTAAAACAATTTGTTGTGAAATTAAATATGGATGAGTGAAATAGTCTAAAACTCTCAAGAGTTTGGAAAAAAAAAATTTATTATTTTTTGGTGAGTGAAAATGATTTTGAAATGTATTTTTTTTTATATTTTTTGAACATGAGGACATGAATAAGCCTAAGTGTGGGGGAGTTGATGTTTTTCACTTATTAATTTTTATTTATTTATTCCATTTATTGATTTTCATTTAAATATTCATAATTGGTGTGAAATACTCAAGTTTTAATATTAAATTTAAATTTGGAGCATTATTTGAATTATTCAAATCGAGTCAGTTTACTATTTTAATTATACATCTTACCCTACTTATCCAAATTTCATTATTCTTTATTTGTAGGGTTCCTTAATAAAATTACAACACTTCATTATAAGGGACATTTGTCCAAATATCCCATTTGGAGGGCCATATGGTCTGCACAAGAAGACCCAAAGAATCTGTGAGGAAACTAGACCAGCCATAATGATTGAGTTACTGGTCTAAATAACGAATCCAAAATTTTATTAAACTCCACCACATGTTCTTGATTATTGTAAAGAACAATGGATAAAAATTTAAAGGTACAACTACAAAAAAATTTCCTAACCGATTCTTATAATTCCAACCCACTATTCTTGATGAGAATTAAAATCATGAAACAATTAATGACTTTTCTCCGGATCTAATCATCTAATAAAGTTTGTTTTTTTCAATGTGAAATCTACAATATGGGATTATAACATTTTATAAGATTTTGTTTATTTTAGGGAAACTTCCTGTTTAGAAACTCATTCAAATTTCGGCCTTTGAAAAAGTGTATATTAAAATTGATAGATTACAATTGTTTATTCAAAATGCTATAACCTTGGCTCATTAAGTCCAATGGCCACCAAATATTTAGATCATAAATAAGAAATCCATATATAAATCTTTTAAGAAGATAATATTTCTTTATTCATTTGTATGTATGTCCAAATCATCGAGCCAAGTGGAGGGGTAGTTTTGGATTGCAAACAGTCCACCTCCTTTGACTATATATACATCCCCCTCTTCTCTATTCAATGGTTTGGAATTTAATAAGAGAGGATAATACATTGGAACGACCAAATCATTGAAAATGTTTTGTTAGAACCTTCCATACTGACGTTTTCACATTCGAGACCCTTCATCCCCTATTTCTTGTAATTTACTTTTGTGTTCCTTTCATTTGTAATTGGGTAAGTTTTTTTCAATTAAATTTGAATTTTAATGAAAATTTCTCTATCATATTCTGTATAAATCATCCACCTTCTGTTATTAAATATTAATTCCTTTAAAATTTTCAAAATAAAGTTGAAATATTTTCCCTTCTTTTGCTTCCTCGTTCAATCGAATGTTCGTTTTTAATTCTCTTTACTATTCGTGTGTGTGTATTTGATGCGAACTCTTTTATAATATTGTTATTTTATTTATATTTAAAATTAATCACCCTAGAAACATATTAATAGATTAATAACTATCTTAATGGATGATTAAATGTACTATTTGGGTGGGTCAAAATTTGGGTATGCTATGTTATTGAGAGTATTTTCTCAATGAATATTATTCAAAATAACATTGTGTATGTTGGAATTAACATGACATGGATTAATGTCTTATTTGGATTAACGTGTTGTTTTCATGGATTCTTGGAAATAGAAAAACAATTCCATCAACATGTATTGATTTATATTAGAACGCTATGTTATGTTAAGGAATGTATAAAATCCTTAACACTTAGGAATTTCAATTAATGTCATCTTGTGATGTGGGTGTTAATTTAATGAAATATAAAGCAAAGCACAATGATATCGCAAGCTTAAATCTCTAATAATGAACTCACCCCAATATTTACCAAATGGTTTAATCGAACAAAAAACCATTAATAACATCATTTATTCTTTGCAAACCCCCCCCCCAATAAATATAGAATCAATTAAAAATAATTGACTATTAAAAAGTATCATTGCTGAGATCCAACCCGACTGTTGCTATACACATTAGTGTAGCATCAAAACCTTGAATGGTCGATAGGTAAAAATTGGTCATGCTTTCTCCAACATTGATAAATCCTTTACAAATATATTATAGTGTCCCACTAAACCTAATAATCTACCTATCTCTAATATATTTTTTGTTTCTTTTGATGGCATAATGGCCTTTAACTTTTTTATGGTCAAATGATATGCCATGTTCCGACATGAAATGTTATAAGAATTTGAACCAGTGGTTCCATAGGTTAGAATTTGATATTTTTTCATTAAAATCATGATCAATGAGAGTTCCCAAGATAATCAAAAAATAATTATCCTACTTCTCCTTGATTATAGAGTAATCGAAGATGTCCTCAATGAATAACAAAATAAAAAATATTATGTATTCATGATATATATAGTATATAAGGTCTATAAATACAATGAGAGAACTGGAAAGTATTTAGAATAATAAATTCCTTTACTCAAAGCAAGAGGTATCATGACTGAAGATCAATATTTGAGAATCACCTTACCCTATTCAATTGATAAAAGAGTTCATCAATATGAGGCACATTGTATTTCTTATAGTCACCTAATTGAACTTCCTCTAATCAATACATAATAGAGGAATACCATCCAATTTTTTAGCAGATAGGACATGTGTGGACCATGTATAAAAAATTAGACAAATAAAACATTTAGATTTACGATAATACATCTAAATTTTTAATTAATTTATTTAGCTAGTTCCATTAGTTATCTGAGAAAAGATATAAATTTTATGACATCCATTTCCATGTTTACAAATAACTAATCTATCTAGAGGGCCATAAGGATCCAAGATCACCTCTCCATACACTAGAGTCTACCAAATAGTATCAAGGGTGTGTGGTTGTATGATGACGAGACTATTCCCTATACATTAGAATGAATGAAAAATATAAATAAATACAATAAAATGAAACCAAATAATAAATTAATGTGACATAATGTGGTAAAATAATACAACATATGTATGGTTTAATGGATTTGAAAAATATAAGGTGAGAATATCATTGTATTAGTCATACAGGAAACACTAGGATAATAGAAGAAAAAACGTCCAAAACTATTTCGATCCATGAGAATCTCATGTCCCATATAATTTATCTACTCCCATGATTCTACATATGATAGAAAACATGCATCCAAAGTAGGGATATTTACTTTCATACATTTCTACATCTATGAAATACTCTCATTGACTAAGAAGAATCCCAAATAGGGTGTGAGTATAACTCAATAGGCCAGCACTAACAACATATAATTTAAATATTATATGTGAATATAAAATATAATGGCATGTAGTAATAATATATTAAATCATTAAAGTGAGATAACAATTTTTTAGCTTAGTTTCTTTGTGGAATAATATATTGAACCAACATACCTAGAATTAAGCTTGATTTCACAGATCATGTGAACATTTAACTACTCAAGGGAATCAATGAGTATACCCAAGGCATCCAAGAATTAATAATGTTATGAAAATCAAGAAATATTTCCAAAATATTCTACACAACACACCAAATTTGAATTAATGGAATACCCATGGAATTATTTACCCCTATATTTGAGCCAATGTATGGTCATCATTCCCTGATGATTAGCTCCAATTTTTTAGTGGAATCCAGGGGACGAGAATTTGAAATAATACTCCTAAGAGTTTCTAACAGAACAAATTAAAACTATACTTAAATTTCATGATAGGTATCGATTGGAATACATGGGGATGACTTAAGGTGTTCCTTGTATGAGGGAATCAATCTAAACCTAGGTAGTCATGTAATGTGTTCTAGTTTTTCAATAGATCTAGCTAAAGCTATGATGACATGTCATAAAATTCATGAGAGTATGAAACTGACTGAAACGATGCTGTATTTTATAGTTATAATATACATCATTGAATCATGTGGAATCCTATATGTTCAATCAAGGATTTCTAAGATGGAATTCAGGGCCTTCTGAAGTCATGAAACAACATTATTTATGTGACCATGTTTTTTAATTGGTAACAAGGGACACCATGGTAATAATTCAAAAAGTCCTAGTAAAATTTTCATTACAAGGCCTTTATCAAAACTAATCCATAACCCTGAAGGAATTTTCCATGGTTGTTCACAAGATATGAAAATCTTTTAAACAAGAAATTAATCCATTATTATTGTAATTTCAAAAGAATAAAGGTGTTTGTGATCTATAATTTATCCAAGATTCCCAGTTAGCTTAATTATATTCACGTTACACAAGACACACCCAAAGTACCATCTTATGGATTACTTATTTATGTGACATATGAAACACATCCTAATGTTTTTGTTTAATTATATAAGATATATATTTTTTTATAAATTCCTAATAATACACAACTTAAGGGGTGTTTGGCTTATATTTGAAGCAAGAATGTGATTGGTGTTTAACTAAACACACCCTAAGGGGTAGTTTGGGATGTGGATTTCAACCACCACTACTGTAAAATTGTTTTTTATTACAAATAGGTAAGGATTTAAGTGAAAAGTAAAAAAAATAAAATTTATAGGTAGAACTCTTGGTAATACTATCATTTATCATAATTAAACATTTTATAAATAATGATAAATTTAGGGAAAAGCATATAGACCACATACTAAGGGCTCGTAGAGGACTCATCATATGTTATCGACATCTAATTAGAGATGAAATTAGAGAAAATGAAGACATATATATAATCATAAAAAATGGAATACATTATCTCATAGGGTGATAACACTAAGGATAATAACGAAAATAGAGAAAGAATGGAAGAGGAGTTTTGACATTACTAAGAGCTTTTCAGTGCTTCAATAAAAAGTAAAAATTCCCATGATTTTTGGGATATCAAACATTAAGTGAGGATGTGGAAGGAGGTGATCCACCATACTACTACAAGTCACAAAATGAGGAGACAATTTGAGTTGCAGGGTTAAAGGAGAGGCTGGAAGTGGAAGAGGGCCAAAATGGACCTCTTTAAAAAACTTGTAGGCTATTCACTAGCCACTAGTGGGGAACCAACTAGCCCATTGGAATGCAACAACATAATAAATTCCTATATCTATCCTTGAACCCTCCAGAACACTCCCAACAGGCCTCTAACACCATGAATCATGCTTTAAGGGTTAAAATAAAGTTGTTATACCCAAAAATAAAAGAGTTTTTACCTCATTGAGGAACTGTGATCTTACAAACACCCCTCATTAAGACAAACCATATCAGATTTGTACCTCAAATGGTTATTGATCTATATGTAAGATTAAATTAGGCAATTGAAAAACAAATCAGGATCCAATTACAAGGTCTCCTACTGGATATGGTCATGATTCCATCACACAAGAACTAGAGGAACCGTTTTACCTCATAGAGTGTTCATGCTATGATTGATGAAAAGAATTGGATACCCGTCAAATGAAGTATCCACCTATAAAATAACTCATCAGGATACAAAATATGAATTTGGGTTGGGATATTATTGGATGTGATCATACGTATCGAATAAATCATGTTTAATGTTATACCACCGATGAAGATCTAATCGGTAAGGTACTAGCCTAAATATCTCTAAAATATTGAAAGGATTGACCAATCTAGGTTCTAGCTTTACTTTCATCCTAATCTATCAATGAAACAATTTAAGAAAAACACATAGGAAGACACAGTATCTCACATAAAACTCATGAGTTTAGCAACACTGATAGACATATGAATACTTCATAGACTACGGTTTTTCAAAACACTTTATATCTAGTTACACTTTCTATAATGTATCATCAACGAGACCTGGTCCCAATAGTGCTACCTTCCCTACCAATAAACCACACATAGGTGAGTTAGATAACCAACCATATAAGGCCTCATAAAGATCCATCTGAATTATTAATTTAAATATATAGTTTTAGTAAAACTCAGTAAGGGGTAATTGTTTCCCCCAAGATCCCTAAAAACCTAGGATACATGTATGAAGAATTTTCTATAGCACTGGTATAGTTTGAATGAAATTATCATTGGTTTGAGGATGATATATTGTACTCAAGAATACCTAAAAACCAAGATCATTCTATAAACCCTTTCAAAAACATGAAGTGAACTAAGAACACCTATTTGATAAAATGGTATGTGGAACACCATGAAGGCGTATATGCTCTCAAACATATAATCTACCCTGATCATCCACTGAGAAGTTCACCTAGATATGAAACAAATGGGAAAACTTCATCAACCTATCCATAATCACCCACAACACATCACTACCTTCAGGTGAATGTGGTAACCCCATCACAAAATATATAGTGACATCACCCCATTTCTATTCTGGGATGTATAATGGATATAATATGTAAGCAGTCCACTGGAGTTTCACTTTCACATGATGATAGTTGGAACATTGAAATCACCCGAAAGAATTGTTAATTGTCTCAAGGAAATAAAAATACAAACTTATAGCCACTAAAATACAATAACTACTAGAATATAAAATAGTGTTAAGATACTTTCAATCATACAAGGAAATGTGTTATAAGTGTTCAACAGTTTCAGCTTTTAAATTTTCTCTCTAACTAAAATTACTAAACTAATTTGATAGGTTTTTATTAGACTGAATCAAAGTTGAAAATTAAGATGAATAGAGGGGAGAATAAATTCAAGTATGACTTAACTCATGAAATACATCAAATTCAATAATTGTGATAATTATTTGGGAAAATCTGTATGCTTTTAAGGCTCAACTAGAACTACCTAAATCAGTTGCATCCTCTCTCAAGTTATTCTACAAAAAATTCATGATAATTAAGTTTAATATACTAAATAGAAGTAAATTTAATTGTTAGATCTCAATCCCCTACTTCCCTCTATTACATGGGTTTCTTCCAATATGTGTTTCATTATTGCTAGAATCTTAGATAATGATATTATAAGGTAAATCAAAATGTAATTATAAATTAAAATTTGAATTCTTAAAATTAAATGAACATCTTCTTCATCAAAATCACACCTTCCTCAAAATCTGGCAACTCATCCCTGCTCTCATAAATATGATTAATTGGAAATTGATAAATGAGGAAAAGAATGTTAGATCTAAAATAATTGTGTAATATATTATTTAAGGCATACATGATTTGGTTTATTAATAAATATAGGAATTCATAATTACATGACATAGAAAACAAATAGAAACAAAATCCCTAAAAATGAAAAAGTGTGGTTGATTATGACACATTCTCTCCCACTATTTCTTCAGATGTTGGGTAAAACTCTTCCACGTTTATCTTACATTAGTGTCTTAAGTTAACAGTAGTGGAACCTACTCTGGTTTTGTGGAAATATTATTAAAGATCCATCCTGGTATTTTCCCTATTCACATACACATTACTAATACATTGCCAACGAGCCTGTACCTTAGTTGTTCAGGCTCCTGCATGGCAACCAAAAGACCCAGGATCAAATCCGGGCATGGGAGAATTCCCAAGACTATAGCAGGGTACTGTAGCAGCATTGTTGTAGGTCACTGTAGAAGTACTGTAGCAGTGGTGGATTGTAGCAGCGACAACACTGTAGCGGCTGAGGGACTGTAGCAGGTTACTGTAGCGGCAACTGTACTGTAGCTGTGCGGGCACTGTAGCAGCACTATTCATCGAGGGGTCCTTTCGGCCAAAAAATTGGCTTTTTAGCTCTGTATGCAGGCCACTTGGCCTTGGACATTTGGGCTATGTAATGGGTCACTCTATACCCAGTCTAAAGCGGTCTTTTCTTTAATAATAAATTGAGACTTCGGCCCTAACCTTTAAAAGAAACTACTACATTTAAAATATATCCTCTTTCTTTGACTTTGAAATCTTATTATCCAACTTATATTTTCTCCTTGAATTTTTATTCTCTCATCCAATTTCAAGAATTACATCCTATAAAAATTATCCTTCTCACATTAAAAAATTCTCATTGTCATTTAATGAGAGATGGGGGTGTTACTAAGTTTTTAAGTTTCTAATTGAATTATTTAGCCTCGTACCTTGTTTTATTGGGTATTTCTAACTCCTCCATATAAGTAGAGACAACACATTTGTTTCTTTGTTTAAACACCTCATAGATTATATAAATCAAATCAATAACCTGAAAGGTTGGTGATTTTATATTTCAAGATATCTAAATCCTATAGCGTAGCCAAAATCCTTCATGCATAACCACCTACATGGTTATGCATGGCCTATTGTGAAACATACTTCCCACATTAACATATTCATATACCTAATTTTTCTTGGTTCTACCAATTTTGAATCCTCCAGGGTGTAGTGGATGTACTACAAGAAAAATATTACCACATTTTTTTCTAAAGTTGTCCATGGTGTAGTCGGTTCATACTATGCCTAAAAATCATCAAGCTTCATCGACCATGGAACTGTGCATGAGGTCCCTGATGAAGTGAATTTTCTTTAATTTCAGTTTGATCTCCCATGGTCAATACACCACATATTTTTTGTTGTGGCATAGTGTGGATCAAAAATATAGTTGATTCCCGGTTTGCATTTTGTTGGCCATGTTGGTGTTGTGGCATAGCAATGGTGAATGTAGGGTGATAACAATGAGTTCAAAAACTGGTTCAATGATATAGAGGGTAGTAGATAGTATTGAAAATGTGTTCAAGAATGGGGGAGAAAAAATGAGTTGGGGTAGTTTTATTCAGTTAAATGATTAATAGTTCCCAACAATCTTCTATTGTATATTGATGTTGTGGTAAATTATCATGGTGGGAATTTATCCAATGTTGTGGGTGCTCACCTGTGTGCAACCGTAGCACCCTTCTGCCACCTAAACAGGCCTTCCCATGGGCTTACTTATATGGTTAACCCTTCTCGGGTTAGCTAAATGGATTACATTCCTTGGTTGAGGGATCTCTTAAGCCAGCATTTTTTTTAAGTTCTATTCTTCTTCTAGTTTTCCATTTCAACCTATAAAACACCCAAAATACTTAAAAAAAGGTAAATTTTTTCCTTTTAATTTTATTCAATTTTCAAAAATTTCATCCAAAAAATAAAAAACATCAAAAACTGATTATTATTAGTTAAAAAATAGGAATTATAAATTTAAAAAAATAATCGATTTTACAAGTATGATTTGAAAATTTATGCACAAAAACTATCTTGCTAAATCCCCAACGCATAAACCATGATTATCCTCAAGCATATATATCCACTAATAAATAAAAAAGGAAACCCCAATTATACCAACATTTAAAATAAAACATTAACAAAAAAAATTCAACAGGTGGAGAGATAATTTTCTAGGGTCACATATTAAAAATTACTAAAATTAATAACTATTCACAATTCTAACGATCTTTACAAAAAAATTATGGGACATTTCATATCTTCTATTAATGTATTTTAATTCATCATTATTAAAATTCCAATTCATGATCTTACTTACCAATTGTTTCTCATATGTTATTAAGCAAGTTTAAAAAATGTGAATTTTTCCTCATCACTTATATACATAAACATGACTTATGAATTTGAAAATGATATACTTTCTACACTTAGTAGAGATAAATATCTCTAAAAACAATAGGACTTTTAAATATGAATAAAATGATTCTAAGGTAAAGGGAAGGTAGGAAATTGATGAAAATAATTTAAGGCTAAAAAAATAGGCTTATATCTGAAGTCATGTATGATAATCAATATAAATCTAATGACATTCTACTCTTACAAAAACAAACAACTCACATACTTCCAAATATCAAATAAGGACATAGAAAATGAAAGTGATGAATGTGTTACCCCTTCATTTATTTAGATAGATCAGAATTAAATATAAATAAATATGAAATGGGCCTTCTCGAAAACCCAATGAAACACCCAAGACATTTTATTCAATAAAAAATATCTCTTTATATAATGAAATCCCTTTCTCCCCACACTTGAACTTTTAAAATCATTAAAACACAAGATTATAGGAATTAATGGATAAATTAAATTGAAATATGAATCATTCTTATATGAGGGAATTCATATTCTCTAAAGTAAAATTGGAGGATTGAGGTTTGGTAGGTCTCAAGGACTGTTTATACATCAAAAAAATGCCTCAATAATTTTTAAGTGAATTTATACAATAATAATTTTGAAAAGTTCAAATCTAAACAATAGTAGGTAACATATCCCAAGATCGCTCAGGAAAATTTATAAGTAAAATGGGAAATATTTGGTTTAGAAACCTCTTGGTAAAATAGCATGTAATTCGAGTTAATCACTCATGGAATGGTTTATAATATATAAACTAATCAATATAATATTCTTAAATTTAAAATTTGAAATATGTTTTGGAATTTTCTACATTATGTGTCTAAAATGAAAATACATGAATCATTGAATCCAAATCCCAATGTTTTACTATAATTATCCGATCAAATTTTCTAACTTATTAAATTTAATAAACATAAAAATTAAAACATGACATCATGGGATTACAAAAAATTATAAGTATCAGTTATGAAAAGTAAAACACTAATCTAAGTGTGTTCATTAATTTTTCTCATTAATGTTCAAAAATAGACTATGAAAATAGGGGTAAATGCATGTACTGAAAATTAAATATTTATTCCCTTTCACTTTGAATCACTTCTCAATTTTTTTATTTATTCGTTTATTATTTATGGACATAAAAATAAAATCAAAATAGTGAAAGTACCAATTACAAGAAATTAATGCTCAAAATTGATAGTAGGGTAAGGTTTCAAAGATTCTAAAGATAAATCATGACCTAAGAATAGAAACAAATAAAAAATTTTTTTTCCTTCATTAATGAACTTTTATTTTGGTCATTAATCTTCAACTTATGTTTTGGATCACTTGATATGGGGGGATACATCCAATAATCATGTATTGATCCAATTACTTGTTTTATCTATGTAATGTGTAGTTATTCAACTTTTCATCTTCTTAGAAATCTCTTCTTGTTGTTTTAATGTGAAGCACCAAGTAGTGGAAAACCTCACTAATTGGAATAAAAGATCACGAGATTCCCACAAATTTTACCACTCCTCATTTTCCTCTTTTGGTGGTTATTTTTTTAAATTATACACTTTGCTCATCATTTTTATCATCAACTCCTTCTTATTCTTTATATGGATACTCTTCCATAAGATCTGATGTATCCATGCAAATTTTAACTTCCCTAATATCTTCATCCTCTTTTTAGTCTTGTTTTCCAGTTATATAGGGTTTTTATAAATATTTTTTATCAATAGAATGGGGTAACCAGAATACAGAAAATTTTGAACATAAAAGAAATAGACTAAATATTATCTAATACTTATTGCCTTATTTAATTTTTTTCTTCTTGGGTATTAATTATATTTGGAATTTGTAGGAATATTTTTCAGATGGTTTTGGACATTCTACCATCATTTCAATCATGTTAACCCTTAATTCAGTAGCTCCCATATCCCTGTATTATTCTTATTCTTCTTCTAATACTATTACTACTACTTATTCGTCATATTCTAGTATACCTTATTATTTCTCCTAATTATCCTCATCAGCAAGAAGTCTAAGGGTTTTCTCAAAGGAAATTGTAAAATTAGTATCAAAGAATAAATTTACCTCAGATTCAACCTTAGATTTATTTATGCTTCCAAATTTAAATTCACAGTACACCTCAACCAACTTTATATTTTTCTTCTTCTTTATCCTAGTTTTCTATGAGTAACAATACTTCATTAAATTAATATATCATAATTATGAGGGATTTTACCATGCATGGGTTAAATTTTGAGTATCTTGGGATTCCTTGATACTCCGATACTTTTCATGAATTCCTCTCTTGAGTTCTTCAATTTATTATGATATTATCAATAATTGGATCCTAAAAATGACGTGTTCATTCAAGGATATTCCCGAGATCACAAAGAAAAATACACAATTTTTAAAATTAATAAATAATGACAAATAAACTAACCTAAAATCAATATATATAAAAGATAGGGTAATTCTTTTTTCTATATATTGAATTTGTAAACCCCTCATGCCCCAAAAATAATGAATGTTTAGATTCCAACTGAATGCTTCACTAATTCATAGGGGTAAGTAAAAATAAATACTTATAGTCACTCGACTATATTAATTACTAGATTTTAGAATAGTGGTAATACAAGGATGATCCCATGAGGAAAAGGGTTGTAAGTGTTCAATAGTTTTAACAATCATTATTTTTCTAAAACTAAATTAAATAGAATTAATTGAGAAGTTTTGGTGGGATAGACTCAAAGTTGAAAATGAGGATAAAGAGAAGATAGAATGAATTCATGTAAGGTTTAACTCATGAAATACATCAAATTCATTCACCTGGAGAATTATAGGGGTAACTAGTTTTGGTGCCCAGTACCACAAAGAACTACGTATGTCCATCGTCTCCTATCAAAATTATTCCTATAACCAATTTAGATGAATAATTTTTTATCTTATAAATGTAAGAGAAAGTATTTTTTGACTTTCTATCCCCCACTTCCCTCAATTATGAGGGGTTTATTACCATTGGACTTTTACTCTTACTATAATCACGGAGAATGATATTGATAAGTAACTAAAAATGTAATTCTAAATTGAAATTTTGAATATAAAAAGTTAAATAATACCCTATTAATACAAATCACCTCCACCACAATGCCTAGAAAATCATACCTGCTCTCAAAAACCTGATTAATTAAAAACTGAGGAAAGGAGAAAACAATGTTAGATATAAAATAATTTTGTCACAGTTTAATACATGGGAAGATCCAAGTTCCTTGGTACATTAATTACATTATTCATAGATGTAAAATCCTTCTTGGACCTCAAGTGGACATTAATCATACGTGGTGTGAGGGGAACAACGAAAAAGATTTTATGGCTTCAAGGGAAGCTAACAAATATCAAAGCTTTCTATTTTCTAGGTTGAGTTATCTTCCCAAAACATTAATTAGTTAGGCTAGGGAGGACTCTCTTAGCCTCTATTTGTTTATACTTTATTAATGTTGATATTTTGATGAAAATTCACATACCATAATAAAATTAACCAAAGTTAGAAGTTGTAGGGTGAAGATAAAAAATAGACATTGGAATGTCTTTAAAATATATAAACATGGTTGATGATGAACCATTATCTTCCACTATAGATTCAAATGTTGGGTATAACTATTCCAATTGAATTCTATATTATTTTCCTATGTTTTCAGTTGTGGAGCCTCCTCTAATTATATGGAAATATTCTTTTGGGTCCCTCCTGATCTCTTCACATTTCATAGTATCAGGACTCATCCATTCATTTAATCTCCTTTGTCTTTGAAATTGAAATATACTTATCATATTTCTATTTTTCTCTAAATTTTCTTCTCTAATCCAATTTCAGGAATTCCTTTTTATAAAAATTCTCCTTCTCCCCATTTTAAAAACTATGATTATCAATTATGGAGATAACATTGTGTTTTTTAGTTTTTTAATACTTGTTTGAACTATTATGGCTCTTAAATTGTTTTATGTGGTATTTCCATTTCTAAAATAGAAGGTGAGACCCCCACATATGTTTCCTTAATTGAAATATTTATATTGAATATGAATCCTATAGATAGCATAAAAGGACCGGGATTTTGAATTTATAGACAACCAAACCCTGGGATGTGGTTGAAACCTTTAGGGAATAGACCTATGCATAGTCATTCATGGACTAGAGTAAAATATACCACCCATGAATGTGTCATTTTTCAATGTTCTTCAAATTTTGTCACCTGTATGACATATTAGAGGTCTTATGGAACATATCTTCTCACATCATTTTCTCTAAAGCCGGTCATCAAGTCGCTAATTCTTACTACACCACATCTAATCAATCTTCTCCGGCCATGAAACTATGCATCAAGATCATGATTCTGTAGTTTTAGAGTATTGAGAAACATATTAAATATTGGTTTGAGCTCCCCAGGTTACTACACTGCATAGCCATTTCATTTTCATATCACAGTTCAAAAATCAAATGGATCCCGAGCTCTAATTTCATCATACATGGTGGTGTTGTGGCATAGAGGTGGGGCTACTTGGTGGAAATAATGGAGAAGGAGGTTTATAGATATTTCATATTATGTTCCCATTATTTAGAGGGTGGTAATTTGTATCAAGGATGTGTTCGGGCACAGAGAAGAGAAATTGAGTTAGGATGACATTGTTCGATTAAATAATGAATAGTGCCTAATAATCTCTTATCCCACATCATATTTTAGGTCAGCTGGCCTATCATATATATTATTATTTTTGTCTCCCTCATCTAATAATCCCACTAGGGGTATTAGATCCTTCAACACTACACACTCATACACAGCCCCATTTCAACAGTTATGGGTCTGGGGGGGGGGGGGGGGCTTTGGTCAATGTTTAGTGCACTCACATGTGTGCGGCCTTGGATCCATTCTATCACCTAAGTCTGCCTTCCCATTGGTTTTATTATCAAATTTACAATTATTGGGATAAATAAATGGATTGAATCCCTTGGTTTAGGGATGTCTTGGGCTGTAATTTTTTTTTGTTTCCTCTTCTTTTTATTATTTGATATTTCTAGTAACACAACACACAAAAATATTTAAAAAATAAATAAGGTAACAAAAATTATTATTATTTATTTCATTTAAAAAATGTCATTAGAAATATAAATATTACCCAAAAATTATTATTATTAATTAAAACATGGGTATTATAAATTAAAAATATAATAAATATAATAATTAATATTCTAAATTTTAAGTACAAAAAACTAGCTTATCAAACACAGAGTGAACAATATCTATATTTCCTTTTTCATCCCTGACCACTAGTACTAATAATGTAAATCATGACACATATTCATTTATATGGGACATAGTACCCACCTATAAGCATGTTATTCTCATATCAGTTCCTATTACATATCAATAGTGGCCCAGAAACACCTACGGATATGAAAATATCATCCTATTCAAGAACCCAAACAAATAGTGTCTCTTAGCAATAAATATTATCCCACAAGACCAATCAATTAGGATCAAAAAATAATCCACCTATTTATTTTATTAAAAAGTGATGGAACCACTAATAAATCTATGAGGATAGATTTACTCTAATATAGATGACTTTTGAGATTCATATCAACAAATAGAGACACTAGCTGTTACTCGCTATTAGATTCCTGGACAACTTGACTTTGAATATTTCATCTTAAATCATTAGGGATAACACTACCATTCCAGAAAATATATGTGAACTAAAATTAAAAATATTGAAGGTATTCAAACCACCTATACTATTAGAGATTTATTCCCTACTGAGAAAATATCTTTTTTATGATCTTATTGTCCACATATACCACTAACCTCTCCCCAAGGAGGTAATATCTAAAATAACATAGGGCATGAAAAAATACTAGATCAAGGTCATGCATTGATTATTTTTTTCTTTTGTGGCCTCAAATAATGAGACTCATACATGATGAATCAACCACTTACATCAATACAACTCCTTAAATAGCACCCAATACATCATAAAAGACCATATACCCTTTATGGGCTTAGAAAAAAAGTATAATCGAAACTGATTTTAATCTCCCATTCAACTCCAAAACATCATTTTCACAAACATCAAACAATATAACCCTTACACCTTTCTTAATAAATCTAGGAGGTAGTTCTCCTAGGTTTGAAAAGTTCAGAATTAATTTATGGTAGTAACTGACTAATTCCAAAAGCATAGAATGTTAAAAACATTCATGGGATACACCTAAGAAACAACGACTCTCACCTTTATGGGATCAATGGATACCCCTTCCACTGAAATGATGTGATTCAGGATGTGAACTCTATAGATCCAAAATCTATAATTTGATAATTTTTCATTAGTTCCATGCTCCCTAATAGTAGTCAAGATGAAATCTACATACCACATGTGCTCTTTTAATGAGTAGGAGTACAAAAAGATATCATTGAAAAAAAAATTTGATGAAGGCATAAATATATGGGTGTAAAACCCAATTCTTTATGTCCATAAAGATCAAATTGTGTTCATTAAGCTGGACTATATTACTAAATAATCATATAATCCATATCTAATTTTTAATGTTTTATATGTTATGTCTAAGGGCCCGACTCTCACCTGATAAAATTCTGGTAACTAATTTATCTTCGAGAAGACCATAGCTTCACAAAGTTTTTTGAAGAGATCATCTATATGAAGAAGTGGGTATTGTTTTTAACTATAGTTTGATTCAACCTTTTTTTAATCCACAGATATTTTTAAAATAATCACTACCTTCTTATAAAAAATTATTAGAGAACTCCAAGGAGAAGTATTGGGTCACATACACCCCTTGGAATCCAGGTTCTCCCACTACCTATTGAGTTCCTAATGCTCAGTAGGATCCATCCTATACATAGGAATGAATACCAATTCTAATCCTAGCATAATCAAAATATTAAATTGAAGTTCTATATTAGGTGGTATCCAAAGAAAAATTAGTCATTAAATCCTTAAAATAGTCCAAAAATGAAGGAAAATATCCTATTATACTCCCTAATCATCTAGTAAGATGTAGAAATTTGGGCAGATACATTTCCCATCCCTTATTGCTATGTTATTGAATGTCATTTTTGGACATATAACTCTCCATTGTGAATAAAAATACCACATTTAGGTGATGATAAAGACACATGTTGAGGATAATATTCAATATAAACTCAAAAGGGTATTATCCAATCCATCTCAAGAGTTTGGTGGAATCCTTTCATCTTAAGGAAAAAAAGATCCCATATAAAATGACAGCTTCCAATCTCAAAGGGAAACTATTTACAATATAGAATTCCCTCCGACCAAATTCCATGGGGTATGTCAGGGAAAATTACCCCATATAGTTATTCAAATCTAAAAATAGAATTCCCATAAAAGTAGAAGATATAAACAAGTGAAAATTTCACCTATCAATCAAAGTAGAAAAAATGTCAAGGACACCAAGATCATACCGCCAATTTTAGATGGATTAAAATTCTTCTCAAAAGGTATATTCTAAACTAAATGTTATTAGCCATGTCCATGACATTGAGCTATAACCTAACCACCCAGAGCAACTCCAGACTGATGGTGCTACACATTTTTTATTTAAAAACTTCAAACATGACAACTTCCTCAACCTGAATAGATAGTAGTACTCCATCACTTTATCTGGCATGGTGCTATAGATCCCACTCTAGAACTCTATACTAGTGTAGATCCATTCTCATATGCAACCAATGGAACGGTCTAGTAGAATATATAGATATAAACCATTTTTTCATAGTATTGAACCTTTAATAGGTCCCTGTAACACTAAGTCTTTATGTGGCCCTGCCTACCACTTTGACTACATACCACCGAACTACCAGTGCATACACCCTAGCTTCAAATTACCTAATAATAAGTGTTATGGAAATAATTCCTACCACAAGATGATATACTTACTGGCCTAGTTGTTGAACCACCTTAACCCTTACCTTTAGTCGCCCTTACATTTCTCTTAGAGATAATGGAATGATTTACCTTATTAGAGATAATATTTAGTCAAAATATGTTTACTTGAGAAAAACTAAAATACCTATTTCCTTTATCAATGATTCAAGTAATAGATATATGATCACCAACAATAATGAGTGCAATGTTCTAAAATATAGTTTGTTGAGATTATCCAACCATGATAAATATTTTAATCTACTCCATATGAATGAATTCCCTAACTCAATCAACTATAAAAGACTCTTGAAAAAATTACTTTAAGAAGTTGGTCTAGAGGTCCCTCCACACCATTCTATGATACTGATTTTCCTATGTCAGAATATCCCAATATCATTTTCTAGATCCATTTAGCATGTAGGCTCAAAGATTCACCCTCCTATTATGAGGAATATTTAAATTATCTTATGTCATTTTAATAGAATATAACCAATTATACATAACTTGGAGACCAGATCTCTTCAAGAAAGTATATGGGTGCCACTACTTGAAGTCCCTAGTGAACTGAAACATGGTTGGAACATCCCGCGAAGCACCTTCCATGGATTGTAAAATTTGCAGAAAACCCTCTCTCAACTGTGAATAAGTGACCAGTCTGGGTATAATAGGTTATATAACTGTTAGTGCAACATGTTTCCCTACATTTGACACTATATTTGGTTAAGGTCCCAACACCTAAAGAGTATTATAGTCTCTACCTTCCCAACACTTGACCCAAGGACTTTACAGAGGAAAGAATCAACAATGCCAAGAACATGCCTCATAACACAATACTATAGTAGATGAAATTATAGATTGGTAAATCCATAAATGGAACAAATCCTCGCTACTTGAGATATCCTAATTTTATAAAAATATTTAATTCATGTGATTACCCTAACCCCAACTACCCATTCTAAGTGTCATGTTATATGGTAAGGTTTTAAGTGTTTATCATAATGGTTTAATTATGTTGGCCTTTTAATCCCATGTTATAAATCTAACCACCCATTCAGTTTCAATTGGAATCCCATTTAGAAATAACCATTTATTTTTAACTTCAAGCATTAGAATTTAACAAGTCTACACATAGTGGTTCAGTTATATAAGTTTCCATTAACTTGTTATAAAGGTATACGCCTAATATGTTTCAATTTTTACTCTATTTAATTGAAAATAGTTTAAATTATCAGCTTTTTTACACTAGGGATTAAGGATTTCATTATATTAACATTGGTCAAATAAAATATCATATCAATATTTTCATAAAAACACCATTTATTTTGAGAAATACATTTTAAGTGACATAAATATTTTTCCACATAATGTTAGAAATTATGATAATAGAAACCAATTCATATAAGGTAGGTATCAATAAATATATGAAATAAATTATGAATAACATGGCATATGAATGAAATATAAATCCACACGTGCCTAAAATGATGCATGATCTAATGATCCCATTTTGTATGAGCCTAAGGATAGAAATCCCATTAAATATAACATCACAAATTCTGTGTGTAACCAAAAGGTGAAAAAATTACAAGAGTAAGAATTCAATTCTATAACAACAAGTTTCATGCCTAGAAACATGACATTTTACCATTACATGACTTAGTTATTCCCATGAACATGATCCTTAATGTGATTTGACAATTCCTAGTCTCTTATATACCAACCCAAAATATTAAGATAAAGGAAAAAATAATTCTATCATACAACTTTGTGACATCCCTAACCTAGTTGACTAATAATTAATTGGTTTAGTGGGCCAAAAGGCCTCAATCATTCTTCCCCATATGAAATAGGTTTTCTAATGACAACGAGGGTGTATGAAAGTTTGGTGGGGAGACTATACTATTTATATCACAATGAAACATATTATAAATAAAGAAAATACAATCAAACCAAATAATAAATTAATGAGACATAAATTGGTAAAACAACACTATATACATATGGTATCATGGAGGAAAGAAAAATATGTCAAGAATAGAATGATGGATGTCATAAAACCAGTACAATACTAGAAAAAGAAATTAAAAAAGAAAATATTTATATGCTCCAAGAGCATCCCAAGTCTCAATTTGGTCCTCTACTACCATGCTCCAAACTAAGATAGAAATCAAGAATCTATACTTCAGTTCATCCCTTTATCCTTTCATGAAACCATGAAATCTACCTGGGTACCAAGCGGTATCCCCAATAGGGTGTGAGTACATCTCAGTACACCACTATTAATGGTGTAGAATGAAAATCTAATTTGTGAATATAAAATATAACATGCTTCAATTATATTATACTAATGTAGTAAAGTGTTACAAACCTTATCAATATCGGGATCAAGGTGGAATACTTGACTGAACCTACCAGTTTTGGCCTAATCCAAATGTATTTGATCATGTGACCATTTAACTGATCAGGTGACTCAATGCGTATAACAAAGGAATCCAATAAGGAATAATGTTAAAGAATCCATGAAACTAGTCCACAAATTCCAACCCAAAGAACTCATTTCAAATACATGTATGACATGTGGAATTATTTACTCTTGGTTTTCTATCCAATGTATGATGATCAATCCGTGATTTTTAGATCTTTGGTCTTGATTGGAACATAAGTGGTGAGGCCTTGGAATTCTACTCCTAAAATTTTCTATCCAAACTAAAGAATTTTATCCATGAATTTTGGGATAGGTCTTGAATGTAATACAATGGGATGAACCATTTATTCAATGTCTAAGTACTTCTATCTGAACCTAAGTAGTCATATTGAGAATTCTAGTTTTTCTAAAGATACATATGAATCCATGATGACTAGTCTTGGAATTAATGAGAGTAAGACACAAACCAAATCAAAGGTTGAATTACCATTTGGAATTCACAGTAATCATTTGGGTGTAATACTATGATTTTTCTCATGGAATTCCTAAAAGGAATCCAAGGATTTATTGAGTCATTATACGCGTTTGATGGTGTGAACAACATACATAATTAGAATCCAAGGCTTCCTTGGTAATAAGTTATAAGTACCTAGTATATTAATCATGAGATGTCCTTTATGGAAACTGATCCACAACTATGGATGTGTTTTTTAAGGTTGTACATGGGAAACATAAATCATTTCACAAATTAATTTATCCATTACTCTTGGATTCAAAAAAAATATAGGTGTTTGGGTTATAGTATTTATCAAAGACACAAAATTATCATAACTATATTCCTATTACAAAAGAAATCCCATAGTACCATATTAATAATTGATTCTTTATGATTCCTAATAAACATAGTGTTAGGGGTGGATTTATTACATAAGAGATATATTTGGGGTTTCTCAAATAATAAACCAAACACTCACCAATGGGTGTTTTGGTTATATTTAAAGTATGATTTCGATTTCTGTTTATCCAAACATGACATAAAAGGTAGTTTGGTTTGTGCTTATTGACCTCTAACAATTTCTAATATGTTCATATTAGCTATCAGATAATAATTAAGAGGAAAATTAAATGAATAAAATTTTTATAGTCAAATATCTGAAGTACCAATTTGTTGCATAGAGTCACATTTTTTAAACATAGATAGTTTTAGGGAATAGCATATAGGTAACCTATCTAGGGTTCGTGGAAGACTTCTTATCCAATATAAGCATTAAATTTGAGTTTGAATGGTAGAAAATGAATAACTAAATGAAATAAAAAATAAATAGGATATTTTAGCTCCCAAAAATATAACACCAAATATAATAAAGAATATGGTGAAACGATGGAAGTGGAGTGATATCCTAACTGAGATATTTTGTTCACATCAATCAGATATCCAAACACACAATATTTGATAGAGACATCACTTGAAAAGTTGAGGAGGAATGAGGTTCTCCACCATGACACTACATGAATGAAATATGGAGAAAATATGAGTCTAAGGGATAAAGGAGATGCTAGAGGGGTTAAATGACCAAACTGGTAGTTTTAAAAAATACCTAGCTGGATACTGACTAGCCGGTGGTACTATATCATCTTGATATAGTATAGCATCTAGCCCCTAGCCCCCCAAAATTCACCCACCTCACATCCAGCACCTAAAAACATGCTTTATAGGATAACATAAATGAGGATTCCCACATGATAAAATATTACCCACCTCATTTATGAACATATATCTTATAGAATATATCCCCGATACTTTATAAATAGATAAATTGACTTTATATATATAGAGAAACACTGAGAAATCATACATAAACACTTTAATTAATTATCCAACAATAGAAATATTCTCCCTATGTGTTTCTCCTTTATCAGCCTATATTAGAAGATATGACATCTGATTCTCTAATTTTAAATCCTTAGGTAGAGGTGGTCCTTCATTACATTAACTCATATCCAAATCTCCTATGAAAAAATGAAGACTTCCATTATGTGTGTAAATGGTCACCCATTAAAGATAACGATCTATGTGGGAATTGATGGAAATAATATGATCCATTTTGTTTATAATATTAAATAGGTCCATCTTTAGGATGATAAAATCATAAGTAAACTCTATTTTAGATAAGGAGATGATGCCTGAAAAACATTAGAACTGACAATCATTCTTATTACCAATAGGTGTAGATATTTTACTTATATATAGAATTAGATTATATAGAATGATTAATAAATACACAATATGAGTAGTGATAGATGATTGTTACGCACCAATATCAAAAAAATAAACTTATATAGATGACACAACATGTATCATACCTTTCAAAAAAATCCTGAACTTCACTATATTTACGATAAATATACATGGTGGAATGAATATAACTTTTCTCAATAAAAATTTCAATCTTTCCGTGAAAATTTATCTTCTTACATAACTTTCTCTATTCACATAATGAACTACAAATACTTTGTGATGATCCGAACCTTCATAATTGGATTCGGTTACATAAACACATACTTTACATTTTGGATTTGATTCCAATTATATTTTATTATACATAAATCTCCAATAGATACAGAACTTAAAAAAATTCATTATATACATTCACATGACCATTTGGGATTATAGATTTACCGAATTAAGGAAAAAACTAATAAAACCCAGGACTTTCTCAAATGAAGGATATTTTTTCAAACTATAAGAAACTAATTAATTTTAGAGATTTCTGGAACATCTCTAAAAAACTATCTTGATATACATATCATGTGTAATAAAATACATCATAACACGAGGAAATAGAAACTTAATAATGGGTGAGATCAAATAATCTGTAATAGAAAACATGAAACATAGGCATTCATGACATAAAAATAGAATAAATATTATTACCCGAGTAACTAATCATCATGATACCTTTATCAATTGAAACTAAGATCATAATATATACATATAATATAATGAAGATAAATATATCACATTTATAACTTTAACTAAATTCATAGTGATGAAATGCATAATGGAGGACATCTTGATCTTACCATCAAGCTCTTAGAAAAGAAATTATTCTTACGATCTAGGCCGTATCCAATAATTCATTATTTTAATAAATATTTGATTCAACACAACATCCTAAATGTGTCAGACATACACTAAATACCCAAACATGTTTGTCTCATAAAACCCACCAATTCATTGAGGGGATATATAATTTCAACGCCCACCCATCCCTAGTTTAAGTTCAATGCATTCATCATGTGAGAAAATTAATAGATAATCTATAATATAAATTTCCAATAATAATTTATATTAGAATAACAACATACATATTTCAAATAAATTTTCCTATATTAATAAAAGGGATAACATGACCATAACCCATTTAGAGGAAAAAGGTAGATGGTTAAAAAAAAATACAAAGTCAACTTTCCAATAATCATCCATATTAGAAAAATAAAATATGTAATGAAAATACTTTTCCCATGAAAATAAAAAGGATTACAGGATCATAACCCATCTAAAAAAATAAAGTGTATGACTTAGAAATACATAGTCAAATATCCAATAATCATTTGTATTGGAATATCAACATATATAATACTAATAAATATCCCTTTTATCAATATAATTACATTATGTAAAGATGAACGTAATCTAATATGAATTATTTAAAATTTTATGTTCACAATTTAAAGGGAAATGAGTATAAAAATAAGTTAATACTAAAATAACATCATCATAACCCATCTAGATAAAGACAATGGATGATTACAAAAGAACATAACCCAAGAACTGAGCAATATTTATTAAAGGGTTTATGTGGTAGAAGTTTATATCCATAAATTTTTTTGATATAATTCACCATACTATAGTAAAATGTAATATGGAACCTCTATTATATGAAATTAGTTCATGATACTGATCATAACATAATTAATAAAATTCGACTTTTTAAAAACTCTTACAACTAGGTTAAAAATTGGGAAAAATGAAAAATGAATGAAATAAATTGAATTTGATTTGTTTATTCCATTAATTAAAAGGAAATATATATTATAAATTTCATGGACTAGTATGTTAATAAATCACCATAATGAGGATACATGGTGCATAGCATGTAACATGTCTTAAATAATCAGATTTGATCCCAAGAAAACTCATTATGATTATGTATCATTTTAAAAAACCATTAAATGGAGGGCTTGTAATTGAACATAAAATACCATGATTAATATATAATTCATGAAAATTTATCTAAAATTGTAAATATATATATAATATAAATAAAATTAGGTGCACAATATGAAACAAGTCTTAAAGAGATGTTTTTTTAGGAAACCCCTTACCTCAGTAACGATTTATCCCATTCTTGCAAAATATTAACTATATAATTAAGTTATGTTCATTAAATATGTACTTGCGTACCTTATTCATAACTATAAAAATTTATTATACTCATTTATAACTATTCTATATATATATCAGTTAGTTGTTTTACCTCTTTTAAACATTGGTTGTAATTAATCTTTAACACTTTGAACTAGTATCGTAAAAGGGGTATTGGTATATATTATTTTACCAAATTACATTTTTTTGATCATATAAGTTAATGGAATATATTTTACAAGGTTTTTTATAAATTTATAATCTCATTTCATGGTATTTTTAGTTATGATCTATGAGGTTGGAATCGATGATGAGCATATTTCAGTGTTTCTTAAAGAACGAAGGGTGATTTCTTAATTAATGTGTTAAATATTCCTATAACCTTAACAAAAAAATTATTTACATATTTATATCATATTAGAAAAATAATTATGTTCCCATATCCAACCAGGATAAAAATTCATTTCAATGTTCATGTACGTGGTTAAATCATCCCAAAAATGAACATACCATGAATAATGGAGAGTTTTGTGGTGGTTTAGTTGTAAAATCAATATAAGAAAATCATAATGACGTTATTTATTAATTATTAGTGTTATATATAATAATTTAGGAGATGTATAAATATAATATAATATATATGAAGTCATTACTTTGAAAACAGAGAAAATTTTCCACTAAGTTTTCTCGTTTTAAATTATTGAATTAATGATAATAGATTATTAATTATAACAGTAATAGGTTGTCTATTTTTTAAACAGTAACCTTAATTATAACATAAAAATAAATTTTTCATTCAATAACACACTCATTACCATCCATGTAAGGTACTGATGAAAAGAAAAATAAAAATAATCATTTATTAGAGGGGGAAGTCCCCACGTACACAAAGATAAAAAATTCTTTTTCCATAGAATGGGAGAATATAGTAATATGGTTTATTGTTTCACAATAATATTCATGATATAAATATTAAAATTATTTATTATATTCATCTTTTAAACCATTATTTGAATTTTGGGATGGAAAATGAAATATGTTGCATCATGCTGGCAGTAGTCAACACAACACATGAATTATAGTTTTGATGTTTAATAGAAAATAGAAATAGCGATCAATGATTATTGCAATAGAATAATGATGTTAATTACATAATAAATAGTTATTTAAATAAAATGGTATTTTAAAATAACAATTAGTAACAAAAAATAGGATGAAAAAATGTTATGTATAAATGATTACTCAAGTTGAGCTATTTTAGATTTCCTTGGAAGATCTATTAGAAATGGATGAAATATGCTAATATTATAGTGAACCCATATTTTTCATACATAAATATTTCATATTTTTAGATGAATATTCATTACATTACATAAAAAATATGATGAAAAAAATAGTTTAGTGTCTTTTGAAACATGAAACACAATCTTCTAATCTGGTGAAAGATATCCAATGTTTCCCATAAAGATCTTCCAATTTAGTACTCTTCATAGAAATACCCTACACAAAACCATTCATCAAAACCTGGGGAAAGGTATAATAAGAAAGGGTTATCTAAGATTCCTAGTAAGGGTAAAAATAAGAAAATTATAACCATAAAATTAATATAGGTGGGTGCAGTAATGATTACAACATTTGAAAACCATACACTGTAGATCAAAGATCAAAATCATGAATCATGGTATTAATATTAGTAGATCAAAAGACATGAATCAAAAGATAATCAAAGAACATGAGTAATGAGAGCATAAAATTGGTATAATACATGGAATTTGTGTCATACCCATAATCATATAAAATCATTTCCATATTAGTTAAGGACTACTTACAAGACCATCATAGCAGAAAAAGTCATTTATTAAATCTGGTACACTCCTCGTTCCAGCCCAGTAAAATTAAACCAAGTTCACTTCTCATTCAGTCCATGTCTTACTGAAATATCTTTACCAAATGCATTGAAGGGAGATATCGGTCCCATCTATCACAAAATGAAATCATTCACATGTGTTTTATATGTTTATAAACATTCATCATATCATAACCCATGAAATGAAATGGGTATCATAAATATATTATCATATCATAACCTATGGAAAAGAGATATTTTCATAATCATTTAATGATTTCACAACCCATGAAAAGAAGTTGGTTTTATAAGTATTTCATTATGGTTTAACCCATGGAATAGAAAAGGACTTCATAGATAACTTTTCACCGCAAACAATCACCATTTATTTAAATAGTAAGAATTTTACCCCTAAATAATATCTATAGTAATTCTTATTTTACACCGAAGTGTGATATCATATATGAATTTTTTTTAGAAAGGATCATTTAACAATATTTCGTGACAAAATATACTCTCCCCATTTAAAAATTCTTTTTAAAACATAAAACATTTTGAAAACATTTTTCATTGAAAATAACATTTAAAACTTATAAATTGAATCATTGAAAATTATTTAAAACAATTTTTAAAATAGAAAAAAAATTTCAAATATTTTTCATTATAAATTATTTTTAAATATCATTTAAAAACATTTTTAAATCATTTTTGGAAATAATTTTTTATGAAAGAGCATAGATTTCTTATCAAAGAGAGAAATAAAGTCATATTTTCTTAAAAACAATTTCTTAGTTTTTTAAAGTACCAATTAGTGGATATATGGAACCATTACTTTAAGATATAATTAATATGAATTTGGAAATAATATTCATGATAATTATTGAGTGTTTGATAATGATATTTCAAAAATGGAAACTTTATCATAAATAAATACAATAAACGATGAGATTGTAAACTAAAATCATTACCACTTTGGTAACTTTAAATCATAATCCCCTTCTAATAATAAAATTAAATTGAACATAAAATATCATGATTATAGATAAATTCATAAACATTCATGTCAATGGGTCTGTATAGAGATATCGTGAAAGAATATAGGTATATATAATGACGTACATATCAAATAAGAAAAATTGAGAGAAAAATACTTAATTTATTTTGCACCTTTTGAACCGTAAACTACATGAAAGGGAGATCATAAAATGAATATGTAAATACCAGTAAATTTTTATATAATAATCATATATTAAATTTAATGGTAGTATATACACAACATAGAATATAGAGGTGGTGAAAATGACACGTGTCTCACAAAAGTAAAATGTAATACGAAAATTCTTTACTTCTAGAGTAACTTTTGAATCATAATCCCTGTGAAAGAATAAAATAAGTTGAAAAATTAATTACCATTAAATGATTTAGATTCATGACATATATTTTCATAGGGAATTATACACACCATACAAATGAAATGAGTGATATATATGCAATAAGTCTCCAAGAAATAAAATTGAGAGTAAAAATCCTCTAACCTTAAGTATTGACTTCATTCATACATGTTAAAACCTCCTTTCTAATAAATATAAGTTTATAATAAATATATTAAAGAATAATATTAATATATATCATATTATATTTGATTTTATTATGAAATTTCACTAACCTTTTATAAAAAATTACATGTTAATGTTTTTTGTCGGGTAATAACTGAGTTGTTTTTCATATATGTTTTGATTTTCTATTTATTATCCTCATACATTGATAATAGTTCCATAATATCAAAAACTATAAAAATTATATAAAAATTATATATATTTAGTATATATGTATTTATATTATCTCATTAAATTTAGTGATAATAAATTAAATATAATGTTCATGGAGACGTTAGGTCATACGTACGCAAGAATGCTATTTTTTCAATTTATTATTAGGTTAAAATAAAGAAAATTAAATGAAATATATTATCATTAAATAATAATATTTATTATATATATATATTAAAATTTATTATTCAACACATCCTTAATACATTCCATATATAGAGTGATTGAATCATATCACTTCACGAGGTTGTAGTCTTCCGTACACACAAGCAAAGTTATCATATTACCACAAAATGGAATGTATGAAGGCATGCGAGATAAAAAATTTATAGAATCATAATAATATTATATATATAATATATATCATATATAAATATTATTTACATTATTATGCCGAATCATGAAAGGCGGTAATGGAAAAAACAAACCACATCAGTCGGTGCAGCGGTAGTCCGTCGTACGTAAGAATGATGATTTCTTAACCCATTTGATAGAATTGTGTGAGGTTATAGATCCTAACATTTAAATATAAACATATAAACATATTTATTATACTGATTTTACTATATTATAATGATATAAAAATAATTTATGGGGGTTTAGAGAGAAATAAAAAAAAGTTCGTTAGTAAATGTTACCTATTCTTTGTGTATCTCATTTTGGTTTTCACCAAGGGTATTCCTTGGTTAGATTTATGACTTATGTAAGGATTATAAGATGAGATTAAGGAATTTTTTATGTGATCATGGTAGATATTGGTTGATCAAAATGGTTTTAGAGGCGTGGATAAGTGAGGAGAGTGAGTTACGATTTATAGTTTAGGAGGAGTGGAATTCTTGTTAATACACAAAAGTATTCGACATTGGAAGGTCTCACTTACCTCAAGTGGAACCTAGAATTAAATTTAAAGGTATATAGGAATGTTATATTCTTTATAAACCTCCATAAAACAATTAAACACATGTTTAAATAATTTTTAATTAAAATGAATGTTTCCAAATTTTAGCCATTTTGGGATTCACTAAGGTAACTAGTTTCTGACCATGGTAATTTAACTATTAAGACTAAATTATATAGATAATTATTAGATAATTTTAACTCAATGATTATACATATTAAATCTAATTTTTAAAATAAAAACATTATTTTTTTGGAAATAAGTTTTAACAGAAGCACATGTAATTTACAAAAATGCATCTTTAACCCTAACTGTGCTAACAATGTTTTTACTATTTAGGGGTCAATATGTTCATTATAAAAGTTAAATTAGTCTATGAATGGAAAAAATTTAATATATACTATCATTTAAAATATAATTTTCATGGGATAGTGTTTTTATTAATTTTAAATCATTTATCAAAATATCATTTATTATAAAATAACATTAATGTCGATTTGTACAATATTTATTTAATTTAAATTTAATAATTTCATGAAAATAATAGAAATTTAATATATTAAGTTTCAAACTTTGTAAAATGTTATATTTATATACTAAATTAATATAACGAAATAAATCATTCAACTTACTTAACATTTAATATTTTAGTATAATTTATTTTAGTTAATTATTAAATAAATAATTATTATGTTGGAATTTATTAAGAATTTTACATAATTTTTTTCCTATAAAAATTAAAGAAAAACTAGTATATTAATAAACTAATTTATATTTTAAAATAATTTATATAACTGAACCTAAGTTGTTTTTTCTCTATACCAAAGCTTTAAAGATATTCAAATCAAGGAAGGATCATTTTTTTTGTATGTTGTTATTACTTAATTTATTATATAGGTTAAATTCAACGAATATTATCCCAATAACTCATAAAATTTATAGTAAGGTTATAATGGTATATGTATAGCCATAAAATGGGCATTGAACAAGTTACCATGTCATTTTACATCTTATAGTCTAAGTTTAACCACTATATAAACTCATTTGTTCCTTAATCACTCTAATTAACTTTGACTATTTTCACTAATAATTATGGACAAAAAATAAGTTTAAATTAATAGATAGCATAAATTATTCCAATTAAAAATAAGGAATATATATTTTAAAATTCCATTCACCAATTTTTTAGGATTTAATTTATAATTATTCCTGTAAATGCGATGAGAATGCATGTTTTAATGTGAAAACAATGAAAAGTTTTGAAAGTTTTTATATCTAAATTCAATTTGAAAATGAATCCAAAGAAATACATTGGATTAATGGATATAAAATTTATCCAATTTTACTTTAAAAACAATTGTAAAAAAATTATTTATAATTTATTTTAATCAAAATGATGTTTTTAATTAATATTTAGTATTTTTCACTACTCATAAAAATTTAAACAATATCAAAAAAACCAAAAAAATCACACCAATATAATTTTGATATTTTGATTTCAAAAAGTAAGTTTATTTTTTTAAAATAATTTTTCTAAAATTGGTAAAATTTATTTTTAAATTAACTGTGCCAGTCACGATTAATCCGTCTTTTAGAAAAATACTGGCTTTCAGAGAACATTTATTTTAATTGTAAATATTTATTATTTTATTTATAATATATAAATAAATAATTAACATGTGAATGTTATATATTTTTATAGTTTATTTAATCCAATTAATTACCTCAATTCAACCATATATGAAAAAATAATCATATTAAATAATTAAATTAATATTATATTTTTGTTTGGTAAACCTCAGTCTTGCATGTAACACAAGCTGCTGGAGGAACTCAGTATTGTGTATAACACAATAAAAACTTAGTTTTGTGTGTGATGAATGTTAAAATTAGTGTTGTGTGTAGTGAAATATTTTCATGGTGTTGCGTATAACAAAAACAAAACATAGTGTAGTATATAACGCAAGAAATTAAATAAATTTAATTTATTATAAAATTAAAATAATAATAATTCATCAAAATTCAGGGTGTTACAATCTAACCCCCATAAAATTAATTCCACCCTAAAAAATTTTATGGGTCATCAAATGTTTAATAGTTAAAATTTCCGTTTATAGAAACCCACATCGTAAAAATTTATACAAAAACTTCCTTTAAAAAAGGAAAGTTGGAACATAGCTGTTACCCAAAGCAACTCATAAATAGGTTCCCATATAGGATAACATAGGTGGGAAGTGGATATTTGGACATGGAATATAATCATACAAAATTATAGAGAGTGATAGAGATCATTTTGCATAGGAGAGTGGTTGATTTATATAAAGTTAATAACCAAAAACCCAAAACTCTTTGCTAATTTAAGGTACCATTTCATTAATCAAAAATAAAGTTATTGGGACAAGTTTTTTTATTCAAAGTCTATTTTGAAAAAGATAATTTTTTTTACCTAAGACTATGTACTTAAATTATTTCATTTCATTTCACAAGCATAATCTATTCCATTGGTTATTCCATAATCAATTTTCACGTCATCTTTTACTCCATGAAATAAAGGTGAATTTTATAAGACCCAAAATATTATAAAAGAATAACATTTTACAAGGTAGTGTATATTAGATTAAATAATGAGTTATCTTTCAATTCGACAACAAAGAGTTTCTTTTATAGTTTACGTAAACACAAAGCTGAGATTTACCGAACGACAATATACTAGTAATATTATTTTTTAATATGATAGATATATCCAAACCATTGGAATAGTGGTTATGAATAAGATTTACTAACTTATAAAAATGTATAGTTTAATATTTTTATTAATTATCTATTTATTATTAATATAACAAAAATAATTTAAAATAAAAAGGAATGTTTTATGAAAAACAATTTTTTTTAATAGATGGTTTAATCATAAATGGAATAAATAACTTAAAATTAAATTTTAACCCATTTAGAAATTTATATGAAAAATTAAAATTCACTATTAAAATAGTGATACCAAAATTATGTTAGGTTTAATTTTTCACTATCTTTCTGAAATGTTTCATTTTTTAAGAATAGTGAAAAATACTAGATTTTAACTAGAAACTGCCTTTTCATCTATATAATTTATAATGTTAAATTATACTTTTAATTGGACTTAATGTTTATAATAGTTCAATTATAAATATTATAATCTAATATCGTTCATTGGAATCATTTTCAAAATGATTTTTTTAAATAAAAATACTGTAATATTTTTACCATTTTCACTTAAAAAACTTGTTTTTTCATACCATATACGAGATTACGTCTAAATTAAATTCTACCACTTATATTAATTGAAATTGAAAAAATAGAATATATATTTTTAATTCATCATAGTTTATATTTTAAAATAAATAAAACTTATTTTTTGTTCACTGTGATTAGGGAAAACAATAAAATTTAATTACAACGATTAAGGTAAAATGAGTTTACAAAGGGGTTAAACATTAAACTTAAGTCGATAAATGACATAGAAAGTAATATAAACCCCATTTCCTAGACATAAATTGGCCCTTATGACACTAGGATATATTTTTATAATTTTTTAACATAATTCCATGATTGGTACCCATATAATATGTTATGTAATGAAAAAACCAAAAAAATATTTATTCATTTAAATTTCAATAAAGCTTTGGGATAGGGGAAAAAAATAGATTTTGTTATAGGTATTGTTTAAAAATTTAAATTATATATTTTTATTGATAATTTCATTTATTGTATATATTTTTGATATAAAATGAAGTAATTTTGATGATTTAATTATTAGTACATGCCTATGAACCTGATGTTTTCTTCACTCTTATCAGGATACTATAATTTATGGAGATGAAAAAAAGGAGTGTAAATGAAACCTTTATCCACATAAACGAAGGATTTACACAAGGAATAATGATCATAGAGCACTTAAAGGTCATAGAACCAATGAACTATGGTGAAACAAGGCTTTTTAAGATGAAACCCAACTTTTCACGTCATGTAATCATGACATGTCATGTATCGGTGAAAGTATTGAAAGAAATATAGGTCGTAAAGTGGATGAAACCAATACAGAATGAATTGAAATGTGTGCCAATATAAAATATATTTTTCATGCTGTGAAACTTTTTATGTAAGCCCAAAAATCCTACAAACCACGGGTTATGTATATTTAGTGTAATATTTAGCAGTGGTGTATCACTAGATGGAATATAATGTTCTGGACGGGAAAAAATATGAACATATTTGGTGTGTATTTTATGATTAACATATTTAAGAAATGGGGAAAATCCATGAACACTTGTTTACCCTTCTTTAATGCCATTTATGGTTGCACTATCCCATATGGAGTCTATAAATAGAGGACTATGCTGATTCTATCAAGAAGACCGTGGAGACTAAAACATAGAGCAAGAAGATATAATGTGCATGGTACTCCCATTTTTCATCTTCATATTAACTATTTATTATTTTTCATTCTTCCTTTCCCTCTGATATTCTCATAATTAGGGTGAGATGGTAAACCCAACTTATGATATGGTAATGTGTCAGAAAGGGGACAATGACTTTTGGTTTATTACATTTTCATTATTCATATATTTTCGACTACCACATTTTATTAAATCAACTTACAATCTATTTCATTTACTTTTATCAAGACCACTGGTGTTTGAATCTGAAAATAACACTATAAATTTATCAATTTGTTACACTAAATCAAGGCATGACCATAATTTCATTCAGGGTCACCATGTTTAGAAATTTTATCAAGGAAACATGATTTGGAAGAACCGTAAACTACATGGGTGAAGGTAAATAGTGGATTTCCATGTCTAGGAGGGGATACCATGATTATTAGATCTCCCTCATCTTGATTATAACACTAAACATTGATTAATTAATTTATTTTAAAATCAAATTTCACTTGAATCCTAAAACTAAAAAACACTAGCAGGCCTTTAAAATTTAATTATGAAAAAATCATTATTTTTTATTTCATCTTTCATTTCCATAAAATATATCAAAAAAATATTTTATCCTCCACTTTATTTAAATAAAATAAATAAATTCTTTTGAATAAATAAATAAACCAATTCTCCATCTCTGTGGGTTCAACATCGATATTGACTAATACAACATTTTATTTAATTGAGTCGCATAGTTTGATATTTTATAATTTTTGATTTTTGATTATATTGGAGGGAAATAATGGCGCACTATAGTTCTGTCAAAACTGGAACTATTGTCGAGGATGGTTTCAAGTTGGTTTTTAGGTTTTTAATTTTTTTAACTGTTTTTTATTTTTTTTATTCATATTTTTACCACATTGGGTTTTTTATGGCTGTGATGGTAAGACTAAAAAGAATGATGACTACCAGAGATATGGTCACATTCATAATAGAAGATATGTCACAACTAATTAGTGAGGTTACAGTGATGTGAAATCAATCCAATAATTGACCAATACCATACCTGGGCATTGAATGCATGAAACCCCATAGCCTAGTGACAAAATTTGAAGTGGTTCATCCTGAGAAGGGAATCATGGAAAATGAAGTAGAGGTAAATACTACTTCCAAATCTCACTTTGATCCCATCCATTATTCCCTCAACATTACACATTCAGATGATGAAGAGGGTAAACTTGCTGTAGAAATTTAATGGTTCAAATAATAATTCAAAAAATAATATCAAGAATAAAAAGAATAATAATAAAACAAAGAAGAAGATTTGACCTCATCTTTTGATATGCTGCAAAGATTCCTCACAAAACTAGGACTATATCCAAATGAAAAAGAACCGACTACCCTCCATGCTGACTTCGTAGAATAAAAAAAAGTGAAAATTAAAGAATATGAAATTCTTAAGGATGAACATGATGAAATAATTGAATAAATTCATTATATACAACCAATATTTGATAATGAATTTTTTTACAAAGTCTGGATAAATGCTGAAATTGTTTTTGTGATACTCATATTATCTAGACTCTTGTCACCACTTCTATGTTCTAATCAAATTTTGACATGGGGAATACAAGGTGAGTTGTGAGGATTTCAGAGACATAATTTGGTGAATAAAATTTGTTACATAAATACCAAACTCCAATCAGCTAACCTAGGTATGGTTGAGCTAAATAACCATTAAAAAAGAGAATATTTTGAGAGGTTACCCTGATTTTTTGTTTTTATTTATTAACTAACTATTTTTGTCGGAGTGTATGGTCTTACCTCAAATCAAAATTCACTAATAATGGAAATTTATTTCTCTTATTTATTCATTATTTTGTTATACCATCAAGTCCCATACTAGAGGAAGGAAGCACGATTCACAAGAAGAATTTTCATGACCATTATATGTCATGAACCACATTCATTTCACGTAATGAATATAAATTATGAACCTTGTTCAAGAAGAACCTACAAGACCAACATAGAAGAATAATTCTATAGGGGAGTAAGCCTTTAAATTCTGATTTTTTCTATTTTATTCCCATTATTAAACTATTTTTTATATTTAATAACTGATTTCATGTCATTCATTTTATTCTTTCCTTAATTAATTGAACAAGGAAACATATCTACTTTGGATTAATACTATGCCATGAATTAAAATTTTTCTAACAATAAATTTGATTGAGAGAAAAAGTAAAATAATTAGTAGAAATATTCATTTGGATTAAGGTGTTAATAATCATGATTTTAGGAGCATATTAATAATTGTAAATGATGTTTTTCTGAGATTGGGTCATGATTTTAATATATGATATTATAATTAATTGATTAATTATTCATAGGAATTTTCATGAGTAGTTGTCCCAACTATTCATCTCATTAACAAAACGTCATTCTGGATAAATATTTACCAATCATTATATAATATATTTCTTATGAAAATTTCCAAAGTTCTATCATAGAACATTTTTTTCATCTTATAAAAGTATTTACTGAACAAAATCACACTTACTATGATTATGGAATGTTTCTATCACTTATCTGGAGACCCACCATACATTAATCCATTTTAACACCTATAGAATCTATGAAAAATAATTCTAGGAAAGATCCATGTTACAAGACCATCTTATAATTTCATTGAATTCACTAAATATTTTTCATGATTATCAAATATAGGAGTGAGGGAGATGGTGATAGGTTGAAGCGATTGACTTTTTGAATGAATATGTTTGGGGGAAAATTTCAAGAGATTTGTAGAAAGAACATTCATTGTATTTATTGTATAACCTCTTAAATAATGGGTTTTTTTTGGGATATTAAAAAATCAACATTAATTTATTAGTAATATTTTTATAAATATTAAAAATAGTGTTTTAAGGAGACCATTTGGGGTTCAATAGTGGTAGTGAGAACTGCCCCTATAAAAAACATTCAAAAAATAAAATAAAAAATAAAATAATAATAAAAGAGGGTGTTTAATTTATTTAATTTAATCTAATTATGATCCATATCTGAGATATTGGTGTAATATGAGACTTTCATTAAGTTTTTTTTCATTATAATGCAATGTACTTTAGAGAAAAACTCATTTTTGACCCTTACATGATTTACGTCATTCACCTACCTTCCCTAAGCCTCAGAGTTGTTTGATCCTAAATAGTGAACCCCTTATTATTATTTTTGATTTTATCCTTATGTAGTGGAGAAGATAGATTTTTTGACATACTATGGTATGTGACATTTTCTTGAGGTATCTGCATCACTCTATTCATTATTTCATGACGATGAGTTGAAAAATTCATGTGAGGTAAATTAAAAATTGTATGCATATTAATAAAAAAATAAAAAATGAAAATGGATTAATAAAAAGTATTGGATATTCCAAAAGATAAAAATTAAAGCACATGATTGATTTTGAATCTTTAAAAAATTTGTTATTGATAAATTTTCTTTGTGTGATGCTCGAATATTTAACATTCCATTTGATCAATTATTTTTGTCGACAGTGAATTTAAATTCTAGTATGATGAATTTCATTTGTAATATATTGAGATTCCATACTTGAGGATAATTATGAATTCAAGTGTGTGTGTGTGTAGTGTTGAGGTGGGGGGTGTTGATAAGTTAATTTATTATATACATTGTTTATAATAAAATTCAATAATTCTGAAGATTTACTTGTTAATGCAAGCTAGTGAACCTGCTGTTTTATTAATTATTGTTGCGATATGAATAGTTATGGGAGATTAGAAAAAATAGTTTAGATGATAATTATATCCAATTAAAATATGGTTTTCCACAAGTTTGGATGGTCATAGAGTACTTCGAGGGAACATAACTGAAGAACCACAACAAAACAAGGCTTTTGGAGTTGAAATCTGTTTTTACATGTCATGTACTGATATACTTTGGGAAAGAACTATAGGTCATGAAGTGGATGAAATAAATATGGAATAAAGTTGACATATTTCATAGTGTGACAAATATGTTTCATGATGTGAAACTTTTGAATATTGAACATAAAGACTGTAGGCTGTTAGTTATGTACACGTTGTGCAAGATTTACATGGGGTGTAATCACTACACGACATGTAATGTTTGGGATGAAAAAAACCATATTTGGTGTATCATTAAATTTAAACCTCTTTTAAGAAATTTTAGCCACCCATGACCACCATTTGAACAATCCTTAATTTCATAGATTATTGTATGATCACATATTGTGTCTATAAATAGAGGGTCAGTCTACTTCTATAATGGAGATCCTAGAGACCAAAGCATGGAGCAAGAAGGTATTCTGTAAAGGGTCCTCCTTAGTTCCACCTATGTTTTCATTATAATTTATTTTAATTTATTCCTTACCTCCAATTATCTCATCACTTGGGTGAGAGGGTAAACCCTCCTTTTGCTTGGGATGTGTAGTAGACGGGGGAAGGAATTGTTGGATCTATTCTATTTTATTTATTCATGTATTTTGGATTGTTTTAGTTTATTGAATCAATTTCCAATATCATTCATTTATATTTATCTTTACCACTAGAATTTTCATATTATATAAAAATTATAAATTGCACAATTGGTGACCGTGAATAAAGACATGACTATTGTCGTATTCTAGGTGACCTGCTTAAAAAATGGTATTGAGAAAAGCTCAATTCTGAAAACCCCTAATTTGTTTTCATGAAGGGAAATAAGGTATTTCCACCTCATTTAATGGAAACCAATACCTTTGGATATGCGTCATCTTGAAACTAAAACCAAAAATGGATTCATCAATTTTTCATAATATCAAATTCCACTTAAACCCTGAAATCATAAAACACTGGCGCAATAGTAAAATCTAATTTCAATCCAATCAATCTTATTTTCTTTAATTGTTTGTTTTCTTAAAATCAATAAAAACCATATTTTACTAATATATTTCCACAATAAAAATAAATGTTTTTTTTAAAAAACTAAATAAACTAATTCACTATCACCATGGGTTTGACAAAGAATATTCCTAATACTACATTTTAAATAATTGTGTAGAATATTTTGAGTTTTCATAAATTTTATATTTTTACTAGAAACGAGGGAAATAAAGGTTCCCTATGGGCCTATCAGTTATTATAATGATTTATCTTTAATTTTTAGAGATAAAGTAATTACATATAATTATTAAGAATTACTAATACAGTAATTATTTAGTTACCAATTAAATGAAATAAATGAGAACAAAAAAAATTTAAAAGTGAATAAATTGAGTGAATTATTTTGTTCAATTAATTTTGTAGATTAATATATCATTTTTCATAGGTGTTAATATAACATATTCAAATCCCATCATTTTATTGATATTTTTTATATCTAATTTAAATGAATAATGTCAAAATTGACATTAATGTTATTTTATAACAAATGATATGTTATTAAAAGACTTAAAATTACTAAAAATCATATATTTTAACAAAATAATTTTAATTTTTAATAAATATAAAATATGGTGCATTCATGGACCAATTTATCTTTTATAATGAACATATTTACCCTCTAATTTATAAAAACTCTATTAGTGTAGTTAACGTTAAAACAATGTTTTTCTACATTACGTATTCTTGTGTTAAAATTAATTTTCAAAAAAGAATTTTTTTTAGTTAAATCGTATTTAATGTATATAATATTTTGGTTTAAAATATCTAATATGGATCACTATAATTTTGCCTTAATGGATAAATTATTTTGTTTATAAAACTAGTTACCTTAATGAAAAACTAAAAATAATAATAATAAAACATATAAGTTAATGAAAAAAATGTTTAAAACATGTGTTTTATTATTTGTTAAAGGTATTTATCGACCATATAATCCCATAAACTCTTTAATTATTAATTATTTTGAATCATTATATTAGTTTTATCTCCAAATATTAAATACTTTTGAGTATTTACAAGAATGCCACTCCTCCTCAACTATAAAAGGGCATCCACACCCCTCAAATCTTCCACCTTTCACTCTATTTGGATCAGTCAAAATCTGCTCAACTAACTTACAAAATTCACTAATATCATCATATAATTCTCAAATTGGGTAGATAGAAAACCAAGTAAGGCCTTTGGTTCAAGCCAATTGGAGTTACTCGAAGAAAAGGTAACATTCATCCACAATCATTTTTGGTTTATTTCTTTCTACACACCCAAAAATTCTTCTCGTACCATGATTATATAATAAACTGAGTATCCTAAACACACATAGATTTTTTAATTTTAAATTTTATGAAATAAACACACACATACACACAAAATTCAATCAAATATGGTACAAAATCATTATTCATGTGTATGGCAGAATACTGACTTGCAAACTGATGTCGTTTATTTTTCCATTACCACATATCAAGGTTGGGAATAATGATTGATTAAATGTTTATATATGATATTTATAAAACAATTATACCTTTATATTCATTTTATCATATATAAAATTTTTATTTTACAATACATAATGGATAATATAACATCATTCGTTTGTACAAAGGACTACCGCCTTGCAAAGCTATGTGATTTATTTTCACTAATGTATTACGTGAAAGGTAATATGTTTGATAATAACTATTAAATATTATACACTTATAATTATTATGATATTAATTACATAATTATATTTATGGAATATAATAAATCATTTTTATTACCTTTTCACACATTGAAAAGGTGATAATGTATTTCATGGATGTGTGGACAACCACCTCCTCAAAGCGATGAGATTCCTTTTACATTGCATGACTAATATATATAAGTTTATATTATGGTATTTATTATAAAATTATTATTATGTAAATATTAAAAATTACTTACCTTTATCTATAATCATAATTGAAAAATTGGAAATGTTACTCATGCCTACATATGACCTACAATCTCCATGATTGTAACATTAGTTCATTTTTCATAACCATATTTCATGAATGGTATTAAAATTATAATTAATATATAAATATAATAATTAGTTAATGATTAATTATTCACTCCTTTTATATGTCATGTAAAAAAATAAATTTCCGAGTGTGACATAGTGGCTGACCAGGGTTATCTCACTCGAGGAGCTTCTTAGTTTTTTCACCCACTAATTATAAATCTCCTAAACTATTACTTTTTTTTTTCATTCTTTTAGGAAGAAAATGATAAATATTTTTTGAATTTTTATTAATTTCAAAAATATTTAAATCACTTATAGAATGTAAATTCTAACATAAACTAACATGTAATTCAAAATAGAATGAGTTAAGAAATAAAGGACTTGGTTTAGGGTTTTTTTTGCTACAATTATTATTCTATTTTATTTTTTTAATTTTATTTTGATAATAAAAACATGAAATCTCAGGTTGAATTACTATTCTATTTATTTAGAATTTATTTAATTTTTTAATGCCTTAGAAATCTAAATTCCACCAACTCTAGTAATCTGGGTTACTAACACAACCTATTCGAGGGAGTACCATCTTCAAGGACCTAGATCTATAGATTTCATTTCATCAATTGATTCTCTCAACATTATCTTTGTGAAGATCTAGACAATAATTATTGGGGAAAGAAATAAAAAAAAACATATAAATAGATTTAGTTTCATGTTAGAGAGGATAGTCACCACATTGGGGAGATTCACCACACCCAAGGATGTTACTCATATCTACCACAAACATAAAATAAACATTAATAAAAAGTCAAGAACAAATTTATATCTAGTGGGACATGCCTCGGATAAACCTCCCATTATTAGGAGTAAGATATCACTATGGTGGAATGAGAATGAAGAGAAAAATAGAAAGAATAAAATAAAATAAAATGAAGAATGAGAATCAAATAAAAATAAGAATTTTGGATGAGAGAAAGAATCGAGAGAGAGATGGAGAAGAGGGAGAATAAAATAAAATAAAAGAATATAAGGGGGATATTAATAATAAAACAATAATATATATAAATTAAATAAAATTAAATTAATAATATTAAAATAATAATAATAATAATTTAAAGAAGGAGAATAGGATGGAGAAGAAAAAGGATAGATGGGAATGACATATAAATTATAAAATTGAATGTGTTTATTTAACTAAGGATTTAAAAGTAAATTAAAATAAAAAATAATATAAAATAATATAATAATAAAACAAAAATATAAAAAAATAAAATAGAATGGGGAGGGGAAGTATCATTAGATGTCTTCCCCCATAGATCTGCAAGGGTTGATTCTCCTCAAAGAAGTGGGTTACTTATCTTTTTATAGGTATCAATGGGTGGATCAGCCTCCTCTTCCTTCAAATGAGATATTAAAAGAACTTGTTTTAAATACATCTATGAAGACCCACATGAATGAATGGAAACACCCATGGGCTCTGAGGATTTTCATTTTCCAGTGTGGATGAGATCCACAACAGACAATGACTTCTTCAATTTATGAATTGAATGCATGCATGGGAATCTTGTGATGTTCTTTGTGGTAGGATATAATCACTTCATTGGTTCAAACATGTAGTGGGATTCACTATCAAATGAATATTATTCCTCATCCATCATTTAAAGTGGGATGATTAGGCTTTGAATGATACTACATGGTGGTCTGAAAATGAACAAGAGATGATCCATGGTGGTCTCGGATGATGGTAGTGATGAATGGATCAACCCTGATCATTCAAATGTGAAAACCATGAGTACTGACAGTGTGTGGCATGGTGAATGGATGTGTCACTATTCCCTTCATCCAAAATTCAATGTGGTCAGATTAATACAAGAATAGATTCAAGTTATTCAGCCAAGGATTAGTAGGTAGTGGATGGTTCTCTTGGGTGATGAATCTCACAGTGGGAATCTAGCCGAGGTTGAGAGGTGGTAGATATAGAGGTTCACAGTTATCAGTAGCAGTAGTAGATGAGGATAAGGGAGAAGCTGCGGTAGAGCATGATATATTTGAGTGGAGTGAATAGCAACCCGAGAATCACTACCCCAGATCAAAACAATGTGTTAGGAGGAACTCTCTTGTAAGAATGAGCGTGGCTTCTTAGTTTCAATGAAGTCAATTGCGTATTGGAGGGCTCCCATCACCACCACAGACCACACCGTCTCGACAAGGCTCTACTCCTATATACATGTGGGCTTGACCACCACACATAAGTGCTTAAGCATTGGCCATCCTATGAGGCTCGTAGATTTCATCACTACGGGCCCTGGCATGGGTATGAACCTCTAATGTGGGACCTCCTAAAGGCCAAGCCTTCCTAAGGTTCTTCATGGTCGTCTGGGCCCTCTTAGGCATGGCTAGGTGACTTGTGAGACCTTGGTTTATTGCTATCCATTATGGATAGTTTTTGGAAAACTCCATGTGAGTTTCAAACTACATATAATTCAAAATAATAAAATTTTCAAGAAAAAATAATCAAATTAATTCCATTTTTATGTTCTTAACATTTTCACTCAATTTGAACCATCAAAATTCTATTTTCTTTATTTCTAATTTCATTACTAAAACAACATAATACATGGGAATTAAGGTAATTATTTCATTAAAAATACCTAAATATTGTTTAAAAATATGTAATAAATATGACTGTAATATACCCGCACACATAAACCATGCATTTACTCAAGAAAAAATGTCAACATTAAAATTCAGAGGGTGATAAGGTTATCATTATTCAAATTTCATGGAAATAAAATTACACAATCATCAATGTAAAATAAAATATAAAATTTTATATAAAACATCAATAAAATTTCCCATTTTCTAATGAAACATTTAATTAAAGTACTTTTCATTCTCCCTTTTTAAATGGTGGAATTTTTTATTTCATTCATTCAATTCCTTAGTTCATTATTATCAAACATACCCAATCATGATTTACCTCTCTGATGAAGCTTTTCCCTCTTAAATGAAGATAAAATTCATGTAGATTTATGACCATAACATTAATACATTATCTGTATCCATATTATAGTAATTTATAAAAATTATTCACCATGTAAATACAAAACACACATAAAATCATGATGAATCGCAATTAAGGTTAAAATTTCTATGAGGATTAAAGTTGGTAGGAATCGCTATTTTAAAATTTAATTGTCAATGAGGAGTTTTTTCTTTTAAATAATAATGCATGATATTAAATTTTAAAGTGTCATGAAATTATCCGCTTCAAATATCAATGAATCCAAACATTCTCAAAACTCAAAGTAACAATCATGATCAAATTAAGAATAATGAATGATTTGTCCATCCTCTTGAAATTTTCTCTAGTCTTAATATTTTTTGCATCTTCAAAAGATCTGATTTAATATAAACATCACAACAAAAAACTAACCAAATATAATAAAAAACATATGTTTAATAATTGTGATTTTTGGGTTTCCCAAATCACAACCCATTGCTTAATTTTTTGGTTCCTTTTGTCATTTTTTTGAATTGGTGAAAAATAATAGGGTACAATTTATGAATAAAAACGTTTCTCATCACAAAAAATAATCACCCATACACATTTACCTTATAATTTAAATCATACCTTCCACCATGAATCTATTAAACCCCACACTTCAACATTAAGATATCCTAGAAAATACTAAAAGTTGGGTAAGAATGGATAAAAATAGATTGAAACATGTCTCATCACTAAAAAGGTCATTAATGGTTTATACGGTTTAAACAAGGATTGGTATAATGGTTCCATTTTAATTATAATGGCATTTAAAAAGATTCCTCAATCATTTTAAATGTGTTTTTTCACAGTCATAGCTTTGATTAGTTCAAATGCATGTTCTGGTCAGTGACATGTCCATAGATCACTCTAGAAATATGATAAATAATAAGTTTAATGTACTTGGTCAAAAATTACTCTCGGTAAGGGTAATATGATTTTGTAAAATAACCTATCGAATGATTAATAATAATAATTCAATTCACATGAATTTAATAAATTTAAAGAATGATTGTTTTTGGGAAATTTCATTTACAAGATTCAGTTATTTTACTCAAATTATGAGCCCTCATTATAATATCCAGGATTCAAATTAATCATTTAATTCTCCATTTTACTCATTTAATCACATTAAAATTAAAATCTAAAACATGGCATCAAAGGATTCTTATGAAATTCATGTCTCCTAGATAAGTCATGTAAATCTTGTATTCAAATGAGGGCATGAAATTTTCAGGTTTAAATCCGAAAACATGTTTCCAGAAAAAATATAGGGAGTTTAAAGGAGAAATAATAATAGTTAACTCCATTTTTAATGATGTTTATTCCTCTTATTTAAATTTTTTAGGGGATTCATTCTGAGATCATGGGCCTATAAAATAAAATTAGTGACATAAGCATGAGGATAATGTCACTTTAGATAAAAAAGACAATATGGAGTGGGAATTCATGACAGACTACTATTAATAATGAAATTGAAATATAAATTCATAGAAAATAAATAGAAGGGATAATTCTTGATATGAACCACAAGTGGGAACAAAATTTTTACTTCATCCATAGTTTATTGGTGAATCTTATTTAGTTAAAAAAACAAGATTAGGATTTTCCTTGATTTTGATTCTTCATTCTTGGTGAAGAATGACACATATATCCACTAAAAAAATTAGGTTTATCCAGTTCTAGGGTTATAACAGTGCTATCTAAAATCACTATTAAAAACCCCATTTATCATCACAAGAAAAAGCATGGTTCAAGGTGATAATTAATAGTGATAAAAATGAGATGTTAAAGAGGACCCTTTATCAGCGCCATTAGGGGGGCTTTATCAGCACATTTTTAGAAGCATTGATAAAAGATGGAATTTATTAGCACTTCTAAAAAAGGCTGATGAAGGGTATATTTAAAAAAAATATTTCATAAAAAATAATATATTGATTTGAATATAATATATATATTTTAAATATGATTTAGATAAGTATAAATAGGTATTGACACATAATATAGAAGATATTTAGTGAAAATGTCTAATAACTCTAGAAGACCCCTTTTAAAAAAACCTCAAAACTGATAATAAATATAGAAACCCTTTAAACCACTAAAATGTTAAGAAACCCTAAAACCCTAAAATTAATATAAATTTTTACCTAGGAGTCCATTTCAGCTAAAAAATGGTGAAATAAAATCTTATTAAATGAGAAAAAAACAATTCATAATTAAATAATTTTATAATCAAAGTAATAACATATATTTCAGTTTCAAAAAAGTTAGGAATCGAACTTGAACTTTAAACATCCATAACTTTTTATTGGGGTATCCGTTTGGGCCCCTCCACATATCAATTTGAAGCTTGTAATGAGATATATGAAAATTATGGTCTAAGACCATAATCTAGGAGATCTGTCCTATTTTTCAACCCTGTAATGGCCCAAAAAGTCTCCAAAATTTAGTTTTTAGTTGTCGACCCTAGTTTCTTAAAATCCAAACAATTATAAATTTTGATCTGGGTGTTTGTTTAACATTTACCATGTATCATGTCGAATATAGTTTCATGATATCTAATTTTACTATTTTTTGTGATAAAAAATACTCCTAGATTGTATTTTATGGTCATTTCATGGTTTTTAGGGGTTTTAGGGTTTTAGAGTTTATTAACATTTTTTCGTTTTAAGGGTTTTTATATATAATATCCATTTTAATAAATATTTATAAATAAATAAATAAATATATATATATATACATTTAAATAAAAATATAAAATAATATAGATAAAAAATATAATGATATATATATCATAAAATGAAAAAATAGTATAGGGGAGCATAAAATGTTCTAGTGTATAAGATGGATGTATTAGGTTTAAAACTAATTGTATGTAGGGGTGTGCACTGGGGGTAGTGTTATCAAAAGTGCTAATAAAGGGATGGGGGAAGCACTAATAGGGGGAGCACTGTTAAAGGTCGGGGTCATGAAAAAAACATTATACCCTTTATCTGTGGGGACTTTATTAGTGTTTTTAAAAGAACTATTAAATCAAACCCTTTAACATTAGTTAAATTATCATCACTTTTTATAGCCTTGATAACTCCCTTTTACTAGCATGGTTAAATACCCGATTTGTAGTAGTGATGGAGTATAATAGATCTCCCCTTCACAATTGGGTATATATTTCTTTGTGGGTGTATGATGAAGTATGATTAATCCTCTTATTTTTTATACTTGTGAAATGTTCTCTTACACTTATTATTATAGATCAATATGGGTTTCATGAATTGGAATCTCAAAGGGTAATTAAAAAAGTAATTTTTACTTAAATATGATTTTAGTTTAGATTTTTTAATAAGTAATATCTCCCCTTCAATATGATCAACCTCTGTTTTTAGTTCCTTAGGCTCAAAAACATAGATTTTCTCATGGTATTAATCAAATAAATGATTAATGAAATTCAGGAGCTCCATGTGTTCCAGAATAAGAGCATGTTCTGTTTCTTCATCCTTCTGTAAGGTAAAGTATGAATTTACCACATATGAAAATTCAAAACAATGAGTGATACTCAAATCAAATTGAATATTATCACAAAACAAAAAGTTCAAAGAAAGATCATATCCCTAATTATTTTTCAGTCCAATCCCTACCTCGGTGGTGACTGACTCTTGGATTTGGATCACAATAGATAGAGTTAGGTAGTTGGGATCGTCCAAAATTGCTTCAAATTTCAAGACATCGGTGGTGTCTTCCAATAATGGGTTTGTCTCTTATTCTTGACAAGGTATGGGGAGATCAATTAATTCACCATATTCATTACAAAATTCATCCAGATCCTATTGATATCCCATAGGTATCTTAACACACATGTTTTCCTCCTTAGACTCCTCAGGTAAATTAGGGAAGACAATATTCCTATCTTCTAGTGCAGGTTCAAGTTAATCTGATGATGAATTTAAATATGCAGTTATCCAATCCATTTTTCTTTATAGATCATGAACCATCTCTTTATGAAATTTAATATCTTATTTTATTTTGTTTTTTTTCAATTTATCCTATAATATTTTTGGGAGAACTTCTTAAAAAGTGTTAGGAGGGAACAAGGAGCACTGTATTGGTGTTTAAGCCACATCATGATAAAATTATAGGAAGTATTCATACAATTTGAATATCTCTATAGGAAATAATTCAACCACTAGTTTCTTGAGGTTCTCTTTGAGAGGCTAGATAAGTTCCTTGAATTCATCTTCAATGCTAATTTGGCCCCAAGATCCCCTGATCTGTCTAGCCCAAATTAAAAAAAAATTATTCAGTAGGCCGTTATTTTTTATCAATGGATTCCAAAAACTCTGAGTAATAGTCATTCTATGCAGAATAATATTCATTTGAATACAACATGCTGAGTTTTATATTTTTTAATAAATTTAAAGGTGATCTACAATGTTAAAATATAAAAATATAAGAAAATAACTGATTGGTTCCCCATAAATGATGCTAGTTTTGATGCACACCAGTCATAGGGTGTGGAAAACAAAAATTAATTTCCTAGTGTAGCACATTGGCAAGACATGGTTTTCTCACCTATGGAGTTTCTCAGTTTGTTCACTCACTTATTCTAAATCAACTATTTTTTTTTGTTTCTGTTATTTTCTAGAAACAATGATAATATTTATTGGTGTTTGGTTAAATTCTAAAATATTTAAATGACATGCATATCTAAAATTAAAACATAAAATAACATGAAATTATAAACATATTGAGTTAAGAAATAATGAACTTGGTTTAGGGTTCAGTTCTGGGTTCAATAATTATGCTTCTTTATTTATTTAATTTTAGATTGATAATCCAAATAGGAAATCTCATCAGGAATTACTATTCTCGTTATTTAAAAGTGTGGAATTTTTGAATTCCTAAGTAATCTGAATTCCTTATACTATAATTATGGTTGATGAAACATATTGGTCTAAGGTGTTATATATTCCAAGACCCAAATCTATCAATATAATTTCATCTATTGATTCTCTCAACTCCAACATGTGAAGAGCTAGAAAATGAAGAGAGGGGAAATAAATAAAACAAAATAATAAAAATATATTGAGTTTCATGTCATGGGGAACAACCACCACACTAGGGAAACTCTCCACACCAATGTATGAACCTCATGTATTCTACAAAAATAAAATACAATTTAAGAAAAAATCAAGAACACCTTGACCTCTCATGGGATAAGCCTTAGGTAAGACTCACATTACTGAGAGTAAGAGACCACTTCATTGGAATGGGAAAGAAGATAAAAAAAGAAAGAATAAAATAAAAAAAGAAATAATAATGAAAATAAAATAAAAAAAGACTCGTGGATGTGAAAAAGAACAAAGAGAGAGATACTGAGATGATAAAGAATAAAATAAAATTCAAGAAGAATATGGAGATAGTAATAATAAAATAAGGATATAAATAATTTAAATAAAATCAAAAAAATAATGTTAAAATAATAATAATAATAATAGTCAAAATTAGAAGAATCAGAAGGTGAAGAAGGAGGATGGATGGGTGGAACAAAAAAATTAAAAAATTAAATGTGTTTATGTAACTATGTATATAAAATTACATTAAAATAAAAACTGAAATAAATAAAATAAAAAGAAGAAAAAACATAATGTTGTTGGGTATAGAAGGATTAGCCTTATTCTTCTAAAAATACATGAGGCTTGGTTCTCCTTAAAAAAGTGGGTGAAATATATTTTCATAGGAAGAATGAGGTGGATCACCCTCCTCTTCCTTCAAACGAGATCCACAGGGTTCTCTTTTTAAATTCATACCCAAAAACACTCATGATGGGATGAAAAAACCCATGGGATCTGTGAGTTTGAATTTTGTAGCATGGATGAGATCCAATATGGGAAGAGGATTCATTGGGGTGTGCATTTGAATCATGTATGGGCATCATGGGTTGTTCTTTGTGTCAGGGGAGAAGCATGGTAGTGGTGTTAGTGGGAAATGGACATCACCGAGAAGGGAAGAATATTCTTCTTCTAGCCTTCGAAGTTGGTGGATAAGGCTTCGAATGAGGATCAATGTTGGTTTGAAATTAACAGGAGAGGATCTATGGTGGTGTCAGATGTTGGATAGAATGACCCCATGTATTCCAACACAAAATTGGTGAGAAGTGGCAGTGGGTGGAACAGTGCATGGTTGTGGTGATCCTCCATTCATCTGGACATTGAAGTGGCCTGATGCAGCATTGAATGGCTTCATTATGTTTGACGGAGTTGATATAGGTAGTCAAGGGTGGTCATGGGTGATGTTAGTGGTAGTGGGAATAAATATGAGGTTGATTGATGGTATCCCTAGAGGTTCCAGGAAATTAGTGGTGACGGCGGGTGAGGATAATGGAAGAGCCATATTGGAAAAAAACCGATTTTAGTGGGGGTGAACAATAGACCATAAATATTTTCCCACATTAAAACAGCATGGACAAATGCACTTTATTATAATCCTATGCATGTATTATCAATGTAAATGAATACAATCAGGTGCTAGAGGGCACCCATCAGCACCGTGGACCACACTGTCCTGGCAAGGCACTACTCCCATATTTGTGTGGGCTTGGCCACCACACACAGGCGCTCATGCCTCAACCAACCTATACAGCATGTGGATTTCCTTACAATGGGCCCCTGCATAGGCCTAACCACTATGTGGGATCTACTCATGTGTGGGATTTTCTAGGGTCCTTTATGGGATGGATGGGCCCTCTTGGGCCTGGCTAGGTGAATTATGGGACCTTGGTTAAGGGCTTCCCCTTGGGGAAGTTATTTTGTAGACACCTGGAAAGTTTAAAAACGAAAGTAATTCAAAATAATAAAATTATTAATCAAAATAATCAAATGAATTCCAATTTTATGTTTTAAACATTTTCAATAAATTTGAACCATTTAAATTCTATTTTTTATTTATTATTTCTTTACTAAAACAATATATTACATGGGTATTAAGATCAATAATCCCTTAAAAACACATGAATATTTTTTATAAATATGAACTAAATTATAATATATCAATTATTATTCTATATATTTCCAAAAAATGATCTCTTTGACTATGGTCAACCTACTAAATTTATTTTGACTCATAATCCGAATATGGTAAAAACATAAAATATAAACTTAAGTGATTAGATAATATTATATAGATTGTTAATAAGTGAAAATAAAGTAATAATAAAAATGAAATGGGTTTTTAGCCTTGTAAATAATTAACATGTGTTTATTATTCAGGATTATAAAGACACACATAATGACTCAGAATCAATGTAAGGGACTTCATCTAAATTTTCGTTCATAGAGGCATTATGTGATGTAATGAACCTATATTATTTTATAAAATGTATAGACAACCAATTTTAAATTCTATATCATTAATTTATCAACTCTCATGATATTTAATTTTTGTTAATGTTTATGTTTTTAGGGCTTGGGATTCAAGTGTTTCCCAAGTGATAAGGGGGTTTTCCTTTAAAAATACTTTTTTAATGTTTTCCCTGATACTCTCTTTCTCTTCCATGTGCATATTTCAAAATTGATTTTATTAATGAATTTTTGTGGAAATAAAATATTTATAAAGTAAATTTTATTTCTCTTTTCATTATTTATATCGTTTTCAAAAATTAATCTTTTTTACATGTATTATACAAAATGTTTTGACAGACAACAAATGGGATGTTGTATTCGTAATGTACATGGTGACAATGAATTTTCAACCATCATAAATGTTAATTGATTTCTAGCATCCTTTTAAAGATTATATGTTTTCTTAAATAAAGAACTACCTTTCTTGTTTTTGGGTATTTTGGTATTTAAAATTTGTTTTTCAAAGAAAATGGTATTTCAGTATTGAAAATGAATTTTTAAAAGAAAATTGATTTTTTTTTCAAAAACTGTTCTTTGTATGGTTTTAAAAGAGTTATTAAATATATTTTCAGATCAAAGTGTTTTTTTATAATTTATTTTAGCATTATATGAAACAGGTGAGCCTGATATAGCTTATGTGAAGGTTTGAGCCCCATTATAGTTCATGAGTGAGGCTGATATATCTTATATGAAGTGTTTAGCCCTATTATACCTCATGGAAAATGGGTGAGCCTAATGTAGCTTATATAAAGGGTTAATCCCCATTATAGGTCACGCGTGAGCCTGATATAGTTTATATGAAGTTTCAACCACATTATAGATCTATACATCATTGGTTAATGATTATATTGGATGTTAGATATATTATTAGTCTAATTAAAAGTGTTCTCAATTGGTTTTATGAATATGATGCTCTATGTCAGCTAAAATGACTTTTAATTCCTTGTTATGGGTTTTAAATAAATTATCTTAGAAAAAAGTGTGTGTGTTTTATTGTGAATTGTTTGTAATTCTTTACCACAATAATTTTTTTATAAAGGTAAATATTTCTTGGATTTTCATGGTTGTACAAACCTAATAGGTTTTTATATTTTTATATCCTTTAGTGAGATTTTGTGCTCATCCCAAGATTTTTTTAAATGTTTCTATTGGGATTAAGGATGGGTAAAGAAAAGGAAGAATTCCTGTTGAAATTCATGGAGAATTTCTATGAAAATATATCATTATTTACTTTATAAGTTTAATATAATGGTTGAAAAATATACTAATCAGACATGGAAAATTTTTATTATATTGTTTTTTATGAATGAGTTATGGAATAACTATCTAAAATAATAATCCTAAAAATATCCCCAAAGTAAAAGAAATTAAATTCTTGAATAAAACTCTAGATCATGCAATGATTAAGGTCAGTTATATATAGTTGGTATAAAAGGAAGGTTTAAACAAAATTAGAGGTTAGTATAGTATCAATACCATTTCTTTAGATTACATTAATTTATGGTAAAGTTGAATGTATAAAGCATATTAATATTTCCATGTTGCATCATATAAAATATTCTTATTTAGAAGAAATATTAAATCTATAGTGGGAATGGAAAATATCCATTCAAATCATCATCTTGAGATGGTTGAAATTGGATTAGAGTAGTTTATTGTAGTGATGGATCAGTCAACACAAGATTTAAATGGTGGTGGTATCTATGCCATAGTGGAACCTCATTTACCATGATAGAACATGTCTATAATAGAGAATTTCATGAGGAAATATACCCCATAATTTAATGGATAATATAATGCAGTAGTAATTGAGGGATTTATCAATTTCATAGAGAATATATTTAATGTTAGGGGATGTTCCAAACGTCAAAAGGTAAATCTTCCCATCTATCGTTTTTAAGGTGACAATAATTGATTTTGGTATATGGTTAAGGATACTAAAGATAAATATGATCATGATGTTATGGAATGGGATAAATTTAAGAACATTTTTCTTTATAATTTTTTACCAAAGGCTGTTTGTCTTATGATAGAGAAAAAATTCATAAAACTGAGGAAACAAGATGAATATTATTTCGCTAAGTATGAAGAAAATTTAAGAAGATTGTACATGTATGTGATAGAATTTATTATAAAAAATAACCGTAAAATTAATATATTTAATCAGGGTTAAAGAAATGTTTACATGAGCATTAGACACATGAAAATTTAACAGTTATGATACATTTGTTCTGTGTACAAAGAAAGTTGAAATGGATTTTTTTGATATTTATGTTCAAATAGATGACAAGAGTAAGAAACAGTTAAGGTGGTTTGAAATATAGAATCCACAAACTAATAATTATGGGGATAATCCTAAAACCTATTCTAAGTGTTGTAAAAAATATTTTTGGGAATGTATGTCAGGATTTGGAAAGTATTACCAATGCTTTAAGTATGGTCACAAGGTTCGTGATTGTAATGAAAAGAGTCCTGAATAATCGAAAAAATGAGTCAAATATAGCTAATAAATAGTATGATGCTATAGCTGTAATGAATTAGGAAATTATGCTAACATGTCTATGAAGTTACTTACTTGTGGAATAAATCATCATGATCAGAATAAGAAAGTGGTGTCACAATCATTTCATACTTATATAGTTGATGCCAGGCCATCTGGTGAAGTGGTGATAGCTACATGGAGCTTAATTTTATTAAAGTTTGATCAAAATCTTAGTGAATTAAGCAACAATCTTTTTATGTTTTAATTAAAAAAATTACCATGAGATAAATCTATTCATCTTTCATAATTATATGAGGTATATATTTTAGTTGAAAATTTATTTAAGGAACAATTAATTTACATGTTATAGGAATATGTTTAAAGGTATTGATAACATTTAGGGTTAATATGGTCATTAATAAAATTTTTAATAATATCCAAATAATATTATTAGACCTTGTTAAAATATGTTTTATTGAAAACCCTAGTTAATAAGGTTATTAAATGATTAGTTCTATTTCAAGTATTTCCATCCAATGATTAATGAGATAACATTCAAATTGCGGGGGAAAAAATTATTAAAGCAGATGACGTCACACCATGAAAATTATAAATGAATAAAATTTTATTTGATTTCCTATACTACATGAAATAATAAGTTATCTTGCATTTCAGAAAATGAAGAGTTTCTTTGATAGCTTACTCAAATGCAAGGATATGTTTTACCAAACGACACAATACTGTTAATATTATTAGTTAATATAATAGTTTTTTCCTATTCTTTAGAATAGTGGGAATGAATAAATTTAACTAACTTGTGAATCTATATATTTTAAACATTTTTAATAATTATCAATTGATTATTATTAAAATAAGATACATTTAATAGAAAAAAAATTTCTGAATTTTTTTTCTAAAAGAAAGTTTAATCATATTTGGTGCACATAAATTTTCATAATTTTAGAATTTTTTGTGGAAATATAAAATAAATTTTTGAAATAATAATTATAAATTTATCTTAAGATTAATTTTTGGTTTTTTTCTAAAATGTTTCATTTTTTGATGAATAGTGAGAAATACTGGATTTTAATTGAAAACTGCATTTTCATATAAATGATTTATAATTTTAAATTATATATTAAATTGGTTTTAAATTAAAAATATGTTACTTATGAATATATTAGTTCAACACATGTTATTTGAATCATTTTTATATTTATTTTTTATATACTAACATTGTGAACTTTTTCACTTTTTCACCTTTAAAACACATTTTCTCATCACGTTTCTGAGATTAATGTTGAATTAAATTCTACCAATTATATGAATTTAATTTAGAAAATTTATTATTCCTTTGTGTTAATATACATATTTTATGATGTATAATAAGTCTAGTTTTTTTTTACAATTTTATTAGTGAAAAATGTTATATTTAATTAAAACGATTAAGGAAAAATAGAGGTTACTAAGAGATTAAAAATTAAACTTAAGGAGAACAAATGACCTAGAAACTTGTCGAAACCCCATTTTATAAACATATGTCGTCCCTTATGACCTTATAATATATTTTTATATGTTTTTGGAAACTTTTCCAAGAAATTGACCCATATAATAAGTTAAGAAAAGAGAAATGCATAAAGAATCCTTTTTTCCTTTTAATTTCTATAATGCATTGGGATTGTGACATAAATAATATATGTTTGTATATAGATATTATTTTGAAATATAAAGTATATTTTACTGTAATAGTAAATTTTAATTAAATTTTCATGGTTAAATAAATACCTAGAATGCATAATAAATACCAACATATTAATTATTTAATTAGAAATTAAAATAAATAAATGATTCTAAAAATATTAAATGTGAAGTAAATTAAGTGAATTATTATTTTAAATTATATTTTTATGAAGATATCATGTTAAACATTTTTTAACATAATACATTAAAATTAAATTTTTATACTGATATTTTTTAAATTCATTTTAAATGAATACGGTGAAAACTAAAATTAATTTTATTTTATAATAAATGATATTTTATTAAATGATTCAAAATTACTAAAAATACTATATTCTATTAAGTGATTTTAAAATGATAATAAATATAAATTATAGTCCATTAATGAACCAATTTAACTTTTATAATAAACTTATTAACTACCAAATAAATTAAAATATGGTTAGTTGAGATAAGGTTAAAAAGAATGTTTTTTTTCACATTATTTGCATTCATGTTAGAAATAATTTTCAACGGAAAAAAGATCTTTATTTGAAAAATTATATATAATATATATAATAACTAGTTCTAAATAATCTAATAATTTACACTTTAATTTAGTCTTATTGGATAAACTACATAAGATTGAAAACTAGTTACCTTAATGAAAAACGAAAATGAAAAAATAAGAATACATATAAGTTAAATAAAAAATGATTAAAACATGTGTTCAATTGTGTAGTGGAGGTTTGTCTTGACCATATCATCCCCTAAAACAATTAATTATAAATTTTTTATCCACTTTAGTTTATTTTAACCACACAATATTAAATACTTTTTAGTATTTACAATAATGACAGTCCTCTACTATAAAAGGGCACTTACTCCCATTACATATTCACACATCTTAAGACATTTTCTTCATTCTAAATAAAACAAAATAACTTCAAAACTTCCCTCCTATCATCGTAGAAGAATAACTTTGGGAATAAAGAGAACCAATGATGAAATTTGGTTCAAACCAAGAGGAGTTACCTAGCGAAGAGGAAACATTCATCAATGATCATTTTTGTTTTATTTATTTCCCCACCCAATTAAATCATTCTTATAAAGTTATTATATAATAAAATAAATATCCTAAATATGTTTATATTTTTTATTTTATTGTTAAGATATAATCCCACATACACTTTCATCAAATTGGTTACAAAATAATCTTTGTGTGTACAATGGAAAACCACCTGATGAATAGATGTCATTTATTTTTCTACTCTACCTCTCATGTTTTGGAATAATGATGGATATAAAGTTAATATGTTATATGTACAAATTAATTTTACCACTACAGTTAATATATAATATAAATCCTTTTTATATTAAAATGTGTAAGGGATATGATAACGTTATTTGTGTGTATAACGAACTACCACCTCATGAAGTGATGTGATTCATTTTCACAAAAGCATTAGACGAAGGGTAATAAGGGTAAAGATAATTAATACATATGATATAAATGAAATAATTATGATATTCATGAAATAATTATGGTATTCATGAAATAATTATATTTATTCAAATATAATATATCATTTTCTTTATAACATTTTCACACACTAAAAAAGTGATAACGCAGTTAATGGACATGTGGACTACCACATCCTTGAAGCGATGTGATTCATTTACACCACAAGAATTATATATATAAGTATATATTACTAAATATTATGGTATTTATGATATAATAATAATTATGTATATATTAAATATTACTAAACTTCTTATCATAATGATCGTTGAAAAATGGAAACATTACTCATGCATATGTACGTCCTACCGTCCCCACAATCATAACATTAGTTCATTTTTCATAACAATATTCCATGAATGGTTTGAAAAGTATAGTTGATGTATATTTATGATAATTATTTAATTATTATTATTAGATTTCTATTTAAATAATGAACTCTTTTTCTATAGTCATCCTACCAATTTTATTTTGACACTGAAGGTGAATATTGTCAAAGCATCAAACATAAAATTAATTGATTTTGTAATTGTATATAGCATATCAATAATTGAAATAAAAGTAATAATAAACTTTATAAAGTCTCTAATTAAAGTAAATAATTAAAAGAAGTTTATTATTCATTAATCAAATGAAACACACAACTAATTATACTCAAGGTAATAGATTTCATCTCAATCTCCTTTAATCGAGGCATTCATTGATGTTATGCACCGATATTCTATTATTAGCTGTATATACAACAAATTTGATATTTTATATAATCAATTTCACCATTATAATGATATTTAATGTTTTTTTAATGATAATATTTCATGGGGTTTATGATTAATTGTTTCCAAAGTGACAAGGGATTTCCTTTAAAAACCATCTTTTAATGTTTTTCCATCAAACTCTCTTTCTATTCCATGTCTATGTTTGAAAAAATGATTTTATTAATTAATTTATATGGATGTAAAATATTTATAATGTTAATTTCATGTATAATTAATTTATTTTTATTTTTTTCAAAATGAAATATTTTTACATGTTTTATTTTGAGCATTTCGACAAATGACGTAAGGGATGTTCCATTCTTAACGTATACGACGTTAATGAATTTTTAGCTACCATGAATACTATTTGATTTGTATATTCATTATAAATCATTAATTTTTTATAAATGGAATTCCCACTCTCCCTTTTTGTGCTATTTTGGTTTTGAAAATGGGTTTTCAAATAAAATGTTGTTTTAGTATTGAAAATGGGGTTTCAATAGAAAATGGTGTTTTTTAAAAGTATTTTTCACATGATTTTAAAATAGTTTCTAAAAAGGGGTTTATGATGAATGTGTTTTATTACTAATATTACAAATAATAATTGTATGATATGGTTGCGCTTGATATATTATATACGAAGGTTTAGGCCCCATTATTGCTCATGGGTGAGACTGATATAACTTATACGAAGGGTTGAGCCCCATTATAACTCACTGTAAATCAGTGAGCTTGATATAGAATATATGAAGGGTTGATCCCCGTTATATCTCACTGGTGATAATGAAATATATTTTAAAAATATTGATCCCCATTATAGATCTACAATTAATTGGGTGATGATTATATTTTAAGTCCTCTGTATAGTAATTCCAAATAAGATTTTTTTGAAACACTTGTATTAATATGATAATATAAGTCACCTAAAAGTAGTTTTAATTACTTGATATGGGGTTTAAAAAATTTATTTGATAAAAATGTGTGCTTTTTTCATGTGAGAATTTTTTATTTCTTTTTGTCAATTAAAATTGATGTAAATGTACATATTTAATTAGTTTTTATGATTTTATAAAACTAATAGTTTCCTTTATTTTTATTTCCCTTATTGATCTTTTGTTCACATCTATTTTTTAAGAATCTATTATCATGGTTTAAAGAAGGGTAATTGAATGGAATATTCCAAGTTGAAATTCATGAGGGATTTTCTGTGAAATAAAATCATGATTTATTTTAAATGATTTACATTATGTAAAAAATAGTTACTTATAGGAAGTTTATACTTTGTATTATATATTTTTTTATGTATGAATTATGGAATAACTCTCTAAAACTCTATTCCTAGAAAGATATTAAATATATAATCAACTAAATTATTTACTAAAACTCAATATCAATTAATGTTTGAGGTAGGGTCCTTATAATTTTTTACTGTCTAAAGAACTAATTGATCATAATATCCATAAATATAATGATAAATAATTCCATCAATCTGTAGTTATCATCAAAGAATCGTCTATAAAGGGTTATCTAATATTCATAAATCTTCATATTAAAAACACTAATATAAAAAACCTAATTCAAAATTCAACATGAACCTTTTCATAAACGGTTAACCTTTTAACCCTTCAAAATAATGAAAATAAAAACTATATATAGAAGGCATCTATATTTATCCATATCATCTTATAATTTATCCCTTATATATCATAATGTATATCCAATTAGAAATATACCAAATATGTTAATACATTAATAATTTATTCTCCTGGAACATGGAAATAACCTGAAATACCATTAAACCATATTGAAAACATACATGATTATTCATTCCTTACATAGATCATAGATTATTATATATATTACTTAAATAAAAAAATGTTTAAAACTTCATCAATTATATCATAAATCACTCGGTCAACAAATCCTTTAATTGTTTTAAGTTCATCAATATAATCGAATTTACTTTATCCAAATGAATTGTCTCTTTATCAAAACAAAACACAACTTTATCAGTATTCAGAACATATTAAGGGGTACCTTCCCATTATAAAAATATCACATTTCCATTAAATCACTCTTACAGTATATGAAGATCATTCAACATATCCTTTAAAATACTAAATGAAATACTTATACTATGAAATATTTATACATTTCACAATTTATAAATCATGAATCTAAGTATATAAATACTTCAATCCTTCCACATTATTTATTGGTATGGAATATGTCTTTTCATGGACTAGATGTAAATTCTTGGGTCATGGCATTTAGTTGGGTAATTCTCATGTTCTCTATAGACAATACATTACACTCCTCAATATATTTTCACTCTATGAACGTTTTTCTACATAGATAACATCTTCCCCTCCATTTGAGATATTCCATTATATTTTCTTCTATCATTTTTTATATATAGGAAGATATTTATTATTTACTCTATGTTAATTTCCATATGTACTTTCATAAAATTCCAACTTCCTATTACTTTATGTGTTAGGAATATCATTTATGTTCACATTGTTAATCATATATTGTGATATATAATTAGGTATTATCATAATATATATCTATATAGACATAATATAATTTGGTTTCTCATAATCACTGAATTTTCCAATTGATTAAATGTTAAACTGATTCTTTTTTTCATCAATCGACGAAAACCAAGAGTATTTTTTGAGAAAACCTAATCATAGTGGGGAACAACATAATCATTAGAAATAACATACATGATGTCTAAATAATGAAACATTATTATTTAATATTTGATAACTTAGTTTTATCCTAGGTTATTCATATTCATATTCTGTTGAAATTTTTCACAGTCGTTCATAATGAGTTTGTGAATTTATAAATAATATCCCCCGAGAGTGTCCGCACTGGTGTCCTGGAAGGCCCATTATTGTGTACCAGTTCACGATCAAGTATATCTCAATTTTTTGTTTTATATATTGTTACACAAATTTAAATCTATTCTAGATAAATATAAACTTGTATTATCTAGATAATGATGTGTTTCTAGGAAATAACTAACTCTATGCTTTACCAAAATTCCAGAACATTTTCCAACACTTTAACTGATCCTTCAAGTTATCCAAAGAGAAATCCCCATACATATCCTTAGAAATATCCCTTGGTATCTCACTAATTTTTTCTCATCATAGTTTCAAAAGGATTAATAAACCATTCCTTTTATACCCACAATAAAGACCTTGGATTTTAATACATAAATATTTCATCTTTTTAGATGAATATTAATTACATTACATAGACACATAATTGAGTACTATAATTGTTAAGTGTCTTTGGAAACTTGGAAAAAAATATTTTAATTAGGTGAAAAATCTTCAATGTTTCCCAAAAAGATATTCTAATTTTTTAGTCTTCATAGACATACCCTACATAAAAACTTTCTTCATAACATGGGGAATGGAAATATAAGAAATGATGATATAAGATACTCAGTAAGGGTAAACATAAGAGACACATAAACATAATATGAACATATATTTATTATAACATAATCATAGAATTTGAAAACCATACTATATATATCAAAGGTCATAATCATGATTTAGGGATTATAGATTAGAATTTCATAATACATGAATCATACTATAATCAAAGAACATGAGCCATGCGAGCATAACATTGGAATAAGACATGTAATTTTTGGAATACAGATACGTATAGAAAATAATTTCCATATTAGTCAAGTATCACTACCAAGATCATGATAGTAGACAAATTCATTTTTTAAATAGGACTCACTCCCCATTCTAGCAATGTATTTCTGAACTAGGTTCACTTCATGCTCCAGCCCTATCTTACTAAACTGATTTTACTCCTCATTCTATCTCTGTGTATATCATTAGACATAAATATTTACCCAATAAATTGGAGGGAGATATTGATCCCACCATTAAAATAGTGAAATCATATATATGTGTTCCATAATATCATAAACATTCATCATATGAAGACTCATCAAATGAAATGGTTTTCATAAATATTTTATCATATCATAACCTGTGAAAAAGAGATAGGTTCCATAATCATTTCAATATAGAATAAACTATGAAAATAATAAGGTTTAATAATCATTTCATTATGGTATCACCCATGGAATAAAAATAGGTTTCATAGGAAACCTTTCATCACAAACATGAACTATTTAGAGAAAGAATAATAATGATATCGTTGGGACATATAAACATTTAAGAATATGTAACCTTAATCGATGAAATCATATGTGGAACATTAATTTGAAAGGATAATTTAAAAACATTTCATTTCAAAAATATTATTTTCTATTTGAAAAACAATTTTTAAAATATAAAACAATTATTAAACCTTTCTCTTTGAAAAGAACGATGAAAACAAAAAAAGCATTTAAAACAATTTAAAATATTTTTTTAAAAAATAAATCATATTTAAAACTATTTTACTTGAAAATATGTTTAAAATATCATTAAAGCATCTTTTTAAACAGTTCATAGGAAAAATTGTTTTGAAAGAAAACATATTTCCGATCGAAGAGAGAAATAAAGTATGATTTCCCTAAAAGCATTTAATTTTATTTTCATAGGAAAAAAGATTAGATAAATGGGAAAATTACTTTAATATATCATTAATTATCAAATTATAATAAAATTAATTATAATTATTTAGATTTAGGTTCTAATATTTCAACATTGGATACTTGATCATAAACAATGTCGATAAACAATGAGATTGTAACATAAAAACATTACTAAATTGGTTACCTTGAATCATATTCTCCATGAATTAATAACATAAAATGAATAATAAAATATCATGACTATAGAAAAATTCATGATATTATATGTAAAAATGGATATATATAAATATATATATATATATATATCTAATGAATGAATATAGTTGCATATCATGACATAAATATCAAAGAAGGAAAATTGAAACAAAAATCATTTACAGAATTATTTACTATTGAACTGTAAACACCAAGAAAAATATATCCTAAAATATATAATTAAATAAAAATAAATTTTTTGATAAGAATCATAAAATATATTCAATGGCTGTATATGCACCATATAGAAGAAATAAGTGGTGAATATGGAATGTGTGTCACAAAAGTAAAAAGTAAGAAACAAATCATAGAGTACTTGTGTAATTTTTTAATCGTAATCCCTGTGAAATAACAACATCAATAGTGAATTTAATTATCATGAAATTAGGTTTATTCTAGAGATATAATGTCATAGATATGTATATAGATCACACAAATGAAACTAGTGGTGAATATGAAATAAGTCCCTCAAAAATAAAAGTGAGACTAGAAATATCCTTACCCTAAATATTTAATTCCTTCATACATGTTGAAACCTAATATATAATAAATATAGGTTTATTATAAATCTATTATAGAACCATATTCATATTTATAATATCATATATAATTTTTTATGAATTTTTATTACCTTTTATTAATAATTCCATGTTAAAGTTGTGTTTCAGGTAATAACCACTTTTTTCATATATTTTCTGGTTTGATATATTTTAGTAATCTAATTTTTTTTATAATGGTTCCATAATATAAATAATTATTAACATGATATAAACATCATATATATTCCTTATATGTTTATTTATAGTAAATCAGGGAGTTTATTGATATGAAATTAAATACACAGTTCATGGATTCGGTAAGCCATATGTATGCAAGAAAAGAGTTTTATCATTTTATTTTTGGGTTGAAGGAATGAGAAGTAAATGAAATATATAAACATTAAAAAATTATTTTATGTCATATATATAATATTTTTATTAAACCCCTCTTTAATAAATTATTTTTATAACATTAATGAATCAAACCACTTCGTGAGTTGGTAGTCCTCTATACACCTGGACAAAGTTAACGTATTCCCAAAAATGGAAAGAATGAGTAAATATGTGATAATACTATTAAATAATCATAATAACATAATAAATATCATATATATAATATATAAAATTTATTTCCATTATTATTACAAACATTTAAATGTGTTAAATGAAAAACCAATGGCATCGGTTCACAAGGCGGTAGTCCGCTGTACACACGAATGATGATTCACTAACTAATTTTATTGAAGTGCGTGTGGTTTTAGGTCATAATATAAGAATAAAAAAACATTATTATATCCAATATATTTTGTTTTTTATATAATAATGATCTAAAATCAATTTAAGTTAATTGAGGATGGAATAAAATAAAAATATTCATTGATGAACATTACCTCTATTTTGGTATCTTTTTTTGGTTTAACTCAAAGGCCTTCCATGGTTGACTTTATAACCAAATTAAGGATTATAGTATATGAGGAAATAATTTTTTAAGTTATTGGGGCATATACATTTCAATAAAAAATGACTTTATAGGTGTGTAGAAGTGAGGAGAGTGAGTGCCCATTTATAATTGAGGAGGAGTGACATTCTTGCGAATACTGAAAGTATTAACTATTGGGAGGTATCTCATTCATAATATGGATACAATATTGATAATTAAATGTTTTTAGTGATTATATTGTTGATTAAAACCTCTATAACACAAATAAACACATGTTGTAAATATTTTTTTACTTAATATCTATGTTTCCCTATTTTAACCATTTTGGTTTTCACTAAGGTAACTAGTTTTCTAATGTTGGTAATTTAACTATTTAGACTAAATTAAAGTAAAAAATATCATATAATTTATAATAAATTATTATAAACATTATATATAATTTATTAAATAAAAATTCTATATGTTTTGGAAAATAATTTTAACAGAAGCCCACGTAATGTGAAAAACACTTATTTTACAATAACCGTGATAAAAATGTTATTACTGTTTAGAGGTAAATATGTTCATTATAATATATGAATTGGAACATTAATGTAACATATTTAATGTTTATTAACATTTCAAAATCACTTGGTAGAGGATATGTTTTTAATAATTGTAAATCATTTAATAAATTATCATTTATTATAAAGTAACAATAGTGTTAATTTTGACAATATTTATTTAATTTAAATTTATTAATATCAATACAACAATATAATTTCAATATATAAATTTTAAACCTACTAAATGATATATATTAATCAATAAAATTAATTTAAGGAAATAATTTAATAAATTTACTTCACTTTTAATATTATTAGTTTTATTTATTTAGTTAATTATTAACTAACCAATTACTACAATAGAATTTCATAAGCCTTTTAAGTAAGTATTTATTCTAAAAAACTTAAAGATGAATTATTATGATAATAAAAACAAATTTATCATTAAAAATAATATCTATAACTGAACCTAAGTTTTTTTCTCCCTATCCCAAAGCTATATATATATTAAAATCAAGGAAGATTTATTTTTTTATTTTTCTTTAGTCAGCTTATTATAAAAGTATCTTTAATAGAATATTATCATAATAACTCAAATAAATCAATAATAATTCTCTAAGGGTCTAAATATTTCCATAAAATTGATGTTTTACAAGTCATTAGGTCATTTTAAAACTTATATTCTAGGCTTAACCAATAAGTAAATTCATTTTTACATTAATTACAATAATTAATTTTGAATATTTTCACTAATAATTATGGTGAAAATTTACATTAAAATTATCATATAATATAAATTATTATAATTCAAAATATATCATCTATTTCTCAAAATTAAAATCCCATATGTGGCTGAATATAATTTAAAATTATCCGCACAGATGCGATGAGAAAGTGTGTATTTGAAGTCAAAATGGTCAAAATTGTAGAAAGTTTTTATATATCAATTCAGATTAGCAATGATTGCAATGATCTAAATTGGATTAATGGATTTAAAATTTATCTAATTTTACTTTAAAACCAGTAATAAATATAATTTATCTTTTTAAATAATTTAAATGAAAATGTTGTTTCTAATTAAAATTCGGTGTTTTTCCCTATTTCCTAAAAAGAAATCATCTCAAAAAAACCAAAAAATCACCCAAATATAATTTCTCTCTTCCACTTACAAAAAAGAAGTTTATTTTTAATTGTTTTTCTAAAATTTTTAAAATTTAATTTGAAATTATGTGCACTAAGAATGATTAAAGCATATTTTAGAGAATATACAGTTTTTTAAAAAACCTTTCACTATCTTTGAAATTCTTCTTATTTTATTTATAATTAATAGACAAATAATATACATGTGAAAACTATATATTTTCATAATTTAGTTAATCATATTCATTTCCTCTATTCCAAAATCTAGGTTATAACTATCAAATTAAATAATAACAATAGTATATTGTTGTTTGGTAAAACTCGATCTTGCGTGTAATGAAAGCTATTAAAGGAACATGGTTTTGTGTGTAACAAAAGCCAAACAATGTGTTGAATGTACAGAAAGATAAACATAGTTCATCATGTAGAAAAATATTCACATTGTTGTAGGGTCCTGAAAAATACACAAAGGAGAATGAGAATCCCTTTAATTCAAGAGAAAATTCTACCCAATTTCCTTCGGGGAATTGGGAAAAATGTGGAGAATACTCAAAGGTTGGAAAAAGATAAACTGGTCCACATACTGGTCCAATGTTGATGGTATGCAGAAGGTTTACCAAGCCGCCCTCCTCCATGGACCACTATCATTCGCGGAACACTGGCGGGGACCCTCCGCGGGCACGAAGAAAGACGGGTGCCTGGCCAGTCCACCAACACAAACCGCCCCAGTCAAAAACCGCTTCAACCGGCTCAGACCACTATCCTCCAATGGCCCGAAGGCCTTCATTTTTTATTGATTTTTGATAATCCACCTTTTTAAGGGGTGATGTGGAACCCTTACAAGGCCCGAAGGTGAAAGCATTACATGGCCCGTAGGGCTTAGAGGAATTACAAGACCCGTAGGCTAAGGAGATTACATGACCCGAAGGTCTTCAGAGATTTTTAACCAGACTATCTACAAGGAACTGCCCCTCCCAAGCATCTGCATCTTGATAGTAGCTCCCCACCTTTGCATTACCGTCTGGCTAGGCATCCCCGTGCAAGCACAGGCAAGTCCCGATGGCATAGCCATACCCTCTCTTTCTGACAATCCATTTGGCTCTGCTCTGGTGAGTGCACCTGCTCTGAATCCTCATCTGGGGCTGCTCCTTTCTTGTAGTGTGTCTGGGGACTGCATTCATGTGGCCCGAAGGTCTTGAGGTGGCCCAAAGGCCTTACTGACCCGAAGGTCTGGGTGGCCCGAAGGCCTTTCAGGACTCAGGGGCCAAATCGGTGGCCCGAAGGCCCAAACGGGGGCATATTCCCAGCTGCTACAGTGCCAAACAGTGCCTACTACAGTACTGCTACAGTAACCCGGAAATCTTCCCTCCGCCTGGTTTTGATCCCTGGTCTTTTGGATGCACTTAAGGAGTCCTTGCCAACTGGGCCAAGGCTCATGTGCTGGCTCAGACCACTATTGTTTGTGGAATTGGGGCAGGGACCCTCTGCAGGTGTGAAGTAGGACATGAGCCAGGCCTACCCTATAATGACCCGACCCCAACTACCCAGAGTCGGTGCATTACTTCATAACATTGGCATGATCACAAAAGATCAAGTCTCGAAAGACCGATTAGTTTAGTATCCTTTTAAACACTAGATACATTCATAAGTCTTACATTACATCATAAAGTGAAAAACTAATAACAAAGTCTTCATAGTCCACACTCATATCCTCTTCTGACTATCCCTGCAGGTCATTCATAAAATACTTCTTTACATCCTGGAAAATACAAAAACATTGAAAGGGGTGAGTTCAGATGCTCAGTAAGGATAACAATATTGCGGAAGCTTTCATAAATAAACATAAACATTTAAGGCAATGAATGACTAAAAAAAGCCTTTTAAACTTGAACATCAACATAATATGACAAAAGTAAAATGAGATAATGCCATTTACTTCTTCACATGGATATTCTACTGGTCGAATAATCACATGCAATATCAATAACCACTTTCATAATGATAGAATGCATAATGCCAGACTATCATAACCACGTAGTCAAGGCCTCGTGCCAAGACCACAAATACGATTTTGTCAAGGCCTCGTGCCAAGACACTTGTTTGTCTCATGAGACCTGCCGATGCATCGAGGAGCTATAGCGGGCTCCACCCGTCACTTATTAAGTCCAATGCATTCCTCATATGAATAGGTTTAAACATATCATAAACCATAACATAATCGTATCACATAAAACATGCAAAAAGGAAACATAAAATTTCCACATTTCAATCACAAGATATCAATACAATACATTGATATAATAAAAACGATTTCAAAACCATTTTCAATACCAAAATAAAAGAAAGTTAAAACTTTGTATTTATTTTTCATTAAAAAAAGTGATGGCTTGTAGAGGAAGCCGAAACTCAAATAATGGTCACGGCGGCGGAGAAGTCTTTCTCGCCACATAAGTACGGAAAGAAAAACATTCCCTTTTTGTCGTCTAGTAAAACGCTTCGTATAAAAAGATTACTTTTGAATAAACGTAAAAGTCAAAGGGGTTTATACACCGTATAAAGGAAAGTTGTGTATGAAACCAAATATGCCTCAACGAAAGGAGATTGAGACGAAGTCCTTAAAAGATCATTTTTAAAATAAAATAGATCTATTATGTGTATTCACTATAGGTACACATAAAGAAAGTAAAAATACAAAATAGGACATAATAACATCATGACATAATTTGAAAGTAGAAGATTAACACAAAGAATGGAAGTTGGATTAAGAAGTTCCCTTACAAAGATCATTTTTTAAATAAAATAGATCTATTATGTGTATTTACTTTAAGTACACATAAATAAAGTACAATTACAAGATATTACATAATAATATCATGGCATAATTTGAAAATAGGAGATTAACCCAAAGAATGGAAATTGGGTTAAGAAATTCCCTTACCTTGCGTCCTGTCCTGACTCGACCGTTCTTTAACCTCCTGAATAATAAACTAGAGTTAATTTCTATTTACATAAGAATCTTTTTCATGTTCATTATTCCTTTTATATCCCTTATTACCATGTTATGAACATTATGTAATTATTTAAGTTTATAACGATCATTTTGTCGATCTTAGGTACTTGAGTCAAAAATAAAATTCTTATAATTACAAGTTGTTCATGTGGTGATATATCCATTATATCCAGAATTATGTTCATGATGTATATATCATATATATCATATATATCCAGTATATACATGTATTTATAATATTACATAACATTTAGAGGTAAGAAATGAAATTCACCGTTCATGGAGACGGTAAGCCGTACGTACGCATGAACGCTACTTTCATTTATATTTCCTATTTAATGGAATGAAATCATAATTATATAAAGGTATAATATAGTTACAGTATAATATCATATATAAAATCATTTACTCCATCCTTTATACATCCCACATATGGCATTAACGATTCACATCACTTTGAGGGGGCGGTAGTCCGCACTTCCTAAAATGAAATTATCGCGTTTACCCATAATGGAAATCATAAATTATGCCATAAATGAGAAATAAAGAAGCATAAGTAAAAAATAAACATATTATATATCCTATATAAATATAGTGACATCTTAATGGCCACCTTTTAAGGTGTTATATGAGTGTTGAACAATCATCGTTTCGTGAGGCAGAAATTCGCCATCCACAGAAACCGTATGTTCTTTAACCATTAGATGTAGGTGTGTGTAAGTGTATCTCGAATACTTCTTATAAAAAAATCCTAGTATATTGAGGATACTGGTGTTGTTACAAAATATATGAATAAAAAGAGTTTAGGGGGTTGGAGAAGAAAAATAACACAAAACAACATTAGAGAAGACATTACCTCAAAATTGGGTAACTCTTTTTGATTTGAGACAAAGGCTTCCTTGGGAAGAGTTCCGCCCAATGTGAGGCTTCTAGGAGTAATAGGGGGAAGTTGGGAGAGTATTTGGGAAGAGGTTGGCCGATCCAAATGGTTTGAGGTGGTAGAGGTGGGGGCCTTTTATAAGAGGAGAGGAGGGGCACTCTTGGAAAGTAAGGAAATTTTACATTATTATACAATGATTTTCGGATTCTAAAGGCCCCACACTTATATAATTCGTGGCTAAGGTGATAATAGTTAGAAATATACCCATCCAATAGTCTTTGTACAAGTGTAATCCTTGGATTGTACATTATCTTTTCATTTTATTAAAATCGTTAAATAATGAGGTCATCGCTCCATCATAATGATGTCATAAATAATTTAATTTATTTAATGTATAAAAATTATAAAACAAATAATATGTTGCAGGAAATCTTTTTATCTTTCCAATGAATATTTATAATCAAAAATATGACTTGTATAACCCCATGTAAAAATTGTTTTAGTAAAACATTTCATGTTTGTGTCATTTTTTTACTTTAACATTAAATAAAAGGTATTTATGTCATTTTCTAACTAAAGTGGCTCCATGGGGTCCCCAAGTTGACCCATGGATTTTCTTGGTCGGCCACGGCACATCCAATGAGGGTAGGACATGTGTCACGCTCAACTCATATTATTAAAACATTATTTTTACCTTAAACTACACTAATTACCTCTAATCGCGATTAAGAACTTAAAAGTTACTATTCACCAAAAATTATTTTAATCTCATTGAACCACATTTTAATTCTTAATGAAAACCATGTATGTCGGATTTCTGATATTCAAAACACAGAAGTGATAAAATTTCATTTAAACGAAAAATCAGTTTTTATAAGTACCACTTAGTGGTTTCACTATTCATCAAAAATTGAAGTTTTTTCAGAAAAATCCCAAAAATTCACCCTAAGCTATATTTTATATTCCGATTTCAAAAATGATGTCTATTTTACAAAATTCCAAACATATAAGTTTCATTAATTAATTTTATAATTAATTCCAGCTGTCACAACAAATAGCGTGTTTTTAAGAAACAATTTATATCAAAAGATTGACAATTGTTCATGCCCAATTTCAATGTTAAATTAATTCTAATGACCACCATTGGATAAAATGGTAAAAATATAATCTAATTATACTTTAAAACCACTAAATAGTATAATTTATCACAATAAATTACTTTGATTAAAAAAGTTGTTTTAAGTATTTTTCACTATTCATAAAAAATTAGAAGTTCCCAGAAAGTTACAAAAAATTCAACTTAGGATAATTTAGATATTATGAATACAAAAATGAAGTCCATTTTGAAATATAAAATTTCTATAATTTTAAAAAGTGGTTATTACTATTAATAACAGCTACTTTGATTCGTCGCGGTGTGTTATAACTCAAACTTGCGTACAATGCAAGCTATTGCAATATTGAAAGAGAGGCGTATCGTGGAAGCTCGGGGTGTTACATTCTCCCCTCCTTCAATAAATTGTGTCCTCGCAATTTGAAATTTTTCTTGGAAAATAAAAGGTTGAAAATATAAAATACCTTTGTGGAAAACCCACATCAGAAATAAGATTAATAAAATTTAGCCTTAATAAGAGGGAAAGGGAAATGAAAAAGTCACCACCCAATTATGATCTCGATTAGGAGAACATTGGTGGAAATTAGAGACATATAATCGGATGAGAAACGTAAATATTTGTAGGGAGTGATTGAGGTCATCAATCACAATCAACTGTCAAATTGAGGGCCTCAAAGCCTTCAATCTATGTTGATTTAAAATATCATCAGTTCAACAAGACATAAGGTATTAGGATAACACATTTTTTTGTTTTAATATCCCTTTACTAAAGTTTATGAATTAATTTATTCATCGAATAAGAGATAGGTATATATATATTTATGCTTGACAATTAGAGTTTCAACCTTCAACTCATCTTTCACTCAAAATGATAATAGAACTCAAAAATATTATACTTATCCTAATTGTATAAGGTTCCAAATGTTAACACATACCATTTAGATTAGTAAAATTATTTTGTAATAACCAGGGACTTCCTGTAGGCTAGTGGTAGGTAATAAAGGCCTATCACACTATGGTTGTGGGTTCGATTCCTGCAACTTTGTCCGACGCAACAGGTTATGCCCCACCCTGCAGGTTGTCCTTTTCATAAAACTATAGTATTATAATATATCAAAAATAATCTTCATAAATGTTTTAACCTTAAACAATACTATCCAAAGATCAAATTAATCCATTCCAACCTTTATAGTTATCCAAAATACTTCTGTCCAACACACATTCCAAATTTTATAAGGAAGGTAAACATAATGAAGATCCTTTTTTCCACGTAACAACATGTGAACACCTTCATCATGTATTCTTTTAAAACATACTAAATTACCATGATCCCTTATTCCTTATAGAATACTAGATATACTCCTTCTATCCAAAAATGTATACAAATCATCAATCAGTTTCAAGGAAGTTAAGAATATCCAGTATAATTTATCCAAATCAATCACGTCTTATTCCAAAATCACTATCTCGGTATCAGAACCATATTATGGTTTATCTTTCTCTCAACCATATATTTTCCAAAAATTTAACCTACTGTGGAGTCACTTTTCTTGGTTCCACACAATCTCAAGTCCTTGATGAAATAGTACTGCAGTACAATCCTTATATACTCCATAATTATTATAACCAGTACATCATTGATACAACACTCAAATTAAAAAATTCTTTAATAACAACATAAGAACTCTAATCATTACTCCTCATCTGTGGTAGTATCATAACTTGATTATTATCCAATAACATCATTTGGGGCATACTCTGATCATTTGGACATTGGTTTGCATAGTGTCCCCAATCCTTGCAGAAGAAGCATTATACATTTGAAACCATTTTCTTACCCTTGCAGTCACACACTTTGTGTCCTTTTTCTCTACACTTATAAAAATCTCCCATTCCCTTTAGGCAAGTTCCATGATGTTTCTTCCCACAATTACAACATATTGGAAAATTCTTCTTTCCCCTCATCCCTTTATCCATCATTCTCTCTTCCATCCCTTTCATCTCTTGTTTCGCTTCAAAGCCATAGGACTCAGATAATTCTTTACTTATCTTATTAACACATGATACTATTTCTTCATATGTTGAGAACACATGGGAGATTATTTCCCTTCGAAATGTTGGATTAATACCGTGTAAGATATGATCCTTCTTACTCTTTGGATCATACATATTGCTGGAGTTCACATTACTTCTATTGGGCGCCATTTCTATACAATGGCATAAACTAGGTTAGTTTATGAATTACAATGAATAATTCCAAACTTTTAAAATACTTAATGTAAATTGAACGGTTTATGGATATAATCCATAATCATAAGAATGTTTTCTTTGAGGAAGTATATACTCATAAACCCTACATAATGGTTTGTAAAGAAAATGAGAATTATCCTAAGCAAATCCCCTGGGAGTGTCGTAACCAAGAGTGCAGCAAGGCCCGTTGTCGTGCACCAGTTCCCATTTGAGTCTAGCTCAAAGCGGTGTTTTCGGGTTTTACCCCTAGGTACATCTGTGCTAGAGCCGCCTCTACCTGCTCGTATCCAGACAGGGATGTATTTCTTGGAAAACTCACAACATATCTATAATACCAAAATTCTAGGAAGCTCTTCTATACTAATCCTCAAAGTATATCATTGTTCTATGTGCTATAATCAGAGTTTATCTAAACCTAGCTTCAAAGGTTAGTACTAAACTGCCTCTGATACCAACTGTAACGCCCCGACCCCAGCTACCCAGAGTCAGTGCATTACTTCATAACATTGACATGATCACAAAAGATCAAGTCTCGAAAGACCGATTAGTTTAGTAGCCTTGGAAAAACTAGATACATTCATAAGTCTTACACTACATCATAAAGTGAAAAACTAATAACAAAGTCTTCATATTCCTCACTCATATCCTCTTCTGACTATCCCTACAGGTCATTCATAAAATACTTCTTCACATCCTGGAAAATATTAAAACATTGAAAGGGGTGAGCTTAGATGCTCAGTAAGGATAACAATATTGTGGAAGCTTTCATAAATAAACATAAACATTTAAGGCAATGAATGACTAAAACAAAAGCCTTTTAAACTTGAACATCAACATAATATGGAAAAAGTAAAATGAGATAATGCCATTTACTTCTTCACATGGATATTCTACTGGTCGAATAATCACATGCAATATGAATAACCACTTTCATAATGATGGAATGCATAATGCCAGACTATCATAACCACGTAGTCAAGGCCTCGTTCCAAGACCACAAATAAGATTTTGTCAAGGCCTCGTGCCAAGACACTAGTTTGTCTCATGAGATCTGCCGATGCATAGAGAAGCTATAGTGGGCTCCACCCGTCCCTTATTAAGTCCAATGCATTCCTCATATGAATAGGTTTAAACATATCATAAACCATAACATAATTGTATCACATAAAACATGCAAAAAGGAAACAAAACATTTCCACATTTCAATCACAAGATATCAATACAACAAATTGATATAATAAAAACTATTTCAAAACCATTTTCAATACCAAAATAAAAGAATGTTAAAACTTTGTATTTATTTTTCATTAAAAAAAAGTGATGGCTTGTAGAGGAAGCCGAAACTCAAATAATGGTCACGGCGGCGGAGGAGTCATTGTCGCCGCATAAGTACGGAAAGAAAAACATTCCCTTTTTGTCGTTTAGTAAAACGCTTCGTATAAAAAGATTCCTTTTGAATAAACGTAAAAGTCAAAGGGGTTTATACACCGTATAAAGGAAAGTTGTGTATAAAACCAAATATGCCTCAATGAAAGGAGATTGGGACGAAGTCCTTAAAAGATCATTTTTAAAATAAAATAGATCTATTATGTGTATTCACTATAGGTACACATAAAGAAAGTAAAAATACAAAATAGGACATAATAACATCATGACATAATTTGAAAGTAGGAGATTAACCCAAAGAATGGAAGTTGGGTTAAGAAGTTCCCTTACAAAGATCATTTTTTAAATAAAATAGATCTATTATGTGTATTTACTATAAGTACACATAAATAAAGTACAATGACAAGATATTACAGAATAATATCATGACGTAATTTGAAAATAGGAGATTAACCCAAAGAATGGAAATTGGGTTAAGAAATTCCCTTACCTTGCATCCTGTCCTGACTCGACCGTTCCTTAACCTCCTAAATAATAAACTAGAGTTAATTTCTATTTACATAAGAATCTTTTTCATGTTCATTATTCCTTTTATATCCCTTATTACCATGTTATGAACATTATGTAATTATTTAAGTTTATAACGGTCATTTTGTCGATCTTAGGTACTTGAGTCAAAAAATAAAATTATTATAATTACAAGTTGTTCATGTGGTGATATATCCATTATATCCAGAATTATGTTCATGATTTAGATATCATATATATCATATATATCTATTATATACATGTATTTATAATATTACATAACATTTAGAGGTAAGAAATGAAATTCACCGTTCATGGAGACGGTAAGCCGTACGTACGCATGAACACTACTTTCATTTCTATTTCATATTTAATGGAATGAAATCATAATTATATAAAGGTATAATATATTTACAGTATAATATCATATATAATATCATTTACTCCATCCTTTATACATCCCACATATGGAATTAACGATTCACATCACTTTGAGGGGGCGGTAGTCCGCACTTCCTAAAATGAAATTATCGCGTTTACCCATAATGGAAATCATAAAGTATGCCATAAATGAGAAATACAGAAGCATAAGTAAAAAATAAACATATTATATATCCGATATAAATATAGTGACATCTTAATGGCCACCTTTGAAGGTGTTATATGAGTGTTGAACAATCATCGTTTCGTGAGGCAGGAATTCGCCATCCACAGAAACCGTATGTTCTTTAACCATTAGATGAATGTGTGTGTAAGTGTAGCTCAAATCCTTATTATAACAACATCCTAGTATATTTAGTATACTGTTGTTGATACAAAAGAAATGAATAATAAGATTTTAGTGGGTTGGAGAAGAAAAATAAAACAAAACAACATTAAAGAAGACATTGCCTCAAAATTGGGTAACTCTTTTTGATTTGAGCCAAAGGCTTCCTTGGGAAGAGTTCCGCCCAAAGTGAGGCTTCTAGGAGTAAGAGGGTGAAGTTGGGAGAGTATTTGGGCAGAGGTTGGCCGAGCCAAATGGTTTGAAAGTGTGAATGAGGTGGTAGAGGTGGGGTCCTTTTATAAGAGGAGTGGAGGGGCACTCTTGGAAAGTAAGGAAATTTTACATTATTATACAATGATTTTAGGATTATAAAGGGCCCACACTTATATAATTCGTGTATAAGGTGATAAGGGTTCTAAATATACCCATCCAATAGTCTTTGGACAAGTGTAATCCTTGGATTGTACATTATCTTTTCATTTTATTAAAATCGTTAAATAATGAGGTCATCGCTGCAACATAATGATGTCATAAATAATTTAATTTATTTAATGTCTAAAAATTATAAAACAAATAATATGTTTTAGGAAATCTTTTTATCTTTCCAATGTCTATTTATAATCAAAAATATGACTTGTATAACCCCATGTAAAAGTTTTTTTAGTAAAACATTTCATGTTTGTGTCATTTATTTACTTTAACATTAAATAAAAGGTATTTTTGTCATTTTCTATCTAAAGTGGCTCCATGGGGTCCCCAAGTTGACCCATGGATTGTATTGGTCAGACATGGCACATACAATGAGGTTAGGACATGTGTCAAGCTCAACTCATATTATTAAAACATTATTTTTACCTTAAACTACACTAATTACCTCTAATCGCGATTAAGAACTTAAAAGTTACTATTAACCAAAAATTATTTTAATCTCATTGAACCACATTTTAATTCTTAATGACAACCATGTATGTCGGATTTTTGATATTCAAAACACAGAAGTGGTAAAATTTCATTTAAACGAAAAATCAGTTTTTATAAGTACCACTTAGTGGTTTCACTATTCATCAAAAATTGAAGTTTTTCAGAAAAATCCCAAAAATTCACCCTAAGATATATTTGATATTCCAATTTCAAAAATGATGACTATTTTACAAAATTCCAAACATATAAGTTGCATTAATTAATTTTATAATTAATTCCCGCTGTCACAACAAATAGCGTGTTTTTAAGAAACAATTTATATCAAAAGATTGAAAATTGTTCATGCCCAATTTCAATATTAAATTAATTCTAATGACCACCATTGGAAAAAATGGTAAAAATATATTCTAATTATACTTTAAAACCACTAAATAGTATAATTTATCACAATAAATTATTTTTATTAAAAAAGTTGTTTTATGTATTTTTCACTATTCATAAAAAATTGGAAGTTCTCAGAAAGTTACAAAAAATTCAACTTAGGATAATTTCGATATTACGAATACAAAAATGATGTCCATTTTGAAATATAAAATTTCTATAATTTTAAAAAGTGGTTATTACTATTCATAACGGCTACTTTGATTAGTCATGGTGTGTTAGAACTCGAACTTGCGTACAATGCAAGCTATTGCAATATTGAAAGAGAGGCGTATCGTGGAAGCTCGGGGTGTTACATTCTCCCCTCCTTTAAGAAATTGCGTCCTCGCAATTTGAAATTTTTCTTGGAAAATAAAAGGTTGAAAATAGAAAATACCTTGGTGGAAAACCCACATCGGAAATAAGATTAATAAAATTTATCCTTAATAAGAGGGAAAGGGAAATTAAAAAGTCACCACCCAATTATGATCTCGATTAGGAGAACATTGGTGGCAATTAGAGACATATAATTGGATGAGAAACGTAAATATTTATAGGGAGTGATTGAGGTCATCAATCACAATCAACTTTCAAATTGAGGGCCTCAAAGCCTTCAATCTATATTGATTTAAGATATCATCAGTTCAACAAGACATAAGGTATTAGGATAACACATTTTTTTGTTTTAATATCCCTTTACTAAAGTTTAAGAATTAATTTATTCATTGAATAAGAGATAGGTATATATATATTTATGCTTGACAATTAGAGTTTCAACCTTCAACTCATCTTTCACTCAAAAAGATAATAGAACTCAAAAATATTATACTTATCCTAATTGTATAAGGTTCCAAATGTTAACACATACCATTTAGATTAGTAAAATTATTTTGTAATAACCAGGGACTTCCTGTAGGCTAGTGGTAGGTAATAAAGGCCTGTCACACTATGGTTGTGGGTTCGATTCCTGCAACTTTGTCCATCGCAACGGGTTATGCCCCACCCTGCAGGTTGTCCTTTTCCTAAAACTATAGTATTATAATATTTCAAAAATAATCTTCATAAATGTTTTAACCTTAAACAATACTATCCAAAGATCAACTTAATCCATTCCAACCTTTATAGTTATCCAAAATACTTCTGTCCAACTCACAGTCCAAATTTTATATGGAAGGTAAACATAACGAAGATCCTTTTTTTCCACGTAACAACATGTGAACACCTTCATCATGTATTATTTTTAAACATACTAAATTACCATGATCCCTTATTCCTAATAGAATACTAGATATACTCCTTCTATCCAAAAATGTATACAAATCATCAATCAGTTTCAAGGAAGTTAAGAATATCCAATATAATTTATCCAAATCAATCACGTCTTATTCCAAAATCACTATCTCGGTATCAGAACCATATTATGGTTTATCTTTCTCTCAAGCATATATTTTCCAAAAATTTAACATACTGTGGAGTCACTTTTCTTGGTTCCACACAATCTCAAGTCCTTGATGAAATAGTACTGCAGTACAATCCTTATATACTCCATAATTATTATAACTAGTACATCATTGATACAACACTCAAATTACAAAATTATTTAATAACAACATAAGAACTCTAATCATTACTCCTCATCTGTGGTAGTATCATAACTTGATTATTATCCAATAACATCATTTGGGGCATACTCTGATGATTTGGACATTGGTTTGCATAGTGTACCCAATCCTTGCAGAAGAAGAATTGTACATTTGAAACCATTTTATTACCCTTGGAGTCACGCACTTTATGTCCTTTTTCTCTACACTTATAACAAACTCCCATTACCTTTAGGCAAGTTCCATGAAGTTTCTTCCCAAAATTACCACATATTGGAAAATTATTCTTTCCCCTCATCCCTTTATCCATCATTCTCTCTTCCATCCCTTTCGTCTCTTGCTTCGCTTCAAAGCCATAGGACTCAGAGAATTCTTTACTTATCTTATTAACACATGATACTATTTCTTCATATGTTGAGAACACATGGGAGACTATTTCCCTTCTAAATGTTGGCTTAATACCATGAAAGATATGATCCTTATTACTCTTTGGATCATACGTATTTCTGGAGTTCACATTCCTTCTACTGGGCGCCATTTATATACAATGACATAAACTAGGTTAGTTTATGAATTACAATGAATAATTCCAAACTTTTAAAATACTAAATATAAATTGAACGGTTTATGGATATAATCCATAATCATAAGAATGTTTTCTTTGAGGAAGTATATACTCATAAACCCTACATAATGGTTTGTAAAGAAAATGAGAATTATCCTAAGCAAATCCCCCAGGAGTGTCGTAACCAAGAGTGCAGCAAGGCCCGTTGTCGTGCACCAGTTCCCATTTGAGTCTATATCAAAGCGGTGTTTTTGGGTTTTACCCCTAGGTACATCTGTGCCAGAGCCGCCTCTACCTGCTCGTATCCAGATAGGGATGTATTTCTCAGAAAACTCACAACATCTCTATAATACCAAAATTCTAGGAAGCTCTTCTATACTAATACTCAAAGTCTATCTTTGGTCTATGTGCTCTAATAAGAGTTTATCTAAATCTATCTTCCAAGGTTAGTACTAAACTGCCTCTGATACCAACTGTAATTCCCCGACCCCAGCTACCCAGAGTCGGTGCATTACTTCGTAACATTGGCATGATCACAAAAGATCAAGTCTCGAAAGACCGATTAGTTTAGTAGCCTTGGAAACACTATATACATTCATAAGTCTTACATTACATCATAAAGTGAAAAACTAATAAAAAAGTCTTCATATTCCACTCTCATATCCTCTTCTGACTATCCCTGCAGGTCATTCATAAAATACTTCTTCACATCCAGGAAAATATTTAAACATTGAAAGGTGTGAGATCAGATGCTCAGTAAGGATAACAATATTGCGGAAGCTTTCATAAATAAACATAAACATTTAAGTCAATGTATGACTAAAACAAAAGCCTTTTAAACTTGAACATCAACATAATATGGAAAACGTAAAATGAGATAATTCCATTTACTTCTTCACATGGATATTCTACTGGTCGAATAATCACATGCAACATCAATAACCACTTTCATAATGATGGAATGCATAATCCAGACTATCATAACCACGTAGTCAAGGCCTCGTGCCAAGACCACAAATAAGATTTTGTCAAGGCCTCATACCAAGACACTAGTTTGTCTCATGAGACCTGCCGATGCATCGAGGAGCTATAGCGGGCTCCACCCGTCACTTATTAAGTCCAATTCATTCCTCATATGAATAGGTTTAAACATATCATAAACCATAACATAATTTTATCACATAAAACATGCAAAAAGGAAACATAACATTTCCACATTTCAATCACAAGATATCAATACAACACAATGATATAATAAAAACGATTTCAAAACCATTTTCAATACCAAAATAAAAGAAAGTTAAAAATTTGTATTTATTTTTCATTAAAAAAAGTGATGGCTTGTAGAGGAAGCAGAAACTCAAATAATGGTCACGGCGGCGGAGAATTCATTGTCGCCACATAAGTATGGAAAGAAAAACATTCCCTTTTTTTCGTTTAGTAAAACGCTTCTTATAAAAAGACTCCTTTTGAATAAACATAAAAGTCAAAGGGGTTTATACACTGTATAAAGGAAAGTTGTGTATAAAACCAAATATGCCTCAATGAAAGGAGATTGAGACAAAGTCCTTAAAAGATCATTTTTAAAATAAAATAGATCTATTATGTTTATTCACTATAGGTACACATAAAGAAAGTAAAAATCCAAAATAGGACATAATAACATCATGACATAATTTGAAAGTAGGAGATTAACCCAAAGAATGGAAGTTTGGTTAAGAAGATCCCTTACAAAGATCATTTTTTAAATAAAATAGATCTATTATGTGTATCTACTATATGTACAAATAAATAAATTACAATTACAAGATATTACAGAATAATATCATGACATAATTTTAAAATAGGAGATTAACCCAAAGAATGGAAATTGGGTTAAGAAATTCCCTTACCTTGCGTCATGTCCTGACTCGACCGTTCTTTAACCTTTTGAATAATAAACTAGAGTTAATTTATATTTACTTAAGAATATTTTTCATGTTCATTGTTCCTTTTATATCCCCTATTACCATGTTATGAACATTATGTAATTATTTAAGTTTATAACAGTCATTTTGTCGATCTTAGGTACTTGAGTCAAAAATAAAATTCTTATAATTACAAGTTGTTCATGTGGTGATATATCCATTATATCCAGAATTATGTTCATGATTTATATATCATATATATCATATATATCCAGTATATACTTGTATTTATAATATTACATAACATTTAGAGGTAAGAAATGAAATTCACCGTTCATGGAGACGGTAAGCCGTACGTGCGCATGAACGCTACTTTCATTTCTATTTCGTATTTAATGGAATGAAATCATAATTATATAAAGGTATAATATAGTTCCATTATAATATCATATATAATATCATTTACTCCATCCTTTATACATCCCACATATGGCATTAACGATTCACATCACTTTGAGGGGGCGGTAGTCCGCACTTCCTAAAATGAAATTATCGCGTTTACCCATAATGGAAATCATAAAGTATTACATAAATGAGAAATACATAAGCATAAGTAAAACATAAACATATTATATATACTATATAAATATAGTGACATCTTAATTTCCACCTTTGAAGGTGTTATATGAGTGTTGAACAATCATCGTTTCGTGAGGCAGAAATTCGCCATCCACAGAAACCGTATGTTCATTAACCATTAGATGTAGGTGTGTGTAAGTGTAGCTAGAATACTTATTATAACAACATCCTAGTATATTGAGGATACTGGTGTTGTTACAAAAGAAATTAATAAAAAGAGTTTAGGGGGTTGGAGAAGAAAAATAAAACAAAACAACATTAGAGAAGACGTTACCTCAAAATTGGGTAACTCTTTTTGATTTGAGCCAAAGGCTTCCTTGGGAAGAGTTCCGCCCAAAGTGAGGCTTCTAGGAGTAAGAGGGGGAAGTTGGGAGAATATTTGGGCAGAGTTTGGCCGAGCCAAATGGTTTGAATGTGTGAATGAGGTGGGAGAGGTGGGGGCCTTTTATAAGAGGAGAGGAGGGGCACTCTTGGAAATAAGGAAATTTTACATTATTATACAATGCTTTTCGGATTCTAAAGGTCCCACACTTATATAATTCGTGGATAAGGTGATAAGGGTTCTAAATCTACCCATCCAATAGTCTTTGGATAAGTGTAAGCCTTGGATTGTACATTATCTTTTCATTTTATTAAAATCGTTAAATAATGAGGTCATCGCTGCATCATAATGATGTCATAAATAATTTAATTTATTTAATGTCTAAAAATTATAAAAAAATACTATGTTGTAGGAAATCTTATTATATTTCCAATTACTATTTATAATCCAAAATATGACTTGTATAACCCCATGTAAAAATTGTTTTATTAAAACATTTCATGATTGTGTCATTTTTTTACTTTAACATTAAATAAAAGGTATTTATGTCATTTTCTAACTAAAGTGTCTCCATGGGGTCGACAAGTTGACCCATGGATTTTCTTGGTCGGCCATGGAACATAAAATGAGGGTAGGACATGTGTCAAGCTCAACTCCTATTATTAAAACATTATTTTTACCTTAAACTACAGTAATTACCTCTAATCGCGATTAAGAACTTAAAAGTTACTATTCACCAAAAATTATTTTAATCTCATTGAACCAAATTTTACTTCTTAATGAAAACCATGTTTGTCATATTTTTGATATTCAAAACACAGAAGTGGTAAAATTTCATTTAAATAAAAAATCCGTTATTATAAGTACCACTTAGTGGTTTCACTATTCATCAAAAATTGGAGTTTTTCAGAAAAATCCCAAACATTTACCCTAAGCTATATTTGATATTCCGATTTCAAAAATGATGTCTATTTTACAAAATTCCAAACATATAAGTTGAATTAATTAGTTTTATAATTAATTCCCACTGTCACAACAAATAGCGTGTTTTTAAGAAACAATTTATATCAAAAGATTGACAATTGTTCATGCCCAATTTCAATGTTAAATTAATTATAATGACCACCATTGGATAAAATGGTAAAAATATATTCTAATTATACCTTAAAACCACTAAATAGTATAATTTATCACAATAAATTATTTTGATTAAAAAAGTTGTTTTAAGTATTTTTCACTATTCATAAAAAATTGGAAGTTCTCAGAAAGTTACAAAAAATTGAACTTAGGATAATTTCGATATTACGAATACAAAAATGAAGTCCATTTTGAAATATAAAATTTATATAATTTTAAAAAGTGGTTATTTCTATTCATAACGGCTACTTTGATTAGTCGCGGTGTGTTAGAACTCGAACTTGCGTACAATGCAAGCTATTGCAATATTGAAAGAGAGGCGTATCGTGGAAGCTCGGGGTGCTACATGTCCACCGACACAAACCACCCTAGCTGCGAACCGCTTCAACCGGATCGGACCGCGTACACCATCATTCGCGGAACATTGGCGGAGCCCTACGCGGCCACGAAGTACTCCACGAACTAGTTTGGTTCATGAGGAAGGTGCATTCAATGCCCCCCGTGAGTTTCGGATTGACCAAGTCATCTGTAAACCAGGTTTTAGGTCATGGGCCTCCACAAAAGGTGCCGCATGACAACATATACATCTCTTTCCACACTCTATAAAAGGAGATCGAGTGGGAGAAGAGGGGGTTCGATCAGATTTGGGTGGAAGGATTTTGGTGGAAGGTGATTACGATTTCTAAAATAGCGATGTTCCAATTCGTGACAGGTATGAAATTGGAAACGAATTAATAAGGAACTAAAAAATGCATAACAACTTGGTGAACCATGAACTTAAAATAAAAAAAAGGACCTCGAGCCAGGACCCCTCCATGGATGTACTCCCCATGGGCTTGGGAGTCTATGCCCATTTTTCGATCCGGTGCACTGCGTAGCACCCACCTATGCGGGTGAACCCCTGACCAATGAACCCCTGACCTGTGTCACCCCTGGCCACCGCTGCTCGCACAGACTCCACCGCGTACCAACCTGGTACGCTGGCCGATCCCGAAGCTTCGTACCTCCTTGGTACACGGGATGCCTCTCAGTCAGTGTACCACCCTGGTATGCGTATGGCCTCTCTGGCCATGTAGTACCCCCTACACGAAGGGCACCACTCCTCATACACCCATGTGGCCCGCCAACTCCTTCAGTGTTCCCATTCTCCGAGTCAGAGAAAATCCTTTCAATCCTGCCTAATCATTCGCAACCCCCTCATTGGCCTATTCATTGGCCCCGAGCCAAGGCCTCTATTGAAGACACCAGATCTGTATGATGAAATCTCTAGGCACATCAGCGCACTGCTTTGAGTTCACATACCCATGGTAGATGACGACAAAGGGGTTTCTCTGGCCCTTGAGTGGGTTCTCGAAACATTCCTGGGTTCGCATACCCACGGTAGTGGAGGGTCTGAGCCCGAGAGTCCTCTTATGCCTCTCCACTTACTAGGAGTGGGGTACCCTACTTAAATCCCATTTTGACGCCTGCAGTGAGTAATTTTACCCTCTTCTGAGGGTGACATGGAAGGCTCCTTGGGGTAGGCCCCAAGAATTTCTTATAGGAGGTAGCACCCATGCACCTCCATACTTCCCCGGTGCCAAGATCCAAGAGGGGAGATGGAAACAGGGGGACCCTTTACCTCTCCCTCTGGCTTTTTTCACCATCGTACCTCCATCCTAAAGTATGTCCCAATTCCCATTTCTATGGGCCACTCCATGCATAATCCCCACTCCGCTTCCCACTCCGCTTCCCACGGACGCACCTTTCATGACATGATCGTCAGGTCTCTGCTGCCTCTTGTTTCTCACACCGAGCATGACACATGTGGTCTTAGAGTAAGCACCAACCCTGACCCAAACTACATGTGAACTAAGTGGACTTTGATCCATGTCAAGGCATGTTACGTATGAAGCCTCCTTGATGTTTAATCCCACATCCCGGTCATTCCGACCTCCTTCACGTCGTTTCACCCCCATCCTGCATAACGTTAAATTGTGTCCCCAATCCATCCCAAACTACGATGACTTTGATCTATGTCAAGGCTTGGTACGTAGGAAGCCTCCATGAGGTTCAATCCCAACAAACCATTAGCCTCGACCATCACCATGTCGGTATGCAAAGCCCTACCATCTTTGGCCACCTCAGAGTGTAAGACCCATCCTTCATCCCGCATGATGTTAAACTGCACTACCGAACTATGTGGATTCTTATTCCTCCAGCGAGGATACGTAGGAAGCCCATATTACGGGTTCGATCTGAATTCTCAATTCGTTATCTATCCCCCCTGGATGATAATAAACTCTAGAGCACCTAGTTATGAGGCTTTAAACCAGTGCCGTCTCAGTGAGTCCAAAGTCCTCGGAGTCATTAATCCAATGAGGGATGGTAAACTTCGGGCCTAAATGATTCCGAATCCCTGGGTTCAACTGACCATTACCAACCAGGAGTAATCCGTGGATACTATGTTTGGGTATAAACCAAGGATTCGCGAACATATGAACATGTCTTAAATCTATAAGAGAGTCCCAGAACATGCAATAATTCGCCCCCTAAAAGGGTGCGATGAACCCGACTTCCCATCCTCACGACCAATGTGAGTTATTAAGCATCGCTGGCCAAATCACCCGACAAACTCTTGCATTTGGAAAGTAGGTCCACGTATTTTTGGATATGGAACCGTTGGGTGTTTCGAAATGAAGACTGACATACATGACCTTAGTGATTGAGCGGAGCTCAGCCCTCCGTGAGATCGACAGTCGGGCGTGTCGGTCCACTCCATCTGATTCATCGTGAAACAAAACAAATGGTGAAAACGATGTGAATCTTTAACCAAGCATGATGGATTTAACCTAATCTCACCATGTTCCCCCTTATACTCACAAGGAGGGCCAAGAAAGGTCATTAATTACGCATGATATCATGAGATGCTGGTTTGATGGGTTTTCTATTTGCATTTGTTAAAAATATTTACAGGTACCAATCAGAACTCCCTTTGATCCAATGGAATCGTGGAGGAACTCACAACCGCGTACTTCAAAAAACACAATGACTGGACATCCTCACCAACGAAGGACCTCGTCGCCTACCCAGCATCCTCAATGATGGGTCTCAAATGCGTTGATCCAAGAGTACCACTTGAATGGTACTCTCCCAACGGTGGAGGCGGCCATGCACGCCCTCCAATTCGCCAAGACACACCGGTCGCCTGCCCAGTAGTAGCCGCGAAAGCAGACCCAGATGTCTCCTATTTCCGTCTCCAACCATTTCGGAAGTCTATCCCTGGAACGAGACAACGCACACCTCCCTTATATTAGGGAGGTGAATAAGGTCAACACCGAGGACTTCATCCCCGCTGAATGGGGGTTCCACTACAAGGCCCCTGTCGGAAGACGTCATCACGATTACGCCACAACTCAACATCCTCACGCCAAAGAGGACGTCGCCCTGAGGATCTAGTCCCACGATCCTCGATCTCCGGCCCCTCGGACAGCCCGAAGAGGGCGACAAACGTACAACCAGGGACCGGTCATCACCCTTGTCCCTGAGGAGGAGCTCCTCTACCCAGTCATGGAGATGTAGAGCGAGTAGGAACATACATATGCACCCTTTTCTATGGTCCTCCATCCAGACATGGTGGCATCATACGAGCAGGCGCGCATCCCCACCGATCTTCATCAAGCCCGTCTCTCACACACGATGGCACATACCTGGTAGGCACTTCTCCCTACCCTGGGTCGTCAAGCCCACCAACCAGACGTGGGGGAGAACCAGTGCTTGTAGGACCAACTCCTAGTAGATTCTCCTGATGCCAACCATCCCGGTATGGTGGAAATCAACAAAGCCCTCCATCCAAATATGGCGGCAATTAATAGGCGGGCACGTATCCCTACAAACAAAGGCCACCAACTCGATACGGTGGGAAACCAACATATATAGGTCCATCTCCCTACAGATGCAAGTAAATACCGCCATCCCGATGTGGTGTCAAACAAAGAGATAAACCAGCATATCCCGGAACAGGGGCAGATTCGTTCACCTGCCCCGACATAGGATAATTGTCAGTACCCACTGACCACCGGAGGACCGGAGTAGGATATTCCTACTCCGATACTAGAATGGGACCTCATACCCATTCTAACCATAGATGTATCTCTACATATCCTTCCAATGATAGAGGAGCATGTATCGATCCCAAATCATATCTTACAGACTTACCAGAATGTAATTACATCAGGGGCAACAGCAAGGAATCTGGCCCATGATCCCATCTTCTCAATTGAGGAGACTCATATAAGAGACGAGATATCCACCTCAGAGAAAATATGCATCCCGGCTTCCTTCAAGGAGGTTCATCGACCATATTCCACGATGCAAGGGCAACCTGATCGAGCAGATTCACTTTTTCCAACTGGGGGACACACATCCATCATGGTGGATGCTCTATAGTAGGAATATATCTCTGCTGAAAGTCATGATGTTCTTCGGCATATCCTGGAAGCATCATAGGACCCAATTAGAAATGGAACCAAAGGTGAAGGACTTTATCAACAGTATATGGTGCCAACTACCCATAAGAAAGTGCCCTAAACGCACTGAAGGCAGCCAGAAAATAAAGAGGGGGTTCATGACTCCTCTCTAATGGAAGATGGTGTTCCCAATACTGCTAAGCACATATCAAAGGCTCGAAAATCTACCCACCTATTACCATATTATGGGAGTGGCAGTAGAAGTTGTGAAGTTCCTCCCCGCAATGTTGTTAACAGAAGCTCATAAGGTCCTCCCTAGAGAACCTGCAGGGGCCTCCCCCATGGGAATATAACAATAAATCACGAGAGCTTCTCTTTTGATGTGAGTCACGGAAGCCCTCTGCATGACCAGAAGATCGAGCATCAAGAAGGACCTCAACTTGCTGCGGTCCGCCCTGAAGGTCCTCCCCAGGGTATACACTGCAAAGAATCTCTGTGAAGTGGGACCACAAATTCTGATAGTGGTCCTCTCTATCATAGTCGCAACTACGGAGGTCCTCCCGGCAGTGACATCTCATCACGACAAGAAGGCTCTCCCCTTGTCGTGGTCTTCCCTAAAGGTCCTCCCCAGGAGTTACGTTGCAACGACACTTCACACATCCAGGCATCAGATCACAATGGTAGTCCTCGTCACTCTAATAACAAAGGTCCTCACCGTATAGAAGTCAAGCAATGAGAAGGGCCTCCCCTTGTTACGGTACATTCTGAAGGACCTCCCTAGAGTGTACCCTGCAGAAATTCTCCCTGCGACAGCTGTGATAGTATTCCTCGCCATTTCAAAAGCTATGATGGTAGTCCTTGCCACCATGGCCACCATTGCGAAGGTCCTCCCTGTGATGGCCCCAAGGAACAAGAAGGTCCTCCCCTTATCGCAGTGTATCTTAAAGGCCCTCCCTAGGATACACATCGATCGTCAAACCCTGATGGTCATCCTCACCATGATGGCAGTTGTTTTTAAGGCCCTCCCTATAACAATGCTACGCAGCCAGAAGGTCCTCCCATTTCTACGATACGCCTTGGAGGTCCTCCCCAGGGTATGCACTGAAAGAGTCCTCTATGTAGTGAGGCGTTAAGCAGTAATGGTAGCCCTCGCTGTTACGACATGGATAGCGGAGGCCCTCCCCACCTAGCCGACATTAAATGAGAATGTCGTGCCCTCATTGCTACACATTATGAAGTCCCTCCCTAGGGTGTACCCCACAGGTTTTCTCTCTACAGCAGCTGTGATGGTTTCCCTCGCCATCACGGCAGCCATTGCGAAGGTCCTCCCCGTAGTGACATATCATAATGATAGGAAGGTCCTTCCCCTCCCAAATCGATCACAAAGCCCTCATATGTTGAGGCACTCAGAAGGATGGGATCGAGCATTTCATATTCCCAGTTAGTCCAAAATGACACCCTTCTTCAGTCAAGATATGGTCCGGGACCACGTTCTTCTTCTGAATGGCCTCAGAATCGCCCACATGATAATTCAACACCTACCGACCCACTGTCTCCGTACACACTGTCGGTCAACGTCTCAGTTGGGCCAACCAGGTAGAGGAATCTCTAAAATAGGAGTATGCTGACATGTTTCACCTGAGAAAACGACTGGCCAGAGATGATATACTAGTTATGTTTTGGCCCACAACCACCTCTCAATTCGACATACCCAGAAAGTTGTCAGAAGAATGTGCGCACGACATCCACTCCAATATATGGGCAACCTTCCACCGGATGAAATTAAGATTCCTTCCCTACGATGGGTATGTATACCATGTCAAGAGAATAAGAGACCTCCTTAGTCACATCGACCTGGAAGCTCTTCCTCCGGCATGACAACCACGACCTGAGAGGCGTAAAGGAAACATGGAGTTAGCCTGCCTCCATGCACCACACCAGCTACGCCACCTCATTGGCGACACTCTAATGGGATTCCATATCAAAGGATGGGGAGAACATGGAGCTATGTATTTCACTCTTCTCCCCGCTCAGAAGAACCCGTTCGACGTATTGTCTTGCAACATCCTCATGACAAGACAACAATCGATCAGTCTCCCTGTTCGGGAAAGGTGACACACCTAGAAGAGACAGGCCTTGAGTGAGTCCCAGAAGTATCAGGCCTTATGAGAATGAGCCATTCAGTAACTCTTGAATTAGGCCACCGAAAGCATACAACAAACCTCTCTCCTGAGAGTGGCCAATCAACAATTATTTCCTGCCTCTCTAGAGGTGATTGATTCACATGTGACCTCGGCATCAGATCCAGTTCACCCCTGAATGGGGGCACGTAAGATTAGGAAGATAGTGATTGCAGCATCCACTGCCACAATCCAGGTTCGGCCCCAACCTGTAGGGCTAGGGGAATTTTTAACGACAAATTTCCCCGTAAGACAAATAAAACTGGAAAAGACTCAACGTACAGGGAATGGAGCCAGCCCCAGCCCTCAGGGCTGGAGGAATTTTTACCACCTCAACAACAAACTTCCTAACGAGAATTAGTATTTTCTTGTCTAGGGAGGACAATCAGAAGAAGAGGTTCCATCCCTATCCTGTGTTTTGAATCACCATCCCCTTCAAGAGGGTGGTGTACCATAAGTTTGCATCAGGGAACTCTCTGTGTCACCCTTCGTTAAGGAGTTCGAAAGAAATCCAGGGATAGTAAGGGTAGGACCAGTAAAAGGCAGGAGAGATCCTATTTCTATTTGGAAGATGAAATCTCCGCCACCCCACGATATTCATCCTTCAATGCCATAGAGGCTAACCCCATGGGTGAAACCAGAGATGATGCAAATCTGGATGGATCAGGAGATGATGGTTCCAGTCAGGTTGTGAATCACAATGAACCATCAGGTGTGCACACCCGGAACCAATGGGACACCCTAAATATGACCCCCATTCCATATAACTCTCCTCTGCTTACCCTTCGAGCTTCCAACAAAGATACAAATAAAGGACCGAGTACTCTTTACCCGCCTCCTTTACTCGATGAAAACTATCCACTTACGCTCGAAGAGAGATTCGCTCGATGAGAGGAGTAAATGAAAGAATTGAGGCGGCTTAATACCGAGATACTCTAAAGGAACCGTATTATTGAAAGCGCTTCCCTACATGAGCCACACCTTGCACTCCCAGAAAGTGCACATCAAGTACCAAGGTTTGCCCTCGCAGACGAAGCACGATTCGGGTCCCCGCCTAATGAGGCGCCCAGTCCATCCAAATACTTGAACATGGATTCCGGTGAATACCAAGACTTCCCTCCACTCAGGAAGAAACCAGAGTGAGTACGTCTGAACCCTCCGAAGGTGTCACAAACGGCATATGAACCCTTGGTGCCGAAAAAGCTAGATCCCCAGGCAATGCCTCGGGCTACACCCGCCCAAGACCGGGCCCAATAGAATGTAAACCAGGGACTCACCCACACCATCGAGGCACTAACATATCTATTTGAAGCAATGGAAGGTCGATGAGCTCCGATTCAGCCATAGCTAAATCCCTACACAGATTGGGTGAGCAACACGCCTCCTGCACGTAGTTCTTGTAGCCCGGTATTACCTATTTTCAATGGTTCTGGCGATCCAGAATAGCACTTGATACACTACGCGTCTTATTGTGACCCTATGATGGGAACTCCGGAACAACAAGATGCAGTGAAACTTAGATGCTTTGTATGGACCTTGCAAGGGTCTGCCTTCGTATGGTATACGAATCTACCAGCTCAGTCAAAAAAAAGCTGGGAAGACCTTCGAGAGCAGTTCTTATGAAACTGCTGCTCAATGCTGCCGAAGACAACGGTCAACGACCTCATGAATTGAAAACAGAGGGAGAATGAGAGGGTCTCGGATTTCATCGTCAAATGGAAGGCTCTAACCTACTCTCTGAACATGGCAATTCCCTAAGATGAGATGATGGCCATATGTATCGATAACTTTCAAGATGAGATACGAACACTTCTCATACCAGTGGAGTGCACCAATGGATTCCGCAATCTCTATTCCATTTCCCAGAGAATTGAAGATTCCCTACAGCAAACCAATATGAAGTCCTGAATAGCCTCACAGGATCCTACAAAGGGAACAGTTAGAGCTGAAGCATCCTCTGTCACCCTCAAGCCAGCCCCTGCGCCTGCTCCAATACCTAGGCCTCCACCAAATCATCAAGGGACCCCTGTATATCAGCGGTCGCCTCCTCCCAAGCGGGACAATCAGAGAGGATCAAAGTGGAACCAGTTCGAGGAACAATGACACAAAGTATACTCGTTCTGAGAGGACCAAGTCCTCGACTACTTCATAGCCTCCATGAATTGGAACTTGCTCCACCTCCCAGAACCATGGATGCCTGATGAAATCGAACGCAATGACAAGCCAGATTATTGTCCCTACCATGGAATGTTAGGGAACTGTATCCAAGAATTCTTTGTCTTCAAATACCTCCTGAAAAGGATGGTAGACTCTGGGCAGGTCGAGCAGGGACCACCCCCAGCATATTTGACGTATATTTCTACCACCGACTCTGATAAAGGGGAGGAGTGTTAGGAGGTCACCAGCAAGAAGGGGAAGAAATTTTATGACTAGATGACTCAGATGACTGTCAAACGAGATCAGGTCATACTCTGAGCTCAATTACAGCAGCCGGTGTTGCCGCGAATAACCCCTAATTCCACACAGACAACAATAGCAGCTTCACAACCCTCCACTAGCCGGTCATCTAGGCGTAATCGAAAAGGGAAGAGTCAAACACAAGAGGAACAGTTTGCAAAAAGTCCAAAGTTAGCCTCGACATTGTCGGATTTTATGCCCTCAATCTTAGCACCATGGGCACCGACCCAACAAACAGAACCATCAGGGACAACCGACCGTGTTGACCTGTCACAGGATGATGATCTAATCATTGGTTCCATCAACATCATCCATCTAATGGAATCGTTCCCTGAACAAGGGTATGGTTACGAACCCGAGTTCCTGACATAAGGGGCAGTGAAGAGGAATCACATAAGCAGGGGATACTAGGGGAGACACAGTAACGAATGAAACCAACCCTATGGTTTTACTCCATCCCAAACCGTTAATATCCCATAAACCCGTGGGACATCCCTTCAACAGACTCAACAGGAGGAATAATATCCCTACACCTCCACAAGAGGCCACTCTAGCCCTGTCATTCTGCAGTACCCGTCAGAGGAGGAACAATTGTCCAGCCTCTTAGTGCACACAAACAGACTGACCAGGCCGAGTCCCCAGAACATGGGAACACCGTCAACCTCCAACCCCATAGTCGGTCCTTCCTTGTCACGTGCTCCATCTCCCAAGATGCCTGTTAAAACCCTCCCTCCAACAAAGAAGTGTCGGCCATTGGAGAAAAAATACGATATCCATAAGCAGATGGAGTTAGTACCAGCCACGCTATCAATCATGGATGCCCAGAGTTTGTTATCAGATCTCAGGGAGGCGCTTATTGAAGCCTTGCTCAGCCACCAAGAGTATCAATCTGAGGTAGCTGCCACCGAAATTTACCAAATGGAGACTGGCTTGGTTGAATGCATTGCAGTGATTTCCTTCATCGGTAAAAATGATGATACCGTCATGGAATGATATATCAAACCACTATATGCGTCCAACAGAGTAAATGATTTTGAGATCCAAAAATTCTATATTGACAATGGCTCTGAAGGTAACCTCCTTCCCCTATGAACAATCTGGAATTTGGGCTATAGTGAGGATGACCTAATCCCCTCAGCCACAACTCTGTTGGGTTATGACAAGAGTGAATAGAAGCCAATGTGAAAAATAAAGCTAAAAACCCATTTTGGTGACCTTGTGGCCTACTTGAAATTCCTGGTGGTCCAGCAGAACACAACATTCAATGCCCTGTTTGGAAGGTCGTGGCTCCATAAGCACATGGTATTTCCTTCATCCTACCACCAGTGTATCAAGTATTTCATCAATGGAAAAAGTGGGACATTGCATGCTGACAAGGCCCATTTAGAGCTCTCTGAGTCACACTACATTGTTGTCGGTTTTTATGAGATAAAGAAAAATGCTATGCTCGATGGTATTGACTGGATCCCCACTCCAAATGGTATGGAAATGGTTCCTAATGAACCCATCAGGTAGCTTGGTGGAGACTACGTACTACCCATCAACCATGTTGAGAGTAGGGGTTCATGACCGGACACACACTGAGTTGTCCCCAGTACTTCATCTATAATGGTCGAGCATGACAATACAGAAACGACCGCTGAACCTCAATTTGGGGGTGTATATTTGAGAAAGGACACCCACAATGCCTCACCACCATACTCCCAAGAGCCAGTGCTGAGAACTCTCCCCCCGTCGGATCATGATGATGAGAATGTGGGGGAAGAGGCAGAGGAGGATCTCAAGGATGCACCTCCCGCATTTGAGGAAGGTATCTCCACAACTGTGGACGAGCTCAGGGAAATAAACCTACATACTGAGGAAGACCCGAGGCCCTCCCTCATTAGTACTTCCATGTCTCCCAACGAGCACGAGGTATATACCTCTTTACTGAAGCAACACCAGGATGTTTTTGCCTGGAATTACACAGAAATGTCAGGACTCGATCCCAAAGTGGTGACCCACCACATAGGTCTTCCAGAAGACCACTGGGGCTATAAACAAGCCGCTAGAAGAATGCACCCCTCACATGCTACAATAATAGAGGTTGAATTCAATAAGCTTATTAAAGAAGGCTTCATTCGGTAGGTACAGTAACCCATCTGGTTGGCCAACATTGTCCCCGTCAAGAAAAAATCCGCGTCTGCATCGATTTCAGTGATCTCAATCAGCATTGTCCGAAAGATGATTTCCCCGTCCCAATTACTGAGTTATTAATTGATTCAATGACCAGGTATGAGGCTTTCTCCTTCATGGAAGGTTATTCCAGGTATAATAAAATCAGGATGACCCAAGAAGATGAAGAATCCACTGCCTTCAAAGCCCCTCAAGGAATATTCTGTTACAGGGTCATGCTCTTTGGTCTCAAGAACGCTTGTGCCACATATCAACGCGCCATGCATCATATCTTTAAACCATTCTTGGGGATATTCTTCAAATGATATGTGGATGACTTGGTGCTCCAATCAAGACAGTGCTTAGATCACCTATCATACCTTGAAACCATCTTCAACAAACTTCGACAACATAGCCTGAAGATGAATCCCTTGAAATGCACCTTCGGGGTTACCTCAGGGAAATTATTTGGCTTCGTAGTACACCATCGTGGCATCGAAGTCGACCATGAAAAGACAAAGGCTATCCTTGTCTTTCCACCTCCCTGTAATCTCACTAAGTTGAGAGGATTCCAAGGACTCCTATCCTACATTAGGCAGTTCATAGCCAACCTGGGGGGTAAATGTCTTACCTTTACTAGGTTAATGAAAAAGGGGGTTACGTACCAATGTATAGATGATTTCCAAGAGGCGTTCGATAGCCTAAAGAAGTACCTCTTGATCCCGCTAGTGCTCATGCCCCCGGTTGAAGGATGACCTCCCATACTATACGTGACGGCCCTAGAGTGGTTGTCACGACTCGTCCTCGGGGCCCGTGCCGTGACTACCCCAAGCCCGCCTTCCATAGGCCAGGGGCTGGCGACTAGCACTAAGGCGTAAATCCCGGTAAAAAGGGAAGGCATTGCCTTTGTAAAGTAATCAAGCACCACAGAGTACAAGCGGAAGTAGTAATCACTAAGTAAAAACCGAGTACAACAGTAAGTGCGGAAAAGTAAGTGGGCCAGTATACAAACCCAAACTGAAAGTAAAGTACAACTCGAAAGGGAAAACAACAACTGAAAAGTAAAAGCTGCTATGCCGAGCTGTCCACTGGAAATCCCACTTGAAGGGTGGGTATAGATATCTCCACTTCTCCTTGGGTCCCGCCGTCCGCTCCGAGTATGTCCCGTCCAGTGGTCCACCTCCAGGTACCGTCCTGCTCTGTAAGCCTCAACCACAATCAATGTTGCCCGTCATCTGCAACCAACACAACGTAGTGCGGGCATAGCCCATCCAGGGGTGAGTATAAGCTACTCAGTAGGGACCCTGAGACCCCCGAAGGTCTCCCAAAATCCACAAAGGATAAACCATAAAGGAAATATACAATCATGAAGTAACAACCGACACTACTTAGGTATATGCCCATACATATACCTAAGTCATCAATTCCAATACGCTCCAACCTCCAAGCCCAAGTACAACCCAGTCCACACAGGAAATTATACGTATTCCACACAGGAAAGCAAAACTCAATCCACACATGATAGCACAACACAATCCACACAGGAAAGCAAACAGGATTCAGCTCACACAGGTATACTTCTTCGTATGATGATAAAGATGATATCTGATCCATCTTAGTCGTCAGACCCACAAAGGATCGATAGGTACTAACCCCTGCAATGACCCACATAGGATCGGTATAAAACTAACCTCTGCAAGACCCACACAGGATCGGACCCACATAGGATCTGTAGGCGCTGGCTCACACAGAACCGCTGAGCGCAGACCCACACAGGATCGGACCCACACAGAATCGGTAGCACTGATCCACATAGGATCGCTGAGTGTTGTAGTCGTCGTCATCGAATCCACTGAGGATCTCTGCACAGTCGTCGTTGCAGTCACAGTAGCAGTCGCAACCAGCTCTAGGGTTCCCGCACACAGCAAGCTCGTTCGGGAGAGTGCTCCACGAGCCGAGAGGCTGATACATCAACTGTCACATAGTCCAGAGTTGATGTATCCAAAAGTTCCGCATCGTCAACAGGAACTCAACGCAACAGACGGCGCGTCAATCGGACGCCCGGTTTGAGAGTTATTGGTTTTTTCGTCCCAGGGGCCCAGTTGGGTTTTAAGGCAAAACCAAACCGACCGTACTCCACCTGTGTCAAATCCTCGGGTGGAGTATTCCAAAAGGTCCGTCTCAATAAGAGGAAAACAACAAAGTCGACGACACATCGATCGGACGTCTGAAGCTCAAGATATGAGCGTTTCTGCTCCGAGGGCCCGGTTGGTTTCGTGTACGAACCAACCCGGCCGAACTCAAAGTATTCTGAAACCTTATGTGCGATATACCGAAATGACCGTCTCGATCCAAGGATCGCATCGCCGCTGACGACGCGTCATTTGGAGGTATGTAGCCCGAGTTATGGGCATTTGAACCCAAACAATCCGATAACGGGGGTGTCGGGCCCGGACCGACCCGGCCCGAGACCCCCCGGTCGGCCCGAACTGGGTCGACCCGCCCCAGGTTCGGGTCGGCCCAACCCGGCCCATCGCGGCCCGGCCTGGCCGACCGGCCGGGCGCCGGTCCGGCTGGGGACCGCACGCCCAGTGCACTGTCTGGCTCGGCCTTTGGCTGAGCCGTTTCGGCAAAGGGGGGGGGGGGGGGGTGCCGGCCCCCCTGTGTAACCGCGGCCCCCCCTCATTTATGGGTGGCCATTTGAAGCTGGCCGGGGGAATTTAATTCCCCCGGCTTTCCCCTTTCCGGCTGGCCCGACCTGGCCGGCCGGTTCCTTGTCAACGGGACCGGCGGTGGCCGGTCCCCTTCCGGCTCCGACACCGGCGGCCTGGCTGGCCGCCGGTCACCATGCTCCGCTGCGGCCCGGAACCGGCCACGACCCTTGTCGTCTGACACGGTGCGAAGGCACCGCGCCCCTTCGTCGCGGCCCCACTCCAGCCGCGGCGTCTTCGGTTTTCTTCGACGCGGCGCGACGGCGTCGCGTCGTTGAATTTCTTTCCACGGCGCGGCGCGACGGCGCCGTGCATATCATCCGCATGAAACCGCGTGGTGCATCGGCACCACGCTTCCTCGTACTAACCACAAAGAAATCATTCATGAAATAAGGAGCAGGGTCGGCCGTGTTTGTGCAGACCGGCCCCCTCGCATTATTCTATAACAATTATTCGAAAACCACGAAGATCGACAAACTAGAAATCATGAACGGAATTAATTAAAAAAAATCCCCTACCTCGGTTCAGGAATGGTGTTCGTCAATGACCCGTGGAAGACAAGTGTCGCGGAGGTCGGGCGTCGCGGGAAAAGTACGTCGACGTCGCGAAGCGAGGATTCAAAGTCATTGACGGTAATTTCGTCGTGGAAAACCGTCGCAGAAGAGACGACACGGAAGAAGAACGTCGCGTCGCGGATACGGCGTCACGGAAGAACCGTGTTCTTTGGCAGAGGAGTTCTTCGTTGAAGAACGGTGTTCTTCGTGTTCTTCATCGAGGAAGAAGGTGTTCCATAGCTTTTTCTCCAAAAAGCTCTCAAACAACCCAACACCAACCCCTAATAAAATAAGTTCTAAACTTATTTTATTAACCCAACAAAGCATTTAAAATTCAATTGTTTGAATTTCAAAAACATACATGTAACTCACCATATTAATTACATAAGTTAAGTAAACATAAGTTATCAACATTAAAGTGGGAGTTGAGAGGGGTTAGAGGATATGAATGGGTGGGGTTCGTGTGGGCCCCACCACCCTCATAACCTCCCAAGGGAGGTTGGGTGGTTACCCAAATTCCATCAAGAACTAACACTTAGAGTAGAAATAATAAAAATTGTAGAGTAATTATAAAATAAACTTCCACAATTTTTATCATCAACACTCATGTAAACGCAACTCCGGAACAAGAGTTAATAAGCAATTATCGGCGTTGCGGTTCCATCGGTCCCCTCGGAATTCGATTCCGGGCACCGGTTCAAAAGTTAGAAATTCCTGCTCGTTAGTTCACTGAACGTACCCGAGCCAAACTTTGGAAATTGATTCTGGGCACACCGGGCCTCGGAATCAGGTGCCCTCAGAAACCGCGTTCTTGTAAAATTACAAAGAAAATTAAGAAAAAATTTCCCTTGAATTTTACGGGTCTTTACATTACTCCCACCTCAGGGCTTTACATCCCGGTAAAGATACATCAAAATAGGGAAACAAATGAGGGTACTGAGCACGCATCTGAGCCTCCCGCTCCCAAGTGCTCTCCTGGAGGTTCCCGTGCTTCCATCTAATGCGAACTAGAGGAATCGACCGTCCACATAGGACCTTCTCCTGTCGATCCTCGATCTCCACCGGGATCTCTGTAAAAGTCGCCCCATTGTCAACGTCAAGCTCCCCATGGTCAATGATGTGCGTCGGGTCATGCACGTATCTCCTCAGCTGAGATACATGGAAGAGGTCGTGCACCCGGTGCAACTGAGGTGGTAGATCCAGACGATAAGCCACCTTTCCAATCCTGCTGAGAACCTGGAATGGTCCGATGAAGCGCGAAGATAACTTGCCGCCTCGGCCAAATCTCCGTAATTCACGTCGAGGCGAGACACGCAAAAAGACGTGGTCGCCATCCTCGAACTCTAGTGGCCTCCACCTCCTGTCAGCATATGACTTCTGCCGGCTCTGAGCTGTCCTCATCCGCTCCTGGATGACCAGGACCTTCTCTGTCGTGGCCTGGACCATCTCCGGCCCCACAAGTGCTGACTCCCCAGGGTCTGTCCAGCACAAAGGAGATCTGCAAGGTTGGCCGTACAACTCCTCGTATGGTTCCATCCTGAAGGTGGAGTGGTAGCTGTTGTTGTACGCGAACTCCACCAAGGGTAGGTGGTCCTCCCTGCTGCGACCAAAGTCGAGGACACATGCGCGAAGCATGTCCTCGAGAGTCTGAATGGTCCTCTCCGTCTGACCATCTGTCTGAGGGTGAAAGGCTGTGCTCAGACGTAGCTGCGTCCTGAACACCTCCTACAACCCCTTCCAAAGTCGGTAAGTAAAGTGAGCATCTCAATCGGATACGATAGATGATGGCACACCATGAAGCCGCACAATCTCATGAACGTAAAGACGTACCAAGATCTCCACGGAGCCCTGCTCTCTGATGGGTAAGAAGTGAGCCGACTTGGTGAGTCGGTCGACAATCACCCAAATGGAGTCGTGACCTCTGGAAGTGCGTGGAAGTGCAGTCACGAAGTCCATAGATATTTCATCCCACTTCCACTCCTGAATCTCCAAGGGCTGTACCAAGCATGCTGGTACCTGATTCTCAGCCTTCAACTGCTGGCAGGTGAGGCATCGAGAAACGAACTCTGCCACAGCCTTCTTCATGCCTAGCCACCAGTGCTGTCGTCTGAGATCCTGGTAAATCTTCACCACTCCAGGATGTACCGCCAAAGGAGAAGTATGAAACTCTCTCAGCACCTCCTCCCATAAAGCGACTTGTACCATGGTACATCCTCTGAAAAGGATGTCGTGCTCTGCTCCAAAGGAGATACCATCAGGTGCCTGTCCTGAGGATATCTGTGCATGCCGCGTCTCACAGTCGGTATCCCCACGCTGTGTCTCTCTGACTTGCTGTAGTAGTTGAGGAGTGATTATGAGAGATTGAAGGAAGGCTGCTCTATCTCTATCCACAAAGGATATCTGCAAAGCGGCTAGCTGCTCTGTCGCCTACTCAAGTAGCTGAATGCCCGTCCTCCTGCTGAGAGCATTAGCTACTACGTTCCCATTCCCAGGTGTATAGACTATCTCAGAGTCATAGTCCTGGAGGAACTCGAGCCATCCTCGCTGTCTCAGATTCAGATCCTTCTGAGAGAAGATGTATCTGAGACTCTGATGGTCAGAAAAAACTGTAAAGTGCTCGCCCATCAGATAGTGTCGCCATGTCTTCATAGAGAAGACCACTGCTGCTAACTCCAGGTCATGGGTAGCGTAGTTCTTCTCATATGGCCTCAACTGTCGTGATCCATAGGTGATCACTTCCCGCTCCTGCATCAGGACACAACCGAGTCCGGTCCCTGATGCATCGCAGTAGACTACGTACCCTACTCCCTCCTCAGGCAACCTCAAGATAGGTGCGCTGGCCAATCTCTGTCTTAGCTCCTGGAAGCTCTGCTAACATCTGTCTGACCACACGAAGGGTTTCCCCTTATTCGTCAAAGCTGAGAGTGGTGCTGCAACTCTGGAGAAGTCTGGCACGAATCTCCGGTAGTATCCAGCTTGTCCCAAGAAACTCCGCACCCCCGTCACGCTCCTGGGTTGCTCCCAAGGTAACACTGCCTCGATCTTCACAGGATCCACTGCAACTCCCACCTCAGAGATGACGTGCCCCAAGAAGTGGACCTCACATATCCAGAACTGGCACTTCGAGAGCTCACCATAAAGCTGGTGCTCTCAGAGTGTGTCTAGTACAACCCGTAAGTGGTAGGCGTGCTCCTCCTCAGTCGTCGAGTAAATCAAAATGTCTTCGATGAAGACCATGACAAATCGATCAAGGTATGGCTGAAAGATACTGTTCATGAGGGCCATGAACACTGCTAGAGCATTGGTTACGCCTAAGGGCATAACCAAGAACTCATAGTGGCCATACCGACATCTGAAGGCCGTCCTCTGCACGTCCTCATCTCAAAATCTGAGCTGATGATTGCCTGACCTGAGGTCTATCTTCGAGAACCACCGTGCTCCCTTGAGCTGATTGAAGAGGTCATCAATCCTAGGTAGTGGATAATTGTTCCTCACTGTCACCTGGTCCAGGCGACGATAGTCGACACACAGTCACAAGCTCCCGTCCGCCTTCTTGGAAAACAATATCGGGGAAGCCCAGGGTGAAACACTGGGTCAAACAAACCCCTTGCCCTACAAATCCTCTAACTGTACCCGTAGCTCTCGAAGCTCTATGGGGGACATCCGATACGCTGGGGTGGATATCGGGGCTGTCTCGGGGTATAGGTCAATATAAAAGTCTACCTCTATGCGACGAGTTAGTCCTGGAACGTCTTCGGGGAAAACGTCTGCAAACTGATCCACCACTGCAGGAAAACCAGGACTCCGCACGTCAACTACTCCTAGGATAAGGATAGCCAACTAATGAGTGATGGGCTGTCCTCTCCTCCGTGGAAGTCCATCCTGTGCTGCAAAGGCTCCCTTCTGGCCGGTGAAGGTGAACCTGCTCCCGTCGGTGCGTACACATCGCACCTTGCGCCTAAAACAGCCAATCTGTGCATGGACCGTAGACAACTAATCCATTCCCAAGATGACGTTGTAAGGCCTCGATGCTGCTACAAGAAGATCCCAGCTAAAGCTCTCGCCTCCTAGAGTAATCTCATACTGCCGGCACCAGTGCGTAATCGTTGAGTCTGCTCCCGTAGGAGTCTCTAGCCGTAAGGATCAAGCTAACGGCTCTGTCGGAATCTCTGAGCTCCGAACAAGGGTAGCGGCTATGAAAGAGTGACTCGCTCCTGTGTCTATAAGCACTGCAGCAAGGGTGGAATAGACACAGATTGTACCTCGAATAATCTCGAGCGCGCCGTGGTCGTAGGCCTCCGCTGCCTGGAGCTGTGCCTGTCTCTGCCCGCCAGCTCCCTGTGGCCGGGGTGGACCTCCTGGTGGTGGTGGTGGTAGAGCCTCAAAGCATCTCCCACCACCTGATACTCGGCCAGCTCCTCTTCCTCGCCTGCCTCCTCCCTGTGGACCACCACGGTCGACCCTCTGCCTCTTCCTTGGTGGTCCCTCAACCGTCTGCTGCTCCTCAGCACGGCGGGTCGGGCAGTCACGAGCCATGTGGCCCTGCCGGCCGCACGAGTAGCACTGTCTGCCTCTTGAAAGACTGGCTCTGTGCTGTGTTCCCCACACTGCTGAGCCAGTGTCCTGAGGTCATCTTTCTGAGGGTCTAGTCTGCCTGGACCCAAGAGTCACCTGTCGACTGCCTGCTGCAGAAGACTCTGCTACGTGCCGCCCTACGGTGGGTCTCGGCGCTGGTGTAGACTCAGCAAGAAATCTCTCGATCAAAAGGGCCCACTCCAGTACTCCTGTCTGAGTCGGAATGCTGAGGGAGATCAGCGATGCCCTGATCTCGTGTCTCAATCCCTGCTCAAAGGTCCGGGCCTAGAAGAATGGGTCTCGTACCATGTCGGTCGAGTAGAACAAGAGATCATTAAATCTCTCCGAGTACTGAGCGACCGTCATGCTTCCCTGCCGCAGCTGAAAAAGCTCTTGAATAAGCACCGCACGGAGGGTGGCTGGGATGAACTCCGAGCGAAATAGGATCTCAAAGTCCGTCCAATGTAGAGATGCCTCATCGTGCACCTAGAGAATCAAGCTCCACCATCGGCCCGCTGCTGCGTGCAGTAGGCTCGCAACGAGGATCACCATGAGGTCTGCTGGTGTCCTCACTAGCCTGAAAACTCGTACGACTGCCTCCAGCCAGTCCTCGGCTGCCTGGGGGTCCGTCTCCCCACGGAACTTAGGCGGTCACTGGCGCTGGAACTCATGAAGTGCACTAAGGCGACGTGCATCGTCAGCAGATGGTGCTGGAAGCATTGGTGGCACGACGGGTAGAGCTACTACCGGTGCCACTGCTGACAAAGGGCCCTACACCGAGGCCTCGTCGCTCGGTGGGCTGTCGTCACGCTCGACTCTCGGAACCCTAGCTGGCTGCCGTCGTGGGGACATCCTGAAAGGAAACAGGTGTGCCACAGTCAGAACAGTATACCTGGTGAGCTGATATAAAGTAATCAAAAAGAAAACATGAAACACACATGCAAACAATGTTTTCGTGCATTAAGTCGGAAATCAGAAGTCAGGGTCCTGATGTACGGATATGTCGGCCGCCGCACCAACACTGGACTCCCTGGACTGATAACCACACTCAATACGCTAAACACTATTTTTTTCACATAGAAAAGATTAGAGTTCGCGGTAGAACCAAACTCCTTTGATGCCAATTTGTCACGACCCGTCCTCGGGGCCCATGCCGTGACTACCCCAAGCCCACCTTCCATAGGCCAGGGGCTGGCGACTAGCACCAAGGTGTAAATCCCGATAAAAAGGGAAGGCATTGCCTTTGTAAAGTAATCAAGCACCACAGAGTACAAGCGGAAGTAGTAATCACTAAGTAAAAACTGAGTACAACAGTAAGTGCGGAAAAGTAAGTGGGCTAGTATACAAACCCAAACTGAAAGTAAAGTACAACTTGAAAGGGGAAAATAGCAACTGAAAAGTAAAAGCTGCTATGCCGAGCTATCCACTGGAAATCCCACCTGAAGGATGGGTACAGATGGCTCCACTCCTCCTCGGGTCCCGCCATCCGCTCTGAGTATGTCCCGTCCAGTGGTCCACCTCCAGGTACCGTCCTGCTCTGCAAGCCTCAACCACGATCAACACTGTCCGTCGTCTGCAACCAACACAACGTAGTTCGGGCATAGCCCGTGCACGGGTGAGTATAAGCTACTCAGTAGCGACCCCGAGACCCCCGAACGTCTCCCAAAATCCACAAAGGATAAACCAAAAAGGAAAGATACAATCACGAAGTAACAACTGTTGGAACCAGGTTCTTCAAAGCATGATTTGGTGTATGGTTTGTGTTTGTTGTCAATCCTCAGTGGAAGTTCAGGGTGTGTACCAACAAAGTGATCATACCGTTCAAGCAGAAAACAGTAGTGAAGGTGGCGCTGTTTCCCAGTGTTTGCCAAATTTTTGGGCCTAAAAAACGACCAATAAAGTAAAGTGTTTTTGGCAAAGGTACTTGCGCGCCGTGCTCTTGGAGGATGAAAGACTTGCACGCCATATGATTTTGAGGATCAGAACATCAAAATTTGGCTAAGGCAAGAAGGTCGCGCAAGTGTTGGTTGGGTCGCGCAAGTGAGTTGCGCGACAGAGTTTATTGAAGACAAGACTTGCGCGCCGTCGAGGACTTGCGCGCCGCCGCGCAGGGGGTTTAGTTTGCCTATAAATACTGGACCACCCCTCCTCATTTGCAACGAGGTTCAAGGCCGAGAGATTGTTCAAGCTCTCATCGCGCAGGTGGTTGAGTCGCGCAGGTGGTTGTTTTGTCGCGCAAGTAGAGCTTGCGCGCCGATGTTTGGCTGTGCGCCCAAGGTGGTTTAGAAGAGAAAGGAAGTGGACCGCGCAAGTTTGTAGTTGGGGAAGGAAGAGTCGCGCAACTGTGTTGATGACACTTGCACGCCAGTGTGGACTTGTGCGCCGTAGTGGGACTTGCGCGACTGTCTTGGAGAAGCACACCTCGTTTTGCTGAATTCCACCGGCGTGTTTGGAGCTGCACGAAAGCCGAGAGACTACTCGGTTCATTCGGGGAAAAGTGATATTCTTATGGTGAGAATCGGACTTCAATAGAGCATCTACATACAACAAAGGATGCACTCTTATGCAAATGAAGAAGAGACCTTCACGTCTATAAACTGAGTGGGACTTCATCAACGGTAGTGAGCCAGGGGGAGCCAACGGGAGTGACCCGAGGGACGCAGTGAGCTATCCCTGAACTATTGTAAAGGCAGTGAGCCTGGGACAGAGTGTCTGTACCCGAACTTTTGTATCCACTGCTAGTGAAGCATAGTGGATTTAGGTACGACCGGCAACCTGTCGGCGTATGCTCCTTGGACGTAGCCCTTAGTGGTGAACCAAGTAAAAATGCCTGTGTCTTCTCTGTGCATGTAAATGTTTTCATTTTGATCATAATCATCATACAGGTTCAACAAGTTCCTACCAACGTGGGAACAAGATCCAACACATTAAAAGAAAAAGTGGTCACCCTGATTCACCCCTCCCCTCTCAGGGTGTCCCGGGGTCCTTCAAGTGGTATCAGAGGGTAAAGGTTGCTGGCGTTGAATCCGACCTTCTTCGTCATGGAAAACGCGATCAATGTCAGGGGAGTCCCTCACTTTGATGGAAGCAATTTCCAGATCTGGAAGAACAGAATGAGATCTCATCTAAGATCTCTTGGAATGGATGTTCTTTTTTCTACTGTTCAAGGAATACATGTCACTGATCCAACAGGTCTGGCTATGACTGAAACAGACAGGAAACTTCTTAATGCAGATGCTAAAGCTCAGAATGCTCTCACTGCAGCCCTTTCTGATCAGATTTACCTGAAGGTGATGAATTGCACCTCAGAAAAATCTATGTGGGATAAACTTGAGAATATTTATGAAGGTGATATCAAAGTGAAGGAGGCGAAACTACAAGTGCTACACAATCGGTTTGATGATCTGAAGATGCATCCAGACGAGAATGCAGACTCTTTCTTCAATCGAATTACTGAAGTGGTTGGAGCAATTCGGGGTCTAGGCGAAGAAATCAAAGACATTGATATTGTAAAGAAAATATTAAGAAGACTTCCACCTCTGTATAATGCGAAGGTGTCAGCTCTTGAGGAAAGAGATCTTTCCAAACTTTCTCTAGATGACCTACTGAGCAGTTTGGTAGCTTATGAAATGAGAGTCAAACCAGAAGATGCTACGACTCGGGTGAGCAAGGAAATGGCATTCAAGGCCATGGATAAATTGAAAATCTCAAAGGATAGTAGAGGTGATGATGACGAAGAGAAAGAAATTCTTTCTCTCATTGCAAAGAAGTTCCAGAAGGGGAAAGGGAAATTCAAAGGGAAGTTACCTCTCGCATGTTTCCGTTGTGGAAAAGTTGGGCATATTTCTTCTCAGTGCTTGAAGAATATCAATGATGATGACAGTGAAGATGAAAACTTCAAGAAGCCTCAAAGAAGGTTCTTCAAAAAGGGAGACTTCAAATCTGGTAAGAAAATGCAAAAGAAGAGTTTTGTCTGTGAAGAGGAAGAAGATGACAATGAATTCTGTGATGAAGAAGAACCAGAATTCAAAACTGGGAACCATGCTTCTATGATGGCCACTGTTGAAAAGTCAGAAGATACTGATGGTGAAAAACAACTGAGAACTTGTGTAGATCCTGAGGTGCAACTTAAGGATGCAATTAGTAAGCTTAAGATTAAATGTAAGAGCTGCAATAAGTGGAAATCAATTGTGGAAGAATCAACTGAATATGTTGATCAACTTGAAGCTGAAATTGAACGACTGGAAGAATTTGTGAAGGTACAGTCTAAAATAATTGAAAGCAATGATGATGCAGTTGATCTGAAGCTGAGAATTGAAGAGCAGGCAAAGGTCATCAATGACCTCACATCCAGACTGGATGAAAAATCCAAGACTGTTGAGGGTCTTGAGGAGGAAGTAGTTACTCTGAGGAGTAAAATGGAGACATAATCAGTTCCAAAAGAATCGAGGAAGAAAATACAGTTCGGAAGATTCTCAGATGCAGAATTACTTGCAAGAGCCAAGTGTGGTTCAGATGGGGTTGGAAAAGTCTTGAGTGATCAAAGACCTGCTTGCATGGGAAAGAGTGGAATTGGCTGTGAGGCTGAGTCATCAACTGCTGGAAGTGAAAAGATCCAAAAGAAAGACAAGATGAAAGTTGAACATGATGAAATGTTACCTAGAGTGCTGAAAAAGGAACCCTCAATACAAACTAAAAGGAGACCGGAAAATTATCCTCAAACTTTCAAAAATGGCAGACAGTCTTACTATTCTCCCAAGGAAGAATCTATAAGGAGAAATTCAAGTGAGAAGACATTTCCTCTCATGAAGTGTCAGTTCTGTGGCTATCTGGGCCATACCATGTCTTATTGTGAAGAGGCAAGAAGCTATCTGAATGGAGAAGATATAGATGCTCAACAAAGGAGAACAATCTCATATCCTAATTCTCATAGAAGAAATAATTTCTATGGATATTGTTTTTGTTGTTCTAACTTTGGTCATAAGGCCATTAATTGCAGGCAGAGAAGAGACATAGACACCTCATACCGAAGTTCAAGACAAGTCAAGTCTCGTCAGCAAGACAGTGTTGCCCGTTTAAACAAGTTCTCACCTCTCACAGAAGACATTGACTATGAAGAACCTGGGTATGCGGAAGAGATATTTGAAAGGCCATCAGTCCTATATACTCAATCTAATGTCTCATGGAAGGAAAGGAAGAAGATTGAGAAATCGAACCTTGCAGAGGTAGCCCTCAAAGCTACAAAGAACAATAGTACCTGGATTCTGGATAGCGGTTGTTCATCTCATATGACGGGTAATGCCGGCCTACTAACGAATGTCATAAATAATGTTGATGGTACAGTAAGATTTGGTAATGATGGGGCTCTGAAAATCAAAGGGAGTGGAAGTACCCAATTAGCTAATGGAGAACTAAAGAAGACTAAAGTCCTTTACGTAGATGGCCTACGCCATAATCTCCTTAGCGTGAGTCAACTCTGTGACTCAGGACTTATAGTTAATTTTAATCAGAAAGGCTGCACCATCAAGGGAAAAACCGGCAATTCACTTATGAAAGGATGCAGAACAGAAGGCAACTTGTATCAGGTTAATAGTGAAGAAAATGTATGTTACATGACTGTTGAAGAAGAAAACAATTTGTGGCATCGGATATTGGGACACATCAATCAACAAGACATGGAGAAAATATCAAAATTGAGAATTGTCATGGACATCCCCAACCTGAATCGTGAGCGTGAAAAATCCTGTGATGCTTGTATTCGTGGGAAGCTGGTCTGCAGTTCATATCGGCCAAAGAAGAAAAAGGCATCTCACCTTCTTGATCTGATTCATACAGATGTTTGTGGTCCAATAAATGTTTCCGGAACTCATGGAGAAAGGTACTTTGTCCTTTTTATAGATTATTACAGTCGAATGGCATGTGTGATGGTCATTCACCGGAAACGACAGGTCCTTGACTGCATGAAAACATATCGGCAAATCGCCGAGAATGATACTGGACGAACAATCAAAGTGTTGCGATCTGACAATGGAGGAGAATACACGTCCATTGAATTTAAAAATTATCTGGAGAAGCATCGGATACAACATGAGGTAGCTGCTGTGAGAACTCCACAACAAAATGGAGTTGTTGAACGAAGGAATCGACAGGTGAACAACATGGCACGAACTATGCTGATTGAGAGTCGTATTCCACGACATTACTGGAAAGAGGCTGTTCAAGCTGCAGTGTACATTCAGAATCGAACAGGACTTTATATGGGTGAGACGAAGACACCATATGAATTGTGGCATGGACGGAAGCCTTCTCTAAAATACTTTCGTGTCTTTGGAAGTAAGTGCTTCATCAGGAACAAAGAAGGAAATCAGGGGAAATATGGTGACAACGCAGATGAAGGAATCTTCCTCGGTTACTCAATGAACAGCAAAGCCTACAAATGTTTCAACAATCATTTGGGAAGGATTGTGGAAAGCAATGATGTTAAGATAATTGAAGAGAAAACCACAAATGCTTCACGGACGTCATATGCTGATGTGATAGAAAGTCATGAAGAATGTGGACATGAAGAAACTACAAATGCAGAAATAGAGGAAGCTGTTCAAAACACTCATCAATCACATAATGATGTTGACTCAGAAGAAGAATCTGAAGAAGAAACTATGGCTGAAGATAATTCTACTCAACCTCGCAGGAGAAATCGAAGAGATGAGATTGATCCATCCAACATAATTGGGGATAGGAGTGCACCCACTCAAACCAGAAGGATGAGGAATACCACGCAATCTGCATTTCTATTAGTTGTAGAGCCATCCTCATTCGAAGAAGCTGCAAAAGATGAATCTTGGGTGAAAGCCATGAATGATGAATTAGATCAGATTGATAAGAATCAGACATGGGATCTTGTCCAGAGACCCGAAGGTCACAATGTGATTGGTACCAAATGGATCTTCAAAAATAAGTTTGATGAGCATGGAAGTGTTATCAGAAACAAGGCACGACTGGTATGTAAAGGATACTCCCAGATTGAAGGAATTGATGTTGAAGAAACTTTTGCTCCAGTTGCTAGACTGGAATCAATCAGGCTTTTCCTTGCCATGGCACTCCAAAGAGGATATAAAGTATATCAAATGGATGTTAAGACAACATTTTTGAATGGTGTACTTGAAGAAGAAGTCTACATTGAACAACCGGTGGGGTTTGTCTTGGGTACCGATGAAACAAAGGTCTGCAAACTAAAGAAAGCTCTATATGGTTTGAAGCAGGCACCACGGGCATGGTACTCACGGCTAGATTCATATCTCAAGAAGTTGGAATTCAAAAGAGGAGGATTTGATCACAATCTCTATGTGAAGAATTCTCCAAAAGATCAGTTCATGGTTCTTGTCTACGTTGATGATATCATTTGTGGTGGCAGTAGGCAGAAATCAGTGGATGAATTTGCCAACCACATGAAATCAGAATTTGAAATGTCTATGATTGGGGAGCTCACATATTTCTTGGGGTTACAAGTGATTCAAAAGAAGGAATACACTTTCATTTCTCAGGAAAAATATGCAAGAGAGTTGCTGAAGAAGTTCAATATGCAAGACTCCAAACCAATGTCAACTCCGATTGCTGTTGGAACTAAACTTGGAAAGCATGAGGATGGGAACTCTGTTGATCCCACCATGTTCAGGAGGATCATTGGAAGCCTACTGTATCTGACAGCGACAAGGCCAGATATTGTCTTTGCAACATGCCTTGCGGCCCGCTTTCAGAGTAATCCAAAGGAGGAACATATGTCAGTAGTAAAAAGAATCATGAGGTATATTCAAGGCACACATAACTTCGGGTTATTTTTTGCTGCAGGTAGGGACAGTGAATTATCAGTGTTTTCTGATGCTGACTGGGCTGGGGATGTAATAGACAGAAAGTCCACTAGTGGTGGAGCTTTCTATATTGGGCATAAATGTGTTGGCTGGTTGAGCAAGAAGCAAGAAAGTACTTCTCTTAGTACTGCTGAAGCTGAATATATCTCCGCCACAAAAGCATGCACTCAACTTCTTTGGATGAAGCAGCAGCTAACAGATATTGGTGATAAGGTGCAGCAACCAATGGTGATTTATTGCGATAACAAAAGTGCAATTGATCTTACGAAGAATCCGGTTCAACATTCTCGTACAAAACATATTGAAATACGGTATCATTTTATCAAAGAAAAGGTTGAACAAGGAGTGATTAAAATGGATCATGTTGGAACTAATGAGCAAGTGGCTGATATCCTAACCAAGCCATTGTCCGCGGCTGTGTTCGAGAAGCATCGGTTGAACCTCGGTGTTCGACCACCTCCTACTGCATAAGGAGGCACCGGAAGTCCCCTCTCCCCGTTTGTTTTAACTGTTTTTATCTGCTTATGGCTGTGATGCAGGTTTATGGGGGAGATACTATCCAGGGGGAGTATGGCTTGAGCTGAACGTTGAACAAACTTTTCGGTCTTTGGTTTTATTGTCAATGGGGGAGAAAGGCATAAATTCAAGGCAAGAAATTCTTCTGTGATGAGAAGTGTAAAGATTGTGATGAGAAGTTTAATAAGGATAACATCGGGCGTCATGGAGAATTTCAAAACACCAAGACCCAATTCAAGCTTTCTCTCTTGTTTTCTACACCGAGCATTTCTCACGTAGACTTAGAGTGTTGGCTGAGTTGATTCTTGCGTTTTGGATTTGCTCATGGTTGGAGATCTATTGAATTTATTCTGATTGCCAACAAACCCAAAGGGGGAGATTGTTGGAACCAGGTTCTTCAAAGCATGATTTGGTGTATGGTTTGTGTTTGTTGTCAATCCTCAGTGGAAGTTCAGGGTGTGTACCAACAAAGTGATCATACCGTTCAAGCAGAAAACAGTAGTGAAGGTGGCGCTGTTTCCCAGTGTTTGCCAAATTTTTGGGCCTAAAAAACGGCCAATAAAGTAAAGTGTTTTTGGCAAAGGTACTTGCGCGCCGTTCTCTTGGAGGATGAAAGACTTGCGCGCCATATGATTTTGAGGATCAGAACATCAAAATTTGGCTAAGGCAAGAAGGTCGCGCAAGTGTTGGTTGGGTCGCGCAAGTGAGTTGCGCGACAGAGTTTATTGAAGACAAGACTTGCGCGCCGTCGAGGACTTGTGCGCCGCCGCGCAGGGGGTCTAGTTTGCCTATAAATACTGGACCACCCCTCCTCATTTGCAACGAGGTTCAAGGCCGAGAGATTGTTCGAGCTCTCGTCGCGCAGGTGGTTGAGTCGCGCAGGTGGTTGTTTTGTCGCGCAAGTAGAGCTTGCGCGCCGGTGTTTGGCTGTGCGCCCAAGGTGGTTTAGAAGAGAAAGGAAGTGGACCGCGCAAGTTTGTAGTTGGGGAAGGAAGAGTCGCGCAACTGTGTTGATGACACTTGCGCGCCAGTGTGGACTTGCGCGCCGTAGTGGGACTTGCGCGACTGTCTTGGAGAAGCGCGCCTCGTTTTGCTGAAGTCCACTGGCGTGTTTGGAGCTGCACGAAAGCCGAGAGACTACTCGGTTCATTCGGGGAAAAGTGATATTCTTCTGGTGAGAATCGGACTTCAATAGAGCATCTACATACAACAAAGGATGCACTCTTATGCAAATGAAGAAGAGACCTTCACGTCTATAAACTGAGTGGGACTTCATCAACGGCAGTGAGCCAGGGGGAGCCAACGGGAGTGACCCGAGGGACGCAGTGAGCTATCCCTGAACTATTGTAAAGGCAGTGAGCCTGGGACAGAGTGTCTGTACCTGAACTTTTGTATCCGCTGCTAGTGAAGCATAGTGGATTTAGGTACGACCGGCAACCTGTCGGCGTATGCTCCTTGGACGTAGCCCTTAGTGGTGAACCAAGTAAAAATGGCTGTGTCTTCTCTGTGCATGTAAATGTTTTCATTTTGATCATAATCATCATACAGGTTCAACAAGTTCCTACCAATGTGGGAACAAGATCCAACACATTAAAAGAAAAAGTGGTCACCCTGATTCACCCCTCCCCTCTCAGGGTGTCCCGGGGTCCTTCAACAACCAACACTTCTTAGGTATATGCCCATACATATACCTAAGTCATCAATTCCAATACGCTCCAACCTCCGAGCCCAAGTACAACCCAGTCCACATAGGAAAGTATACGTATTCCACACATTAAAGCAAAACACAATCCACACAGGATAGCACAACACAATCCACATAGGAAAAAAACAGGATTCAGCTCACACAGGTATACTTCTTCCTATGACGATAAAGATGATATCTGATCCATCTAAGTCGTCGGACCCACAAAGGATCGATAGGTACTAACCCCCACAATGACCCACACAGGATCAGTATGAAACTAACCCCCACAAGACCCACACAGGATTGGACCCACACAGGATCTGTAGGCGCTGGCTCACACAGAACCGCTGAGCGCTGACCCACACAAGATTGGACCCACACAGGATCGGTAGCACTGAACCACATAGGATCGCTGAGTGCTGTAGTCGTCATCGTCGAATCCACTGAGGATCTCTGCACAGTCGTCCTCGCAGTCACAGTAGCAGTCGCAGCCAGCTCTAGGGTTCCTGCACACAGCAAGCTCGTTCGGGAGGGTCCGCTCCACGAGCCGAGAGGCTGATACATCAACTATCACATAGTCCAGAGTTGATGTATCCAAAAGTTCTGTATCGTCAACAGGAACTCAACGCAACAGACGGCGCGTCAATCGGACGCCTGGTCTGAGAGTTATTGGCTTTTTCGTCCTAGGGGCCCGGTTGGTTTTTAAGGCAAAACCAACCCGACCATACTCCACCTGTGTCCAAACCTCGGTCAGAGTATGCCAAAAGATCCGTCTCACTAAGAGGAAAACAACAAAGTCGACGTTACGTCGATCAGACGTCTGAAGCTCAAGATATGAGTGTTTCCGCTCCGAGGGCCCGGTTGGTTTTGTGTACAAACCAACCCGTCAGAAATCAAAGTATTCTGAAACCTTGAGTGCGATATACCGAAACGACCGTCTCGATCCAAGGATCGCATCTCCACTGACGGCGCGTCGTTTGGAGGTCCGTAGCCCGAGTTATGGGCATTTGAAACCAAAAAGTCTGATAACGGGGGTTTCGGGCCCGGACAGACCCGTCCCGAGACCCCCCGGTAGGCCCGAACTGGGTTGACCCGCCCCGAGTCTGGGTCGACCTGGCCCGGCATGGCCCGGCCCGCCGCGGCCCGGCCTAGCGCGACCCGGCCTGGCGGACCGGCCAGGCGCCGGTCCGGCTGGGGACAGCGCGCCCAGCGCGCTGTCTGGCTCGCCCTTTGGCCGAGCCGTTTCGGCAAGGGGGGGGGGGGGGCGCCTGCCCCCCTGTGTAACCGCAGCCCCCCCTCATTTATGGGGGGCCGTTTGAAGCTGGCCGGGTGAATTTAATTATCCCGGCTTTCCCCTTTCCGGCCGGCCCGACCTAGCCGGCCGGTTCCTTCTGAACGGGACCGGCGGTGGCCGGTCCCCTTCCTGCTCCGACACCGGCGGCCCGGCTGGCCGCCGGTCACCATGCTCCGCCGCGGCCCGGAACCGGCCGCGGCCCTTGTCGTCCGGCATGGTGCGACGGCCCCGCGCCCCTTCGTCGTGGCCCCGCTCCGGCCGCGGCGTCTTCGGTTTTCTTCGACCCGGCACGACGGCGTCGCGTCCATGAATTTCTTTCCACGGCGCGGCGCGACGGCGCCGCGCATATCTTCCGCATTAAACCACGTGGTGCATCGGCACCACGCTTCCTCGTACCAACCACAAAGAAATCATTCACGAAATAAGGAGGACAGTTTCCGTGTTTGTGCGGACCGGCCCCCACGCATTATTCGATAACAATTAGTCGAAAACCACGAAGATCGACAAACTAGAAATCATGAACGGAATTAATTAAAAAGAAATCCCCTACCTCGGTTCAGGAACGATGTTCGTCAATGACCCGCGGAAGATGAGAGTCGCGGAGGTTGCACGTCACGGGAAAAGAACGCCGACGTCGCGAAGTGAGGATTCAAAGACATTGACGGAGATTTCGTCGCGGAAAACCATCGCGGAAGAGACAACGCGGAAGAAGAATGTCGCGTCGCGGATACGGCGTCGCGGAAGAACCATGTTCTTCGGCGGAGGAGTTCTTTGTTGAAGAACAGTGTTCTTCACGTTCTTCATCGAGGAAGAAGGTGTTCCTTAGCTTTTTCTCCAAAAAGCTCTCAATAAACCCAACACCAACCCCTAATAAAATAAGTACTAAACTTATTTTATTAACACAACAAAGCATTTGAAATTCAATTTTTTGAATTTGAAAAACTTACATGTAACTCACCATATTAATTACATAAGTTAAGTAAACATAAGTTATCAACATTAAAGTGGGAGTTGAGAGGGGTTAGAGGATATGAAGGGGTGGGGTTCGTGTAGGCCCCACCACCCTCATAACCTCCCAAGGGAGGTTGGGTGGTTACCCTACTTTCATCAAGAACTAACACTTAGAGTAGAAATAATAAAAATTGTAGAGTAATTATAAAATAAACTTCCACAATTTTTATCATCAACACTCATGTAAACGCAACTCCGGAACAGGAGTTCATAAGCAATTACCGGCGCTGCAGTTCCATTGGTGCCCTCGGAATTCGATTCCGGGCACCGGTTCAAAAGTTAGAAATTCCCGCTCGTTCGTTCACTGAACGTACCCGAGCCAAACTTCAGAAATTGATTCCGGGCACACCGGGCCTCAAAATCAGGTGCCGTCAGAAACCGCGTTCTTGTAAATTTCAAAGAAAATTAAGAAAAAATTTTCCTTGAATTTTACGGGTCTTAATAGTGGTCACTGGGAGCCTTCCTTGCACTGAAAAATGACGACGGTAGTGAAACAGTCTCTATTACCTCAGCAAAGCCATGATCAATGCTGAAACTTGATACTCAAACATCGAGAAGAGTTTTTTGGCCTTGGTATTTTCTGTTCAAAAATTGCGACATTATCTGCAGCATCATGAAGTCCATTTGGTCTTGTGTAGTAACCCGCTCAAGTGCATCCTCAGTCACCCAATGCTGACCGGGTGCCTATCCCGATGGGCAGTCATCCTGCAACAATTTGACATCTGGTTTGTGCCTCAGAAAGCCATCAAAGGCTAGGCATTAGCATATTTTTGGGAAGATCACCCCTCAATAGGGACCATCATACCGAACGTCGAGTTACCTGATGAAGAAATATTCTTGGTTCAAGAGGATCTCCCAACATGGTAACTGTATTTTGATAGTTCATCCCGAAGCCCAACAGGGAAAAGGATGGAGGATCCCAAATTGTACAAGGTTGGTTTGGGGATAATACTCATGTCCCCAGAAAAGACAGTGTTACTATATTCCATCCTCCTGTGAGAAGTATATACAAACAATGAGGCGGAGTGTCAAGCCCTCATTGCAGGACTGGAGCTCACACTCCAGGCACAAGTACAGAACATTAAGGTAAAATATGACTCAGAACTAGTCATCAAGAAAGTCAATGGTGACTATGCTATCAAAAATGAGGAGCTGATTCCCCTGTTTGATCATGTTCATGGGTTAATGGTGGAATTCTCCATCGAACCAACATTGACCTATATTCCCCGGTCTCATAATTCCCTGACCGATGCATTAGCTAATGTGTCCATATCCTTAGTTGACCTAGACCAGGATGAAATAGTTATCAGTATTGCTCATCATCGAATGGTCTTGTCGTTTTTTCATACTAAGATGGATGAAATCAACGAAGTTAGTCCTATCCCTGATCCATATGATCCTTCCACCGTCTGGATGAACCCAATTGAAAACTACCTTCAAAGGGGGGAAATCTCATTAGATGGGGCTGAACAAGAGAAAATACCAAGAAGGGCGATCAACTTTGTCCTATACAGTAGCACATGTCATCAAGAGTTCCTCTACAAATGAGGCCTCGATGGATTCCTCCTCAGATGAATTGATGGCGAAGAAACCAATGTCGTCAGGACTGATGTGCATGCCAGAGCATGTGGAGCACATTAGTACGGGTCTAAGCTTGCCCATCGGGTTCGAAGTCTTGGGTACTATTTGCCCCCTGTGGCACGAGATTATGAGCACTTTACTACAAAATTCCACTCATGCCAACATCATACACCAACCCCCCAGAGTAACTTCATTATTACAAGTACTCCTGGCCATTTTCCATCTGGGGAATGGACATCGTGGGACCATATCCTCCCACCATGGCCAAACAACTGAAGTATATCCTCACAGCAACTGACATATTTTCCAAATGGGCAGAATCTGTACCCCTCAAGGAAGTCGAGGAAAGGAACCTTTTTAGATCTATGAAAACCAATATCATCACCATATTTGGTGTCCCTCATACCATACTGACGGATAATGGTACCAATTTTTGCTCTGCTAAACTTGAGAAACTATACCAAGAATATGGAATCAAGGCTAACCACTCATCCCGCTACCATGCAGTGGCCAACGGACAGATAGAGGCATTCAAAAACACCCTTCCCAACATTCTCCAGAAAATGGTGGAAGAAGACAAGAAATCATGGCCAGATAAACTTTTTCATGCATTGTGGGATTATCTAACCACAAACCGCACTGCTACTCGGGCTACTCCGTACTCATTAGTATATGTAACAGAAGCGGTCCTGGCCATTGAGCTCTAATTTCCCCCACTCTGTGTTACCATTTGTAATTAGTTATCCAACGATGACCAATCATAAAAATGGCTAGGTGAATTGGAACAACTAGATAAGAAGAGGTTTCACACTTTTCACCATCTGGAAGTATATCAGAACCAGATCGCATGAGCCTTCAATAAAAAGATTCATCTTCTCTCTTTCTTGGAAGGAGAATTGGTGTTGGTCCTCCATACCCCAATGATAGCTAGAAATAAGCCTCCAAAACTGGAGCCCAAGTGGTAGGGACCATATGTTATACACAAGGTATACTCCAATGGAGCGTATGCCTTGATCTCTATGGACAGGAAGTTCACTACCGCTCCTACAAATGAGAGATTTCTGATGAAGTATTTCACATAATCAAAAGTAGTTTTCGTCCGAGCTGCAGGACGTTAAACTACCAAGCGCCAATGGTCCAAACTTTATGACCCTAATATAAGAGTACTTCATCCTCACCGCACGACATTAAACTGCACAGATTTTCAGAGAACTACATACGGCTTGATTCTTGCCCTTGCAGGATAGGTAGGGACGCCAGGGTCCCCCATCTTTTCCCAGCCATCCCAAAATAAATTAAAAAATTCCCTTTTCCCCCATGTACGGAAAAAACCATCACTGGGTGTATTTCTCGTCATTACCGCACAAATTTAAAATTCATGGATAAGGATTAAAAATGCCCTTTTCCCCCGTGTACGGACCAACCTTGCACGGGGTGTATTCCTCGTCCTTACCGCATGATGTTAAAATTCATGGATAAGAGGGATTAACAATTCCCTCTCCCCCCATGTACAGACCAACCCTGCACAAGGTGTACCCATTTCAGAGAACTACGTACGTATTGATTCCTGCCCTTGCAGGATATGTAGTGACGCCATGATCCTCCATCCTGGCCCATCCTCCCCCAAATGAAGATTTAAAAATGCCCTTTTCCCCCGTGTACGGACCAGACCTGCACATGGTGTATTATCTTCTAAAGAACTACATACGACTTGATTCCTACCCTCACAGGATACGTAGTGACTCCAGGATCCCCCATCCATGCCCATATATCCCCAAATGATGCTAAAAATACCCTCATTTTCACCTGTTTAAGGACCAGAACTGCACGGTGTGTGTTCCTCATCCTTGACGCATGACATTAAACTGCACGGATAAGAAAAATAATTATGCCCCCCTCCCCCTTGTAAGGACCAGACTTCACGAGGTGTACTCAAAAAAGATTTATGTGTGGCTTGATTCTTGTCCTCGTAGGATACATAGCGATTTGAGGATCTTATTTCCTAGCCTAGCTTAGAAGAAAAGAAAACACAGGTATGTATACATTTCATCCTCACCACACGACGTTAAAATGCATGGACTTCGTCCCCACCACAGAACGTTAAACTGCACGGACTTCGTCCTCACCACACGACATTAAACTACACATAATTCGTCCTCACCACACGACGTTAAACTGCACAGACTTCATTGAGACCCACCCAAGATATATGAAAAAATGAGATGGGAATACTCCTTTCAAATTTGGATGCATCCCCTCCATACATCATACTCCACGACCCGGATAATTACGATTCTTCATAACCTTTCATGTCCATCAGAAGTGGAAATTTATCGACCGGTGGACACCTTTGTATGACTATGCATACCATGCCCTCTGCAGCTCTTCATATTGATATTCCTTGTCCCGTATACCAAAGGAAAGATTTCCTCAGGCGGTAATCCTCCTATCTTTGTACTCTTACTGGACTCAGGGCCCCTATATTATATCTCCCGATCCAAAAATTTATGGACCAGTGGTTTACAAGTTCATTACCCTCTCACATACAAATGTTACCAGGGTATCCCTACCTGGTTAGCCTATGTATCCGCCTGTGTTTCACATGATGATCTGCCTTTACAAACATCAATCCAGGGCTAGGCTACTTTGACTCGACAGGAAATTGTGGTAAAGATGTTTCCTGTATGCTTAGACACCATTATCCCCATATATTGAACACTATACTATGAGATATTGTGGATTTTCATAATCATCCATGGCCATCAGAAGTGGAAATTTATCGACCTGTGGACACCTTTGCATGAATATGCATACCATGCCCTCAGCGGATCTACATATTGATAGCCCCTGGCCCGTCTACCAAAGGAAATATTTCCTCGGGCGGTACTCTTCCTAGCCCCATACACTTATCGTCCTCAGAGCCCCCATACTATACCTCCTGATCCGGGAAACAATAGAGTTACAATTTACACCCTCATTCCCTCACACTTGTTCAATGCATACCAGAGCCTCCTAACTCAGTTGCCTTCCGGGTAATTTTAGCAATAGTCACCCAATGGTCCGAACTCTACGACCGTTAAACTAAGAGTACTTCTTCTTTTCTGCATGAAGTTAAACTGCATGGAGTAAACATATACCCTAGGCACAAGATAAATCGACGCGGTGAACTCTTCAAGTTTTTACAGCAACCAGGGACGAATATCCCTGACATGTCTAGATATTTTCTTACCAAAGGACAGACTTCGTGGATCGCACAATCCTGGATCCTCATAATCATTCATGGCCATCAGAAGTGGAATGTTATTGACCCGAGGACACCTTTTCATGACTATTCATACCATGACCTCCGCAGCTCTGCATATTGATATCCCATGTCCCGTCTACCAATGGAAATATTTCCTTAGGCCATACTCTTCCTATCCCCATACGCTTACTGGCCTCAGAGCCCCGATATCATCTCTCCTGATCCAAGAAGCCCCGAGACCATGGTTTACACCATCAACCCCTCTCCACGTCTTGGACATGTCGAGATGTTCAATCCCAGATACATTCTGATCAAGAGTGGACTTTGTAACTACGTCCTTACCGTATGACGATTAAAACTACATATAGCATGTCTTTTCGTCTTGGCGTGAAGCTGCAAAGACCAAGTATTAAGAATCCAAAGAAATGCCTCCAATTTCAAGAATTTTCACAGAATTAAAAATTCCCCCCATCCCCACTACACGACGTTAAGATGCACAATATATTTAATAATTCTCCCCATATTTACCGCATGACCTTAAACTGCACGGAATTTAAAATTCCTTCATCCTTACCACATGATGTTAAACTGCATGGTCGAACCTGTCTTGGGTTCAGTCAAGAATAGAGGATTTCCTCTATCCCTCAGTGCACAGGCTAGGACAGCACAAACCACCATCTCACACCAGCGTGAGAAGGAATGACTTCACCTATTCATGGGAAGTCTATCCTAGATGTTTCTCCCACATCCATGCACTATCTCCTCATAAATCATTCTCTGTACACAGAAGGAGCCGAACCCTTATAAGCCACCCGGTGGTCCCAAATCTCAACTTCCCTGAAGTTTCTCGGCTATCGGGAAAATAAAATCATTGACCTAAGGAAACCTTTGCATGACTATTCATACCATGCCCCCATAGGATCTGCATATTGATGGCCCCTGGACCATCTAACAAAGGAAAGATTTCATTAGGCAATGCTTCTCACCATACGCCTCTTGGCCTCTGAGCCCCATATCCATCATGGGATTTGGAAACCTTTTGAGTAGTAGTTTACCAACCTATTTCACAAACCTGCCTGAATATGGTGGAATGCCTCTGAAGAGATTACCGAGAACTAGGAGAAGTTGTTCCATTTTGAAGAATGTCACAGCCTCATGACATTAAATTGCGTCAAGCTCCAACCCTTCATCACGCTAACTAAATGCGTAGGAAAGTTGCCTCTTGACCATAACCATGAGTAGTACAGATGTTCCCAAAACCTTTTAGACATCGCACGCCCTTTCTGAACCACCCCTGGCGGTTTTCATAATTCTCCAAGACACCCATGGTGGTGTTCATAAGCCAGACTTCCATGAAGTCCTCAGGCCATCGGAAATGGGCAGTCATTAACTTAAGCACACCTTTGCACGACTATGCATACCATGCCCTCGGTGGATTTGCATATTGATCGCCCCTAGCCCATCTACCAAAGGCAAGTATGCCTTCGGTAGTGATTTTCTAATTATTTACGCTGATATGACTCCCATACCTTGAGACATGCCCTACATGTTGTTCAAATCTAAACATATCCCCCCCCCATGCGTCTGAAAGGTATTAAGACATCTTTTAATCAACCAAACCTTGTCGGGACCCCCACCATATCTGGGCAAATCTGTTTGACCTAAAACATCAGTAATGATAGTCTTGTAGGCAGGACTTTAAACCACTCACAAAAAGAGTCGCAAAGCCCGTTAGGCCGAAAACCCGAAAAGGGAAACCTAAGAAAAAGCCGAGCCATTCCCATTGGGTTCACAACAAATGGGCCCAGAAAAAATTAGGGTATTAACAGAAAATAAAAAAAATGTTTATGGAGGTTTTCTACAAAACCCCAGCAATAGTCAAACTATGCCCGCTATATCCCACGGTCCAGGGGAAAAAAATTAGAGCACATTTCTATTTTTATCATTTTCCCGAATTATGATTAATTCCAATTCAGTGAGTTGTTATTTAGGAAACAGTTGTTTCGGTAACCATAAAATTTTACAGCAAGTGGAGATTGACATAAGATTGTATTCCATTTAGACATAAAATATAGAGGATGTCCATAAGCCGAATACTCTCCTTTTCCACAACAAAAGAGGTAAAACAGAATACAAAAATAGATCCAATGATCACAATGGATCCTGGCTCTCTCTCTCCATCAGATCGGCAACCGTGAGATGAAGGTTATTGCAAGTTTGATCTAGTGTGACCTTCTCCCTGGCCACAACTTCAGCCACAGAACGAGTATGCCTCAGTGTAATTTGGATATCGTTGATCCCTTTCCTAGTAGCTTCAAGGTTACCAGTCAGAGATGACAACTGATCCCTCAACATTGCCTCTCGAGCTTCACATTCGTGTAGCTTGGTAGATAGGGTAGTCACCTGATCTTGAGAGCTCACCTCTACTACTATCAGTTGATGGAGCTTCATCATAGCTTACTCAAAGGCTCAGGTCCCGCAATGAGAGGCGGAGAGGTGAGCATGTTTATGTTCACTAGCAGAAGCCTCCACATGGGAAATGACGACATGGAAGGCGATGAAATGAAGTTGTTGATAGTCTAACCCACCCAACCCCAGTCCTAGGAAGAGTTGCCGAAGGGATTCAGTCTTAGTATTCGTCTCAGTTAGAGGAGTTTCAGCAACAATCTCACAAATCCAGGGATAGGACCACCTTCACACTACTCGGTGGTCTTCCATGAAACAAGGATCGTTGGTATCCTCACTAGATATCCTGAGAATCAAGTCTGGAATCACAACCATTGCTGACATGTACACACTAGAAGAAGGTTCCTGGATTTGAGGGTCATAACTCTCTAGCCCTAGTTCAAGCTTGGGAGTTGAGCTGGTAAGGCCAGTATCGACTGGTGGAGCTTCAGAAACTACATCATGGGGACCCAAAGTCACTGGGTCATCTTCATTTTTATCCAAAAGGATTGGACCTGTCTATACTTCAGCCGCATAGGGGTTGAAAGAGGAAGATCCCATGAGCCGCTTCGATATGTGAGCTATCAGTTGGTCCTCCCTCAAAGCTGACGAGGAAGGTGCAGTAGGCACAGCAGCCGCAGTAACCCCCAATTTGGGAAATTTCCAGATAGCATCCCCCAAGATCCCATCTGGATAATGCTTTATCCACATTCTTTCATATTCCGATGATAGGCTGGTATATGCTCCTATGTTAGGAAAGGGAATACTTGTGACAGATCCCTCCCATATCAACATCAACCACTATTTACGGAGAGTGGCCTGATGTAGTCCTCGGGCCCGAGGATGGGGAAGGGATGCCTGGAGTTGCATGCATCCAAACTATCGATAAAAATGATGTGGGGCGTACAACTCACACAGAGAAACCCCATCCATCCATTCTGGTAAAAAATCCATCCCATAGTGAAATCAGGTAAGAACGCTCTTCTGAGATCCCCCTGCGGCCATCAACCACGAAGTTGGAAGGAGTGGGGTAGGGTGTGAAAGAGAACTTAGAAATGTCACTCAGAAGCTTGATGACTTCATCAGAGCTGAGGGACTTCAGAAAAACTCCTTCTATATCAAGCAGGGTAGGCCAAAAGGTAAGAAGTGGGATGACTGTGTTATGATGATACTCATAATAGCGGCAATGATCTGCTACCTGGACATATAAGAATTGAAATGGCCCTCTCAGACGATAGGGTGACCCGCCCTCCTGCATTTGGCTCAGTAATTCATAAAGGGGAGCCAAAGTGGGCATGACTAGATTCACCGGGCAGCCTCTCCCTAGCTCAGATTCCATCATCATAGTGCAAGCTCTAACACTTGGGTTGATATCCTGAGATGGGAATATCCACCCGTTCAAAATCATGGTGAAAAGACCTGCTAGCCTGAGCATAGACGACACATCGGGGCACACCTCATAACCCTATGAAAGGTAGTTGCCCGCCTCCAGAACTGCCCAGTAGGAACCTGGGATAGTTCATGATTGTAGAGAAGGATGAGTTCTAGGGTGCTTGATCTTTAACACAGGACCATTGGTTTTATGAAATAACCCTATCCAGGTGCTATAAGGAATAAGAGAGAGGGCCCTCAAGGGGTGACCTAGTGATCTCTTTGCCATAACCAACAGATCCCTCACCAAAGAAGGCACCTGTTTGGCATCATCCCATGCATCAGGGGTGGGAAAAAACTCATCATTAAACTCACCGATGATCAGAATCCCTCCTAGTTGGTAGATGTTCCATAAGCTAATACCAACTTCATCTTGGGCATGGTGGAAAGTGTTAGTTCTTGAACACTAGCGACTGAGAAAGTCAGGAAGGATCGAAGATGGTGGGTAAACAACAAACTGGGAAGCCCACACTACGGAGTACAGATTGACTTCTTCCAGTGACTCGGGAAATTCTCGGCAATGATAATGGACCCAGAAGGCCCAGGCCCAGGAATTTGAGAAAAGGACACCAGAATAGAGATCCCACCTAGGAATCCATCCTACATAAGGATCCACTCGAGCAAGGTTGATCAAGGAGGGGTAAATCTTGAGGATGGTATCTTGGGAGATGTTCTGAGTGCACCGGTCTCTTTGAGTCCAAATAGATCCTTGTAAAATAAAAGCGTCTTTTGGGTCAGAATCAGAAATCATGTCTTCTGACTGGGCAAGGTTCTCTTGAGTGCTCTTTGGTAACACTTCCAAGTAAGCGGACATAAGACCTTAGAAGATAGGGAAGATAGGGATGTCATCTTGCAGGCCGAAACCATAAAGAAAAAGATGATTCGATAGCGGATATCCTAGAAGTATGGGGGGAGTAAGTCTTTCAAAACACCATCGTTGTGAATGATTGGATGGAAAGGGTCATCTTTGATGCTCTCAACTCTTTGAATCATAACTAGATGTCTCTCTCGACCAATTGGAAGAGGCCCGAAAGTAGACTTGGGTGCAGGTCGAGGAGGAACCATATTTTCTCCCTGCATTATAAAAACCAGGAAAATGGTTAGTCTATAATAATAAAATATGGGAAAAAATACCAAGTATATGGAAAAGGACTCTGTCAAGGATCATTCATGATGAGGTCAGCGAGCAGGCCTCAAAAGGTGGTTCGGGACGGCTGAATCCCGCAAACCAACCCTACGAGGAAGATGTCTGCGGTACTCTGGCCCGCGGAGCATTGGCAACAAAACTATGAACCAGGATGCTCTGCAAAATCTCAATCCCAAATTTAAAAGTTTATGTTTGGAAGACTTAAGGAATTTTTAGAGTCCGGAATATTTTAGTTCTCGGAACATGAAAACCACGTAGCGAGTTCGTACGAGGCCCATTGTAACTTACTTTTTAATTGATTAAAAGTGTTAGTTTGTGGATGGGAGGGTGGTCCATGGGTGAAGACAGGCACGAACGTGGAATGGTTTGCAGAAATGGAAGCTGGTTTGCGAACAATGAGTTTCACGAAGAAGAAATCACGCGGAGACAAAAGGGAAGATCTTTGTTCGCGAGGAATCTAGTAAAAGACAAATCGTATGGTCCTTCGTATTTATAGAAGTGGTCCCCAACCGGGTCCACCCCTCTACCGCAAACCATCCATATTTCAGGACCACTCTACATCAGAATAGTTTCATCTTCATTCTGATCGAACCCCATTCTGATGGAAGGCATTTGTAGGGTCCTGAAAAATCCGCAAAGAAGAATGAGAATCCCCTTAATTCAAGAGAGGATTCTTCCTAATTTCCTTCGATGAATTTCGCAAAAATGTGAAGAATATCCAAAGGTAGGAAAAAGAAAAAATGGTTCACATACCAGTCCAATGTTGATGGTACGTGGCCGGTTCAGCAAGATGGACCCCTCCGCGGACCGCTATCATTCGCTGAACAGAGGCGGGGACCCTCCACTGGCACGAAGCAGGACGATCACCAGGCCGGTCAACCAACACAAACCGCCCCAGCTGTGAATCGATTAAACTAGCTAGGACTACTGTCGTTCACAAAACAAAGGCGGGGACCTTCTGCGGGTATGGAGTAGGATGGGCGCCAGGCCTATCCACCGACAGAAATCGCCCCAGCCGCAAACTACGTCAACTGGCTTAGACTGCGTACGCCATTGTTCATGGAATAGAGGCAGATCCCTACACGGTCAAAAATCACCCCCAAACTAGTTTGGTTAATGAGGAAGGTACATTCAATGCCCCCCATGAGTTGCGGATTGGCCAAGTCATCTGTAAACTGGGATTCTAGTCATTGGCCTCCACAAAAGGTGCCACATGACCACAGATACATCTCTTTCCCCAATCTATAAACGGAGATCGAGTGGGAGAAGAGGAGGATCGATCAGATTAGGGTGGAAGGATTTTGGAGGAAGGTTCTTAAGATTTCGCAAACAGTGAAGTTCTAATTCGCGATAGGTATGAAACTGGAAAATAATTAATAAGGAACTGAAAATTTCTTAACAACATGGTGAAACACAAACTTTAAATCACAAAAAAAGAAGCCCGCGAGCTAGGGCCTCTTTGCGGATGTACTCCCCAAGGACCAAGGATTCTATGCCCCTTTTCGATCTGACTCACCGCATAGCACCCTCCTACGTGGGAAAAGCCCTGACCGATGAACCCCCGACCAGCATCGCCCCTAGCCACCACTGCTCGCGTGGACTCCACCACAAACCAACCAGGTACGTGGGCCGAATCTGAAGCCACGTACCACCCCGGTATGCGGGTTGCCTCTTAGTCTGTGTACCACCCTCATACACGGATGGCCTCTCTGGCCACGTAGCACCCCCCTACGCGAAGGGCGCCACTCCTCACACACCCATGTTTCCCGACAACTCCTTTGGTGTTCCCATTCTCCGAGTAAGATAAAATCCTTCCAATCTGGCCTGATCCTTCGCAACCCACCCATTGGACTATTCATTGGCCCCGAGCCAAGGCCTTTACCAAAGCCAAAAGATCCGTATGATGCAATCTCTAGTTGCATCATCGCGCTGTTTTCATTTCACATACCCACAGTAGACGAGGGAAAAGGGGTTGCTCCGGTCCTTGAGCCGGTTCCCGAAACATTCCTAGGTTCACATACCCACAGTAGTGTAGGGTCTGAGCCTGGGAGTCCCCTTCTACCTCTCCACTTTCCAGGAGTGGGGGACTCCTCTTGCGTCTCCTTTCGATGCCAGCGGTGAGTAATTTTCCCTCTTCTGAGAGTGACAGGGCAACCTCCTTGGTGTAAGCCCCTAGCCTTTCTTCCAGGAGGTAGCACCCATGCATCTCCATACTTCCCAGGTGCTATGAACCAAGAGGGGAGATGGACATAGGGGTACCCTTTCCCTCTCCATCTGGGCATTTTCACCATCGGGACTCCATACTGGAGTAAGTCCCAAACCCCATTTCTCTTGGCCGCTCTATGCCTAAGCCCCATTTCGCCTCCCACAGATGTAACTTTAATGATGTGATTGTCTTGTCTATGCTGCCTCTTGTTTCTCATACTGAGCATTACTCACGTGGTCTTAGATTAAGCACCGACCATGACCCCAACCTCATGTGAACTACGAGGATTTTGATCCATGTAAAGGTATGGAATATAGGAAGCCTCCCTAAGCTTCAAGCCCACCGCCCGGTCCTTCCAACCTCCTTCACATCGGTCCACCCCTATTCTGCATGATGTTAAACTGTATCCTCAATCCATTATGAACTACGAGGACATTGATCCATGTAAACTCATGGTATGTAGGAAACCTCCTTGAGGTTAAATCCCAACAAACCATTGGCCCCAACCGTCACCGTGCCGGTATGCCAAGCCCCACCATCTTGGGCCACCTCAGAGTGTAAGCCCCATCCTTCGTCTCGCATGATGTTAAACTGTACTACCGAACTATGTGGATTCTGATTCCTCCCATGAGGATACATAAGAAGCCTATATTACGGGTTCAATCTGAATGCTCATGTCGTTATCTGTCCCCCATAGATGACAATAAAATCCAGAGCGACCAATTATGAGGCTTCAAACTAGTGTCGTCTAAGTGATTCCAAAGTCCTCAGAGTCATTAATCCAATCAGGGATGGTAAACCTCGAGCCTAAATGATTACGAATCCCTGCGTTCAGCTGACCATTGCCAACCAAGAGTAATCCGTGGAGACTATGATTGGGTATAAACCAAATATTCACAAACATATGAACATGTCATAAATCTATAAGAGAGTCCCAGAACATGCAATAATTCCCCTCCTAAAGGGTGCGATGAGACCGACTTTCCATCCTCTCGACCAATGTGAGTTCTTAAGCATCGCTGGCCAAATCACCTGGTGAAAGCCTACCTTTGGAAAGAAGCTCCACATATAGTTGGATATTGAACTGTTGGGAATTTCGAAATGAAGACTGATATACCTGACCTTAGCAATTGAGCAGAGCTCAACCCTCTGTGAGATCGATAGTCATGCGTGTCGGTCCACTCCATCTGATTCTTCGTGAAACAATGGAATTTTATATAAATAAAGCATAACTTCATGGAGCATGAAATGCAAGCTGTCCAATAATTTGAATTCGTTACAATAATAATAATAATTACAATAATAATTATAATAATTATTTATAAAAAAATTAGAGTGTTTCAAATATCAGTTGACCAAAATATCAAGGTAGTTTAAGAGTATTATATGGAAAGGAAAAGGGGTTGGGTTTCCAGTGGGAATTGAATATGTTGGAGTTCCTAGAATTTCTAGTTAGTTTCCCTTTTTATAATTGGTTAGAATGGCATTTTTGTTAATATTCAAACTTAATATAAAGGGAGTTCATGTTCAACTCAACAAGTTATTCCAAAAATGAGAAATAACGTATTTTATAATATATAAGTTTGAGACATTCCTCATATTCTCAATCATATACATATATTGATCATGTTTCAAGCCCTTTTCCCCTTGAATTAATATTTTTACCATTTTCATTTTTACCATGGTAACTAGTAATTACCTATGGTAATTTAATATTTATTATAAAAAAGTAAGTTGTATATATTATATAATTTAGAACCACTTATTATAAATTTATATTCCACTTAAATTTATTGAATTTTTAAAATTGATAAAAATTAAAAGTTTTAAACAAAAAATGTAAAATGAATTAATTATTTTTTGAAAAATATTACTTTTATTATAAAATATAAAATAAATATTTGCAAATTAAAAAAAATTAAAATTATAAATTCACCTGTTAAATATATTTATGGTCTTAATAAATTCTACAAGATTTTTTAATTCATTCTAATATACTAAGAATGTTTTAAAATCCCTAATATTTGTTAAAGAGTGTTTTTTACCATTCACCTATAAATAATAATTTTTAGAAAAATCCTAAAAATGAATCCAAAGAAAATATTATGATGATGATTATAAAAATATTCTTCATTGTATCAACTTTAAATTATTAGTTTCTTAAATTTAACATTTAAATATAAAGATGAGATATAATGATAAAATATTTTCATAAGAAAAATCCATTTATAATACTCACTATTTCTATTAATATTTCATATTATTTACTAATTAAAGTAGTATTAACAAAATATTCATATCAAATATGTTTAATCAATATTAATCCCAAGTTCTTGAAATATAAATGTATATAATGTAAAAAAGTAATCATTTAGAAAAATACATTTCTAAGTATAAAATGATCAAATTATTCATTTTATCTATACCAATTGAATTTCATTAAATCTATCATTTATTTTATTTATATTAATAATAAATAAATAATGTATTTCAATTCATTCATAATAATTTAAAATATATGTTTCACCAGTCTAAACATATTTCCATTTCTTTTTAGTTCATCTTTGCATGTGAAGAAAGGTGTTGAACACATTGACTTATTTAATGGTAGTGATATATTAAAATTTAAAGGTTTGACATACCTATATGACCTTAAGGAAGATATAATATTTACTTTGAGTCATCTAATCAAACATGTAATCCTTTGAGAAATAGGGAAACTACCCCACATCTTAGTATGGTGGGATTGATAGTAGAAATCCTTTGAATATGCCCCATTTGACAGAAAATATGAAATTTTTTAAGATTTTTATAACTATATGGTTTAAAGTGAACTATTGTACTATAATTATAGCCTATATGATACATAGTCCCTATCAATTCTAATGATACCAATTGAATGATTTGTCTTGATCCACTACTACTTGCCCACTCAAACTCATCTGAATTTCTTGTTCTTTTCATGAATGTCTCATTTACATTATCTCAGAATATGAGCATTTTTCATCCATGACATTTATTCTTGGACTTAATAAATCATCATGTATTCATCTAATATTTATTTATATATTAGGAGATTGAATTGGAAAACATGAGCACAAATGCTTCGTTGGTGGAAATTTTTATAACACCGATATTTTAACCAATCATTCGAAAGGCTAATTTGAGGACATAAAAAATACTAAAGAATCAGTTTTCAAAACACATAACCGTTTTGATTCATTTATAGAGGGACATAATCATAATAATTTTACAAGGCCATTGTATCAGGTTAAAATTATTGAGTGAATATGACTTCGAATTCCATCCAATCCTTATTCACAAACAACATTTATTGAACTACTGACTCCCACTATTTTTGGTTAGATCCCTCGATCAAGAAAGAAGAAAAATTAAATCTAATAAAATATATAGTGTTTAATAACACAAAAAACCTTTCATTATTTTGAAGAAAATATTACACATATTTAGGTTCAATACTTCCATGGAAAGATGGTGGTTTACACCGAAGAAAATATTGATCTCAATCCTTTTCTTGGGTTAGAACATGACCTTCTTTATTATCTTAAAAAAATCCAGAAACCAATTATTGGTACATTTATATAATATTATGAACCAAAACTAGGAATATATTTTAATAAATGGGAGGGTTTTACTATATGAAATTATATACATATCCGCTAGAGGATTTACACGAGGCCTCATAGGAGACATAACACTAAAAACTTCAAAACAAGGGAAAAAATAATTAATCTAATTAGAAATAAATAAATATATATATATGTAAAGAAACATTAATAGTAGTTTAAATTTCTAATAAGTAATTATATAGTTTATAAAAAAAATTTAAAGGAATAAAAATATAAAACCACCTAAATTATAACTATATGGTTGAAATGTAAATTAAAGTTTCAGAAAAATAGTTAACTAAAACATGTTGTAAATCATGTCGTGTAGACTGGATTCCATCCAGAGTGGGTAGTATGGTCAGTGCATGATCTTCAACCCATTCAACCTAACCATGGAACTTCATATTTTTCTTCAATTTACATTTTTGACCAGAAATATCACTTAAAAAGTGTCAATTGAAATTATAATATGATGTAATCTTTCCTAGAAATACCATGGAATCTTAAGGCTACTTACAATGTGTTTTTTCATGAAACCCACTCGAAACATACCACTCATGTTTTGATGATCCTAACTCACATATACCTTAAATTTCCCAAATAGATAAAAATTGAAACTAATCACTAATACCCTTTTTTAGGGAACTAGCCTAAGTTTATCACAATTATATTTTAATATATAATAACCATTTAATATTTCAATGTGTTCAATAGCGCGATCTATTCAAAAATAAAACATAAATGAATCAAAAATATATTTAGATTAATATATAAATATTATGTATGACCATTAAAAACTAGGTGTTAAATTAGTAGGAATAAATAAGTGTATTTTATTTATTAAAATAATTATTAAAATAAGTATAATGATTAATTTCAATATCTATGAAATTCAATTAATATAGATAAGGCAAATAATAAGTTCATTTTATGCATAAATAAATATTTTTACAAATATTTCTTTTTTTATATGATAATTATACTTATTTCATTAAACTTTTTTTATTTTGGATAAATTTTATTTCATATAAATAGTATTTTAATTCTAATTTAATTAGTGAATGATTGGAAATATAAATGTGAATGGTTAATAGTATAAAAAAGATATTTCCTATAAAAACTATCTCATTATATGTGATATTTGTATTTAAATTATTTTTTTGTAAACTTCAAAAAAAGAAAAATATATTTGGATTTATCATAGTAAAATTTTCTTAATAAATATTTTCAGGATTTTTCTAATTTTTTTTTGATTTTTAGGTGAATATTGAGAAATACCGTTTTTAGAAATAATATGAATTTTATGATATTATTAGAATATAAGTAAGGATTGAAAATTAATGATAACATTTTATAATATTGAATAATTATTTTATTAGTGAATTTATAATTTTAAAAATGTTTTTCTTCAATTTATAACCCTATATTTTTCATTTTAGAACTTATGTTATATTTTTCAAAAAATTATTTTTAATTCATTATAAATTTATTATTTTAAAATTTATATATTCTAGTTTTGTAAAATTAATAAGATAAAATGGATTTAAAAAATGGAATCATTAGTTCCAAATATATAATAGGGGCCAACTTATTTCCACAAATAATGGATAAATTACTTTGGGAAAAGCTCGTTACTGTTGTAAAATTCAGAAGGGGTAAAAAGGGTTAAATGAAGAGGTAATGTCCATAAAATAGTTTAATAAATATGTAGTAATGGGTGGGTTTGGCCATGATTTACCTCACACATTACCTTATATATTATTTAAAAAAATGATATTTAATTTCCTTGAGTTTGGATTCCCATTATTTAAAGGTTTTTTCAATTTTTAAATATTGCATCCCTTCACACTTATAAAAGGGAAAATCCTCTCCCTACATTGCATCAAAATAAAAACCACTTAGTTTATCCAAACCTCTATCTATCCCTATCTTAAACATTTTTATCCACCTTCATGTGGTTATTGTATTTTAAAAATATCATCCTTCAAAAGGCTTAACCCCCTTTACAAAGGAGATAATCCATGAAGTGAGGTATACATTTCTAACAGATCCTTTATAATTTATATTTATATAGGCCAATTTCTATCTAACACCATCCTAAAAACACATATCCACCTTCAAGAGGTTTTTCTATTATAATAATCTTATCCTTTAATGTTTTAACCCCCTTTAAAAAGGAGATAGTCCAAGAAGTGGGGTATAAATTTTTAACTGATCCTCTCTCATTTCTATTTCTATACAGAAATTTCTTCTTCAAAAAATTAAATTACACCATATTAAATTGATAAAATCATTATTATCAGTGTAATGTTATGTTATTAAAATTATGGTATAATAATTAACCACCTTTTCATTTTTATTTAAGAAAAACAGAAATTTTATTCATGCGTTGTGCATATTATTACATCCACAATGCAACGTGTTTCCTTTTCCTTCACCAACTTACATTTATTTTCATAATTTTCAATTTAATATATAAGTATAATAATTTTTACGTTTTTTATATTCTTAAATGAAAAAAATATAACTTCTTTTCCTTATTCTATGAAATATGAAATTATCATCCTTACATACTTGTGGATTACCACTTCCAAAGCACAGTTCATTTCCATTTTTTTTCATCACCAACTTGGATATTAATGAGAATGAGTTTAATGTATAAATATTATTTTAATGAAAATTTTAATATTCATTAAATAAATATTGTAAAACCTATTTACAATATGATAATTAAAAACTCGTGGTAAATTTGACCATCCAAAAGAGAGTTCTAATAGAAAAAAATGATTTTAGCATATGATAAATGTATTTCATGCACAAAATTTATAGTATTTAAATAATTTTATTTATATATTTAACTAAATAATCTTATATACTATGTAATAGAATTACATAATTATTGTTTTATGGTAGAAAAACTTGATTTAAGAAAAAGGATCGAGAATAGGAAAATATTTTAGATAAAAGACACTTCACATAGTTTCGCTTCACCTATTGTGCAACACTAGATTTTTTAATCCAAATAAGAGCTATAGAATTGGAAATGACCATTTAAACATCATTTATCTCATTACCCGACATGATATTTCTGATATAAAGTCTACTACCATTGTCTGTCATGATGTCATTACATGTTGTTAAATAAAATTACACATAGAGTATTACATTTTCAGGATGTGAGATTTTTCAAGATATGTTTTTGGAAGAGTTATGCTAAAATTTGAGACACATACGAATTAAAATATTATAGTTCATGTAAAATAGTACACATAGGGACACTGTTGGGATACATAAAAATAAATGCGACACAATTGAGGGTTTTTTGTGATTTATTAGAAACTATCCCCTCAGTCGCATAGTAGATGAGATCTGGGACTAGAGGGGGCAAGGCGATGACCCATAGATAAGGCGTATGCAAAGAGTGAAATTCCATGGCTCTTATTCACCACCGTTCTTTACCACCATTCCTCCCCGGGTACCCAATCTACCCATTCTCATTATTCTAATCATGTGTTCCTAGTTCTCAATTTGCAGGTTGATGATATTTTATGGGGGTGTTTCTTTTGGATTATTTCAATTTATTATACTTATTTTGGATTGATATTACACGGTTTATTAATTCCAATTCATCATATTTTATTATTACATGACCATTTTGTGTGATTTGAGGTTTTTTATTTTATCATACCTCTTTATTACCCTATTTTTTGTATCAAAATTTTGTAATCTAGGTTAGTTATGTTTAAATAGGGTTTTGAGTCACCTATGTCTGAGATAGAATTTATTTTATGACCATTACAATGGTGAAATCATAGGACTAGTGTAGGGTACATAGACCAAGGGTCCTTGATGTCCCAATTCTGAAACCAATTCTAAATAAATCTATAATTAATTAAATCCTTAGTGCATGAACCATAAATCGTTGAACTTGTCATACCTCTCCCCTAATTTCAAACCCCAATTTTTGTGGATATTTGATTCACTTTTCTCGAAAAAATTAAACAATTGAAATTTTATTTTCAATAATTAATTCAGATAATATAGACCATCCATATGGTTTCCACCCTTATTCTAGACATGTAATATATTTTTAGTAGTTATTTTGAGACTTTTAAATCATTATATTTTGGTAGCCTCGTAGGAATTAATGATTCCTTGCGGGCTGTCACCATACTATGAAATAACTTCTTATATGATATATTATTCTTATAATTAATTAATTTTTTTATATAAAACACTTCTAAATAATTAACATGGTAATTAGTCTTTTCTTTTAAATTATTAATTTTTAATCACTTTACAATCATCAATTAATTATGGTATGTTCTTGTTTGGGTCAATTTAATGACCTACATGAAAAATGTTACTAATTTTTATCATTATTGACTATGAAAATTTAATTGAAGGTAAAATTTCAGTTAAATAAGTATATAATTAGTTTTTTATTAGTAATATAAATATTAAAATCATTATTTATTAAAACACCCATGGTTTTCTAAGAATCATCAAAACATGATCATCGTCTAATTCACCATTAAAAAACATAAAAAATTCCCATTTAATGAAATTATGAAATTATTAATAATTATAAAAAAGAATTTATGATATGTGAATGATGAAATTTGAGAGAATAATGAATAACAACACTGTGATAACAAAACTAGTTCAAAATGATCAAGAATTCTCACACAAGATATTGAAAATAAATAATAACCAACTAATATACTTATAGTGAATAATTATAAAAAAATTATTTAAAAGGATATATATATATATTTAAAATGTTGTAAAATGGGTTATCAAGATAGTTAAAATTATTATATAGGATATTAGAATGGATTTTATTACGAGGGAAAACAAAGTAAGGGGTTTCTTGATTTCAATTCTAATTATTTAAGACATAATACATTTTGTGAATAATTATTTCATTGTATGGTTTATTTACTAATCATGGATGTTGTTTTATTATATTTTGTCTATTTCAGGGGACTTACTATCTAAATCATTTTCCCTTATTCATGTAGTTATTAACATATATGTTACCCTAGTAGTATGGATTTTTTTAAGGGGACTTTGGTTCATTGATTTATGATCATTTTATAGAAATTATTTGTTATAATTTGGGTAAATTATTCCCATTCATTGTATTATATGTTCTTATATAATTTTTTTATAGTTATATACATTCATACCACTTCTTGTTTTATATTTATATAATTGTTTTGTTATAGAAATGTTTGTTAATATTTATCACTTATTGGGATATGCTTCAAATAAGGGATATTGGTAACTCAAATATCTTTTTTGAGTTATAATGTTTCATGTTGAACATTACTTTTTTGTTCTTGGTTTTTACTACCATAAAATTTTATTAAAGGATATCTTATAATCATATTTGTTAAAATAATGGTTTAACAAAAATAATTTATTTAAATATTTTTTATAAAGTAGTGTTTAAACAAAGTAAATTTGAATGTATTAAAAAGGTTATTTTCATAATAAAATGTTTTATGATTAGATGCACATTTTATGTAGAAATATTTCTATAATTTTCAAGTCTCTATTACTAGTGATTATTTTTAAATGTAAATTTTTTCAAAATAAATCAAATTCCTAATTTAAAAATATACTTTTTAAAGTTCCATGTATTACATTAATGTGAATAATATTTTCTAAACACTATTAAATTTTTACCTCTATTTTTATTTTTCATATTAAAAAGGGTTCATACTCATGGGATTTATTTTATATGATATTTCCCATAATAAATATATATATTTATATTTTTGAAAAATTAACTTATGATATCAGACAACTATATTCCTAATCTCTTCTTGTGTGATACCATTTTTAACACTTATTTTCAATGATTTTTTCATCTATGTTAACATCATTAAGAGTTTCATTTGTTACAATGGGGTATGTTCTTTTATAACCATCTCTATTCTTTCTCACGATGGAATATGTAATGTTATTTTATATCCAATATTATATCTATCACTACATTTATCAATAGGAATAAATACTCTTGAAATGATTTTATTTTGAGAATAATTTGTTTTCTTTTTATTTTATCGAAGGGTGATTACCTAGATTATATAGATCGACTAATTTAGGAAATTATTAAATTAAACTTATACCCCAAATTATATATGGATTTAGTTTGAGGGATTATTACGTAGTATCACATTCCATTTATTTATTAGGAAACTATTGAAAATATGTATATTTTTTATTTTGATAGATATATTTATTCATTACTCTAGAAAGTTAACTATGTTTTGTTTAAAAACACACATTATTGAATATATAGGTTATTATCATTTTATCTATTTTACTTACACAAAGAAAAGTATTATCATTTCATACATCATTATTCCAATATGTATGATTATTATAAATATTGATTATTTCATTTTTACTCACAATCTTACATAATGGATTCCTTCGAATTAAGAAAGTTACAGACCAGGCCTAACATTAAATAGACCATCGATGCATTGGTAACATTCTATATACAAAACTATTTGGATATATGGGGTATGCCTACCCAATTTATTAAGATTTATTGATTACAGCCTTGATGAAAATAATGATATCATAGATGAGGCCATTATGGAATGATCAAGATATTTGACATTATTCATCCCATCCCCATGAATTTACTTATTGTTCTCCCTTAGATTTAATTATTTTCATTTTCATCGATGGATAAATTACACTTTTAGTTTTGGATGATTATTGAATTATGTTGATTACTTTTTCTTGACATAATATTTATGCCATTTTTATGAAATGATTTAATTAGTTGTATGTTTTACCTTTCTAAGAATTTAAACTCAACCCTTTATATGTTTCCATTTCCTAGGGTTATGAAGAAAAGTACTACACATGATATGGGAAGAATAATAGAATGATTTTAGGATTAATAGGAGATGATGAATACATATTATGTATTAAATAGTTTCATATATAGTGTAAAGGTATCCATTATTTTATAAATTCATGAGATTTACTATTTTATAATTTTTCCCAAACCTATATATATCTCAACCTAAAAGTTTTTGAGAATATAAATAATTTAATATTTGCATTATGTCATGTAATAATTGGATAGTCATGTATAAGAATATATTTTTGTTATCAAATATAGTGTGTAAAGTATGTGTTTATAGCACCATATTTGGTAGTGCGGGCTCAATGCACCACACCAAGCTATCCACCAATTCCATAGTTTGATAAGGCTAAAAAGGAATTTTAAACCCCATAGTCAAGAGATTACTGCATGGGCATCACAAAATCCCCATTTGGATGATTTTTTCCCTTTACATAATTAAATTGAAGAGAAGGGAGTTTTCTCGAGAGCCTAGCATAACCTCACCATATGTTGGTAATTTATGAACCAAAATAATTAATTAATCAAATATTATTAGTAGTTTATAAAATTCATTATAAAAATGAAAATTTATAAGATTAAACAAAAAATTAATTTATAACTAAACAACATCTAATAATTTTTATCATAATCTCAAAATATCCTATAAATGATCCAAGTTATCTGAAAGTATAAGAGGGAAGAAAATATGGGAATCCAAAAAGGAGTAATGCATCAAATAGAAATGATATAAAATCAAATTCATAATAGATAAAATGTTTACTATCTATTTAAGTATGATATGGGGGTCATCTCCCTCTATTTCATCTCCTTCAATCCCAATCTTAGATAATATTAATAACCTCTACCTCAATTAAGGGCCTTTACTTTAGCTACATTAGTAAAAAAATCTCTATATAATCCATATTGATGCATGTATGATGTGAGTATAACATCCTAGTAGGATTCTAGAATATTCCATATGCAAGTCTCATACCATAAAAACCATCATATATAAGTTTAAGCTACATATAATAAATAATTACATATTTTACTGTAAGTAAAAGTAAAAAAATAAAAGGTTAGTAATGATGAAAATGTGTATAAAAAAGTGAGTAAAGAGAAAATTAATAAAATAAAATCATTTTAAAAGATAATTTAGAAGAAATGAATCATGGGTGAGTACTATGGGGGATAAAAATGGGGAAACCTAAGATAATATTTTATAATAAATCCATAATCCATGTCCATAGTGATTCCATCATATATAATCATCTATACACATTTTACTAGATATATCCTTGTAGTAAAGTAGTGGGTATCCCATAATGGAACAACCAAATCCTCATCATGATTATTACCCTAGTTAGAGTACCATTATAATTAATAGGGAACATGATATAGATGGTTTCTACAAAACCTAGAATTGAAATTTTATAAGGATCTCTAATAGTACCCGTGGACATTCCAATAAATCTGTCTAATATTTCAAATTTCTCTTTCCATTGAAGTAATTTATTAATTCTCCCATTTTCATCATTCTTTTTGAGTGTAATAATATGTGTCATAAAGAAAAAATAGTTTTAAAATATCAAATATTTAACAACTTAATAACTGTATTTCTATTAATAAATACTATATAAACAACTTTTCCTAAGTATATGAATTTTATTAAAAATCACTTTACATAACCTATGAATTTCATAGCTATTTTTTAATGAAAAATTTTCCATTTAAAATTATAAAAAACTATGTTAATCATTTTGTAAAATACATACAAAGAATAAAATTAAATAAATCCTATTTTAAACTATTTTTTACCCAATAACTAAAAAAATTAAATATGCTCTAATTGATGAAAACAATCAAAAATAATTTATAAACTATTTATTAAAAACAATATATTTTAAAATAATCTAGAATATTAGTTTTGTTCAATAAATGGGTTTATAAAAAGGAAACATACCATGAATCATGGGATCTATTGGTTACACGTGTTCTTCCCCCAAAAGTAGGTTAAAAAGATCCCTAAAAATCAAGAGGTACACCTAACAAAAAAATATGATTCATGGAATTTTAATTCTTGAGGACACCATGGACAGATGATAGAAAAAAGATTCAAAAAGAAAAAAGAGGTGGAATGTGAGTGGAAAGAGAATAAACCTATGTAAATATTTAATATTGAGGGATAAATATACCATTGAATTGAGAATAGTGGATTTTCATCTAGGGAAAGAGTAATTGTAGGATTTTGGAAAATTGTGTGGAGGAAATATGTTATACATTTATAATATAATTTTTCCAAAATATTAAAAAAATATTTCAAAATGGGTAGTATGGTTGATTCATACATTTATTAATATCATGTGAGAAATATGTGACACATACTAGAAACCCATATATATACCACATGGCTATATTTAAGGGTTTGAAAAACTATGTTCCAACCATGAAACACAAATTAGTAGCCTTAAGTGAAGGATGCACAATTATATTTCATAGGTAGGGAAACCATGTTCCCTGACTATGTGCCCTGAAATTTCCATTATCATTTGAAAATAGTAACCTAAAACACATAATTTAAGATAAAAAATATTAAATAAAAAATCATGTAGATAAAATTGACTCATTGGGTATATCATGAATGATCTAGATGAGCATAAATAACATTATTATTCTATCATATACTCTTCTAATCCCCTGAGAATTTGGAGCATGTGATCAACCTTATTTTTCCCCAAATCATGACTAATATCCATCTTGAATTACTCTAGGAAAAAGTGGCTAAATCCTTTAATGTTTTATCTCTCTTGTTTTTATACTTGGTTTGGGTGATACTCCTCATATTTATATCATTATCATGGATTTTACCGTGGGACCTATGTCCTTGGTGTTGACCGAGTTATCACGACATGTCGAATTGATTATATTTTTAAAGGTGTTTTATAGCCAATAGAAGACCCAGGTCCATATCTCAAGGAGCCTTGGAGGTTTACAATGTGTATATTTAATAAAAATGATTAAAAAAGGGGTGGTTTTGAAAATAGTTTCAAAAAAAATTACACGATTAATGAGTTTAATAGATGAAATAGGAAGTTGTTTTTTAGAATAATGAGAGAATTATGTCATTGAAATTTTACTACACATATTGGATAGTTCATTGTTCTTAAAATATCACATGGTTTAATTGAATTAATTGGTTGTGGGTTGTCCAGATCTTGATTCCCCCCTTTGCTCTTAAAAAGGTTCACAATTAACCAACCTTTTAGACAACAATCGTGTTGTCAAGGTTTGGATCTCAAGCCTATATAATTTTCTAGTAAACAAGATTGAAATATTATGTTTGTGGTATTGAAAGAGGATTGTTGTATTTTTCAATTGGAACAACCCAATATTCCCACATAAATCTCAAACCAATCAGTAATGAAATTAAAAATGTTTCACTTAATTAAAAAAAGTAATGAATTTAGAGGATAATCATGTTAATATAAAACATAAGTGATATAATTAAAAAAAAATTACATAAAACTAGTACAATAAGAAGTTCCCAAACCCCATCCCAAGTATGTGTGGCATTCTCAAAATAATCTTCCACCATTTAGCTCACCATAGAGAGGAGAAGGCTCAGGTGGAACTCCCCCATCATCTTTGATCCCCCTATGAGGATAGTGGCCTACAAAATTTCTATGATTATGATAGGAATCATTTGGGTCTCTAAATACGAGATATTTTCTCCCTCGTCAAGCTTACAAATGGGGTGCCCAAGGTACCAATTTATAGGGGAATGTATAAGTTATTTTTGGGCAACAAAATTTTGAGAAACCACTTTGACCATGGTTTTGGGTGTTTAGAAAGCCTTATATCTCTCTGTAAAAATATAAAAAATAGGTTACCACCTCTTAAATAACTAAACCAAATATTTGTTATCATTTATAGGCCAAAATATTGAGATATGGATGAAATAAAAAACCAATATTTTGAGTTTGATCAGATTTGGTTCCCTAGATAGATCAGTTCAGTTAGGCACCTTAATGGTCAAATTGGGCTTGGGTATCATAAGAAGAGTTATATACCACTTAATTTTTTATCATCTCACAAAATCTCAATTTATTATTGTGTTTTACAATCACAAAAACCCTATATTCCTACTTAAATCACAACCAAATCAATATTGAAATGAAAAATTATTCACTTAATTAAATCAAACAAATGCATTCATAGGAGAATCATGTTATGATAAAAAATAAGTGAAGTAATATAAAAACAAATTACCCAAAAAAAAGTAGAATAATAAGATCCATATTTCCCTCCAATGTATGTTTATCTTCCTAGAAATTAATATCAACCATTTAGCTCCCCATTGAGAGGTGGAGGAATCCCGACTAGGGAGAAAAGCTATGCAATTTTGGAGATGCAAAGGAATCATCTTCGTGTTATCGTGACATGTCATATTGATTATCTTTTTAAATGGGATTTATATCAATGGGAAGACCCTAAGTCATCTCTCAAGGAGAGTTAAATGTTTAATGTGTGTATTTTTAATAAAAATGAATAAAAGATAGTGGTGGTTTTGAAAACTGTTTTAAAAATAAAATGAATTAATTTAATGATTTTAATAGTTAAAAAATAAGTGGATTTTGAAAAATATATTACAAGTATGTGATCATTGATAATTTACTACACCACTTGAAAAGTTCCTTGTTCCTAAGTTATTATTTTGTTTCGATGTAATACTTTAGTTTAGGGTTAATCAAGATCCTTGGTACCCACAAGCCTCTAAAATGAATCTAATAGGACTAAACCATGACATAAAAATCATGTATTTATGTTTCATACCATTATAATTATTTATTGGTTTGCCAACGAGCATTTAAATGTTAAATGTTTGGGAATGAATAGGATTTTTAGGTTTTCTAATCTAAAAAACATAATCCGCACACTTATAATTACACCAGATTCAGTTATGAAATATTATATATGTGTAAAAGACGGAGGATTATTTACTTTTACAATCAGAACATCCCAAGATTCCCACTTAAATAATAACCCAACCGGTATTGAAATAATTTTTTTCTCTTAATTAAACCAATGAAATTCATTCAGAGGAGAAGCATGTTAAGATAAAACTTATGTAAAATAGTTCATATACAAATTAAACAAAACTAGTAGAATAAAAAGTGTCAAAAATAACTACTAATTATTTATAGCTTCCTTGAAATTAACTTCCACATTTTATTTCACCACATAGAGGTGGAGGGGGATCAGGTGAAACTTTTCATTTATCCCCGATCCCATTATTAGGATAGGGTCCTTAAGAACCTCTTGTGTGAGTATAGGACTTATTTGGGTCTCCCAAATGGAAGATCTTTTCTCCATAGTAGAACATATAAATGGGTTGACCATGGTTCCAATTTCAAAGAAAAGTGAAAGGTGATTTTTGACACCAAGGTTTCGAGAAACCACTTAGCCCATTGTTTTAGGTAGGTATACAAACTTATTACACTATAAAATAATGGGGAATGTCTCTAAAAAAACATAATTCCACAGAATACCATTCTCTTCCATTACAATTTTGATGTTTTGGGCATTCAATTTATGGGTCCATATCTCAATTCCTTTTGAAACTTTTATATTCTTCTGTATTTGATTACGTGTCGAAATGGGTTGAGGAAGAATCAATTAGGATAGATGATTTATAGGCAGTTTTGGAACTATTGAGAACCCAAATTTACTGTAGGTTTGGATTACCTAGGTTCATCAATAGTGACTAGGGTTATCATTTATGAAACCAAATAATGAAATCATTTTTTTATCATTTTGGGGTCAGAATGAAGTGTCTCATACATATCACATACAAACCAATTTTCTTGTTGAGGTGTTGAATATAGAGGTAAAAAAATCATGAAAATAATGGTCAACCTAATAGAAAATATTCGAGTCTTAAACTAGATGATTCATTATGGGATTGATGTACTTCCTTCAAAACTTCCATTGGTATGTCTAAATATCGTCTAGGTTTCTTTTTGAATTTTCACCTCCCTATAGAGATAGAGCATTAGGTCTAAAAGACTATTAAATAATGAAATTATAATATTTATAGTGTAGGTTATCATAAGAATTTATAGATTCATGAACTGGAGGAAATTCATAGATATTCATAGTGGAACTCTCTGATCTATGATGAGTAAACCAAGGCTTCCCACAACCACCTAATTCTTCATCGTTAATCCCACATTGGGTAGAAGGTCCTCCTTTCTAATAAAAGACTAATGTTGCATCCATATAAGCCACATTCCTATTGGTTTGGAAAATAAATTATACAAAATCTTTATCAATTTGGTGTTTCTAGTTTCAAAATGAAAAAGAAAAAACCCTTCACTTTCAATCAGTAATAATTTATGAAATTTGGCAAAGCCATTATGGAGTCACAAATGGAGGAACTCAATGTTCAAGAAGAATCCTACCAAAGATACCAACCATGTGTTATCTTTACTTTCCACATTTTATTTTATTATAGTGAGGACATCAAATGCTCTAGTATTGGGGGGGGGGATTTATTACTGTTTTATTTAGGAATTTCCATCATCATTCTTTTTTTCACTATTTGGTTTTTGAAAAATGGTATTTTTACCTTTAACCCATTTTCCATCACTTTTGTACAGAATATTTATTTTTCATTCGAACATAACCATATATATTATTTAAAATTCATAATGTAACACACCATTCCTCCACGGTACGTTTCCCTTTGAATAATGCAATAGCTTGCATTGTACGCAACTTCGAGATTCCAACACACTGTGACCAATCAAACTAGCCGTTATGAATCATAATACCCACTTTTTAAAATTTTATAAATTTTATCTTTAAAAATGGACTTCAATTTTGGATTCGGAATATCGAAATTATCCTAGGGTGAGATTTTGGTATTTTTCTGAAAAATTTCAATTTTTGATGAATAGTGAAAATTACTAAATTTTAATTAAAAACAACTTTTTAAATCGAAATAATTAATAGTGATAAATTATAAATTTTAGTGTTTTTAAAGTATATTTAGAATATATTTTTACCATTTAATACAATGTTGGTCATCAGACATAATTTCACATTTAAACCGGACATAAACAATTGTCAATCTTTTGATAGTTATTATTTCTTAAAAACACGCTTTTTTATTTTGACAGCGAGAATTAATTTTAAAATAATTTCTTCCAGTTCTGTGTTTTGAATTTGGAAAAAATTATTCCATATTTGGAATCAGGATTTCAAAATTTTGTAAATAGTTAACTCTTATTTTTAGACATTTTGAATAATTACTTCGGTAAATATTTTATTTACCATGGTTAAAGGGTAAATCTGGTAAATAAGGATAACAAATAAATATTATAATAATATTAAATTACCCTAAAATGTGTCATAACCTTATTGGTTGATACAAGTCTGAACATATTCATATTTGGGTTGATTTTGGAGCCCCATAGATCCACATGTAAGTGGTAATGACACTTTATATTAATTAAGTTAAAGTAAATGCAAAAATGACATAAGAATATATCTTTTAGCAAAACAATTTTTACATTGGGTTATATATGTTATATTTTAGACTATAAATATTCATTAGAAATATAAAAAGATTTAATATATAATGGTATTTTATTTTTAATTATTGAACAATTAAATTTATTTATGACACAACAATGACGCAATATTTTCTTTATTAATGAAATTATCAAACAATTCGTATTATAATTGTTAAAATAAATATAATTTGAAAGTTTTTATGGCATAAAATAATTTTATTGGTTAATATGACATGTTAAGATTTCTTAAAATAATTTGTTTCAAATTAATAAAGTTGTTAAGACTTTAACAAAAAACAATTATAAAATAGTGTCAAAATTGACATAAAAGAGTTTTTAAAAAAAATATTATATTATTAATTGATATTCATTTCCTAAAAATACAATGTTATTCTAAAGGACTTATATAATGATAGGTGTATCATTAATGGACTATTTATGGGGTCTCTTGGAAGTATATAGTATGTTTATTAACCATATAATATAAAAATACAAATTGACATGGTAAATGTCAAACTAATTAACTAAGAGTTAAAACTAAAAGATAAGGTTAATAATGTGACCCAAAACTTTGTAAAACCTATTGTTTGAGTTCTTTTTTTGACCTATACCTACCTTATACTTTAAATAATCCCTTTTAGATCCATTAAAAATAGAATATGAATTTATTATAAAATAATATTTCTAGCTTTTCCTAAGGTCCCATCACCCCTCTTATAAAAGGGTACTCTACCTTCTCACTAATTCACACCTTCAAATCCATTTGGATTGGAAAAAATCTTTCCAAATACCCTCTAAACATTCCTACCTTCATCCTATAGTCATTAATTTAGTCATAAAGCCATCTTAAGGAGCCCTTTTGATCAAATCAAAATGAAGAACCCAAAGAAGAGGTAATGTTTTCACCACCCTCTTTCAAGTTCCTTTCTTCTTCCAATTATTCTTTCTTTGTTATTTACATTCTAAAATAATAACTCCATTATCTCCTATATAATATTATGTTTTTATAAATATTGGGAAACCATATTCATTATTTTATCCATCCTTTGAATAACATGTCACCATACATGCGTACGTACGGCTTACCGTCTCCACTTCGTGGTGTAATTGTTATTCAAAACATTATTATTTGGATGGGTATGATAATGATGTGTAATTGATGTAAATAATAAATATAACATTATAATGATTCTTTAAATATGATATACCATCCAATTATATATGATTTTAATATCAAAATAATGAAATTGTCGCTCGTGCGTAGTACGGACTACCGTCTCCATGAACGCGATGAGATTCATTCCCCATTGTATACATTCAAGACTAATTATCATTTGATGATTAAAAATAATGTTTAAGGACTTGATTTAATTTTGGATATTAATAATATACAACCTATCCATAAAAAAATGGCTTATTTAATAAAACATATAAATGAAAATGAGTAAGTTAACACCCGAAACGACGATAATACTAAGATATTATTAACAAAGCAATGTTAAAAGATCATATATGATATCATATTAATTTATAAGATTCATTTATAATTTAATAACAATTATTTCACTATTTTACAGGAGTTTAACCTACCCTCGACCAAGGAAATGTACAAGGTAAGGGTTTATTCCACAATCTGTTCATTATCCGAGGTTGTTTATACGTAATTATCTACTGGGACCTCTTTTTCATCCACATCCATGATTCTCAAAAATGTATTTCAAATCATTCTTACTATTTTATAGACTATGGGTTAAAGTCATTTATTACCTTTTTTACTCTTTATAAGATGTTTATAAAGGAATCTTTCCGTCTTTTTCCAAAAAAGGTTCTTTTTAACCTTTTCGACAAAATTAGGGTAAGAATGTCTTTTTTTTAACTTTTATGGAGAGTGAGGATATTTTACACCCTTATAAAATCTTCGAAGCTTCCCTGAAAAGTTTATAAGAATATTTTCAAAGTAAATGTTTTCTTTTATAATTATATAACTCTTAAATTATTTCAAAAAAGAGATATTTCTCTCAAATAGTTTTGATTTCATCTATGTCAACATGATTTTAAATGTTTTATAGATTTATTCTTATAAACCATTCTCATTAGTGTCCATGGTTGAAAAATTGTTTTAAGGATTTTTTTAAATGGACATGAATGTTTTAAAATGTTAATTACTTTTAAAAGTTTCAAAGTGGTATGGGAAACTTTGATTCGAAAATGTCGTTAAATGTCTTCTTTCTAAATTGTGTGACTTTTAAATGTTTTCATAAAAAGGGATATTTCAATCAAAGAGTTTTACAAATCATTTTCATATATGTCAATATCCGTTGATTGATTTTAACTTTATTTTAATTTTATTTATTATGATACAAAACTTCCATATTATATTGACGGTTTTGTGATATGTTTGACTGTGGATGTGCTATTTTCATACCATTCATTGTTTATAGTTAAAGTATTGACATTTTTATGCTATTTTGAATATGAATGTTTATGATATGTTTAAACCTTTTCATATGATTAATGTATTGGACTTAGTAAGTGATGGGTGGATCCCACTATAGCTCCTCGATGCATCGGTAGGTCTCATGAGACAACTTGATGTGGAATCTGCCGAGGCCTTTTCCCAATTTGATTTATGGTTTTGGCTGAGGCCATAATCATTTTTAGATGTCTTGGATGAGGCCTTGACAAAATGTTTCAGAAAGTATGGAATTATACATTCCCTCATTATGGAAATAATATTTATGGTTCATGTGGTCATTCGACTAGTAGAATACCCAAAATTATGTTTTATTATGGCATTATTTACTCATCTCATATTATTTCCATAAAAGTATTCATGTTTATTATTGGTAAAGGCATGCGGTTTTAATTATTCACCTTGATTAATATTTATGTTATTTTCTGCAGTATTGCTTACCCTTACTGAGCGTTTGAGCTCACACATTTCTATGTATTATTTTTTCCAGGATTCCAAGAAGTGTATTGTGATGGATATGTAGGGTTAAGTTAAGGGAATAATGGTGTTCATAAAGGATTATTTATGTTGTGTTGTATGCTATAAAGTGTAATGTAGCATTAATGTATGTAATCTATTTTCAAAGACTGCTAAACCAATCGGTCCTTTGGGACTTGATTCCTTGTAATCATGCCAATGTATTCAAATAATGCACCGAATCTGGGTAACTGGGGTCGGGGCGTTACAGATGGTATCCGAGGAAGTTTAGTAATAACCTTGGAACTAGATTTAGATAAACTATGATTAGAGCACATTACTCTAAGATAGACTTTGAGGATTAGTATATAAGTACTTCCTAGAATGTTGGTAATATTGAGATTTTTTGAGTTTTCCATGAAAATATATCCCTGTCTGGATACGAGCAGGTATAGGTGGCTCTGGCACAGGTGTACCTAGGGGTAAAACCCAAAAACACCGCTTTGAGCTAGACTCGAATGGGAACTGGTGAATGACAATGGTCCTTGCTGCACTCTTGGTTACAACACTCCCGGGGGATATTATTAGGATAATTCTCATTTTCATTACAAACCAATACGAAGGGTTTATGAGTATATACCTCCTAAAAAACATTTTTGTGATTATGGATTGTATCCATAAACTGTTCAATTTACGTTAGGTATTTTATATGTTTGGAATTATGAATTTCTATTCATAAACTACCCTAGTGTATGCCATTGTATAGAAAGGCACCCAATAGAAGGAATGTGAACTCCAGCAATATTTATGATCCAAAGAGTAAGAAGGATCATTTCTTTCATGGTATTAATCCAACATTAATAAGGGAAATAGTCACCCATGTATTCTTAATATATGAAGAAATAGTATCATGTGTTAATAAGATAAGTAAATAATTCTCTAAGTCCTATGGCTTTGAAGGGAAGAAAAATAATAAAAGGTTTGAAGAGAGAAAGATGGATAAAGAGAAGAGGGAAAAGAAGGATTTTCCCATATGTGATAACTGTGGAAATAATCACCATGGTAAATTCTTAAAGGGAATTAGAGTTTGTTATAAATATGGAGAAAAAAGGAAACCAACTATGTGATTGCAGGGGTAAAAAAAATTAAAATGTACAATGCCTCATCTGCAAGGTGTTGGAACACTACACGAATCAATGTCCCATTCATAAGAGTATACTGCAAATGATGTTTTTGGATAATAATAAAGTTATGATACTACCTCAGATGAATAAGAATGACTAGTGTTATTATGTTGTTATTATATAATTAAGTCATTTGAGTGTTGTATCAACAATGTATTGGTTATAATAATTATGGAGTATATAAGGATTTTAATGCAGTACTATTTCATTAAGGACTTGAGATTCTGTGGAACCAAGAAAAGTGACTTAATAGTAGGTTAAATATTTGGAAAATATATGGTTGGGAGAAAGATAAACCATAATATTGATATGATACCGAGGTAGTGTTTTTGGAATAAGATATGGTTGATTTTGGTAATTCAGGATGTTACCGTGTTGTAAAAGAATACATGATAAAGGCGTTCACATATTATTACCTGGAAAAAAGGATCCTCATTATGTTTAACTTCCTTATATATTTTGGACTGAGATTTTGGATATAAGTATTTCGGATAATTATAAAGGCTGGAATGGATTATGTTTTAAATTGGATACTATTGTTAAGGTTATTTTTGGATATTTATAAAAAGGACAACATGTAGACCGTGTAACAACCTGTAGTGTCAGACAAAGCTATGGGAATCGAACCCACAAACATAGTGCAATTTGGATTTATCTCCTACCACTAGACTACGTGAAGTCCCTGGAGTGTATAATTTTGTTTTCTTTTTTTAAAAAGTTCTGATAGATTAATTATAAATTTAATTTTGGAACCCGATATAGTTAGTATAAATAGAATATTTTTGAGTTCTATTACCTTTTGGAGTGAAATATGGGTTTGTGGTAATAACATATTAATGAATAAAAGTTTACATGACAAGTAAGTATATTTAGTTACGTTATTAGTAAATCTCATAAATAAATTCCTCAACTTTATGAAAGTTAACTTAAAAGAAAAATGTTATATGTTAACTTTTCCTACTGGGGAATCAAAGACCATTTACCCAATCACATGTTTGTGATTTTCTTGTACTTAACTTTCTCCTAATCCTATTTTCTACAACTCTCCATCAGAACCTGATGGTTTGTTTCTACTCCATATCCATGTTTTCACATAATCCTACTATGGGCTATCTCAAGTGACCTTTGTACTTTTCTTTCATTCTTTTAAAGTTATATTTTTATTTACCCTATTTCTGATATGGGTTTTCCACAAAGGTATTTTCTATTTTCAACAATTTATTTTCGAAAAACATTTTCAAATTGCAAGGATGAAATTTATTGAAGGAGGGGAGAATGTAACACCCCATGCTTCCATGGTACGTTTCCCTTTGAATAATGAAATAGCTTGCATTGTACGCAACTTCGAGATTCTAAAACACTATGACCAATCAAACTAGCCGTTATGAATAGTAATACCCACTTTTTGAAATTTTATAAATTTTAACTTTCAAAATGGACTTCATTTTTGGATTTGGAATATTGAAATTTTCATAGGGTGAAATTTTGGTATTTTTCTGAAAACTTTCAAATTTTGATGTATAGTGAAAATTAATAAATTTTAATTAAAAAAAAATTTAAATCGAAATAATTAACAGTGATAAATTATGAATTTGAGTGGTTTTAAAGTATATTTAGAATATATATTTAACATTTAATAAAATATTGGTCATTGGACATAATTTCAAATTTCAACCGGACATAAACATGTGTCAATCTTTTGATAGTTATTATTTCTTAAAAACACGCTTTTTTATTTTGACAGCAGGAATTAATTTTTAATTAATTTCTGCCACTTCTATGTTTTGAATTTGGAAAAACGGATTCCATATTTTTAATCTGGATTTCCAAATTGTGTAAGTAGGTAACTCTTATTTTTAGTCATTTTGAATAATTACTTCGGTAAATATTTTATTTACCTGCTTAAAGGGTAAATCCGGTAAATAAGGATAACAAAATAATATTATAATAATATTAAATTTTTCTAAAACATGCCCTAACCTTATTGGTTGATACATGTCTGACCATGGGTATCTTTGGGTCTATTTTGGGACCCCATGGAGCCACTTGTAAGTGATAATGACACTTTATATTAATTAAGTTAATGTAAATAAAAAATGACATAAGCATATATCTTTTAGTAAGAAATATCACATACGGTTATATATGTTATATTTTAGACTATAAATATTCATTATAAAGATAAAAATATTTCCTAAATAATGGTATTTTATTTGTAAATTTTTAATATTGAATAATAAAATTTATTTATGACACAATAATGGTGATGTATTTTCCTTATTTATGAAAGAATCAAATAATTTGTATTATAAATGTTAAAATAAATATAATTTGAAACTTTTGATGACATCAATGAATTTTATTGGTTAATATGACATTTTAAGATTTCATAAATGAATTTTGGTCTAATTAATAAAGTTTAAATGACTTTCAAAGAAATAAATTATTAAATAGTGTCAAAATTGACATAAAAGAGTTTTAAAAAAAATATTATATTATTAATTGATATTATATTTATAAAAATATAAGGATCAGCCAAAGGACTTAAATTATGATAGGTTTATCATTAATTGACCAATTTTGGGTCACTTGGAATTATATAGTATGTTTATTAACCATATAATATAAAAATACAAAGTGACATGGTAAATGTCAAACTAATTAACTAAGAGTTAAAACTAAAATATAAGGATAATAATGAGACCCAAACTTGTATAAAACCTATTGGTTGAGTTTTTTTCGACCTATCCCTACCTTAGACATTAAAAAATCCTTTTTTAGAAATTATAAACTGAATATGAATTTATTATAAAATAATATTTCTAGCTTTTCTTAAGGTCCCCTTACCCCTCTTATAAAAGGGTACTCCCCCTTCTAACTAATTCACACCTTCAAAGCCATTTGGATCAGCCAAACTCTACCGAAATACGCTATAAACTATCCTAAATTCATCCTATTGGCCTTCCTTTTTTCATAAATCCAACCTAAGGATCCCTTTTTATCAAATAAATATGAAGAACCCAAAGAAGAGGTAATGTTTCCACCACCCCCTTTCAGGTTCTTTTCTTCTTCCACTTCTTCTTTATTTGTTATTTACATTCTAAAATAATAAATTCTGTATATTCTATACACTGTGATGTTTTTATAAATATGGGGCGACCATATTCAGTATTATATCCATCTTTTGAATAACATGTCACCATACATGCGTACGTACGGCTTACCGTCTCCACGTCGTGGTGTAATTGTTATTCACAACATTATTATTTGGATGGGTTTGATAATGATGTGTAATTGATGTAAATAATAAATATAACATTATAATGATTCTGTACATGTTATATACCATCCAATTATATACTATTTTAATATCAAAATAATGAAATTCTCACTTGTGTGTACGTACTGACTACCGTCTCCACGAACGCGATGAGATTCATTCCCCATCCTATCCAGTCAAGACTAATTCTCATTTAATGATTAAAAATAATGTTTAAGGACTTCATATAATTCTGGATATGAATAATATAAAATCTATCCCAAACAAACATGGCTTATGTAATAAGACATATAAAAAAACAAGTAAGTTAACACCCGAAATGACGATAATACTAAGATATTATTAACAAAGAAATGTTAAAAGATCATATATGATATCATATTAATTTATAAGATTCTTGTACAATTTAATAACAATTATTTCACCATTATAATAGAGGTTAACTTATCCTCGACCAAGGAAAAGTACAAGGTAAGGGTTTATTTCACAATCTCTTCATTATCCGAGGTTGTTTATACGTAATTATCTACTGGGACCTCTTTATCATCCACATCCATGATTCTTATAAATGTATTTCAAATCATTCTTACTATTTTACAGACTATGGGTTAAAGTCATTTATACCTTTGTTTTACTTTTTATAAGATGTTTATAAAGGAATCTTTCATTCATCTTCCAAAAAAGGTCCTTTTTAACATTTTCGACAAAATTATGGTAAGAATGTCTGTTTTTAACATATATGGTGGATGCGGCTATTTTTCACCGTTATAAAATCGTGGCAGCTTCCCTTACAAGCTTATAGGAATATTTTCAAAGTAAATATTTTCTTTTAGTATTATGTGACTCTTAAACAATTTCAAAAAAGACATATTTCTCTCAAATAGTTTTGATTTCATCTATGTCAACATAATTTTAAATGTTTTAATGATTTATTCTTCTAAACCATTCTCATTAATGTCCATGTTTTCAGAATGGTTTTATGGATTTATTTAAATGGACATGAATTTTTTAAAATGATAATTACTTTAAAAATATTCAAAGTGGTATGGGACACTTTGATTCAAAAATGTAATTAAATGTCTTCCTTTCTAAATTATATGGCTTTTAAATGTTTTCATAAAAAGGGATATTTCAATCAAAGAGTTTTCAAAATAAATTTCATCTATGTCAACATCCTTTGATGGATTTTATGTTTATTTGAAGTTGATTTATTATGATACAAAACTTTAATATTGTATTGAAGGTTTTGTGATATGTTTGACTATGGATGTGATATTTTTATACCAATCATGGTTTATGGTTAAATTATTGACATTTCGTATGCTACTTTTAATACGATTGTTTATAATATGTTTAAAAACTTTCATATGAGGAATGTATTGGACTTAGTAAGTGACGGGTGGAGCCTACTATAGCTCCTTGAGGCATCAGTAGGTCTCCTGAGATAACTGGACGCGGAATTGGCTAAGGGATTTTCCTAATATTATTTATCGTTTTGGATGAGGCCAAAATCATTTTTAGACGTCTTGGCTGGGGCCATGAAAAAATGTTTTATAATGTCTGGAATTATACATTCCCACATTATGGAAATAATATTGATGGTTCATGTGGTCATTCGACTAGTAGAATACCCATGATTATATTTTATTATGGAATTATTTACTCAGCTCATATTCTTACTATAAAAGTATTCAGGTTTATTATTGGTAAAGGCATGCAGTTTCAATTATTCACCATGCTTAATATTTAAGTTATTTTCTGTTGTATTTCTTACCCTTACTGAGTGTTTGAGGTCACCCATTTCTATGTCTTATTTTTTTGAGGATTCCAAGAAGTGTATTGTGATTGATATGCAGGGTTAAGCTAAGGGAATAATGGCATTCATAAAGGATTATTTATATTGTGTTGTATGTTATAAATTATAATGTAGCATTTATGTATGTATTCTATTTTACAAGACTACTAAATCGATCAGCCTTTCGGGACTTTATTCCTTGTAATCATGCCAATGTATTAAAATAATGCACTGAATCTCGGTAACTGGTGTCAGGGTGTGACACATAAGGAATTTCCCTATTTTATTTAGTTTAAACATTTTAAAAAATTACTCCTGAAATTGGTGTTTTAGCATAAATTTAACATTGAGGTGTGAATTTTTATAGTAAATTGGTTATTTTTTAGTTATATTAATGGATATAACATTTTTCTTACACGGAGAATAATGGTACCCATTATGTGTGTAGTTTATGGGAAAATTGTGTCACTAATATATCCATATATCTTTTCACCCAACAATGATGTGTGAATTTATATTACTCACAAGAAGGTAAATATAATTTTGTATAATATTTATATGCTTTCCAAAATTAATTTTCCGTTTTTCTCCTAATCAAATCCTTTTCATTACTAAACTGGATTAACCTATGTGTGTGTACCTATTATCAAACTATTGTACCCAAAAAAAAAAATCAAAAACAAATACAAAAGGAAAAAAAATTTGGTTGTGTCCTTGTAGGTTAAAAACCATTCTTACTAAACCTTTTATCTCATTATAAATATTAAAATAAGTATCAAAATCATATCAAAAAGGGTTTAGTGATGTGTGTTAAATTTGATCCATGTTCATATTTTGAAAAAAATAAGAAAAATAAATGAGGGGTGTAACACCCCAAGATTTCATAGTGTGTTATTTCTTCAAAATAATTCAATAACTTGCACTACACGCAACACTGAGTTCAATTGCACCATGACTTACCAAAAAAAAATCCATTAAAAGAGGTCATGAATAGTATTAACTAAATTTTAATCTTTATATAATCCTTATAATTTTAGAATCCATATTATGAGTTTCTTAGTCATAATGCAAGAACAGATTCATTTTCAGTATTGCACTTTTATCAACTTTTGATAGTGAAACCTTTTTAAATACAATATTTTAAACTTTTTGACTAAATGAAGACATCAAAAAATTTAAAATGAAACATCCCAAGCTTCCACGGTACGCTTTCCTTTGAATAAAACAGTAGCGTGTGTTGTACGCAACTTCGAGTTCTAACACACCGTAACCAATCAAACTAGCTGTTATGAATAGTAATACCTACTTTTTGAAGTTATATATATTTTATATTTTAAAATGGACTTCATTTTTGGATTCGGAATATCAAATTTAGCCTAAGGTGAAATTTTGGTACTTTTCGGATAACTTTCATATTTTGATGAATAGTGAAAATTACTAAATTTTAATTAAAAACAACTTTTTTTGATCAAAATAATTAATAGTGATAAATTATGAATTTGAGTGGTTTTAAATTATATTTAGAATATATTTTTACTATTTAATATAATGTTGGTCATTGGACATAATTTTACAATTAAACCGAACATAAACAAGTGTCAATCTTTTGATAGTTATTATCTCTTAAAAACACGCTTTTTGTTTTGACAGCGGGAATTAATTTTAAATTAATTTCTGCCACTTCTGTGTTTTGAATTTAGGAAAATGGATTCCATATTTGGAATCAGGATGTTCAAATTGTGTAAATAGGTAACTTTTATTTTGAGACATTTTGAATAATTACTGCGGTAAATATTTTATTTACCATGGTTAAGGGTAAATCCGGTAAATAAGGGTTAAAAAATAATATTATAATAATACTAAATTACCCTAAAACGTGTCTTAACCCTATTGTTTGATACATGGTCGACCATGGTCATCTTTGTGTCAATTTTGGGACCCCATGGATCCACTTGTAAGTGATAATGACACTTTATTTTAATTAAGTTAAAATGAATACAAAAATGACACAAGCATATATCTTTTAGAAAAACAATAGTTACATAGGGTTATATATGTTGGATTTTAGATTATAAATATTCATTAGAAAGCTAAAAAGAGTTCCTACATAATGATATTTTATTTATAATTTTTAGACATTAAATAAGTTATTTTATTTATGACACAATGATGATGCAGTAATTACTATAATAGTGAAAAATTAAAATAATTGATATTATAAATACCCAAATAAATATAATATGAAACTTTTAATGAATTAAACTAATTTTCTAGGATAATATGATATATTAGGATTGATTTAATTGACTTTTTTCGAAGTAATCAATCTGTTATGAGTTTCACAACAATCAACTATTGAATAGTGTCAAAATTGACATAAAAGAGTTCTTAAAACAAATATTATATTATTAATTGATATTAAATTCCTAAAAATCTAATGTTAGGCCAAGAGACTTATATCATGATAGGTTCATTATTAATGTACCACTTTGGGGTCTCTTGGATGTATATAGTAAGTTTATTAACCATATTATATAAAAATACAAAGAGACATTGTAAATGTGAAACTAATTAACTTAGAGTTAATACTTAAAGATAAGGTTAATATAAGTACCCAAACCTGTCTAAATTCTATTGGTTGAGGGGTTTTAGACCTATCCCCACCTTAACCTTTGAATAATAAGCTTTGGAGCCATTAGAAACCGAATATGAATTTATTATAAATTAATATTTCTAGCTTTTCCAAAGGTGCCCCTCACCCCTCTTATAAAAGGGCACTCCTCCTTCTCATTTCTTCACACCTTAAAAGCCTTTTGGTTCGGCCAAACTCTGCCCAAATACTCTCCCAACATCACTCACTACAACCTAGAGGCCTTAGTTGGATCATAAAGCCAACCTAAGGAGCCCTTTTGATCAAATCAAAAGGAAGAACCCGAAGAAGAGGTAATGATTTCACCACCCTTTTCTAAGTTCATTTCTTCTTTCACTTCTTCTTCCTTTGTTCTTACCATTCTAAAATAATAACTCCAGTATCTCACATATACTGTGATGTTATTATAAGTATGGTACAACCATATTCATTATTCTATCCACCCTTTGAATAACATGTCACCATACGTGCGTACGTACGACTTACCGTCTCCACGTCGTGGTGTAATTGTTATTCAATATAATATTATTTGGATGGGTATAATAATGATGTGTAACTCATGTAAATAATAAATATAACATGTTAATGATTCTTTATATATGATATACCATTCATTTATATATTATTTTAATATCAAAAGAATGATATTGTCGCTCGTGCGTACGTACGGACTACCGTCTCCACGAACGCGATGAGATTCATTCTCCATCGTATCCATTCAAGTATAATTATCATTTGATGATTTAAAAATGATTTTTAAGGACTTGATATCATTCTGGATATTAATAATATACAACCTATCCTTTACAAACATGTCTTACGTAACAAAACATATAAAAGAAAACAAGTAAGTTAACACCCGATATAATGATAATACTAAGATATTATTATCAAATCAATATTAAAAGATCATATATGATATCATATTAATGTATATGATTCTTGTATAATTAAATAACAATTATTTCACCATTATACAGGAGGTTAACCTACCCCAACAAAGGAAAAGTACAAGGTAAGGGTTATTTCACAATCTCTTCATTATCCGAGGTTGTTTATTTGTAATAATCTACTGGGATCTCTTTATCATCCACACCCATGTTTCTTCAAAATGTATTTCAAAACATTTTTATTATTTACAGGAATATGGGTTAAAGTCGTTTATACCCTTGTTTGACTTTTTATAAGAGGTTTATAAAGGAATATTTTCGTCGTTTTCAAAACAAGGTCATTTTTAACCGTTTCGACAGAATTAAGGTAAGAACGTTTTTTTTAAACTTATACGGAGGGTGCGGCTAATTTCCACCGTTATAAAATCTTCAAAACTTCCCTTACAAGCTTATAAGAATATTTTCAAAGAAAATTTTTTATTTTATATGGATCTTAAATTATTTCAAAATAAAAGGAGATATTTCTTTAAAAAGAATTTTGATTTCATCTATGTCAACATCCTTTGATGGATTTTAAGATTATTTGAAGTTGATTTATTATGATACAAAACTTCTATATTGTATTGAAGGTTTTTTGATATGTTTGACTGTGGATGTGCTATTTTTATACCATTCATAGTTTATGGTGAAAGTATTGACATTTCGTATGCTAGTTTTAATACGAATGTTTATGTTATGTTTAAACCTTTTCATATGGGAATGCATTGGACTTAATATGTGACGGGTGGAGCCCGCTATAGCTCCTCGATGCATCGGTAGGTCTCATGAGACAAACTAGTGTCTTGGCACAAGGCCTTGACAAAATCTTATTTGTAGTCTTGGCACGAGGCCTTGACTATGTGGTTATGATAGTCTGGCATTATGCATTCCAACATTATGAAAGTGGTTATTGATTTTTTCATGTGATTATTCGATTAGTAGAATATCCATGTGAATAAGTAAATGGCATTATTTCATTTTACTTTTGCCATACTATGTTGAAGTTCAAGTTTAAAAGGCTTTTGTTTTAGTAATTCATTGCCTTAAATGTTTATGCTTATTTTTGAATGTTCCGCTCTATTGTTATCCTTACTGGGCATTTGAGCTCACCCCTTTTCTATGTTTTATTTTTCCCAGGAAGTGAAGAAGTAAATTATGAATGACCTGCAGGGATATTATGTGGGGATATGAGTGTGGATTATGGAGACATTATGTTATTGTAGTAGTTTTTCATTTTATGATGTAATGTAAAACTTATGAATATATCTAGTGTTTCCAAGGCTACTAAACCAATCAGTCTTTCGAGATTTGATCATTCTTGTGATCATGCCAATGTTATGTAATAATGCACCGACTCTGGGTAGCTGGGGTCGGGGCGTTACAGTTGGTATCAGAGGAAGTTTAGTACAAACCTTGGAAGCTAGATTTAGATAAACTCTGATTAGAGCACGTAGACCTAAGATGAACTTTGAGGATTAGTATAGAAGAACTTCCTAGAATTTTGGTATTGTAGAGATTTTGTGAGTTTTACGAGCAATAAATCCCTGTCTGGATACGAGCAGGTAGAGGCGGCTCTGGCACAGATGTACCTAGGGGTAAAACCCGAAAACACCGCTTTGAGCTAGACTCGAACGGGAACTGGTGCACGACAACGGGCCTTGCTGCACTCTTCGTTACGACACTCCCGGGGGATATGCTTAGGATAACTCTCATTTTCTTTACAAATCATTATGAAGGGTTTATGAGTATATACTTCCTCAAAGAAAACATTTTGTGATTATGGATTATATCCATAAATAGTTCAATTTATGTTAAGTGTTTTATAAGTATGAGATTATGTGTTTTGATTCATAAACTGATCTAGTTTATGCCATGGTATAGAAATGGCGCCCAGTAGAAGGAATGAGAACTCCAAGAAATGCACATGATCAAAAGAGAAGGAAGGATCATATCTTTCATGGTCTTAAGCTAGAATTTATAAGAGAAATAGTCTCCCATGTATTATCATCATATGAAGAAATAATATCATGTGTTGATAAGATAAGTAAAGAGTTTACTGAGTCCTATGGCTTTTAAGGGAAGCAAGAGAAGAAAAGGATAGAAGAGAGAAAGATGGATAAAGGGAAGAGGGAAAAGAAGAATTTTCCCATATGTGGTAACTGTGGAAAGAAACACCCTGGAACTTGCCTGAAAGGAATGGGAGTTTGTTATAAGTGTGGAGGAAAAGGGCACAAAGTACGTGACTGCAAGGGTAAGAAAATGGTTTCAAATGTACAATGCTTCATTTGAAAGGAGTTTGGACACTACGTGAACCTATGTCCCAGTCATCAGACTATGACGCAAATGATGCTATTAGATAATAATCAAGTTATGATACTACCACAGATGAAGAGGAATGATTAGAGTTCTTATGTTGATTATGTCAATTGAGTGTTGTATCAACAATGTACTTGTTATAATAATTATGGAGTATATAAGGATTGTAATGCAGTACTATTTCATTAAGGACTTGAGATTGTGTGGAACAAAGAAAAGTGACTCAATAGCAGGATAAAGTTTTGGAAAATATATGGTTGAGAGAATGATAAACCATAATATAGTTCTGATACCGAGGTAGTGATTTTCGAATAATACATGATTATTTTTGAAAAAATATATTGGATATTCTTGAATACCTTGGAACTGATTAATGATTTGTATATTCCATCATTGTTGGGGTTTAAAACATTTTTGGATTAATGAAGTATATCCAGCATTCTATATGGAATAAGGGATCATGAATATAATCAATAAGGAATATGGTAATACATGATGAAGGTATTTATATGCTATTACGGGGTAAAAATGATCTATATTATGTTTACCTTACTTATAAATGTTGGACTGTGAGTTTGGATAGAAGTATTTTGGATAGTTCTAGTTTGGATTATTTTGGATTGCCATAAAAGGACAACCTAGAGGTCGGGCGGCAACCCGTCGCGTCCGGCAAGGCTGCGAGACTTGAACCTGCAACCGAAGGGCGACAAGGGTGTATCACCTACCACTGGCCCACGAGATGTCCTGGATTAAATAAAGTAGTTTTTTAAAAGATCTGGTAGATGAATTATAAATTCATTTATTTTGGAACCCTCTATGAATAGTATAAATAGAATTTTTTTTACGAGTGAATGATGAGTTTTTGGTAGAAATTTATTAAGGGATAAAACTCTAATTTTAAAGTAAGTATATCTCCTTATGATCTTAGCCAATCTCATAAATAAATTCCTCATCATTAAGAAAAGCAACTTAGAACAAAAATGTTGTCCTAGATGGTACCTTAAATCATCACTAATTTATGGATTTGGGATTGTTGGCCTTTTCATAGCCATGTTCTCTACCACTCTCCATCAGATAATTGATGGTTAGATTTCTCTTCCATATCCATATTTTCCTACATGGAACCCTAGTATGTGTTATTTTCGGTAATCTTCATACTTTCCACTCTTTATTTTAAATAGAGGCCTCATTAATTCATTTTTCGATGTGGGATTTCAACTAAGATATTTTGAAACGTCAAAAATGTGTTATCCTAATACCCTATGTTTTGTTGAACCGATGGTATTTCAAATCATCATAGATTGATGAATTTAAGGACCTCAATTATACACTTGTTTGTGATTGATGACCTCAATCACTACCTATAAATATTTACGTTTTTCCTCCGATTATATGTCTCTAATTTCCACCAATGTTCTCCTAATCGAGATCATAATTTGGTGGTGACCCTTTGATTTCTCTTTTCCTCATATTAAGACTAAATTTTAGTAACCCAATTTCCGATGTGGGTTTTCCCACAAATATATTTTCTACTTTCAACCTTTTATTTTTGAAGAACAATTTCAAATTGCGAGGACGCAATTTATTGAAGGAGGGGAGAATGTAACACCCCAAGATTTCATAGTGTGTTATTTCTTCAAAATAATTCAATAACTTGCACTACACGCAACACTGAGTTCAATTGCACCATGACTTACCAAAAAAAAAAGCCATTAAAAGAGGTCATGAATAGTATTAACTAAATTTTAATCTTTATATAATCCTTATAATTTTAGAATCCATATTATGAGTTTCTTAGTCATAATGCAAGAACAGATTCATTTTCAGTATTGCACTTTTATCAACTTTTGATAGTGAAACCTTTTTAAATACAATATTTTAAACTTTTTGACTAAATGGAGACATCAAAAAATTTAAAATGAAACATCCCAAGCTTCCACGGTACGCTTTCCTTTGAATAAAACAGTAGTGTGTGTTGTACGCAACTTCGAGTTCTAACACACCGTAACCAATCAAACTAGCTGTTATGAATAGTAATACCTACTTTTTGAAGTTATATATATTTTATATTTTAAAATGGACTTCATTTTTGGATTCGGAATATCAAATTTAGCCTAAGTTGAAATTTTGGTACTTTTCGGATAACTTTCATATTTTGATGAATAGTGAAAATTACTAAATTTTAATTAAAAACAACTTTTTTTAATCAAAATAATTAATAGTGATAAATTATGAATTTGAGTGGTTTTAAATTATATTTAGAATATATTTTTACTATTTAATATAATGTTGGTCATTGGACATAATTTTACAATTAAACCGAACATAAACAAGTGTCAATCTTTTGATAGTTATTATCTCTTAAAAACACGCTTTTTGTTTTGACAGCGGGAATTAATTTTAAATTAATTTCTGCCACTTCTGTGTTTTGAATTTAGGAAAATGGATTCCATATTTGGAATCAGGATGTTCAAATTGTGTAAATTGGTAACTTTTATTTTTAGACATTTTGAATAATTACTGCAGTAAATATTTTATTTACCATGGTTAAGGGTAAATCCGGTAAATAAGGGTTAAAAAATAATATTATAATAATACTAAATTACCCTAAAACGTGTCTTAACCCTATTGTTTGATAAATGGTCGACCATGGTCATCTTTGTGTCAATTTTGGGACCCCATGGATCCACTTGTAAGTGATAATGACACTTTATTTTAATTAAGTTAAAATGAATACAAAAATGACACAAGCATATATCTTTTAGAAAAACAATTGTTACATAGGGTTATATATGTTGGATTTTAGATTATAATAATTCATTAGAACGATAAAAAGAGTTCCTACATAATGATATTTTATTTATAATTTTTAGACATTAAATAATTTATTTTATTTATGACACAATGATGATGCAGTAATTACTATAATAGTGAAAAATTAAAATAATTGATATTATAAATACCCAAATAAATATAATATGAAACTTTTAATGAATTAAACTAATTTTCTAGGATAATATGATATATTAGGATTGATTTAATTGACTTTTTTCGAAGTAATAAATCTGTTATGAGTTTCACAAAAATCAACTATTGAATAGTGTCAAAATTGACATAAAAGAGTTCTTAAAAAAAATATTATATTATTAATTGATATTAAATTCCTAAAAATCTAAGGTTCGGCCAAGAGACTTATATCATGATAGGTTCATCATTAATGTACCACTTGGGGGTCGCTTGGATGTATATAGTAAGTTTATTAACCATATTATATAAAAATACAAAGAGACATTGTAAAAGTGAAACTAATTAACTTAGAGTTAATACTTAAAGATAAGGTTAATATAAGTACCCAAACCTGTCTAAATTCTATTGGTTGAGGGGTTTTCGACCTATCCCCACCTTAACCTTTGAATAATAAGCTTTGGAGCCATTAGAAACCGAATATGAATTTATTATAAATTAATATTTCTATCTTTTCCAAAGGTGCCCCTCACCCCTCTTATAAAAGGGCACTCCTCCTTCTCATTTCTTCACACCTTAAAAGCCTTTTGGTTCGGCCAAACTCTGCCCAAATACTCTCCAAACATCCCTCAATACAACCTAGAGGCCTTAGTTTGATCATAAAGCCAACCTAAGGAGCCCTTTTGATCAAATCAAAAGGAAGAACCCGAAGAAGAGGTAATGATTTCACCACCCTTTTCTAAGTTCATTTCTTCTTTCACTTCTTCTTCCTTTGTTCTTACCATTCTAAAATAATAACTCCAGTATCTCACATATAATTTGATGTTATTATAAGTATGGTACAACCATATTCAGTATTCTATCCACCCTTTGAATAACATGTCACCATACGTGCGTACGTACGGCTTACCGTCTCCACGTCGTGGTGTAATTGTTATTCAATATAATATTATTTGGATGGGTATAATAATGATGTGTAACTCATGTAAATAATAAATATAACATGTTAATGATTCTTTATATATGATATACCATTCATTTATATATTATTTTAATATCAAAAGAATGATATTGTCGCTCGTGCGTACGTACGGACTACCGTCTCCACGAACGCGATGAGATTCATTCTCCATCGTATCCATTCAAGTATAATTATCATTTGATGATTTAAAAATGATTTTTAAGGACTTGATATCATTATGGATATGAATAATATACAACCTATCCTTTACAAACATGTCTTACGTAACAAAACATATAAAAGAAAACAAGTAAGTTAACACCCGATATAATGATAATACTAAGATATTATTATCAAATCAATATTAAAAGATCATATATGATATCATATTAATGTATATGATTCTTGTATAATTAAATAACAATTATTTCACCATTATACAGGAGGTTAACCTACCCCAACAAAGGAAAAGTACAAGGTAAGGGTTATTTCACAATCTCTTCATTATCCGAGGTTGTTTATTTGTAATAATCTACTGGGATCTCTTTATCATCCACATCCATGTTTCTTCAAAATGTATTTCAAAACATTTTTATTATTTACAGGAATATGGGTTAAAGTCATTTATACCCTTGTTTGAATTTTTATAAGAGGTTTATAAAGGAATCTTTTCGTCGTTTTCAAAACAAGGTCATTTTTAACCTTTTCGACAGAATTAAGGTAAGAACGTTTTTTTTAAACTTATACGGAGGGTGCGGCTAATTTCCACCGTTATAAAATCTTCAAAACTTCCCTTACAAGCTTATAAGAATATTTTCAAAGAAAATGTTTTATTTTATATGGATCTTAAATTATTTCAAAATAAAAGGAGATATTTCTTTAAAAAGAATTTTGATTTCATCTATGTCAACATCCTTTGATGGATTTTAAGATTATTTGAAGTTGATTTATTATGATACAAAACTTCTATATTGTATTGAAGGTTTTGTGATATGTTTGACTGTGGATGTGCTATTTTTATACCATTCATAGTTTATGGTGAAAGTATTGACATTTCGTATGCTAGTTTTAATACGAATGTTTATGTTATGTTTAAACCTTTTCATATGGGAATGCATTGGACTTAATATGTGACGGGTGGAGCCCGCTATAGCTCCTCGATGCATCGGTAGGTCTCATGAGACAAACTAGTGTCTTGGCACAAGGCCTTGACAAAATCTTATTTGTAGTCTTGGCACGAGGCCTTGACTATGTGGTTATGATAGTCTGGCATTATGCATTCCAACATTATGAAAGTGGTTATTGATTTTTGCATGTGATTATTCGATTAGTAGAATATCCATGTGAATAAGTAAATGACATTATTTCATTTTACTTTTTCCATACTATGTTGAAGTTCAAGTTTAAAAGGCTTTTGTTTTAGTAATTCATTGCCTTAAATGTTTATGCTTATTTTTGAATGTTCCGCTCTATTGTTATCCTTACTGGGCATTTGAGCTCACCCCTTTTCTATGTTTTATTTTTCCCAGGAAGTGAAGAAGTAAATTATGAATGACCTGTAGGGATATTATGTGGGGATATGAGTGTGGATTATGGAGACATTATGTTATTGTAGTAGTTTTTCATTTTATGATGTAATGTAAAACTTATGAATATATCTAGTGTTTCCAAGGCTACTAAACCAATCAGTCTTTCGAGATTTGATCATTCTTGTGATCATGCCAATGTTATGTAATAATGCACCGACTATGGGTAGCTGGGGTCGGGGCGTTACAGTTGGTATCAGAGGAAGTTTAGTACAAACCTTGGAAGCTAGATTTAGATAAACTCTGATTAGAGCACGTAGACCTAAGATGAACTTTGAGGATTAGTATAGAAGAACTTCCTAGAATTTTGGTATTGTAGAGATTTTGTGAGTTTTCCGAGCAATAAATCCCTGTCTGGATACGAGCAGGTAGAGGCGGCTCTGGCACAGATGTACCTAGGGGTAAAACCCGAAAACATCGCTTTGAGCTAGACTCGAACGGGAACTGGTGCACGACAATGGGCCTTGCTGCACTCTTCGTTACGACACTCCCGGGGGATATGCTTAGGATAACTCTCATTTTATTTACAAATCATTATGAAGGGTTTATGAGTATATACTTCCTCAAAGAAAACATTTTATGATTATGGATTATATCCATAAATAGTTCAATTTATGTTAAGTGTTTTATAAGTATGGGATTATGTGTTTTGATTCATAAACTGATCTAGTTTATGCCATGGTATAGAAATGGCGCCCAGTAGAAGGAATGAGAACTCCAAGAAATGCACATGATCAAAAGAGAAGGAAGGATCATATCTTTCATGGTCTTAAGCTATAATTTATAATAGAAATAGTCTCCCATGTATTATCATCATATGAAGAAATAATATCATGTGTTGATAAGATAAGTAAAGAGTTTACTGAGTCCTATGGCTTTTAAGGGAAGCAAGAGAAGAAAAGGATAGAAGAGAGAAAGATGGATAAAGGGAAGAGGGAAAAGAAGAATTTTCCCATATGTGGTAACTGTGGAAAGAAACACCCTGGAACTTGCCTGAAAGGAATGGGAGTTTGTTATAAGTGTGGAGGAAAAGGGCACAAAGTACGTGACTGCAAGGGTAAGAAAATGGTTTCAAATGTACAATGCTTCATTTGCAAGGAGTTTGGACACTACGCGAACCTATGTCCCAGTCATCAGACTATGACGCAAATGATGCTATTAGATAATAATCAAGTTATGATACTACCACAGATGAAGAGGAATGATTAGAGTTCTTATGTTGATTATGTCAATTGAGTGTTGTATCAACAATGTACTTGTTATAATAATTATGGAGTATATAAGGATTGTAATGCAGTACTATTTCATTAAGGACTTGAGATTGTGTGGAACAAAGAAAAGTGACTCAATAGCAGGATAAATTTTTGGAAAATATATGGTTGAGAGAATGATAAACCATAATATAGTTCTGATACCGAGGTAGTGATTTTCGAATAATACATGATTATTTTGGAAAAAATATATTGGATATTCTTGACTACCTTGGAACTGATTAATGATTTGTATATTCCATCATTGTTGGGGTTTAAAACATTTTTGGATTAATGAAGTATATCCATCATTCTATATGGAATAAGGGATCATGAATATAATCAATAAGGAATATGGTAATACATGATGAAGGTATTTATATGCTATTACGGGGTAAAAATGATCTATATTATGTTTACCTTACTTATAAATGTTGGACTGTGAGTTTGGATAGAAGTATTTTGGATAGTTCTAGTTTGGATTATTTTGGATTGCCATAAAAGGACAACCCGGAGGTCGGGCGACAACCCGTCGCGTCCGGCAAGGCTGCGAGACTTGAACCTGCAACCGAAGGGCGACAAGGGTGTATCACCTACCACTGGCCCACGAGATGTCCTGGATTAAATAAAGTAGTTTTTTAAAAGATCTGGTAGATGAATTATAAATTCATTTATTTTGGAACCCTCTATGAATAGTATAAATAGAATTTTTTTTACGAGTGAATGATGAGTTTTTGGTAGAAATTTATTAAGGGATAAAACTCTAATTTTAAAGTAAGTATATCTCCTTATGATCTTAGCCAATCTCATAAATAAATTCCTCATCATTAAGAAAAGCAACTTAGAACAATAATGTTGTCCTAGATGGTACCTTAAATCATCACTAATTTATGGATTTGGGATTGTTGGCCTTTTCATAGCCATGTTCTCTACCACTCTCCATCAGATAATTGATGGTTAGATTTCTCTTCCATATCCATATTTTCCTACATGGAACCCTAGTATGTGTTATTTTCGGTAATCTTCATACTTTCCACTCTTTATTTTAAATAGAGGCCTCATTAATTCATTTTTCGATGTGGGATTTCAACTAAGATATTTTGAAACGTCAAAAATGTGTTATCCTAATACCCTATGTTTTGTTGAACCGATGGTATTTCAAATCATCATAGATTGATGAATTTAAGGACCTCAATTATACACTTGTTTGTGATTGATGACCTCAATCACTACCTATAAATATTTACGTTTTTCCTCCGATTATATGTCTCTAATTTCCACCAATGTTCTCCTAATCGAGATCATAATTTGGTGGTGACCCTTTGATTTCTCTTTTCCTCATATTAAGACTAAATTTTAGTAACCCAATTTCCGATGTGGGTTTTCCCACAAATATATTTTCTACTTTCAACCTTTTATTTTTGAAGAACAATTTCAAATTGCGAGGACGCAATTTATTGAAGGAGGGGAGAATGTAACACCCCAAGATTTCATAGTGTGTTATTTCTTCAAAATAATTCAATAACTTGCACTACACGCAACACTGAGTTCAATTGCACCATGACTTACCAAAAAAAAAGCCATTAAAAGAGGTCATGAATAGTATTAACTAAATTTTAATCTTTATATAATCCTTATAATTTTAGAATCCATATTATGAGTTTCTTAGTCATAATGCAAGAACAGATTCATTTTCAGTATTGCACTTTTATCAACTTTTGATAGTGAAACCTTTTTAAATACAATATTTTAAACTTTTTGACTAAATGGAGACATCAAAAAATTTAAAATGAAACATCCCAAGCTTCCACGGTACGCTTTCCTTTGAATAAAACAGTAGTGTGTGTTGTACGCAACTTCGAGTTCTAACACACCGTAACCAATCAAACTAGCTGTTATGAATAGTAATACCTACTTTTTGAAGTTATATATATTTTATATTTTAAAATGGACTTCATTTTTGGATTCGGAATATCAAATTTAGCCTAAGTTGAAATTTTGGTACTTTTCGGATAACTTTCATATTTTGATGAATAGTGAAAATTACTAAATTTTAATTAAAAACAACTTTTTTTAATCAAAATAATTAATAGTGATAAATTATGAATTTGAGTGGTTTTAAATTATATTTAGAATATATTTTTACTATTTAATATAATGTTGGTCATTGGACATAATTTTACAATTAAACCGAACATAAACAAGTGTCAATCTTTTGATAGTTATTATCTCTTAAAAACACGCTTTTTGTTTTGACAGCGGGAATTAATTTTAAATTAATTTCTGCCACTTCTGTGTTTTGAATTTAGGAAAATGGATTCATATATTTGGAATCAGGATGTTCAAATTGTGTAAATAGGTAACTTTTATTTTTAGACATTTTGAATAATTACTGCGGTAAATATTTTATTTACCATGGTTAAGGGTAAATCCGGTAAATAAGGGTTAAAAAATAATATTATAATAATACTAAATTACCCTAAAACGTGTCTTAACCCTATTGTTTGATAAATGGTCGACCATGGTCATCTTTGTGTCAATTTTGGGACCCCATGGATCCACTTGTAAGTGATAATGACACTTTATTTTAATTAAGTTAAAATGAATACAAAAATGACACAAGCATATATCTTTTAGAAAAACAATTGTTACATAGGGTTATATATGTTGGATTTTAGATTATAAATATTCATTAGAAAGCTAAAAAGAGTTCCTACATAATGATATTTTATTTATAATTTTTAGACATTAAATAATTTATTTTATTTATGACACAATGATGATGCAGTAATTACTATAATAGTGAAAAATTAAAATAATTGATATTATAAATACCCAAATAAATATAATATGAAACTTTTAATGAATTAAACTAATTTTCTAGGATAATATGATATATTAGGATTGATTTAATTGACTTTTTTCGAAGTAATAAATCTGTTATGAGTTTCACAAAAATCAACTATTGAATAGTGTCAAAATTGACATAAAAGAGTTCTTAAAACAAATATTATATTATTAATTGATATTAAATTCCTAAAAATTTAAGGGTCGTCCAAGAGACTTATATCATGATAGGTTCATCATTAATGTACCACTTGGGGGTCGCTTGGATTTATATAGTAAGTTTATTAACCATATTATATAAAAATACAAAGAGACATTGTAAAAGTGAAACTAATTAACTTAGAGTTAATACTTAAAGATAAGGTTAATATAAGTACCCAAACCTGTCTAAATTCTATTGGTTGAGGGGTTTTCGACCTATCCCCACCTTAACCTTTGAATAATAAGCTTTGGAGCCATTATAAACCGAATATGAATTTATTATAAATTAATATTTCTAGCTTTTCCAAAGGTTCCCCTCACCCCTCTTATAAAAGGGCACTCCTCCTTCTCATTTCTTCACACCTTAAAAGCCTTTTGGTTCGGCCAAACTCTGCCCAAATACTCTCCAAACATCCCTCAATACAACCTAGAGGCCTTAGTTTGATCATAAAGCCAACCTAAGGAGCCCTTTTGATCAAATCAAAAGGAAGAACCCGAAGAAGAGGTAATGATTTCACCACCCTTTTCTAAGTTCATTTCTTCTTTCACTTCTTCTTCCTTTGTTCTTACCATTCTAAAATAATAACTCCAGTATCTCACATATAATGTGATGTTATTATAAGTATGGTACAACCATATTCAGTATTCTATCCACCCTTTGAATAACATGTCACCATACGTGCGTACGTACGGCTTACCGTCTCCACGTCGTGGTGTAATTGTTATTCAATATAATATTATTTGGATGGGTATAATAATGATGTGTAACTCATGTAAATAATAAATATAACATGTTAATGATTCTTTATATATGATATACCATTCATTTATATATTATTTTAATATCAAAAGAATGATATTGTCGCTCGTGCGTACGTACGGACTACCGTCTCCACGAACGCGATGAGATTCATTCTCCATCGTATCCATTCAAGTATAATTATCATTTGATGATTTAAAAATGATTTTTAAGGACTTGATATCATTCTGGATATGAATAATATACAACCTATCCTTTACAAACATGTCTTACGTAACAAAACATATAAAAGAAAACAAGTAAGTTAACACCCGATATAATGATAATACTAAGATATTATTATCAAATCAATATTAAAAGATCATATATGATATCATATTAATGTATATGATTCTTGTATAATTAAATAACAATTATTTCACCATTATACAGGAGGTTAACCTACCCCAACAAAGGAAAAGTACAAGGTAAGGGTTATTTCACAATCTCTTCATTATCCGAGGTTGTTTATTTGTAATAATCTACTGGGATCTCTTTATCATCCACATCCATGTTTCTTCAAAATGTATTTCAAAACATTTTTATTATTTACAAGAATATGGGTTAAAGTCATTTATACCCTTGTTTGACTTTTTATAAGAGGTTTATAAAGGAATCTTTTCGTCGTTTTCAAAACAAGGTCATTTTTAACCTTTTCGACAGAATTAAGGTAAGAACGTTTTTTTTAAACTTATACGGTGGGTGAGGCTAATTTCCACCGTTATAAAATCTTCAAAACTTCCCTTACAAGCTTATAAGAATATTTTCAAAGAAAATGTTTTATTTTATATGGATCTTAAATTATTTCAAAATAAAAGGAGATATTTCTTTAAAAAGAATTTTGATTTCATCTATGTCAACATCCTTTGATGGATTTTAAGATTATTTGAAGTTGATTTATTATGATACAAAACTTCTATATTGTATTGAAGGTTTTGTGATATGTTTGACTGTGGATGTGCTATTTTTATACCATTCATAGTTTATGGTGAAAGTATTGACATTTCGTATGCTAGTTTTAATACGAATGTTTATGTTATGTTTAAACCTTTTCATATGGGAATGCATTGGACTTAATATGTGACGGGTGGAGCCCGCTATAGCTCCTCGATGCATCGGTAGGTCTCATGAGACAAACTAGTGTCTTGGCACAAGGCCTTGACAAAATCTTATTTGTAGTCTTGGCACGAGGCCTTGACTATGTGGTTATGATAGTTTGGCATTATGCATTCCAACATTATGAAAGTGGTTATTGATTTTTGCATGTGATTATTCGATTAGTAGAATATCCATGTGAATAAGTAAATGGCATTATTTCATTTTACTTTTGCCATACTATGTTGAAGTTCAAGTTTAAAAGGCTTTTGTTTTAGTAATTCATTGCCTTAAATGTTTATGCTTATTTTTGAATGTTCCGCTATATTGTTATCCTTACTGGGCATTTGAGCTCACCCCTTTTCTATGTTTTATTTTTCCCAGGAAGTGAAGAAGTAAATTATGAATGACCTGCAGGGATATTATGTGGGGATATGAGTGTGGATTATGGAGACATTATGTTATTGTTGTAGTTTTTCATTTTATGATGTAATGTAAAACTTATGAATATATCTAGTGTTTCCAAGGCTACTAAACCAATCGGTCTTTCGAGATTTGATCTTTCTTGTGATCATGCCAATGTTATGTAATAATGCACCGACTCTGGGTAGCTGGGGTCGGGACGTTACAAGGGGAGTGGTGAAATGTACAACATAAGGGGATATCTTGTTCAGGATCATAATTTTTGACATTCTGGAATTCCTTAGTGAGTGGGTCTAAAATTAATATTGCAAAGGGTGTGGGGTAGGTTCGGTGGATATAATCATTTAATAAGGATGTTTTTTAAAAGAAACTATATTTACTCATTTGAGAGTGGAAATAATTTCATGAAATGGTTTTCACATACACACAAACATATGGATAGTTAGTGAAATTTTTTAATTTGGAATTATTTTCTAAAATTGGTATCGTTCATATCCTTTAATTTCATTGTGATAAAATGTATGAGTCAATTTTTTCCATGATCACCGATAATAAATACTTAATATGATATTTTATTTTATCAAATTTTTATCAAGAATTAAATTTTCAATGAATTTTAAATATTAAAAAATATGGGAATATCTCCATGAATTATTTTTGGAAATTTCACTTTTCCTAAGAGTGAAAATGTTTAGGACTAGGGGTGCAATCACATCACAATTCACTATTTTATTTAACCCTTACACTACTGTATTAAAATGGTTTTATTTTTTATATTCCAAATATTAAAATAAATATAACATCATGTTTAATGAAATAATTTATTTTTCATCGTTGTTAAAAATGGTATTTCACTTATTTTTATGTTTTCATTACATTTGATGGTGATTTGGAGGACCCCTGATGAATTTGAATAAAATGTTCCAAATTGTGAAAGATTCGAAGAACACATGTAGAATCAAATGGGTACAAAATATAATTGATGGATCCCATATAAAAGTTTTTTTAGATGATCAAAAATTAAGTGTGCTATAACTCTTATAAAGAAACCCAAGCCCATTTCATCAATTAAGGGGCCCAACCGAACTGATATATCCATTGAACTAGATTGGTTCAAAGCCAAAAGTTGGGTTCCATAGTTTTTCCATATCAAGAGATTTCAATATCCAAATGATTCAAAAAGATTGGTGGAGATATTCAAGAGGTGGGGTAACATGTTTTTTGTTCTATAAAAATCAAGATAAGACTTTCTGGATGGCCAAAATCCTAGGCCATGTGGGTTCAATAAATATAAGTTCACAATACCACCTCCCAGTTTGCCTATAAATTGGCACCTTGGGAACCCGATTTATATGTTCTACTAGTGTAACGACCCAAAAATTTATCAAAGTAATTTTCCCCTTCTTATAGTGATTTCACATAGTATAATTCAGATAAAATAACTTAGAGACCATAATAAAAACATTATAAATGAATAATAAATTATATATGAATTATTTCTAGAAGTTATGGAACCAATACTGATGAAATATTAACTTAACCTTAAGAATAGTAATATGACCATTTTGAATAGTAAACCATAAAAATGATTAGTAGACTAACCCATGAAATTATAAATAAAATATTGGCTTATTATAAGTGAAACTATGATATAATTATATCATAGTATAAGTACATAAATAATTTAAAAATTATTAATTAAATATTGGTATATTTATAAGTCATAAATATTTAATTACAATTTTATGATAAATTTATAATTTAAAATAAAATTTATTTTTATAAAATTTATTCAAAAATTAATATTTTTTATTTCTTAGGAATTAAGATAAATTTATGAGACCTTATGTAATTTTTCAAAGTGTTATAAAATCGGTTATGATTTTAAAATTTGTATTTTCCATGAAAATGATTATTTTAATTAAAAATTTAATTAATCATATTAATAAATTTATTTTTCATAAAATGGAGTTCAATTTATAGTTCTAAACATCAATAAATGGTTAGGTTTAATTTTTGGGGTAAATCTGTAATACTTGAATTTATGGTGAATAGTAAAATATGCTAATTTATGATAAATATTAAAAAAACAAAATTTTTTAGTCATTATTGAGTCATGGATGATGTAGGTGACAATTATTTCGAACTCACATGAACTAATTACATTATTTTCTCACATGAATCCTCACTATTGGTTTTCTTGAGAAAAACAATTAACTAATGACTGAAATAATAAGAAAACACCCATATCCTCCACACCCTCTAATTCTCACACTCCTCAAGATTTGAGACTTGCATAAAATCTTCCCAATAAAATTCCCTAGACCCTACCCCAAGACCATTAACTCTTTGTATCATAAAAATACATTACCAAGGTTCCTTGTGGATGATCTCAAGAGAAAAATTCAAGAGGTAAATCCTCTCTCTTTTCTTTTAATTTATTTTGAATTTCAATTTATTTTCTTATTATATCCTCACCTAGATTCATCCAAATGGAATGATAACTATAGTTCATTAAATATAAATTAATTATAACTTTTTAATGTAGTATCCAACATTAAAATCCTCCCTCTATCTCTTTCATCTTAAAAATGAAATTGTCACCAGTGATGTGTCAATTTACAAACATTTTGGGCGATGCACTTTCATTTTCCTTAAACACAGTTAAAGATATTAATAAGACAATTAAATGGATTAATTTTTTTTAAAGTTTATTTTTAACCCTTTTGTGTTCTATAAATAAATAATAATAATAATAAATGATAAAATAAAATGAGTTCATTGTGTTCAAAAAACCTCCAAAATTAATATAAAACAATCATCATTAACTTTTATCTAACGAATCATCGTCATGGTATATAACCAAATCCTTGGTAAAATCATTAAAGATTATATAATATCATTAATAAAATATAATAAAAATTCTTTATTTTCATCCTCATTTTAAATAAACTCCTATTCATGTATAAAAACGAACCCATCATGAAAACTATGAAAATGAACACTCCCAAACGACAAAATTAAACTCTATAACTCATCCGAAGGATCATAAAAGAACATAAAAAACAATAATGATTTATATTAATGTATAAAAGGTTATATAATTGTTAACTAATTTATCTAATGTCATTATACATGATATTAATGTGAATAAAGCGTTCAAATATAAGGTAAAGGGAATTATCAAACTCAACTCTCCTTCATTATGTTTTCCATCTTTCACACAATTTTCAGTACATTTATTCATTAAATATAATTAATTAATCAACCTATTACCTTTTTGGGATATAAATTATTTCTAATTGTGATTATGAAAAACAAAATGTTTTCCAAAAAAACCCTTCTTTCAAAAAACACACTTATCGAGATTCATTCCTCTTCACTAAAACTTGTTGATTCTTATATAAGGTATGTTATTCCCTCTTTAATTTGAGAGACCAAAGTCTTTTAATTTATTATTTTTGAAATGAATCCAATTCCATTAAATGGATTATTTATATCCCATATTTATATATGTTCTATGTGGCATGCATGAAAATGTAAATGTCATGATGTGATGGGTGCACCTGGAACTATATAATGAATAGTAAATGATAAGATGTGATGGGTGAACCCATAATTATATACCACTCCAACTAATTGGGTAATTTTGATTATCTCATGGGGAACGTGAAATATTATTGAACATGATTCTAGATTGGTTCACGACTATGTGTGGTAGTTGACCACTAAGACATGATGTTTCATTTTTAGGAATTTCCACATTCTATGCCTTTATTTAATTCTTCCTTCATGATGATGATGTAGTGATTATTTTTACCCCATTTCATATTGTTCCATGATATTATATATCCAAAAATTGGGATTTTAGATCACCCCATTTTTATGTATATCCTCAAGTGACTATATGTACTAAAGAGAATTAAATTTCAAATTAGAAGCCAGTGAATAAGGAATTAAATAAATATTTATGTTTTATGGTGTAAAAGTTATGTATGGTCTTAATTTTCAAAAGGCACTGAACCTTCTGATCCTTTCTATGTAATGTTTTTATATAGTTTTCTATTAAAATGATGAAATAATAATTTAATAATAGTAGGGTCTCAATAGTTGGTATCATAGGATGGTCTAGTTAATTTGGGAATTAGGATTAGAGAGATTTAGTGAAAACCCTTAGTACGAGACTACATATAAGTGATCACCCAAGAAGATTTTTTTTAGAAAATGATAAAAATATGTATCATTGAAGATATGAATTTAGACATTACAATATAAAGGAATAAATTTTTTATTCATGACTTGTTGACTTATGTTTTGTTCCAACCTTTAATATATTGGAAATTTTTGGGAACCAGGAGAAACCTGACAAACAACCCATGTGAGGGGAAATGCAACGATTGCCCAAATGACATCCACAATTATTTTTTAGGTTAAGTCAAATATTTCATGGTGATTCTTACCTATCTATATCAAGTTATGGAAAAAACTAGAAAAATGTGTCATGACCTCCTTCACCAAAGAGGAAAAAACTTGCTATCAAATGTTTTATGTGGAAATGACCACCAACATTTAGTGGATATTATGATCCACTAGTGGTGGAATTGTTGTCCAAATCAATGGATAATATATTTTCATTGCATCAATATTCTGAGACAAAGAAGGTGACTCTGGCCATTTATCGTATAGATGGAGTGGATGATCAATGGTGGGATTTGATTTAGAACACTAAGATACGGGATGAAATTGAAGAGATGGAGTGTGAAGAATTTAGGATAATGTTTCTTAACCATAATTTCCTTAAAAATATTTGAACATTATGGTGATATAATTCATGGAGTTTATAAAAAATGAAGGAGAATCTATCATGTCCTACGAAGAAAATTTCACACATATTGCAAGGTACGATTTCAGTTTTGTTATAAAAAATGTAATCAAAATTCATAGAATATTTAGTTGTTTAAAACCAATAATTCTAAAGGCTCTTTCAATTAGAGACTTTGTGATTTATGAAGTAGTTTTATGATGTTCTCTCAAAGTGGATATGGAGTTTGGAGAATGTTCCCATGTTTATGGTGATAAGAAATGAAAGATAGTGTTTCATGTTGTAGGATCTAATGATAATGTTGTAAAGAAAAATCAACCACCCATATGTAAAAAATGTGGGAAGAATAGTCACGGGAGAAACCTCAAATGGAATTTGAAATGATTAAAGTGTGGGATAGATATTTACAAAGCTCATTAATGTCAAAGAGACATTAGGAAGTAGGAAAATGTAGTGGAGAATAGGAGAGCACCACCCACAGTCCAATTATACAACTGTATGGTGCAATGGAACTATGAAAGTCAGTGCACTAAACCTTGATCTTTCAAAGATAATTAGTGTCATTAACTAAAAAATACAAGGGAGAATGGGAGGGCTTAATCTGTCATTACTACAGATGTGAAACAAGAAAATTAAGTCGTACAAGGTGCACTTTCTATTCACTCAAGAATGGAAAAAGTCTAATTTGATTCTAGTTCTACGCATTACTTTATATATTAAAGGTTTTCTAGACCTGTTGAATAGAATCCTTGAAACCATGATGTAGATATATATGTAGAAACACCAAGTGGTGAAATAATTACAAGACAGGTGTTTTAATCTTCTCCTATTGGCATATGTGGGAAGACTCTTCCAGCGAATCTCATAATACATCCCTTGGAGGAATTCAAAGTTATACTTGGAATGGATTAACTATCATTATATATATCACATTTCAACTCTCAGGAAAAATAAATATCTTTTTATATTCAGAACCAACCCAACCTCCTATACAAATTAAAGGAAGATAATGAATCTCTGTTGCAAATCCATCAACAATGTGGGTGTTGAATCCTTGTAAATAACCATTCCTCACTCAAATGGTTGAGTTAAAAGAATGCATCAACCTAGGTGAAATTCAAATTGTGAGGGAATATAGTGATGTTTTTTCTGAAGAGTTACCTGTAATAACCCCAGATCGGGAGGTATATTTCTTAATATAACTCATACCCAGATCTACTCTTATCTCATAGTGTCCCTATAAGGTGAATCCTATCGAACTGGAGGAGTTAAAGAAGAATTTGCAAGAGCACTTTGATAAAGGGGTCTTATTCCCTTGTGCATCACCTTGGGGTGTGACAGTAATATTTATCAAGAAGAAGTATGGATAAATGATGTTGTGTATGGATTATGGAGAATTAAAAAAGATCACCACAAAGAACAAGTATCCTCTTCTAAGGATTGATGATTTTTTTTCATTCTGTTGATAGGAGCTCTGTACTTTGAAATGGAGGATCTCCATTCCAGATATCATCATTTAAAGGTAAATAAGTAAGATATTCAGAATACATCTATCCATAAAAGGTACAAGAACTATCAGTTTCGGGTGATGCCCTTTGGAAATACTAATTATCTAGCGATCTTCATGGAATTGATGAATAAAGTATTTCAACATTACCTCAATAAATTTTTGGTAGTGTTTTTGGATGAAATTATTATATACTCCATGGGAAATGATAAACATGAAGAACATATATGAATTTTGTTAGTGACAATGATAAAGATGATGTTGTACTCCAAGTTCATCAAGTGTGACATTTGGATGCAGTAAGACATATTTTTGAAACGTGTGATCAAAAGTGAGGGAATTTTTGTGGACCAATAGAAAACGAAGAGATTGATGAATGTACCAGGACCTCTAGTGTCAAGGAAAATATATTTTCCATGGATTATCTGGGTACATCCAACCATTTGAGAGACATTTCTCAAGATTATCAAGCCCGCTAACTAAGTTAGCAAAGAAAGGGGTAATGATGTATGGATGGATGAATGGGAGGAAATCATCAATGAGATAATGAAGAGTATGAACACTACAACTGTACTCACATTAACAAAAAGTGGATATAGTTTTGTGATATATAGTTATTATGTAATGAAAATCTTGGGTTGTGTACTCATTAAAAATGATAATGTGATATCCTATGTGTCCCATAATTTGAAAATCAATGAGCAGAACTACCATACAAATGTTTTGAAGTTAGAAGATTGTATTTTTTCCTTGAAAATCATGTAGAACTACCTCTACAGTGAGAAGTGTGACATATATAATGATCCCAATATCCTAAAGTACATACTAACAAAAAAACGGTCTCAACATTCCACAAATGATACGGTTATAACTAATAAAAAACTATGATTGGTCTATTCACCATCATCCTGAAAAAGAAATCAAGGTAGCTGATTCTAGTAGTAGGAAAGAACCTGCTACTCTATCAATGTTATGGATTTAGAAAGAACCTTTCTTAATGGATATTCAAAGGATGGATTTGGAATTCACAACAATAGGGAATAAACCCTACCTTTCCCAAATGACAGCCTAACCATCTATCCAATAGAAGATTAAGGAGGAACAAAGGGATGATTTGGTGTTATAAAAGAAGGTAAATGATGTAAAGGAAGGGAATCTAGAATAGTTCCATATCTATTATGATGGTGTAATTTAGTTTGGAACAAGGCTCTATTTTCCTTCATCACCTGGGATAAAGAATGATCTGTTGGAAAATTCACATAGATCAAATTTATCTATCCATCCTAGGAGTACCAAGACGCACCATGATTTCCGAAAATACTTCTAGTGGGGAAAATGAAGAAGGATATTGACGATTATATATCAAGGTTCTTGATATGTCATCAAGTTCAAGTAGAGTGAAAAAGTATAATGGGATGATGAAAAAATTTCCTATACCCATATCAAAATTGGATAATGTCACTATGGAATTTGTCATAGGTATCACAGAGATATCAAAAGGAAATAATTCAATATGAGTTATGGTGTACCGAATCAACAAGATAGACCACATTATAAGTATTCAAGAATATCTCTCACTTTAACAACATTCAAATATACATGTGAAAGAAGTGGTGAGACTACATGGGGTTCCACTTTCAATTGTCTTTAATCATGATCCCCAGATAACATCTAAATTATAGAAGAGTCTTCAACATACCTTGAGTACTGAATTGAATTTCAGCATGTCCCATCACCCGAAATTCAAGCCCAATTTGAAATGAATATTGAGACACTCGATGATATTCTAAGATTATACTCTTTCATATTCAAAGGTTGATGGGATCAACATCTCCCATTGGTTGAGTTCTCGTACAATAATAGCTTCTACTCGAGTAGTTAGATGGCTCCATAAAAAGCTCTGTATGGAAAGGGATATTGAACTCCAACCTATTGTAATGATGTTAGAGAAAGAAAGCTAGTTGGACCTGATATTGTGCCAGATATGATAGAGAATATTAGATCCATACAACAACATCTAAATGATGAACAAAGTCGAAAAAAGTGCTATGCTGACAACCATCGAAGGGACTTGGAGTTTGACATTGGAGACAATTTCTTCTTTTGAATATCACCATGGAAGAGAGTCATGAGATTTAGAATGAAAGGGAAGCTATGCCTAAGGTATATTGGATCATTTGAGGTCCTTGATCATATAACAGATGTGTCCTATCAGTTTTCACTTCCACCGAATATGGCTCAAATTCATGATGTGTTCCATGTATCACTTTTAAAGAAGTACATAGTAGATCCCTCACGTGTATTGAACTCAGAGGTGGTATAGTTGGAAAATTATCTCTATTATGAGGAGAAACCAGTAATGATTATAGACCAGAGAGATATGGTTCTTCAAAATAGGAAACCCTACCTTGTCAAATTGTTGTGGAGTAACAGTAAGTATGAAGAATCCATTTGGGAACCAGAGGAGGTTATGAAGGAGAAGTAAACTCACTAGTTTATGTAAAATAAAATTTTGATTATGAAATTTCAAAAGGGGGGAAGAATTTAATGGCCCAAAGAATTATCAAAGGAATTCATCCCTTATTATAGTAATTTTAGATAGTATAAATCACATAAAATCACTTAGATACCATAATAAAAAATTATTCAGGAATAATTAATGAAATAAGAAATATTTATAGAATTTAATGAACCAACACTGATGAAATAGTAACTTGACCTTAGGAATAGTAATGTGAACAATATGAATAGTAAACCAGCCAAATAAATAGTAAAATCACCCATGATTGTAAAAATAAAATATTTTCATCTTATAAGTGAAAATATGATATAATTATATCATAGTGTAAGTAAATATTTTAAAATTTATTAATTAAGTGTGGGTATTTTTATAATCAATGAATATGTAATTGTAATTTTTGATATAATTAACAACTTAAAAGAAAATTTATTTTCATAAAATTTATTTTTAAATTAATATTATTATGTCTTTTTATTTTAAGATAATTTTATGACACAAAAATTAATTTTTTGATGTGCTATAAAATCAGTTTTAATTTTAAAATCTGTATTTTCAAAATAAATAATGATTTGAAATAAAAATTAAATTAATCACATTTATAAAATTAGTTTCATAAAATAGAGTTAATTTTTGAATTATATAAATTGAAAAATGGATTCAGTTATTTTTTTGAATTTTTCTGAAATACGTGATTTTTTTGTGAATAGTAAAATCTGATAATTTACGACAAATGCACAAAACTTGATTTTTTAGCCATTTTTATGTCATGGATGTTGTAAGTTTCCATTGGTTAAAACTAACTTTAAATAAATACTATATTTATTCACAATAATATTAACTATTTATTTTCTTGAGCATAATAACAATCTAATGATTAAAATAATAAGAAAACACCCCTCTCCACCACTATAAATACCACTCTTCACATCCACTTCTACTCACACATATAAAGCTTTGATACTTGACTAAATGATTCCAAATACATTAACATAGCCCCTACCCCACAACCAGGATCTCTTGGGATCATAAAAAGACAATGCCGAGCTGCTTTGAGGAGGATCAGAAGAGGAGAATTCAAGAGGAAAATCCTCTCTCTTTTTCTTTTAATTTCCTTTCAATTTCAATTTATTTTATTATTATCTCCTAACATAACTTCATGAAAATTGAATAATAACTCTAATAACATACATATAATTTAGTTATATCATGTTAATTGAATATTCAACATTAAATTATCCCTCTCTCTCTATTATCATAAAAATGAAATCGTCGCCTGTGATGTATCAATTTACCAACATCATGGGTAATGAAATTTCATTTTACTTAAATGTGTTCAAGGATGTTGATAAGATCATTAAATGTTTTTAAACAGATTATAAATTTTATTTTATAACCCTTTTATGTTTTTTAAATAACTTATACTCATAATACTAAATCAAAAATCAAATGATTTTGTTGTGTTTGAAAACTCCAAAAATTAACCTAAAACCATCATCATTAACTTTTATCTAATTAATCAGATTAATGTTTTGTAACCCAATCCATTGAAAAATAATTAAATATTTTGTAGGATCATTAATAACATAAAATTTTAATTCTATATGTTCATCCTCATTTGAAATGATTTTCCATTCATGTATACAAATTAACTAATAATGAAAACATTGAAAATGAACACTCTCGAACGATGAAATTAACCTCTATAACTCATCCAATGGATCATAAAAGATATAAATAAAACCAAAATTAATAATATTCATGTATTAATGTTTCTCAAATTATTAATTAATGAATCTAAAGTGATTATACATGACATTAAAATAAAAAAATAATTCAGACACAAGGTAATGGGAATTCTAAAACCCAACTCTCTTTGTTGGGTTTTCCCACTTTCACCCAATTTTTAGTACATATATTTTGTAAATATAATTTATTTATAATTATTTTTCCTTTTCTAGGATATAATGGTTTTCTAATTGAGATTATGAAAAAAAAATATTTTCCAAAATAACTCTTCGTAAAAAAAACATAGTTCTCGATAGTGTTTCTTCTTTACTCAAACATGATGATTATTATATCAAGTATGTTATTCCCTCATTCATTTTGGAACCAAAAGTTTGTGAATTTATTATTTATGAAATGAAATTGAATACATTCCTTGGGTTATATTATGTCCCATATTGATATATGTTCTATGATTCATGCATGATAATGTAAATGTTATGAGGTGATGGGTGAGCTCAGAATTATATAGCACAAAGTAAATGATAAGATGTGATGGGTGCACCTGTAATTATATGGAACTCCAAAGCATTGGGTACTATGATTTATATCATTATGAATGTGAAATATCCATGACAATGATTCTTGATTTGTTCATAAATATGTTTGGTAATTAACCACTAAGACATGATGTTTCATTTTTATGCATTGCCACATCCCATGCCTTTACATAATTATTCATGTAATGATGATGATGTAATCAGTATGGTTATGAAAATTAATAAGGTTACATGGTATTATCTATCCTACTTCTAGGATTTTATCTCACCCCTTTTTAATGTATATCCTCAGGTGATTACATGTACTAAGGAGAATTCAAGGTCCAATACGAAGCTAGAGAAGAAGGAATTAAATAAAACAATATGTTTTATATTGTAAAAGTTGTGTATCACTGCTGGCAACATTTCTTATAAAAATATTTTTAAACCATTGGGAATTTCATGAAATCTCGATTTATAAACTATACCAATAGTTTCTCAAACCATTGGCTAGTTAGCCTTGTGGATAGACATATACCAACGGTTATAGTATAACCATTGGTGTATGGATTTGGAATGCAGATTATACCAACAGTTTCTGATAACCTTTTTTTTATATATATACACAAATGGTTGATACCCGTTGTAAATTAAGGAACTTCATATTTATTATAATAGTTTCAAAATCATTGGAATAACCCTTGACCAATGATTTACAAATAACCTTTGGTAAAAAAAATTAATGGTTCTATACCAACGGTTTACAAACCATTGGTATATTGTTTTACTAACAGTTTTATGTAAAAAATTGGTATAAAGTTACTTTTAAATCATATACCAATGGTTTATAACCGTTGCTATAGCCTTACTGAAATTGGAGCAACATGCCCCCTGCCTCCCCCTCTACAATCCCATGTGCACCTCTGAATTCAGAATTCAATTCAGAACCCAATTACCCTATGCAATACAAAATTAAAAATTGAATTCTCAATTGAATTCATACAGAATTAATTATATAGTAATGTTTGAATTATTAATGAATAACACATACAAAATTAATTATGAATTACATAAAGAATTATGAATTTTTTACTGTTTATTCAATTCAGAATTCATTACACAAAGAATTTAATTATATATAACACATATAGAATATGGAATACAAAATTGAATTCAGAATTTGGGGGTGTCCAAGGGGGTGGGTGCTATCCAGGGGGGCTGTCCAAGGGGATGGGGGTTTCCATGGGTGAGGGTGTCTAAGGGGGTGGTGGTGTCCATGGGTGTGAGGGGTGTCTAGGGGGTGGTGTCCCGGGGGGGGGGGGTGTTTAGGGGGGATGAGGGGATTTACAAGTGGGTGGGAGTGTCCAGGGGTGGTGGGGGATATCCAGGGGGTGGGGTGGGGGGCTTTCCAAGGGAGATAGGGGTTTCCGTGGGGGGGAGGTTGTTCAAGTGGGTGGGGGTGTCTAGGGGTGGGGGTGTCCAGGGGGTGGGGGTGTCCCGGGGGGTGGGGGTGTCCAGGGGGTGGGGGGGATATCCATGGGTTGGGGGCCTCTCCAAGGGGGTGGGGGTGTCCAGGGGAGGGGTCTCTCTAGGTGGTTGGGGGATGTCCAAGGTAGTGGGGGTGTCCATGGGGAGGGGGGTGCTGTCCGGGGGAGGGGCGTTTCAATTGGATGTGTGTGTGGGAGGGATATCCAAGTGGTTGGGGGTGTCCGGGGGGGGGGGGGGGCTTTCCAAGGGGTGGGGTGTCCAGGGGGTGTGGGGGTTGTCCAAGGGTGTGGGGTGACCATGGGTTTGGGGGCTATCCAAGAGGGTGCAGGTGTCTTGGGGGTGTGGACTGTCCAAGGGGGTGGGGGTTTCCAGGGGTGGGGTGGTGTCCAGGGGGTGGGGGCGTCCAAGGGTGGGGCGGGGGGATGTTTATGGGGGGTGAGGGGGTGTATAGTGGGGTGGGGGTGTCCTGGGGGTGGGGTGGGGGTGGTGTAGGGGGTGGGGTGTCCTGGGGGCTATCTACTGGGGAGGGTGTACAAGGTGGTGGGGATGTCCAGGGGGCTGTCCAGGGGTGGGGGTTGTCCCAGGGGTTAGGGGGATATCTGGGGGTGGGGGCTGTCTGGGGGGGGGGCTATCCAGGGGGTTTCCAAGGGGGTGGGGTTGTCCAGGTTGGTTGGGGGTGTTTATGAAAGTGGGGGTGTATAGGGGGTGGGGGTTTCCTGGTGTCTGTGTTTGTGGGGGGTGTCCAAGAGCGTGGTGGTGTATGGGGTGCAGAGGCTTTCTAGGGGGTGGGGGTGCCCATGGGGGTGGGGTTGTCTAGGGGGTGGGGGGTGTCCAGTGGATGGGTGAATTAGTCACACATATATTCAATCACATCAAATCGTCAAGTTGTGTTTTATTATATAGAGATAAATAAATAAAGATAATGTGATCAACCTAATCACACATGTATTCAGGCAAAAAAATATTTAAACATCAAATTTCAGTAATTTCATTAAAAATGTAAGAGATCAATATATTCCTCATAAACATCAATATCAACAATGTCATCATTAAGTTCAACCCTGTCCTCATCGTCATCTGTATCACCTTCCACTCCCTACTCAACGCCCTCCTCCTCGCCATCATACTCCAACTCAGCCTCCTTCATTCCCTCCTCCTCTCCCTCCTCCTCCGCCTTAGACTCCTTGTTACCCTCCTCTACTTCCTTGGCCTCCCCCCCCCATCCTCTTCTGCCACGACCTCCTCCTCGCCATCATCATCGCTAGAAATGACATTGTCTCGACCACCACTATAATTGACACCTAGTTCACCATATATAGAATGAATCGACCACATATATTCATCACAATATGTTCTTCCCTCTGATGGATGTGTTGGACGTAAAACATCCATAAGTTTCATAAACGCAGTGTTTGGACTAGTGGACTATTCTGCTGTCTATGTGGCCCCTTTTCATCCTATTTTGAATGTGCCTCAACTAGTTGGAACTCAGTGGCACTAAAAATTGTACCTTAGGAAGGCCAATACCTCATTATGGCTATACACTTCTCATGTCGGCTGAGTAATTCTCCAGGTTTCTCATCTCCCAACACCTGATTTAAGTGATCATTTTTCGAAAATGGTGAAGTTCCTAGGCATCAAGGGCATACAACTAAGCCTATTAAAAATATTAATAGATTAATAAGTTATAAAATATATATTAAAATTTTAAATCAACAAAGTAAAACTTATAATCTTCTTCTAAGTTGTTTCTTTAACCACACTTCCATATTTCTTCCTTCTACTTGAGCAAAACAGTTTTGCTCGAGGCATAAAACTGTGAATATTCAATTTTTTCCTCTACAATGACATTGAATTTAGGAAAAAATAAAATAAAAATATGTTACCTATAATTAATTTCATAACTAAAATTATGTGAAAAAATTATCAATCAAATAAATTATTAAGGAAATAATATAAATTGCAAGTGGTAAAGAAAATTTTTAAACAACTGTCAAACCTACTTCCTCCATTCACCTGACATCGTAGTACATCCCAATGTGTGGAGGTATTTTTTAGAATCAATTTTTTCTTTATTTTTTTCTGCATGATTCCTAAATAAAACTAAATAATAAAAAATATATAATTAATGAAAAAAATGATATTTTTTATTTAAATAACTCAAAATTTATTAATGCCTTAAACTGGATAGTCGTTTAATGAGTAATAAACTACCAATACTATTCTATTGGACAATAATACATGATATTTACCACCTATAACTCCGTGAAAACTCTAGCATGCTATCCAATATACAACTTGTGCATATAGTATCTCTAAAGCTAACCTAAATCCTTTAGACATGTTGGTCATGCACCCTCACCATCAGGGAAATTAAACCAAAGATCACAAAAAAATATTAATTCATATAAATAGAAAAATAATATATTTCATTAAATACAATAGATTTTTTTTACCCATATCTCTACCCAAGCATTATCACTGACTTCATTTGGAAACTGTTTCTCTAAGAGCAGGCAGACAGGAATGATGTTGAAGTATTCAAAAGTGTCACCAGAAAACTCAGACATTGTTGGTCTATTTTTCAATCATTTTATTTTCTTCATTTTAGTCTACCATCAACTATGTGTGGTAGTTCTACCCCACAAACATTCATGTACACCCATGCCCCAACTCCTATCAATAGATTTATCTGTTATGAGAGTAAAACAAATATTTTATCAATACATGTTATAATTAATATAAATAATGGTATAAATTTTTTAGGGTTTTATAAATATACATGCGACAGTCTGATTAATGGGTTTCGTAGGATAAACATAAACTGAAGGAAAACCCTATACAAGTGGAGTGGGTCCCAGTGTATGCTCCGTAGGGACAGACTATGGTATAGTAGGATTCTAATAAGTTTGAAAATAGAAGCTCAAAGAGAATGAAGTATCAGTAATAGAAGATGGCACAAATGGATGGCCGAATGCCAGATAGGGAGTGGGAATCAACATCAGATATGGTAATGATGGGTGAGGAGACATAGATGTAAAGGGTGGTGAAATCATGGGATGCCTAAAGATACCATGTGTCCCTAACAACACAATGGGATCAGAATGTGGGATAGATGGTATGTTAGTGGGAGGGCCAGGGTCTAATGGGGTACGCCGACTAGATTTCCTAGCTCTAGTATTACCCCCTCATACCGTCGTCCTGAGTACTGGGACCCATACTGGGCTTCTCATAAAATAATTTTCAGTTAAGAGGTTGATCCTACAAAAAGTTTTAAAACAAAAGTAATCACATGAAATTATATATTATTCAAATATATATATTTGAATTAAAATACTCACTACAGGCAGTAGTGGTGGAACATACATCTCATCTGTAGAGACCCAAAGCTTGACGTACATGGAAATTACATTACTTTTGCAGAATACTTAATACATAACAAAAACATACACACAAGAACCGTAATAGTTTAGTGTCTTTGGAAACTTGTAATATAAACATCAAATCTTGTTGAATGATCTTCAATATCTCCCATATCGATCTTACCCTTTTTTATTACCTAAAACCTTTCTTTATATCGTAGGGAAATTAAAACATATAAAGGGTGATCTCAAATGCTCATTAAGGGTAAGCATGGATAAAATAAAACAAATCATATACATTTGATCTTAAAAACTTGAACATAATGTTTAAACATCAAAAGCTTGAGCAATGACATAAAACATGGAAGTACGTAAGGCATAGATCATAAAGAAACATTAATCATGATAAAATAGCATGGGATTAAAACATGTAATTGTGGAAACCATTCAGCACATGTCATTATTTCCATAGTAGCCAAGGCATTGCTACCAAGACCATCTTAGTGGACAATGTCCCTTTCTGAATCGAGTTCACTCCTCATTTCAGTCCTGTAACACTGAACCAGATTAACTTACCATTCTAGACATGTCTATATCATGAGATATAAATCTTTACCCAATGCATTAGAGGGATATATAGGTCCCACCCATCTCATAATGAAATCATTCTTACTTGTTCCACAAAATAAACTTAAAACATTCCTCATAACCCAAAGAATAAAATGGGTTTCATAAACATCATCCCATCATCTCATAATCCATATAAAACAAATGAACATTTCATCATAAGAAAATTGAAACCATGTCAATCATAGAGACATTAAACTTGAAAAATACACATATTAAATAATGTAATCTTAGATGGAAAATGGTTTTGATAAAACATTTGAAATGAATTCTTGAGGAAAATATCCTTTCTTCTTTCAAATCAATTTATTTTCAGAAAACATCATGTAATTTTAAAAGAAAAGGATTTTTTTGAAAATAGTCATGAATGATTTTGGAGGAAGCTTCATGAAAATAAGGCTTTATAAAACCATACAAATCTGTTTGTGTTGTATAAGTTAAAAATCAATCTTCTCGTACTTTTGCCAGAAAAATCAAAAAAGTACCTCGTAACGTAAAAAAAGAATGATTCCTTACATACCATATAATAAAAGTCAAAAATGGGTAAAAAGGAATTTAAACATACTTGAAAACACTTTTATAAAACATGGACATGGATGATAGAAATAACCCAAGTAAATACTTACGAATAAGCAATCTCGGATAAAAATGAGATTTGTAAAATTATCCCTTACCTTAGGTTCGATAGGCATCATATGGATCCGAACCTACTTTATAATGATTTAAATAATGTCATTGAATTATTAAATAATAATATTCATTGTTATTATATCATATATGTTTCACTTATGACTTTATATTACCCATTCTTTTGTAAATTCCATGTTAAAGTAGCGTTTTGGGTAAAATCATTTCATTTATTGTATGTGTTTCGACTTGTCGTTATTGATATTATTACTTATATCCTGATTTAAATAATTCAAGAATGTAAAACATGATTTATATACAATATATATTCATCATATACATATATATTATAGATCGATAAAAGGAATTAAATACACCGTTCATGGAGACGGTAGGTCGCACATACAGATGAACGATGTTTTCGTTTCCTTGTTGAATTGAATGAAACTAAATAGATTATATACATATATATATACATAAATCCTGTAGTATTATTATTTTATATATTTATTATTATTAATTATATAAACTTTATGATCATTCATGTATGGTTAACATGGAGAATGAATCTCATCACGTCGTGGAGACGGTAGTCTGTACGTACGCACGAGCGATGATATCGTTCCAACAATTATCGAATTGGAGTGGATGGTATAATATATAAGAATCAGTATAATTTTATGATAACCATATATATTTATTCTTTACACCATTATACCCATCCATGTAAGGTGTTAGTGGAAAAACATATTACACCACGGCGTGGAGAGGGTATTCCGTACGTACGCACACGCCGTGATTTTGTTTTCCGTAGGATGGATAAAAGGTGAAATAGGGTTGTTTCATATTTATAATATCATATTATTATATGAGGGATAATGATGTTATTACTTCATAATGAAACAACTAAAGAAGATGAATTTGAAGAAGAAATAAAATTGAAAGAATCGGTAGCAGATATTACCTCTTCTTTGACACGCCTCTTTGAAACCTACTCTTAGGGTACTAAAATTGGTATTTGAAGAATACCAGGACCTCTAGGATGTTTCTAGAGAAGTTGAGAAGGGAAATGGGTAGGGTTTGGCATAGATTAAAGACTCAAATTGGTGTGAAGAAGAGAGGGAGGAGAGGGGCACCTTTGGAAATATAAGAAATATTAGTTTATATTAAATCCCAACCCCACATATAAACTTAGAAAATGACTCATATCCAAATATTATATGATATCGGGTTGTTATCTAATCAACCAATAAAATTTAGACATGTTAGAAAGCTATTTTAAACATTATCAACTTGATTTATCCTTATTTATCAATTTAATTTTATTTGTGGTAATAATCTTCTAAATTTTAAATTATTATAAATAATTACCTATGTGTTGTGAATTTTCCATAATTTGACACTTTATGACGATTTCGACTATATAAATTTAAATTTATAATTTTTAAATATTTTTGTGATTTTTAAACAATTTTATAATATGTTATTTTTATAAAATAACAATAATGTCAATTTTGACACCATTCATTTATTTGAATTTAAATAAACAATATAGAGAAGAAATTTTCGAACTAAAAGATTTAATAGATTCATAACATGTCATATTTATCTAAAAAATTAGTGGAGCACATTAAATAGTTCATATGATATTTATTTTAATATTTTTGAAACCATTTATTTGATATTTCTCTAAATAAAATAATTTCAACATCACTATTATGTCACCATTAATGATAATTATTTAATCCCTAAAAATTATAAATTAATTCATATGATGTATAAAATTTTACTCACTTCTTTTAGACTATTCATGTTTGATGTTTCATTAAGTTTATCACTAAATTAAAATTACTATCCTTATAAGATTTAAGAAAGTGACATGTTGTCACTTTCTTTGGTTTTAATAATAATTAAATTATGTTCATGGAAAAAGTCCATTAAATGATTCTAATCTGACCCTTATGTGATATGGGTCAACTTTTAGTCATCAAATAGGATTTTGGTAGGTCTTAGGTTAATTTTATAATCTTATATTTACCTTTAATTACCCGATTTACCTTTAACTATGGTAAATAAAATTTACCGTAGTTACTATTCACAATGCCCAGAAATAAAAAGTAGCTTATTAACATAATTTTTACCCACTGATTCCATATATGGAATCCATTTTTCCAAATTCAATACAAAAAAGTTGCAGAAATTAAATTAAAATTAATCCCATTGTCGTAAGAAAACGGGTTTTTGTTTAAAACATAGCAAAAGATTGAATTGATTTAACCTAAGAATTCAAGGTAAAATCAATGATAATGACATATATTATATTAAATGGTAAAAATATATTCTATTTATAATTTAAAACCATTAAATATTATAATTTAACCACATAAATTATTATGATAAAAAAAGTTGTTTTTAATAAAAATATAGCGTGTTTTTACTATTCATGAAAATATGAAAGTTATCAGAATAATATTAAAAGTTTATCCAAGGTAAAATTTTATATCCTTATTCCAAAGAAGAATTTTATTTTGTAAAATTGAACTTATAAAAATGTCAAAAATTATATTTAAAGTGGGTGCTCCATCAAAAGGCGGCAAAACTGCATTTTTTGAAAAATACTTATTTTACCCGAAAAATTTATGTTGTTCACATAAAATGTTTTAGAAAATTTATAAGATGAATAATAATGTTATAAAATTAAAAATGTGGTTAATACTTTTCATAACGGCTAGTTCGTGATAATATTATAACCATATATCATTGTTTAGTGAAACCCAGTATTGCGTACAACACACGCTGTCGAGGAAGGTCGCGATTGCGTGTAATGAAAACCAAGTCAGGGTTGCGTGTAGTGAAAGACTTCTTTGTTTTTTCTCATAAAAAAATCCAGCCATATTTCATTAATACATTGAATATATATATATACACTCAATTTTGCGTAGAATAACTTCTATCAGATGAACTTGAAGTTGTGTATAACACGATCCAAGAATTGTGTTGCATATACTGCAAGCTAATACGGTGTTGCTTATAGCACAAGAAAATCTTGGTGTAGCATAAAACACATGAAATAAAATAAATTAAAAATAATACTTATCATAAAATCTTGGGGTGTTACATTCTACCCCCTTTAAAATGAATTTCGCCCTCGAAATTCGTCGGGGTTATAAATGGTCTGTTACTTAAAAATTTCACTCATAGAAACCCACATCGTAAAAAGGAATGCTAAAACTTAATTTTAAAAAGTGAAGTATGAAACATAATGGTTACCCAAATTAAATCATCACTAGTTTTCCACATAAGAGATCATACGTGAAAATATGGATATGGAGTAGAAATCTAACCATCATGTTTTGATGGAGAGTGGTAGAGAACATGGCTATGAAAAAGTCAAAAATCAAAAAGCCATAGATTTTTGATGATATAAGGTACCATCTGATTCATCAGATATAAGAGAACTAGGACAACATTTTTGGTTTTCAATATCATTTCCCTAAAGTTGAAAATTTTGAATTAGAAGAAATACTTACTTGATTTTGGTACAATCTCACTGTTGTTCATGCTTTGAACAATTTCCACTTCATATCTTAATGAAATGATGTTGAATTTGTTATTAATGAAGTGTTAACAAGTCATGTGATAGAATGATGTGTCATTCCATCTGTTTCAAACAAAAGGTTAGCAAAAGTTATCAAATATACATAAGTCCATCTATGGTGAGGTTAATCATATAAGATTTCAAAAATGAACTTATACTTCATATATCATACCGCTTAATAAAATAAAACTACTTTCTACTAACCAGGGACTTCCTGTAGGCTAGTGGTATGCGATAAAGGCCAGTCACACTTTGGTTGTGGGTTCGATTCCCACATCCTTGTCCGACGCGATGGGCTGTCGCCCGTCCTGCAGGTTGTCCTTTTTCTAAAACTACATTACTATAACATCCCATCAATAATATCGAAAAAATTTCTATCCTTAAAAAATACTAACTTACATCCAACCTAATCCATTCCAATCTTTAGGCTTACCTAAAATACTTCGGTCCAAGCTCATAGTATAAAGAAAATGATTACATGAAATGTCACATAACAATCACGTGAATGCCATAATTTATCCCCCATATATCATAATATATATCTTGTTGGTAAAATTACAAACATGTGAATACCTTAATCATGTATTCTCTTGAAGAATGAATACCCATTGAACATTAGGGAAAACATGAATATAGTAAAAAGTTAACACTTTCCACATACCAAAATCCTCAAAATTTGATATTCTCAAATCATGATATCACTTAGTCCTTAAATCAATCATGAGCTCATGAATACAATCAAACATCTCATTATCTTCTTATCCCTTCATTATGCGCATATCATCTGCTTTCCAAAATATTTGAATCACTTTTCATGGTTACTGGTACCATAAAATTATTGAAAACCACAATAGACTAATACAAAAATATTCTAATACACCATAAAAGTACCTCAACAACATTATTCTTGAATACCAATACATAAACACTTCAATCCATCCTATTCAATGATTTTCCTTGAATAATTCCTTCCTTGATTTAAAAGTAACTTTTTAGGTCAGGGCATTGAGTTGGGTAATGCCCTTGTTCTCAACAAATAAGATATTTAACTCCATAACAGTCTGTCACTCTTTGACCCTTTTCTCCACACAGATAACATCTGCCCCTCCATTTGAGGTATTCTTGAAGGATCTTCTTCCTTTCTTTATGCTCCTCAACATGAGAACATGCATAAAATTCTATCTTCCTCTTATTTGATAAATTAGGCATACCACTAAATTTCACCTAGTAAATCATATATCGCGATGAATGATTCGGCATAATCACAATATCTTTCTCTCTTGGCATTATGAAATTTTGTTGCTCATAGTCACTAATTTTTTCATTGGAATCAATGTTAACCAAATTCCTTCTGGTTCCCTCCAATGACTAAAACACAAAAAAATTCTGTGAGAGGAAAAAATCATACTAGGGAAAACAACATAGTAAAGGGGGAGTACCCTTAATATCTAACATCTTAGGTTAAATTCTAAGATCATTACTCTAGTTCTAAGACTATATCCTATATATATACTTATCCTTAGGGACACCCCTAGACATACCTTAGAAATATCTCTAGGAATCTCACTAACATTTTCGCATCCTAGTTTCCAAAGGTTGACTAAACCTTTCCTCTAATATCAACTGTAGAGACCCAAAGCTTGAAGTACATGGAAATTACATTACTTTTGTGGAATACTTAATACATAACAAAAACAGACACACAAGGACTGTAATAGTTTAGTGTCTTTAGAAACTCAGAATATAAACATCTAATCCTATTGAAAGATCTTCAACATCACCCATATCGATCTTCCCCTTTTGTTTTCCTACCTAAAACCTTTATTTATATCCTGGGGAAAAGAAAACATATAAAGGGTGAGCTCAAATTCTCAGTAAGGTATGCATGGATAAAATGAAACAAATAATATACATTTGAGCTTAGAAACATGAACATAATGTTTAAACATCAAAAGCTTGAGCAATGACATAAAACATGGAAGTACATAAGGAATTGATCATAAAGAAACATTAAGCATGATAAAATAGCATGGGATTAAAACATGTAATTGTGGTAACCGTTCAGAACATGTCATGATTTCCATAGTAGCCAAGGCATTGCTGCCAAGATCAACTTAGTGGACAAAGACCCTTTCTGAATCGAGTTCACTCCTCGTTTCAGTCCTGTAACACTAAACCAGATTAACTAACCATTCCAGCCATGTCTATCTCATGAGATATAAATATTTACCCAATTCATTTGAGGGAGATATAGGACCCACCCATCTCATAATTAAATCATTATTACTTGTGCCACAAAATAAACTTAAAACATTCATCATAACCCAAAAAATAAAATGGGTTTCATAGACATCTTCCCATCATCTCATAATCCATATAAAACAAATGGACATTTCATCATAAGAAAATTGAAACCATGTAAATCATAGAGACATTAAACTTGAAACATATACATATGAAATAATGTCATCATAGATGGAAAATGGTTTTGATAAAACATTTGAAATGAATTCTTGAGGAAAATATCCTTTCTTCTTTAAAATCAATTTCTTTTCACAAAACATCATTCAATTTTAAAAGAAAAATATTTTGTTGAAAATAGTCATGAAATATTTTGGAGGAAGCATCATGAAAATAAGGCTTTATAAAACTGTAAAAATATGTTCGTGCTGTATAAGTTAAAAGAACATTCTTCTCGTGCTTTTGCCGGAAAAATAAAAAAAGTACCTCGTAACGTAAAAAAAAGAAAGAATCCTTACATACCATGTAGTAAAATTCAAAAATGGGTAAAAAATGACTTTATACATACATGAAAATACTTTTATAAAATATGGACATGGATGATAGAAATAACCCCAGCAAATACTTATGAATAAGCAATCTCGGATAAAAACTAGATTTGCAAAATTATCCCTTACATTAGGTCCGATATGCTTCGTATAGATCTGAACCTCCTGTATAATGATTTAAATAATGTCATTGACTTATTACATAATCATATTCATTGTTATGATATCATATATGTTTCACTTATGACTTTATATTACCCGTTCTTTTGTAAATTCCATGTTAATGTAGCATTTTGGGTAAAATCATTTCATTTATCGTACGTGTTTCGACTTGTCGTTATTGATATTATTACTTATATCCTGATTTAAATAATTCCATAATTTAAAACATGATTTATATACAATATATATTCATCATATACATATATATTATAGATCGATAAAAGGAATGAAATACACCGTTCATGGAGACGGTAGGCCGTACGTACGCATAAACGCTGTTTTCGTATCCTTATTGAATTGAATGAAACTAAATAGATGACATACATAAATATATACATAAATCCAGTAGCATTATTATTTAATATATTTAATTATTATTCATTATATAAACTTTATGATCATTCATGTATGGTTAACATGGAGAATGAATCTCATCGCGTCGTGGAGACGGTAGTCCGTACATACGCACGAGTGATGATATCGTTCCCATAATTATAGAATTGGAGTGGATGGTATAATATATCAGAATCAGTATGATGTTATAATAACAATATATAGTTATTCTTTACACCATTATACCCATCCATGTAGGGTGTTGGTGGAAAAATAGATTACACCACGGCGTGGAGACGGTATTCCGTACGTACGCACGCGCGATGATTTTGTTTTCCGTAGGATGGATAGAAGGTGAAATAGGGTTGTTTCATATTTATAATAAAATATCATTATATGAGGGATACAGATGTTATTACTTCATAATGAAAAAACCAAAGAAGAAGAAGTTTAAGAAGAACGAAAATTGAAAGAATCAGTAACAGATATTACCTCTTCATTGACACGCCTCTTTGAAACCTCCTCTTAGGGTACTAAAATTGGTATTTTAAGAAGACCATGACCTCTAGGATGTTTCTAGAAAAGTTGAGAAGGTAAATGGTCAGGGTTTGGCCGAGATTAAAGGCTCAAATTGGAGTGAGCAGGAGAGGGAGGAGATGCCCTTTTATAAGGGAGGATAGGGGCACCTTTGGAAATATAAGAAATATTAGTTTATATTAAATCCCAACCCCACATAAAAACATTGAAAAAGACTCATATCCGAATATTAGATGAGATATGGTTGTAATACCATAATCCAATAAAATTTATACATGTTTGGAAGCTATTTTAAACATTATCAACTTGATTTATCCTTTTTTATCAATTTAATTTTATTTGTGGTAATAATATTCTAAATTTTAAATTATTATAATTAATTACATATGTGTTGTGAATTTTCCATAATTTGATGATTTATGAAATGTTAGATCATATAAATTTAAATTTATAATTTTTAAATATTTTTGTGATTTTTAAACAATTTTATAATATGTTATTATTATAAAATAACAATAGTGTCAATTTTGACACTATTCATTTATTTGAATTTAAATAAACAATATAAAGAATACATGTTCGATATAAAATATTTAATAGATTCATAACATGTCATATGTTTCTAAAAAAGTAGTGTAGCACATTATATAGTTCATATAATATTTATTTTAATATTTTTAAAACCATTTATTTGATATTTCTCTTAATAAAATAATTTCAACATCATTATTATGTCACCTTTAATGATAATTATTTAATCCCTAAAAATTATAAATTAATTCATATGATTTATATAATTTTATTATCTTACTGGAGAATATTCATTTTCGATGTTTCATTAAGTTTATCACTAAATTAAAATTATGATACCTATAAGATTTAAGAAAGTGACATGTTGAAACTTTCGTTGGTTTTATTAATAATTAAATTATTCTCATGGGAAAAAGTCCATTAAATAATTCTAATACAACCCTTAGGTGATATGGGTCGACTGTTATTCATCCAATAAGATTTTGGCAGGTCTTAGGTTAATTTTATAATCTTATATTTACCCTTAATTACCCGATTTACCTTTAACAATGGTAAATAAAATTTACCGTAATTACTATTCATAAAGCCCAAAAATAAAAAGTAGCTTATTAACATAATTTGGACCCCCTGATTCCATATATGGAATCCATTTTCCAAATTAAATACAAAAAAGTTACAGAAATTAAATTAAAATTAATCCCGTTTTCGAAAGAAAATGGGTTTTTGTTTAAAACATTGCAAATGATTGATTTGATTTAACCTAAGAATTCAGGGTAAAATCAATGATAATGACATACATTATATTAAATGGTAAAAATATATTCTATTTATACTTTAAAACCATTCAATATTATAATTTAACCACATAAATTATTATGATGAAAAAAGTTGTTTTGAATTAAAATATAGTGTGTTTTTACTATTCATGAAAATATGAATGTTATCCGGATAATATGAAAATTTTATCCAAGGTAAAATTTTATATCCTTATTCCAAAGAAAAATTTTATTTTGTAAAATTGAACTTATAAACATGTCAAAAACTATATTTAAAGTGGGTGCGCCTTCAAAAGGCGGCAAAACTGCATTTTTTAAAAAATACTTATTTTACTCAAAAAATTTATTTTGTTCACAAAAAATGCTTTAGAAAATTTAAAAGATGAATAATAATGTAATAAAATTCAAATTTTTGTTAATAATATTCATAACAGCTAGTTCGTGATAATATTATAACCATATATCGTTGTTTATTGAAACCCGATATTGCGTACAACACACGCTATCGAGGAAGGTCGTGATTGCGTAAAATGAAAGCCAAGTTCAGGGTTGCATATAGTGAAAGACTCCTTTGTTGTTGCATATAACAAAATCCAACCATATTTCATTTATACATTGAATATATATATATATATATATATATATATATATACACTCAATGTTGCGTAGAATAACTTCTATCAAATGAATTTGAAATTGTGTATAACACGATCCAAGAATTGTGTTGCGTATACTGCAAGCTAATACGGTGTTACGTATAGCACAAGATAATCATGGTGTAGCATAAAACACATGACATCAAATAAATTAAAAATAATACTTATCATAAAATCTTGGGGTGTCACATCATCCGTGCGACAATTGTTTACCATCATCTTTTTACATCGCCTCTCTTCAATTGTGGCATTTCCAGCATTTGAAAACAATTATGGAAGTAATTAAAAAAGGATAACTAACGTGTAAACCAAAAAAAAATACATGTGAAGGAATATAGGTATTCATAGATAATTTAATTATCCATTTTTTTAAGGTGACCTTGAATGGATATATAATGAATTCAATAAATGAAACATGATGTAATAAATAAATTTAAATTTTAGTAGAATGGTTATTTACTAAGTATCACCAGTCTATTAAAATCGTTGAATTTTGATTCTGAGTCTTTATTTCACTAAAACCCAAGAGAGAGAGCATATTGAATCATGCCTCTAAAAAATCCAACAAGGTATATATTATAAATGATTAAACCCTTAAGATAGTTGGAAATGAGGATATAATAATACGAACAAGGATAAGATATTAACCAGAATCATAAGGGGTAAAGCACTAGTCCAAATTAAGGAAAATTTGAATTTTATTAGCCCAGGTAGATGATGCAGGTTTCTATATATGTTTTGAAGAAGAAGAAAAACCATCATGTTTATTATCTGGTGAAATGTTAAAGGGAGGCCAAAGTTTTATACTAATTTTATACATTGTAAATAAAACATTGAAATGTTCACCAAGGTAGAAATGTTGGTTTCATAGGTTTGAATACAGCTCAATTTCAAATTAGAAAATGAAATTAAAATAAAATTAAAACCAATAATCATTGAAAATTCACATAATGTTCAAGTATTATACAAAATATTTGTATTCTATAGTAAATCAATTTAAATAGTACGAAACTTAACAACCCAAGTCAAGCTAAACCAAAATAATTGATAACATGGATGGATGATTCTATATATTTCCCACTACATATTTAGGTTCACACCCATCTTTAACAATTGAGCTATTGGAGTCATCAAAAGTAATAAATGGATCATTTCCAATGGAAGTAGGGATGGTGTCAATTCCATTATCACCATCATAAAAAATATGTCTTGGAATTACTTTAACAATGACATAAAATTCAGGTTGAAGATAGTCTTTGAAATAAAAAACATGTTTATCCATTGAAGAAAATACATATGGTTCATCGATAGCAAGAGTGTGAGTCATATCAATTAATCAAAATCTCTAATCTTTAATAAATGTGCCATGCCTCGTCATCGAATCAAACCACTGGAATTTCATCATCACGACTCATCCATTAGAGTAATAATCCAATATTATTTTTATTTTTATGAGTCCATAGTAACCTACATTTTCAAATTGTGGTATACTATCTAATTCACAATAATATCAGTCTGTTTTGTCAATAACCATAACACCATCATGTTTTGTTCTCATGTTATTTTCTTATTTAGTGATAATAAATTTGTACCCATTGATAATAATTTATTTATAGTCACGAACCATGGTATTAGAACCAAAATCCAAAGATCTTATTTCTTAAAAGACATACTCATCAGGAAAACTCAATACCTAAAATATAAATGAATATTAAACATAATTAAATATTGATTTAATTATTTTAAATAGTATTATTTTTACCTTCAATTTTAACCAAGAAGAAAACACATTTCTATACAAAATCTCCGTTTTTCTCCAAGATAATGAACAATTATTTTTATTTATCATTGATTTATGTTCCCTATATATAAAAATAGGAATAATTTAATAAAAATATATGTAATATATACATATTCAAATTACTCACCTAATGTAGTCAGTAAACAAATCATAGTTCAACAAAACTGTGTGATGTGCCATATCCCGCTCTTCAAGTCTTAATGTCGTCAATGTATATGACACAATAATTGCTCTTGTTTGATGAAGTGATGGAAAAATTGGTTCAATTTTCTCATAATATTATTCTTCATTTTTCTTTGGCCTATAGATTCTTGTATTAAGATCAAACAAATACATCGAGAATAAATATATACATTCTTGAGCCACGTAATCGTTCATGATAGAACCTTCGGGATGAATATTGTTTTGGACATAACACTTTAATGTGTATATATTTTTTTCAGTTGGATCCATCAAAAGAAATGAAATAGGTCCTCTAAGAAGTATTTCATTTGGAATATGGATAGTTAGATACAACATTCATGTGAAAAATGATGGAGATAATATTTTCTCTAACTCACACAAAATTAATGGGGCATCTGCCAAATTTTTTTCAATAAAGACTTATAAAACATATTAGAACAAGGATCACTAAACAAATGGACCAACCTAATAAAATACACCCTTACATTATTGAACAAATGACAGATTTCTATTTGAATCAACTCATGCAGAAGGATGTGATAGTAATTTGTCTTCAATGATTTTAGCATCAACTCTCCTCAATTAACCCGTTTAGATATGTTGCTTGAATAGCCAATAGTAACATTAAATGTCTCTAGTACTCCCAAATTTTTTTCTATAGGTTTCATCACATAAGAATCACATGGAACTTTCCATTTATTTTTACCGATACGCAGAAGATGCAATTCTGGTCTGATGTCCCAATCCACTATGTCAGGACGAGACCGTAAATCATCTTTTATCATTCCCTTATCATTTATAAGAATTTAAAGAAACATTTAACAAATATTCTTTTCAATTTAAATTACGTCTATGAAATGATGTAACAAATTGGTTTACAAATAAGTAAAATCAAAGAAGATACTCCTCCACTCCCAATTGTAACACGTTTTAGTGGAAACATTATTTATCTTTCCAGATTTCATTTGACCATTCCTGAATGAAAAACTGAAATATTTAAATTCATTAAGCACATAAGTTCCAGACATACACTGTGGTGGATCATTGGTCTCCATGGTATTGTCAAATCTTCAACGATTATTTCTATATGGATTGTCAATTGTCAAGAATCATCGATATCCCATAAAACTAGAAGTAAAAAAATGTTTCTGTCTTCTGGATCGTGTATTATTCCTAAAAATTTGGCGTGATAGTTTTCCCTTCGTGCTCCATCCAGATATCATTTCATAAGTAGTAAAATAATTGATCTTCCACATAAGCACATCATCCATCAGAAATATGTCTTTCAAACATCCATCGTATGTGTGCACACCTACATCCCAAATAAGATTCAACACTTTTATTAATGGTTTCATGTATACATCTATAACATTTCTAGGATCACAAGGTCCATATATGAGTATACTAATGAAAGTAGAATGTGTTTTCATACACAACCATTGGGTAAGTTTATTCATCTATATAAAAACCAACCATGTGTTGTGCAAAGTAAGCATATTCCCAAACAGATTAAAAATGTCACATGAAAGACCCATCCTCACATTACACACATCAAATTAAATATAAGGATATAAAGTATAAAATATCTACCATGAAAATATATATGAAGGGTGAACCAACACATCATTAGTCTTATTTCTCTTTTAATCATGCCATCACATTTTTAATGATATTTAATCAGTTATAAAATAAATCTGGAGTCTGGGGATCAATGGAAAGTTCCATAGTACTTTCGGTGGCACACAGAATGGTGTTCCATCAGCTTTTGGCTTCAAAAGACATGTGCCACATTTTATACAATCATTTAGTTCACCAGTTTCCTCCCAAAAAAAACTATACTTCTTTGGTCAAGCATGAATTTTGTTTATGAAAATCCAAGTTCCTCAACTAACTTTCATTCCATATAGAGGTTTTAGGGAATATTTGCATCATCTCAAAGTAAGTCTTTCCAGAAGGTAAGAATGTAATCGATGGAAGTATTAAAAATCCCATACATAGTTTTCCCATGAAAAAATATGATTAAAAAATCCGTCTTTTCCATTTTACTGCAGTGTCTATATATTGGGGTCATGGTAGCATCATTCAATTTTCTCACCCGAACAAAATAATCATTTTCATTAGATGCATAATGTGTGCTCATATCAAATTCATCTTGGGTAAATAATCCTTTCTTTTTCATGATGACGAATAAATGGAAACCATTCATATAAAAAATTCTCCAATCCATTCCTCTCATTTGGATCATCATTAATTTGAGATTTCATTTTTTCCCTATTTTGATACAACACATAGTAGTTTTATTGAAAACCATAGCTGGGTATGTGGTAGATGAATTCTTCACAACTCAACCAAGGTCTTACAACACAATTCTAACATGGTCAATGTATGTGACCACTATCTATTGCATTGTGAAATTTTAAATCTAAAAACATCTCCAAATATTTTTGAAAATCCCTTGAGATATGATCGGTTTCATAAATCCAAATTCTACCCATTCTGTAAAAAAAATTGTAATAATTCATTTCATCAAATTTAATTCAATAATATTGAAGTTTAATCAAAAATACATTTAAGGAAATGATAATTGTTCACTTTATATGAAACCATTATTGACAAACTAATCTATATGAAAATAATAATATAAAAGAAAACAAAATACTATATTTATAAAAAATACTATAAATTAATAAAAATATGGGATATTGACTTCAATTATAAATATAATTCAATGATAGTTTTGCAGATTTAGAGAACATATATAATATATGGGAGAATTTTGAGAGTCTTATTAAGCTTCTATCAAATAGAAGGAGACATTTAGAATCCCTTAGCCTTTGAAGGAGAAGAATCCAATTATTCTAATGTATTCAATGAACTATGTAATGACTTGATCACGTGAGATCTAGAGAGTGTTTGGATACCAAAAAAATGTTGAAGGATGGTTTTGAATATCTTTGAAGAACTATACATGAGTGCACAAGATCATTTACACCTGTGGAGGAGAATTATTCAGGAGTTGAGTAAATTTTAGATCAAAGAAATTTTATAATTTAGTATATTATTTGAGTGATATTCATAATATCAATTCAGAAAAAATGGAAAATAAAATCTGAAAATAATGGTAAAAGGTTCCTCAAGGATTTAAACATCATGGTCATACATGTGGATCATGATCCAAGAAATATTAGATGGGACTAAGAAGATTTTGATGTCATAAGATGAAGGTTTCACATGGAAAAGAAGTGTGATTCCTTGTACATGCATATTTTGAATGATGAGATTGAAATTTATTTTCCAAATGTGATAATCTATCCCCATTTTAGATATCCATATAGGATGGGGTTTCTAGTTGATGTAGTGAACTAGTCCTTGGTTGATACCTTATTATTGAAACAATGTGAAGATATACTAATTCAGTTATGTTTGCCTAAATTAGAAGTGAAATGTGTATTTGAATTTTTTTCATTTTTCACATGCATTATGACACCATGGACATGATAGAGCATTGTTAATGATATTACAAAGTGAATTCTTTTCATCAAAGATGGTGAATGTGTAAAGATATTTTATTAAATAAGTTATTGATGCAAGAAAATGGAAATATTTAGAAACGTTAGGAGATTTTATAGCACCTTATACCCAAATTCAAAGTATTCATTATGTTGGGGTGTCCAGGGGGTGGGGCGGCTCAAAGGGGTGGGGTGTCTAGGGGTGGGGGTGTCCAGGGGGTGGGGCGTCTAAGGGGTGGGGGGGTGTCCAGGGGATGGGGGGTTTCTAGGGAGTGGGGGTGTCCAGGGGGTGGGGGCTATCCAAGGGGGTGGGGGTGTACATGGGGTGGGGTGGGGTCCGGGGGTGTTCAGAGGGTAGGGGTGTCTAGGGGTTTCCCAGGGGTGGGTGGTGTCCAAGGGGGTGGGGGTGTCTAGGGGGTGGGGTGGTGTCCGGGGGGGGGGGGATGCAGGCTGTCCAGGTGGGTGGGGGGTTGATCAAGGGGTCGGGGCTGTCTAGGGGGTGGGGGGATGTCCAGGGGGTGGGGTGGTGTCTAGGTGGGATGTCCATGGGAGTGGGGGTGTCCAGGTGGGTGTCTAGGTTGGGTGGGGGTGTTCGGGGGGGGGGGTGTCCAGGGAAAGGGATGGTGTCTGGGGGGGCTCTCCAACGGGGTGGGGTATCTAGAAGTGGGGTGGGAGATGGGGGGATGTCCAGGGGGATTTCCAGGGGATGTGGGTGTCTAGGGTGGTGGGGGTTTCCATAGGGTGGGGTGATTTCTAGGGGGGCTGTCTATGGGGGTGGGGGTGTTCGGAGTGGGGGGGGGGGGGGGTGTCCAGAGGAGTGGGGGGATTTACAAATGGGTGGGTATGTCCAAGGTTGGGGGTTTCAAATGGGTGGGGGTATCCACGGGTAGTGGTTTCCATGGGGGTGGGGGTGTCCAGGTGGCGGTGGGGACTGTCTAGGGGGTGGGGGTGTCTCGGGGGTTGGGTGTATCCAAGGGGTGGGGGTGTCTAGGGGTTGGGGTCCATGGGGGGGTGAGGGGTGTACAGGGGGTGGGGGTGTCCAGGGGGTGGGGTGGCCCGGGGGTGTGGAAGGGGGGGTGTCTAAGGGGGTTGGATTGTCCATGGGTGGGGGGATGTCCCGGGGGAGGGTGTACTGGGTTGGTGGCCATGGGGTGGGGTTGTTAAGGGGGTGGGGGTGTGTAGTGGGTGGGGTGGTAATATTCAGGGGAAGAAATAAAGATATATTACCTTGAAAATTAACTATACCCAATACAACAAACATCACAATTCCAATCCATCTCCTAAACAATAGCCAATTCATCCTCAATATCACCACCCTTCCAATTATTCATTGAACAGAAGCTATAGATCAAAAATCCAAAACCAATTTTCAACTAAACTAAATTACATTGAAAATACCATATCACCTCACTAAAAACATGAGGAACCACCTACAACACTACCCCAACTGTCCCCAATCCATTCACATGGACCATACATATATCCATTACCTACCTCGAGATAATAAGACTAAACAATCCCATTACCATCTTTGAGTTAGGATACATCTAACCAACACCTCCATTATTTCATATGGTTCACTAACTCTACACAAAAGGAGTGGATGATATGTATTTAAAAAAAATGTTATTCACAAAACCACGACACTTGAAGTGTAGAAAAAAAACAAGAAAAATCAAAGTACACTTATTTGGTATACCATGACACAGACCACACAGACCTCTTGTTTAGGCCAAATCATAACAGAAAACAAAAAAACTAGATTCAAAAAATTAAAACTAAGGTATCACATATAGATTTGATGTGTAGAACAAAAAAAATTCTTTATTGAATATGGATATATCAGGTTGAAATAGTTTCACTGACTAGGGTAAATAGAGAGCTCTGGGAGAGCTTCAGTTTAAGGCTTCAATTTCATGGATGGGGGAACTAGATCTACTGTTTATTTGGTGAAAAACATACCCAACAGTTTTAAAAAACTATTGGTATACATTAGAAAAATTAATTCTTTCCCAATGGTTTTCTCAATCCATTGTAAAAGGTTAATTATAAAAACAGTATACCAATGGTTTGTTCCAAAACATTGGAAAATTATGATGTAAAAATAGTATACCAATGGTTTTTTCAAACTGTTGGCATAAAAGTGTTGGGAAAGCCTCTATTTCCACTAGTGTATGGTCCTATTTTTTCCAAAACACCAAACCATTGGATCCCCATTTTTTAATGTTTTTATGCTGTTTGATTTTCTAATGTTGAAATAATAATGTAATAAAATAAGGGATATTATTACCAGGAAGAAAAGATATTATATTTTAGAGACCCAAAGGAGTCCTATACTCATTATATTAGTTCTAGAGGCCCCTATACTCATAGGGGGACCAAGGATAAAGTTGAAGTTCCACCTAATCCTCCTTTATCTCTTGAGGGAGAGATAAACTACGGATGATCATTTCAAGGATTCTACACATAATTCGGATTGATTTCCCACACATGTTGTTCTACTCTTCTTGTAAAATTTATGTGTGAATTATTTACCTCTTGTTTTATCTTAACATCATTCTCATATGAATTTATTATATTGGTTTAATTAAGTGAAAAAATTATTTCAATACTATTAGGTACACTAGGCTAAATTCCCTGATAGTGGGAGGGGGGTGAGTCGTGGTATGCTAGATTAAAAAAACTAACCCTTTGATCATGTTTTTTTGTTAAAAATCATTTATATATCCTACCCTTTTAAGATTATGAATAAATATTGAATCTTGAATAGGACACAACAATTTTAAATTGTTCAATATCACTGGGATATGTCCAAATAGAATACACCGACAATATGTCGATGTACCAAATCCACTAAACGTGCACTTCTGTTTACAAGGTCAAAGTGGACTCACTGTCCCTACTAGTTTACAACCACTCACAATTTGAGTTAGGTCCACAAGGCTGAATACCCTGGGAGGGGGGTGAATCAGGTTATGTCTAATTAAAAAATATAGCCCGTTTTGATCTTTTTTTGATGTTAAGCCAAACACTCTTCTGTCTCTTTCTCGTTGCACAATATAAACAGAAAGTAAAGAATGCACATGACACATCAATTTTTACTTGGTTCACCCTCACTGGGATACGTCCAAGGAGAATACAATAGCGATGAATCGATGTACCAAATTCACTAAAGCACACTGTTGTTCACAAGGTTCAGGCTAGATCACTTCTATGCCCAGGTTCACTACCTTGACAAGATTTAGGGTCAGCTCACTTCTTTCCCAAGGGTCACTCCCTGGCTCTCTCTCTCTCTGGCACACTGCCGGTGGAGAGGATCACCTTCTTCCTCTTCCTTTTCTCACTACTCCAGAAAGGATCCAATCACAATTTATAGACTTGTAGGTCTCTTCATTTTCATGAAGGAATGTATCTTCCTTTATACGTAGATGCTCTGTTGAAGCTCAATCTTCACACATAGACAAATTTATCTTTACACCGAAGGTATCGGGCAATCCCCTAACTTCTGCGCAGCCCTAAATCACTGCTATAAATCAACCTTACATGGCGCCCTTCTCTAAGGCGGCATGCAAGTCTTTGGCGCAAAGGTCAACACTGGAACACAAGTCTTTCTAAACACTTGCGTGACTCAAGCTTCATCAACTCAAAACGTGTGTGACTTTCCTCCTTTTTCACCCAAATCACCTTATGCACGCAACTAACAGCCGGCACACAACTTCAACACTGGTTCTCAAGTCCCACATGTTCGACCACACACCACTTGCGAAACTTCTACACCTGCGTGACTGGAGGTATGATTTTTCTAAGTATTGAACTCCATCAAAAATGAGGAGGGGTGGTCCAATATTTATAAGCATTTGATCCACCTACGCGACAGCGCGCAAGTCCCCCTCTGGCACGCAACTTTCGGTGCACAACTCTACACTGGCATGCAAGTCTTTCTTCAAACTTGCGTGACTGAACAAATACTTGCACGACCCTATTTCTTTTGCCATATTTTGAAGTTTTGATCCCGAAAAAACAATAGGTGCGCAAGTTCCCAAGCCTCCTAGGCATCGGTGCGCAAGTCACTTCACGGCGTGCAAGTCACTTGCGCGACCTACCCAATACTTGCGCGACCCTTATCCCTTTTCCATTTTCTGATGTTATGATCTTGAAAAACATTGGTTGTGCAACATTCCAATCCTCTAAGCATGCGGCACGCAAGTCCTTTGCCAAAAATCACTTTTCTCCTTCTGTTGATTTTCAGGCCCAATAATTCGGCATACACTGGAAAATGGTGCCACCTTGTATCTTCTTTTTTTTGTGCCTCCTCCAAATAATTCATTCCTTTGCCGAAGTTCTTGAATAAAATGTTGATCAATAAACACAGCTCTTGAACTTGACATGTCATCAATAAATCCCCTTTGTCAATAAATTTGCATGTCATTGTTTGCTTTGTGAAAAACCACATAACCGATTTCCCTCTTTGTCAACAAACACAATCACCTCAAAAATGATTCAATGCTACCTTGAGGGATTTTTGCCCAACAATCTCCCCCTTTGGGTTTGTTAAAAACTCTTCCATAAAAAGATACATCGTTAATTCTTCAGACACCATTCACCTGTTGCAATTATGATAGTGATCAAGGATTTACTCTACACATAATCTAAGCCCACATGAGCAATGCTCGGTGTGAGAAACATGAGTAAATGAAAAGTTCATCAATGAATCACTCCATCTCTGATGCCCAATGTTTACACCAAACTGATACCAATTTGATGATACCAAACTGATACCAATTTTTGGAAATATTCATCCCACATTCCAACACCTCGTTTCTACTTTTATCACGATCCTCAGCAGTCGTGATATCTAGTATTGGATCGTTCTCTTCTAGAATCGTCAGATTTAATACTCTCCACCTTTCTGTTCTCCACTTCAAGCCTTGTCAGATTCAAAACCTTTTTAGCCCTATTTCTTGTGTTGTCCAAGCTAAGATCTGGCTAAGCACATTCAACTAGCTTCAAATGCCCCTTTCTAGTTGCTACACCTGTCAGCTTCTCCCCATATCTTTCATGATTTCTCAAATCTCCACACTGTCCCCCCCTTGAATAATCAATATTTTCTCCCCCTTTTTCAATGAACCCAAATGTAACGCCTTTGAAGTCTGTTATAGAGTAGAGAAAACATATTAGGACATTATAAAAAACACATCATACCTTAGGGAGAGTGGGTTCCACATCCACACTCTTTCAAGTGATGTGAGTAGACTAAACTCCCAGAGCCAGTCGATGTCTCTCAAAAGCTTCATTGGGTAAGGCCTTTGTCATAATGTCTGCAACCTGTAGATCTATAGGCACATACTCCAACTTCACAATGCCTTGATCCACATTCTTCTTGATGAAATGATATTTGATTTCAATGTACTTTGTCCTTGAGTGGTGAACTAGATTTTTGTCGAGATTGATAGCACTTGAGTTATCACAATGGATTCTGATCGGAGACTTCAATTCAGCTCCCATATCTTCAAGCTACTACTTCATCCACAATAACTGTGTGCAAGTTTGAGTGGCCACAATATACTCAGCTTCTGCAGTGCTTAATGAAATGCAATCTTTCTTCCTACTAAGCTAAGAAATACACAATCCACCAAGATAGAACGTACCTCCTGACGTTGATTTCCTATCATCCGCTGAACCATCCGAGCCTGCATCAGTATATCCCAATAACTCTGTTTGAGATTTTTCATTATATGTCAAGTCTAAGTCCACCATTCCATTGATATATCGAAGTATTCTTTTTATAGCATGCATGTGGCTTTCCTTGAGATTACTATGATATCTTGCTGCTTGGCATGTGGCGAAAACAATGTTAGGCCTTGTCGCAGTTAAGTACAACAGACTTCCTATGATTTGCCTATATTCTGTGATGTTTACTACCTTGACATTCTCATCTTTGGATAATATCATCTAGGTAGAAATCAGAGTCTTCATCTCCTTGGAATTTTATATTCCAAACCTTCTTAGAACCTCCTTGGCGTATTTGTATTGAGAAATTAATGTTCCATTTATTCCTCGAGTAACCTGTAGACCAAGGAAAAACGTTAGCTCTCCAATCATTGACATTTCAAACTCATTTTTCATGAATTCAGAAAACTGTCGGCCCTAAGCTTTATATGATCCGCCAAAAATTATGTCATTGACATACACCAACACCATCATCCTTTTATTACTATGATTGCTGAAATAGAGATTGTAATCAACTCCTCCACGTTGGAAACCAAGATTTTTCAAGTACTGATCAAGCCTTGAGTACCATACCCTTGGTGCTTGTTTCAGCCCATACAATTACTTCTTCAGTATGTAGACCTTACTCTCATATTCATGAATGAGAAAACCATATGGCTGCTCAATATACACTTCTTCTTCCAGAACCCCATTTAGGAATGCAGATTTGATGTCCATATGGAAGACTTTGAACTTTCATTGCACTGCAATGGCCAAAAATAATCTGATTGTCTCCAGCCTTATAACCAGTGCAAATGTCTCATCAACATCAATTCCCTCTATCTGGGAGTATCCTTTGCACACTAGTTGTGCTTTGTTTCAAATCACTACATCGTCTTCATTCATCTTTTTACGATATACCCATTTAGTCCCAATGACATTCTTATCTACTGGCCTCGAAACAATATCCCATGTCTGGTTCTTCTCAATCTGATCAAGCTCTCCATTCATATCTTGAACCCAGTTTTCATTTTCAGCTGCATCGGGAAAACATTTCGTCTCCACCTATGATAAGAATGATGTTTGCCGCAAAGATTTCATTCTTCGTGTCTGAACTAGAGCTGTATGATAACCAATGATATTTTTCCAATAAATTTCAGATCAAATCTTTGGCATCTTTTAAGATTCGGATTTTGTTTCCTCTTGATCATCATCAGTGTATTCTTCTGAGTTAGCTTCTACCAATTTTACACCCCCTATGTTGCTTACATACTCATCACTTTCATCCAGAAACTAGTCACTAGGTCGTTGAGTCTTCTGTTCATTTTGAACTAAAGTGACATCATTGCTCTCAACAATTTTTCCCATCCTTTTGTTAAAGCATTTAAATGGTTTTCTTTTTCCACAATATCCAAGGAATATTCCATAATCTCCTCATGACTCAAACTTCATATTATTTTATTTGTTGAGAATGAAACACTTAGTTCCAAAGATTTGAAGTTATTTCAATGTTGGCTTCTTTCCGTACCACATTTCATATGGAGTCTTCCCTTGCTTCGGACACAACAAAGACCTATTTGAAACATATACCAATGTCAAATTTTCTTCCTTCCAAAATTTATTCGGTAGGTCCTTATCAATAAGCATTGTTCTGGCCATGTTTTTGATGATCCGATTTCTCCTTTAAACAACTCCATTCTTTTGGGGAGTTATCACTGATGAAACTTGATTCCTTATCCCGTGTATCTCGAGATAGATTTCAACTTGACTGTTTGTGAATTCTATACCGTTATCACTATAGAACTTCTGAATCTTCCGCCCAAGCATCCTTTCTGAACCCCGCCTATACTTCTTTATGCAACTAAACACCTATGTCTTATGGGTAATGAAAAATACCCAGCCCATTCTGCTATAATCATCAATGAAAAGGACACAGTACCTTTTCCCATTAATGGCTCATGGTGAGATTGGTCCAAAAACATCTACATGTAACAGTTCGAGCACTCTGGTTGATTTTTGTTCATTTGGCCTGTATATCTTCTTGATGATCTTACCTTGTTGAAATGCATTGCATGTGTTAGTATGATCACGTGATAGTTTGGGAAGGTCTCTAGCAGCATCACACTTTACCATATCTTCCATGGATGGTTGGCATAGATGAACAAGTCGCTTATTCCACAACTGTTTTCCTCCTCTTTGGATAAAAATAACATATATTCTTCCCCACATACAAGGTATATATTTCCCTTTGTCCTTTTCCTTGTAGAACAAATGCTCCATATTTTCCTTTCACAACACACATTTTCTTGGTAAATCGGATAGAGTGCCCAGAGTCACATAGATGACTGACACTGAGTAAGTTATGACTGAGACCCTCTACTACCAAGACATCAACACATATCATTTCATTTACGCCAAATTTTTCCTTTCTGGAACCAACAATCATCAGCTCTTCATTGTTCCCAAACTTGACAACTTATTCTTTGTCATATTTTATGCCTGTAATGAGATCCTTGTTCCCTGTCATATGGGATGTGCAACCACTGTCAAGGATCAATACTCCTGAATGATCTGAATCCTTAAGAGGAATTTCTGGAACAACTGCCTTCTCATCCTTTTTATTTTTGATCCATGTCTTCGACTTCACACTCAGTGTGGTTTGGGGAGCTTGATCTTTCTTAGAGTGCGATGGACCAGCTTCATCTTGAAACGCTGCAAATCTATTTTGCACTTTTAATTCACCTGTTGATTTATTGATCTGCTACCTGCAAAATTTTTGATTATTCTTTGGCACATTCCTCTGTATGGTCGAAGTGCAATATCTATCCATGTGCCCAAAACCTCCGCACCAAAAGCAGTTTCCTTCAAAATATGTTCTGGTGAACCGTTCTCTATTTGACTACCACCTTTTTCTTGTTCCCATTGATATCTTTTGGCTATAGAACACACATACTGTGAATGTCCCATCTTTCCACAACAATAACACCTGATGAAAGGTGCATTCCACCGTGGTACTTCAGCACAATGATTTTCTCCATGAGATATTTGAATATTATGATTTTTCATTGTGGCCAAATCAACCTTCAATCTTGGGATTTGGGCTTCTGGTCTGACTTCAACGCTCACAGATTTTTGTTTCTTATTAAGCCCTGAAGTAGCCTTAATGTCTGATCTCAATGGCTTCTTCTTTACTACAGAACTACTAGGCCACTCCTTCATCTTTTCAGTCATTGTAATGAACTGCTTTCCCATGAATGTGATAAGAATCAATGGTTTCTCCTAGTCTTTATCATTTCTCTGCAAACCAACAACTTCCTCTTCATGCTCTTCGATACGCTTGACGTGATCTTTCACTTTTCTATTTTGGCTATCAATCTCCCTTTTTTATTCTTAATCCTTCATCTTATGTTCACCAACATTTTATGTTCTCTCTGTCCTTTAAGAATTATGGTTTTCAATTTCTTTCACTAGTTAAATCTTCTCTTCTTACTATTGTTGCATATAGAGTTTGGCATCACGCACCACCTTGTTGGCTTTCTTTTTTTTGCTCTCCAAATATCAATATCTTCAAGAGCTACTTCTAATTTAGCTTCCATGTCAAGTCTCCCTTCAATTTCTTCTTCTTCTTTATCAATTTTGGTTTCTTCCTTTTCTTGAGAACTACCGACAATAGCCACCATTGAATATTGTCCATGATCTTTGAAATTTTCAAACTCGTCAACCTCATAATCCTTAGACTCATATGAACTGTCTATTTCTTGTGAAAGAAGATTCTTATTCTTGAAGAAGTTTCTCTTGAACTACTTGTTCCCTTTCACATAGGCTGAATATTTCTTCTTGGGAATTCCAATCTCATCTTATTCGTTTTCTTCTTGAAACTTTTTGGGGCATCTTGCAGCAAGATGACCAACTTTTCCACACCTAATAGAAGCAAGTGGAAGTTTCCCTTTCAACTTTACTTTTCCTCATTGAAGATTTGAGGAAAGGAATGAAATAACATCATATGTTTCTTCTTCTTCATGATAATCTTCAATGGTCAGCTTCTTCATGGCCTTAAATACCACTTTGTTGGATTTTACTTTTTCTATAGCCTCGTTATCATCATTCCTAATTTCATATGCAACCAAGGTATTGTGAAAAATTTTCTAGAGTAAGCTCTTTGGGATCTTTCTCTTCTAGAACTGGTTCTTTTGGATTGAACCAAGGTGGAAGCTTTCTCAAGATGCGTTTTACAATTTTTATGTCTTCAATGACTTCACCAAGACCTCAGATATCTTCCATAACAATATTTACCCTGTCAAAGAATTCATCAATAGACTCATTTTGGTTCATCTTCAGGTCTTCATACTTGTTCCACAACACTTAAATATTTGCCTCTCTGACCTTTGTATCTCCTTCATATATATTCAATAGCTTTTCCCACATGGCATGTGACGTTTTGCATGACATCACCTTTGTATATATAGGATTCAATAGGGCTCCCCCTAAGGCATTGATTACTTTGGAATATACATCCAACTCTCTACGTTCATCTTCTGATAATGCACTACTATTAATATCAGCTATTATGCCATGCATTACTGCTGTGAATACATCCATTCCCAAAGATTGGAAGTAGTGTTGCATCCGATTCTTCCATAACTGAAAGTTGTTTCCGTCGAAGATCGTAATCCCATTATGATTGGTGAACTCCATTGAGAGATGAACAAATATCAACCATTCCATATGATACAAATATTTAGGTCCACAAGTCTTAATACCCTGAGAGGGGGGTGAATCAGGGTATGACTAATTAAAAAATATAGCCCGTTCTGATCTTGTTTCGTTGTTAAGCCAAACACCCTTATCTCCCTTTCCCAATGCACAATATAAATAGAAAGTAAATCATGCACAAGACACATCAATTTTTACTTGGTTCACCCTCACTGGGCTACGTCCAAGGAGCATACAACGTCAATGAGCCGATGTACCAAATTCACTAAAGCACACTGATGTTCACAAGGTTCGAGCTAGATCACTTCTATGCCCAGGCTCACTACCTTTACAAGATTTAGGGTCAGATCACTGCTTTCTCAAGGGTCACTCCTTGGTTCTCTCTCTCTCTCTCTGGATCACTACCGATGGAGAGGATCACCTTCTTCCTCTTCCTTTGCTCACTACTCCAGAAAGGATCAACTCACAGTTTATAGACCTGTAGGTCTCTTCATTTGCATGAAGGAATGCATCTTCCTTTATATGTAGATGCTCTATTGAAGGTCAACCTTCACCCGCAGAAGAATTTATCTTTGCAATGAAGGTATCGGGCAATCCCCCAGCTTCCGCGTAGCCCTGAATCACTGTTGGAAATCAACCTTACTTGGTGCCCTTCTCTAAGGCAGCGCGCAAGTCTTCGGCGTGTAGGTCAACACTGGAACGCAATTCTTTCTCAGCACTTGTGCGACTCAAGATTCCTCAACTCACAACTTGCACGACTTGCCTCCTTTGTCGCCCAAATCACCTTAGGCGTGCGACTAGCAGAAGGCGCGCAACTTCAACACTAGCTCGCAAGTCCCACTTGCACAACCACACACCACTTGCGCGAATTCTAAACCTACGCGACTAGAGCTCTGATTTTTCTAAGTATTGAACTCCATCAAAAATGAGGAGGGGTGGTCCAGTATTTATAGGCATTTGATCCACCTCCGAGATGGCGCGCAAGTCCCCCTTCGGCGTGCAACTTTCGGTGCTCAGCTCTACACTGGTGCACAAGTCTTTCTTCACACTTGCGTGACTGAACCAATACTTGTGCGACCCTATTTATTTTGACATATTTTGATATTCTGATCCCAAAAAACAATAGGCGTGCAAGTTCCCATGCCTCCTAGGCATCGAAGCGCAAGTCACTTCACGACGTGCAAGTCACTTGTGCGACCTACCGAATACTTGCACGACCCTTATCCCTTTGCCATTTTTTGATGTTCTGATCTTGAAAAACATTGGTCGCGCAACTTTCCAATCCTCCAAGCATGCGGCGCGCAAGTCCTTTCCCAAAAATCACTTTTCTCCTTCTGTCAATTTGCAGGCCCAATAATTTGGCATACATTGGAAAACGATGCCACCTTGTATCTGATCTTTTTGTGCTGCCACCAGATCATTCATTCCTTTGTTGAAGTTCTTGAATCAAACATTTATCAATAACCATAGCTCTTGAACTTGACATGTCATCAATAAATCCCCTTTGTCCACAAATTTGTATTTCATTGTTTGCTTTGTCAACAACCACATCACCGATGTCCCTCTTTGTCAACAAACACAATCACCTCAAAAATGCTTCAATGCTACCTTGAGGGATTTTTGCCCAACAATTTGAGAACCCATTTCTCTCACAACTTTAGTGATCTCAATACTTCTTCTGAATATCCAATCACATTTTAAATACTTCAAGGTCCTTTCATTATCTCTAATGAGTGAATCCTTTACTATATGTAGATGTTCTATTGAAGTCCATATTTCATCCACTAATGAATACCCCTTTTCCACAATTCACTAGGTAAAAAACCTTTAGAGATATCTTCACAAAGATCCCTACTTTGCGAATCTCCCAATTTAACATGGCTCAAACAAGCCCTTGCGAAGTCCCTACCTCTTCGTGAAGCACAAACCTTCGCAGAGATCACTGATTCGTAGAGCACACTTCTTCGTAGAGATCAATCCTTCATAAAGCTCAAACCTTTGAAAATCATAGGAAATCAAAGAGCTCAAGCCATTTCAAAGAGGCTTCCTTCATGAAGCTCATTGAGAGAATTTGGAAAACACCTCTTTCACGGAGCTAGATTTTGCATTGTGAAGCTCCTATCTTTTATGAATCACATGACTTCTACGAACCTACTTTTTGATTTTAGAGCTACAAATATTTCATGGAAAACTCTATCCTTCTCACCAGGGCACAAAGGAATATTTATAGGCAATTTTCACTGACTCTAGAACCTTCCATCCACCTCAGTGTCACGTCATCACCAAATTTTAGTGCTCCAAAATTTCTACTGAAATTCACTCTTTTTCGTGAAGCACCAAGGCCATCTTTCAGATTAGAAAATCTCCTCGTAATGGAAAATAATTCAATCAAATACTTTGTTCTTCCAAAATTCTCCTCTCACAATGCTCTTCGCCACCACAATTCTCTATTACAAATCACTTATCGTTTTCCATTCATGAAGCTCATTGTAATCGCAGAGCTCACCATTAACATCCTTCATGCCTTTGCAAAAAACAATTCATGAATCCCATTTTTGTGAAACTCAAAACTTTTCCAAATTTTTATAAGATCATCAAGGGAATCCTCATTTCATTATTCTCACCAAATCCCAAATTTTGGACCCCAAAAATTTGGAAAACACTAGAAAATGGTGCCACCTTGTATTTGTAATTTTGTAATGCGTCTAGATCATCCATTCCTTTGTCATGGTTTATTTTCAACATGGAGTTTTAAAAACAGCTTTGGAAGTCGACAATTCACTATGGAATCATGCATTTTCGACAAACAAAACTGACTAAAAAATGCTGCAATGTTACCTTAAGGTATTTTCTCCCAACAAATACCGATTATGTTGATATTTAAGTTGGATTCCTAGTTTTTTCTGATTGGACAAGACAAGAATCCTATTTCTATCTCACATACATAAGATTTCAGTATGCTTTGGTTGCCCTTTTTCTATGTTGGAGATCAAAACCTTATCAACATGATTTTTCGATTAAGGGATGGTTCTTTATGCATCGCTTTAATAGAATATAGGGAAATCAAGATCTTAATAAATCTCAACAAAATGATTCCATTAAACCATGTGAAATTTTCAAACCAATGAACTATCCAAAATATGTAGTGAACAATAAATGTCGTCATTATCTCATAAATATAAAAAACCCTCCTAACTTTACCAAATAATAAACTCTTTAATTAAGACATTTTATTTTTAAAAAATTAATTTTTAAAATTATCCCCTCTTTTAGTACTTTTTATTAAAAATACACACTCAATACCTCTAAAGCTACTTGAGAGATGACCAAGGGTGTTCCCTAGACCATAAATGAAATTCAAAATTTATAACAGTCTAGTGAAGATTTGAGTCCATCTCTCAATGATAAATGGGTGTTTACATGTATATTTTCAATAAAAAGGACTAAAAGAGGGGTGGTTTTGAAAGTTTTTTTTAAAAAAATGAATTAATTAAAGAGTTTAACAGATGATAAAGGAAGTTGGTGTTTCTATATTAATTAGAGAAATTGGTCATTTAAGTTTACTACATGTCATGGATAATTCATTGTTCTAAAAATTTCAAATGGTTTAATGTAATTGTTTGGGTAAGGGTTGTCAAGATCTTGATTCCCCACTTTCCTCTTAAAAGAATGAAAAACATACCAACCCTTAATAAAAATAATTTTGTAATGGTTTGGATATAATGAATTGAAAAATGACTGTCAAATCAGATCAAAATATTATGTAGGTGTTATTAGAAGAGTATTCTTCTCTTGTTAATCGGAATAACCCTTGATTCCCATATAATTCTCAACCCAATTGGTATTGAAATGTAAAATGATTCAATTTATCAAACCATAGAAAATCATTCAGAGGATATGTATATTTCGATAAAATAGAAGTTAAGTATTTCACACAAAAATTACAAAAAACCAGTAAAATAAAAAGTAATGGAACTCCATCCAAATTATGTATAGATTCCTTAAAATTATTTTTCATTATTTAGATCTCCATTGAGAGGAGGTGGAGGCTCTAGAGGAACATTTCCTTCATTCTTGATCCTCATATGAGGATATGTGTAGAGACCCAAAGCTTGACGTACATGAACATTAAATTACCTTTGTGGAATACTTAATACATAACAAAAACAGACACTCAAGTAATGTAATAGTTTAGTGTCTTTTGAAACATGGAACATAATCTTCTAATCGTGGTGAAAGATCTTAAAATCTCCCATAAAGATCTTCCCCTTTTTTCTTACCTAAAACCTTTCTTTATATCGTGTGGAAAATAAAACATAAAAAGGGTGAGCTCAAATGCTCAGTAAGGGTAAGAAGGGATAAAATAAAACATACCATATACATTTGAACTTAAAAACATGAACATAATGTTTAAACATAAAAATCTTGAGTAATGACATAAAACATGGAAGTACGTATGGAATAGATCATAAAGAAACATTAAGAATGATAAAATAGCATTGGAATAAAACATGTAGTTGTGGAAACCATTAATCACATGATATGATTCTATATTAGCCAAGGCATTGCTTCCAAGACCATCTTAGTGGACAAAGTCCCTTTCTGAATCGAGTTCACTCCTCGTTCCAGTCCGGTATTACCGAACCGGTTTAACTTTCCATTCCAGCCATGTCTATCTCATGAGATATAAATATTTACCCAATTCATTGGAGGGAGATATAGTTCCCACTCATCTCATAATGAAATCATTTTTACTTGTGCCACAAAATAAAAATACATAACCCAATAAAACAAATGGGTTTCATAAACATCATCCCATCATCACATAATATATATAAAATAAATGGATATCATTTCATAATAATAAAAGTGAAACCATGTAAATCATAGATACATGATACTTCAAACATACACATATGAAATAATTTCATCTTAGATGAAAAATGGTTTTGATAAAACACTTGAAATGAATTCTTGAGGAAAATATCCTTTATTCTTGAAAATCATTCTCTTTTCACAAAATGTCATGAAATTTTAAAAGAAAAGGATTTTTTTTGAAAATAGTCATGAAATATTTTGGAGGAAGCTTCATGAAAATAAGTCTTTATAAAACCGTAAAAATCATTTCATGCAGTATAAGTTAGAAGAAAATTCTTCTCATACTTTTGGCGGAAAAGTCAAAAAGTACCACGTAACGTAAAAAAAGAACGATTCCTTACATACCATGTAGTAAAAGTCAAAAATGGGTAAAACGGACTTTAGAAATACATGAAAAAACTTTTATAAAACATGGATGTGGATGATATAAATAACCCCAGTAAATACTTACGAATAAGCAATCTCAGATAAAAATGAGATTTTCAAAATTATCCCTTACCTTAGGTCCGATATGCTTTGTACATATCCAAACCTCCTGTATAATGATTTAAATAATATCATTGACTTATTACAGAATCATATTCATTGTTATTATAACATATATGGTTCACTTATGACTTTATATTACCCGTTCATTTGTAAATTCCATGTTAAAGAGTGTTTTGGGTAAAATCGTTTCACTTGTCATCCGTGTTTTGACTTGTAATTATTCATATGATTACTTAGATAATGATTAATTAATTAAATAATATAAAATATGATTTATATATAATATATATTCATAATATACATATATATAATAGATTGATAAATGGAAAGAAATACACCGTTCCTGGAGACGGTAGACCATACGTACGCATGAAAGCTGTTTTCGTTTCATTATTGAATTGAATGGAATTAAGTAGATGAAATAAATATATATATACATAAATCCAGTAGAATTATTATGTCATATATTTTATGATTACTTATTATATATACTTTATAATCATTCTTGAATGGTTATCATGGAGATTGAATCTCATCGCGTCATGGAGACGGTATTCCGTACGTACGCACGAGCGATGATATCATTCCCATGATCGTCGAATTGTATCAAAGTGTATTTATAATATTAAAGAATCAATATCACTTTACAATAATTATATATATTCATTACTTTCACCATTATACCCATCCACGTAAGGTGGTGGTGGAAAATAGATTACACCACGGTGTAGAGACGGTATTCCGTACGTACGCACGCGCGGTGATTTCATTTTCCATAGGATGGATAGATGGTGAAATATGGTCATTTAATACTTATAATAACATATCAGTATATGAGTGATACTGATTTTATTTCTTCATAATGAAACAAATAAAGAAGAAGTTGAAGAAGAGAGAAAATTGAAAGAATCGGTAACGGATATTACCTCTTCTTTGACACGCCTCTTTGAATCCTCCACTTAGGGTACTAAAATTGGTCTTTGAAGAAGACCAGGACCTCTAGGATGTTTCTAGGAAAGTTGATAAGGGAAATGGGCAGGGTTTGGTGGAGCTTAAAGGCTCAAATTTTTGTGAGGAAGAGAGGAAGGAGGTGCCCTTTTATAATGGAGGGGAGGGGCACCTTTGGAAATCTTAAAAATATTAATTTATAATAAATCTAACCCCACTTAAAAACCTCCAAAAATGACTCATATTTGAATATAAGATGATATAGGGTTGTAAACACATCAAAAAATAAAATTTAGACATGATAGGAAATTATTTTAAGCATTATCAACTTGATTTATCCTTACTTAATCAATTTAATTTTATTTGTGGTAATAAAAATTCTAAATTTCAAATTATAACAAAAAATTACTTATTTGTTGTGAATTGTCCATAATTGGATACTTTATAACATTTTAGACCATATAAATTTAAATTTATAATTTTTTAATATTTTTGTGATTTTAAAACAATTTTATAATATGTTATTTTTATAAAATAACAATAGTGTCAATTTTGACACTATTCATTTATATGAATTTAAATAAAATATATACAGAAGATATGTTCGAACTAAAAGCTTTTATAGATTCATAAAAGGCCATATGTGTCTATAAAATTAGTGGATAACATTAAATAGTTCATATAATATTTATTTTGTTATTTTCAAATCCATTTATTTGGTTTATCTCTTAATAAAATAATTACTACATCATTTTTGTATAATTATTTAATATACTTATTTGTTGCATAAAAATTAAAAATAAAATCCTATGATGAATATAAATCTATTACCTTTCACAATAATACTTTTACTCTAATTTATCATCTTAAAATCACAATATTTAAATTTTTATATTAATTAAATTATGAAGGTGACAACATTGGCATCATTTAAAATAAAATAATATAAGTGTCATAATCACTTTTATAAGACACCAAACGGTTATATACTATGTAATTAGATGATTATGGTATATATATACACTAAAAATAAGTTTCTATCAGGTTTGTGTGCCTTTTAATGGGTATTATTATTTCAATAAAAACTATATTACTTATTTTTGACTTAATAAATAATTTCTACATCATTAATGCATCACCATTAATGATAATTATTTCACACCTAAAAAATATAAATAAATTATAATGATGTAGATAATTTTATTATATTTCTGGATACTATTCATGTTCGAAGTTTTATGATGTTTATCACTAAATTAAAATTATTATACTTATAAGATTTAAGAGAGTGACATGTTGTCACTTTCTTTGGTTTTAATAATAATTAAATTATTTTCATAGTCGAAAGTCCATAAAATGAATCTAATCTGACCCTTAGGTGATATGGGTCTACTTTTAGTCATACAATAGAATCTGCGCATGTGTTATGGTAATTTTATAATATTATATTCACCCTTAATTACCCGATTTACCTTTAACTATGGTAAATAAAATTTACCGTAGTTACTATTCATAATTTCCAAAAATAAAAAGTAGCCTATTAACATAATTTGGACCCAATGATTCCAAATATGGAATCCATTTTTTCAAATTCAATACACATAAGTTGCATAAATTAAATTAAAATAAATATCTTTGTCGAATGAGAACGAGTTTTTGTTTAAAACATTGCAAAAGATTGAATTGATTTAACCTATGAATTCAATGTAAAATCATTGCTAATGACATATTATATTAAATGGTTAAAATATATTCTATTTATACTTTAAAACCATTCAATATTATAATTTAACCACCTATGTTTTTACGATGAAAAAAGTTGTTTTTAATTAAAATATAGCGTGTTTTTTCTATTCATTAAAATATGAAAGTTATCAGAATAATATGAAAAAATTTTCCAAGGTAAGCTTTTATATCCTGATTCCAAAGAATAATTTTATTTTGTAAAACTGAACTTATAAACATGTCAAAAACTAGATTTAAAGTGGGTGCGCCATCAAAATGCGGCAAAACTGCAATTTTTGAAAAATACTTATTTTACCCGAAATATTTATTTTATTCTTATACCATGTTCTAGAAAATGTGTAAGATGAATAATAATGTTATAAAATTCAAAATTTAGTTAATACTATTCATAAGGGCTAGTTCATAATAATATTATAATAATATATTGTTGTTTAGTAAAACTTTGTATTGTGTACAACACACGCTATCGAGGAAGGTCGCGATTGCGTGTAATACAAGCCAAGTCAGGGTTGCGTGTAGTGCACGACTCCTTTGTTGCTGCGTATAACAAAATACATTGAATATATATATATATACTCAATGTTTCATAGAATAACTACTATCCATCAAACATGAAATTGTGTGTAACACGATCCATGATTAGTGTTGCGTATACTGCAAGCTAATACGGTGTTGCGTATAGCGCAAGATAATCCTGCTGTATCGTACAACGGAATATATGAAAGAAATTAAAAAGAATATATCTTATAAAATCTCGGGTTATTACATTCTACACCCCTTAAAATGAATTTCTCCCTCGAAATTCGTCGTGGTTATAAATGGTTTTCTACTTGAAAGTTTCTTTAATGGAAACCCACATCGTAAAAAGGAATACCAATACTTATCTTTATAAACTAAAGTATGAAACGTAACAGTTACCCAAATAAACTAATCACTGGGTTTCCACATAGGATAACATAGGTGAAAATATGGATATGGAAGAGAAATCTAACCATCATGTTCTGATAGAGAGTGGTAGAGAACATGGCTATAAAAAAGCCAACAATCACAAAGCCATAGATTTGTGATGATCTAAGGTACCATATGATTCATCAGATATAAGGTCACTAAGACAACATTCTTGGTTTTCAAGATCATTTCCCTAAAGTTGATGAATTAAAATAAATACTTACATGATTTTGGTACAATCTCACTGTTGTTTGTGAATTGAACAATTTCCACTTCATCCCTTAATGAAATGAAGTTGAATTTGTTATTCGTGATGTGTTAGCAGATCATGTGATAGAATGATGGGTCATTCCATCTGTTTCAAAAAAAAGGATAGCGAAAGTTATAAGTCCATAATATGGTTAGATTAATCGTATATGGTTCAAAAAATGAACTTATACTTCATATATCATACCACTTAATAAAATAAAACTAGTTTCTACTAACCAGGGACTTCCTGTAGGCTAGTGGTAGGTGATAAAGGCCACTCACACTTCGGTTGTCGGTTCGATTCCCATAGCCTTGTCCAACGTGATGGGCTGTCGCCAATCCTGCATGTTGTCCTTTTTCTAAAACTACATTACTATAACATCCCATCAATAATATCGAAAAAAGTTCTATCCTTAAACAATACTAACTTATGTCCAACATAATCCATTCCAATCTTTAGGCTTATCTAAAATACTTCTGTCCAAGCTCATAGTATAAAAAAAATTATTACTTGAAATGTCACATAACAATCATGTGAATGCCATCATTTATCACCCATATACCATAAGATATATCTTTTTGGTCAAATTACAAACATGTGAATACCTTAATCATGTATTGTCTTGATAAATGAATACCCATTTAACCTTAGTGAAAACATGAATGCTGTCAAAAGTTAACTCTTTCCACATACCAAAATCCAAAAATTTCTATATAATCAAACCATAATATCACTTAGTCCTTATATCAGTCATGAGATCCTGAATACAATCAAACATATCATTATCTTCTTATCCCTTCATTATGATCATAGCATCTACTTTCTAAAAATATCTGAATAACCTTCCATGGTTACCGGTACCATTAAACATATAATTTCATATACTTTAGGAAAAACAATAGTGTAACAATACTGAGATGATTATTTATTCCATAGTACCATACATTATTCTTTATAAACATAAAATCATTCCACTAACTTCTTAAATCACTAGCTGAGATTCATCATTTATTTCATCTTATATTTCATTTTTAGTCACTTCATCATCATCCACATAAATACTACCTATATTACCATGCTGATTCTCTTCATGATATTTTCCCTTAGGGCATTGGTTTCCATAATTACCATACAATCCACATTTAAAACATCTAATCATTGTTTATGTCGTAGAAATATCATTATCCTTGTCCTTGGTGTTAACTGAACCTTTTCCTTTGCACTTACTGGCTTTGTGTCCTTATTTTCCACACCAAAAGCATCTTCCAGTTCCTTTGAAACAATCTCCCTGATGCCTCTTCCCACATGATTTACATGAGGGAAATTGAACTTGCTTTCCTCTATGATCATCATGAAACTCCATCTTTCTCTTATTATCTGAGTTGGAAAACTTACCAAAGATGAGATTATTGATCATATTATGAGATTTCTGATTAGGCATAATAATTATTTTTGGACTTCCAAATCCCGTTTGATTTGGTTGCTCATGAAGAATATCATTCCATTGTCCGTCATATCCTCCATTATCGTGAATCTTCCTGTTTCCAGCCATTTTCTAAAACCCAAAAAGAATAGTGTGAGAGGAAAATATCATTCTAGGGAAAACAACATAGTAAAGGGGAATTACCCTCAATATCTAACATCTTATGTTAAATTCTATGATCGTTACTGTAGTTCTAGGACTATATCCTATATGTATACTTATCCTTAGGGATATCCCTAGACATACCTTAGAAATATCTCTAGGGATCTCACTAACGTTTTCGCATCCTAGTTTCTAAAGGTTGATTAAACCTTTCCTTTGATACCAAATGTAGAGACCCGAAGCTTGACGTAGATGAACATTACATTACTTTTGCGGAATACTTAATACATGACAAAAATAGTCACACAAGGACCGTAATAGTTTAGTGTCTTTGGAAACATGGAACGTAATCTTCTAATATTGGTGAAATATCTTCAACATATCCCATAAAGATCTTCCCCTTTTTTCTTACCTAAAACCTTTCTTTATATCCTGGGGAAAAGAAAACATAAAAAGGGTGAGCTCAAATGCTCAGTAAGGGTAAGCATGGATAAAATAAAACATACCATATACATTTTAACTTAAAAACATGAACATAATGTTTAAACATCAAAAGCTTGAGCAATGACATAAAACATGGAAGTACGTATGGAATAGATCATAAAGAAACATTAAGAATGATAAAATAGCATGGGAATAAAACATGTAATTGTGTAAACCATTAAGCACATGATATGATTTCCATATTAGCCAAGGCATTTCTTCAAAGACCATCTTAGTGGACAAAGTCCCTTTCTGAATCGAGTTCACTCCTCATTCCAGTCCTGTATTATTGAACCGGTTTGACTTACCATTACAGCCATGTCTATCTCATGAGATATAAATCTTTACCCAATGCATTGGAGGGAGATATAGGTCCCACCCATCTCATAATGAAATCATTCTTACTTGTTCCACAAAATAAACATACATAACCCAATAAATAAAATGGGTTTCATAAACATCATCCCATCATCTCATAATCCATATAAAATAAATGGATATCATTTCATAATAAGAAAAGTGAAACCATGTAAATCATAGATACATGATACTTGAAACATACACATATGAAATAATGTCATATTAGATGAAAAATGGTTTTGATAAAACACTAGAAATTAATTCTTGAGGAAAATATCCTTTCTTCTTCAAAATCATTCTCTTTTCACAAAATGTCATGCAATTTTAAAAGAAAAAGATTTTGTTGAAAATAGTCATGAAATATTTTGGAGTATGCTTCACGAAAATAAGGCATTATATAACCATAAAAATCCTTTCATGTCGTATAAGTTAAAAAAACATTCTTCTCGTACTTTTGTCGGAAAAGTCAAAAAGTACCTCGTAATGTAAACAAAAGAACGATTCCTTACATACCATGTAGTAAAAGTCAAAAATGGGTAAAAAGGACTTTAGACATACATTAAAACACTTTTATAAAACATGTACATGGATGATATAAATAACCCCAGTAAATACTTATGAATAAAAAATCTCAGATAAAAATGAGATTTGCAAAATTATCCCTTACCTTAGGTCTGATATGCTTCGTACGTATCCAAAAATCCTGTATAATGATTTAAAAAATGTCATTTACTTATTACAAAATTATATTCATTGTTATTATATCATATATGGTTCACTTATGACTTTATATTACCCGTTCTTTTGTAAATTCCATGTTAAGTGGTGTTTTGGGTAAAATCGTTTCATTTGTCGTCCGTGTTTTGAATTTTAATTATTCATATGATTACATAGATCATGATTAATTAATTCCAGAATATAAAACATGATTTATATATAATATATATTCATAATATACATATATATAATAGATCGACAAATGGAAAGAAATACACTGTTCATGGAGACGGTAGGTCGTACGTACGCATGAACGCTGTTTTCGTTTCCTTATTGAATTGAATGGAATTAAGTAGATGACATAAATATATATATACATAAATACAGTATCTTTATTATGTCATATATTTTTTGATTGCTTATTATATATACTTTATAATCATTCTTGAATGGTTATCATGGAGAGTGAATCTCATCGCGTCATGGAGACGGTATTTCGTACGTACGCACGAGCGATGATATCATTCCCATGATCGTCGAATTGTATTAAAGTGTAATAATATTACAGAATCAATATAACTTTACAATAATCATATATATTCATTTCTTTCACCATTATACCCATCCAATTAAGGTGGTGGTGGAAAATAGATTACACAACAGCGTGGAGACGGTATTCCGTACCTACGCACGTGCGGTGATTTCATTTTCCATAGGATGGATAGATGGTTAAATATGGTTGTTTCATACTTATAATAACATATTAGTATATGAGTGATACTGATTTTATTACTTCATAATGAAAAAACTAAATAAGAATAAGTTGAAGAAGAAAGAAAATTGAAACAATCGGTAACGGATAATACCTCTTCTTTGACACGCCTCTTTGAATCCTCCTCTTAGGGTACTAAAATTGGTCTTTGAAGAAGACCAGTACCTCTAGGTTGTTTCTAGGGAAGGTGAAAAATGAAATGGTCAGGGTTTGGCCGAGCTTAACGGCTCAAATTGGTGTGAGGAAGAGAGGGAGGAGTTGCCATTTTATAAGGGAGGAGATGGGCACCTTTGGAAATCTTAAAAATATTAATTTATAATAAATATAACCCCCCTTAAAAACCTCCAAAAATGACTCATATTAGAATATAAGATGATAGAGGGTTGGAATCTCATCAAAAAATAAAATTTAGACATGATAGGAAATTATTTTAAACATTATCAACTTGATTTATCGTTAATAAATTTTATTTTATTTGCGGTAATAACATTCTAAATTTTAAATTATAACAAACAATTACTTATTTGTTGTTAATTATCCATAATTGGATAATTTAAAACATTTTAGACCATATAAATTTAAATTTATAAATTTTAAATATTTTTGTTATTTTTAAACAATTTTATAATATGTTATTTTTATCAAATAACAATAGTGTCAATTTTGAGAGTATTCAATTATATGAATTTAAATAAAATATATACAGAAGATATGTTCAAAATAAAAGCTTTAATTGATTCATAAAAGGCCATATGTATCTAGAAAATTAGTTGATAACATTAAACAGTTCATATAATATTTATTTTATTATTTTTAAAACCATTTATTTGGTTTATCTCTTAATAAAATAATTACTACAACATTTTTGTATAATTATTTAATATATTTATTTGTTGCATAAAAATTAAAAATAAAATCCTATGATTAACATAATTCTATTACCTTTCACAATAACAATTTTACTCGAATTTATCATCTTAAAATCAGAATATTTAAATTGTTATATTTATTAAATTATGAAGGTGACAACTTTGGAATCATTTAAAATAAAATAAAATAAGTGTCATAATCACTTTTATAAGACTCAAAACGGTTATATATTAGGTAATTATATGCTTATGGTATAGATATACACTAAAAATATGTTTTGGTCAGGTTTTTGGTCCTTTTAATGGGTATTATTATTTCAATAAAAACTATATTACTGATTTTTCACTTAATAAATAATTTCTGCATCATTAATGTATCACCATTAATGATAATTATTTAATACCTAAAAAATCTAAATAAATTATCAGGATCTATATAATGTTATTAGATTTCTATAGACTATTTATGTTCTAAGTTTTATGATGTTTATCACTAAATTAAAATTATTAAAATTATAAGATTTAAGAGAGTGACATGTTGTCACTTTCTTTGGTTTTAATAATAATTAAATTATTTTCATGGTCAAAAGTCCATAAAATGAATCTAATCCGACCCTTAGGTGATATGGGTCGAATTTTAGTCATCCATTAGAATCTGCGCATGTGTTAGGGTAATTTTATAATATTATATTCACCCTTAATTACCCGATTTACTTTTAACTATGGTAAATAAAATTTACCGTAGTTACTATTCATAATTCCCAAAAATAAAAAGTAGCCTATTAACATAATTTGGACCCACTGATTCCAAATATGGAATCCATTTTTTTCAAATTCAATACACATAAGTTGCAGAAATTAAATTAAAATAAATCCCTTTGATGAATGAAAACGAGTTTTTGTTTAAAACATTGCAAAAGATTGAATTGATTTCACCTACGAATTCAATGTAAAATCAATGACAATGACATATTATATTAAATGGTAAAAATATATTCTATTTATACATTAAAACCATTCAATATTATAATTTAACCAAATAAGTTATTACGATGAGAAAAGTTGTTTTTAATTAAAATATAGAGTGTTTTTACTATTCATTAAAATATGAAAGTTATCAGAATAATATGAAAAATTTATCCAAGGTAAAATTTTATATCCTGATTCCAAATAATAATTTTATTTTGTAAAATTGATCATATAAATATGTAAAAAACTAGATTTAAAGTGGGTGTGCCATCAAAAGGCGGCAAAACTGTATTTTTTGAAAAATACTTATTTTACCCGAAAAAATTATTTTGTTCTTATACCATATTCTAGAAAATGTGTAAGATGAATAATAATGTTATAAAATTAAAAAGTTAGTTAATAATATTCATAAAGTCTAGTTCATAATAATATTATAATAATATATTGTTGTTTAGTAAAACTCGGTATTACGTACAACACACGCTATCGAGGAAGGTCACGATTGCGTGTAATGAAAGCCAAGTCAGGGTTGTGTGTAGTGCACGACTACTTTGTTTCTGCGTATAAAAAAATACATTGAATATATATATATATACTCAACGTTTCGTAGAATAAATACTATCAAACAAACATGAAATTGTGTGTAGCACAATCCAGGATTAGTGTTGCGTATACTGCAAGCTAATACGGTGTTGTGTATAGCACAAGATAATCTTGGTGTATCGTAAAATAGAAGATATGAATGAAATTAAAAAGAATATATCTTATAAAATCTCAGGTAATTACAATATGGGCCTCTAACACTTCTTGGATGATTATTGGACTCTTTTGGGTAAACAAAAGTTCTAAAATATTTCTCCCTAGATGAATATATAGTTGGGATTCCCGAGGTTCTAATTTTTATGCAATGTAGAAGATCGTTTTGGGAACCCAAATTTTTATAAACAACTTGGACCTTGGGTTTAGGTGGGTAGAAAGCCTTATATTGATTTGGAAAAAACTATAGTGTTATTTCCCTATCTCCTTTCTATATCCACCAAAAATTTGGCATCATTTTGAAAACTACATTTTGATATATGGATGAAATACAGAACTAGACTTTTGACATCAAGAAGATTTGGTTCCCTGGACAGAGTAGTTTGGTTGGGACAAAAAAAGGATGAATAAAGCTTGTGTATCTTGATATGATTTGACGAAAAACGTATTTTATATATTATCACAATATTTAAACCCCTTTTTAAGAACAAATGTTGCATAACATGAAAAATAACGGAAACTTATTCATGGAATTCCATGGATTTTGTCCCATATTCCAACAACTTCAATCTAGATCCTACGAATCACCTCCAACTACAAAAGAACATCAAAAAAAATGATTTTTTTTTAAAAATGGATAAAAATTACATAATTTAATAAAATGTGAAGAAAATATTTTTTATTATTTCTTGTAATTTTCAATAAAAATCTAGTTTATCATAGATCTGTATAAGTGAAATAAAACATTGAATCGCAGTGAAACCACATCCCCACACATAATCATTTTCACTCCTAGGAAAAGTTACATTTTCAAAATATATAAATGGAGATATTCCCAACATCTAGAAGATTTAACATTAAATGAAAATTTCTTTCTTGATTGCAATGTGATCAAACAAAAAATCACACCAACGAGTTATTCTCAGTGATCAAGTAAAAGGATGTCTCATTAACTGTATCAAAACTAAGATCAAGGACATAAATGACACAAATTTGAGTAAATAATTCAAAAGTAAAAAATTTCACTAACTTTCCATGTGTGTGTGTGTGTGAAAACAATTTCATGATATTCTTTCCACTTTCCATCTAGTAAATACAGGCTAGTTTAATTTTTTTTCTTAAATGATTCTATCTACTAAACTTTCCCTACATCCTTTGAAATAAAATTTCAAGACCCACCCAGTTATGCATTCTTGAAAGTAAATACTTAATCTCCTGACCTAGATATCCCCATATGTTTATCATTTCATCCCTCCCCTCATTTATTTTTATTTTTATTTATATTTAAAAAGTTGAACATGGAAAAAATCTCATACATATCATCAAATGATTGTTTGAACTCATCTACAATAATTGTAATAGTTATAAAAAGAACAATGATCAAGTAAGAGTGGTTTTGGACCGACCCATGACACAACCCATTTTTTGTGTGTTATTTTAGTTCTTTAGGGCATACAACAGTTCCATAACAGGTATATATGCATAGGTAAATCTAGTATATCAATAAAAGAGATTAGATAAGCAATGGATGTATGGAAAAGTCAATTCAGATAGATGATAAATATTAATCTAATATATATTTACCTTATATTGAGTAAGAAAAATTCACACTTCATGGTTGGGTAAAAGATTGTCTGGGGATATCAAATGACAAAATTTTCCCATAAACTACTCACATAAATTGTACCATTATTATCAATGGTTTAAAAATGATACAATGATAAATATAATCTAAAAAACATTTACTATAAATAGTCATAAATCATTGGTAAATTCATTCTAAAACACACATTTCATCAGTGTACTTTTTTTAAATGTTAGAAAAATATGAAATAGGGAAATTCCACATGAATTTTAAATAACTTTCATGGTTATGTGGGCATAAAAAATAAAACTTTTGACACAATATTGAAGTGGAGAAAGTGTGGAAGGTAATAATAAAATCCAGTAATCAAAAAATATAAAAATAAGAATGATAATGAAAATTCCTAACTAACCCATAAATATAACCTTCCCCCACACCAAAATTATGTTGTATCCTCATCTCTAATAAAAGAGAATTTTGGAAGGAAGGATAAAACCTGGTCGATATCATTCATAGGTTGTTTCTTGAACATGGTGTTCCAACACCAGGGACTCCAGAATGGATTCATGAAAGTGCTTCAGCCAAAGCCCAGTGACAATGAAGTTTTGTTTTGTTTCTTCATTTTTAACCTGAAGAAAACCAAATTTATAAAAATTGGTAATAGTGTATGGGCCAAAAAAGTATTAATGAATCTCACCCGGATTAAACTTCATCCAAACATTGAAAAATAAGACCTTCTTCCCAATTTGGAATTGAATTTAAAGGATGAGGTGGTTGTGGGAACCCTTGGTTATCTACTTATAAATCTGGGAGTTCTCATATGAGTCTATTTTCATTTACTTTAGCTCTTGAATCTATAACATCCTCTAAGAATATATACCAGAAATATTATAATGACATTATTTAACAACCAATTAGGATCGGTACTCTATCTCAATAGGGAGGTGGAAACTCTTTCTGGAAACAAGCTGATAACTTGAAATTCCATTTGGGTTTATAAAGGTAGTACTGTAAGACCTTAATGAATCATTAAGTATAAAGATCCAATATTTTCTATTGGGCTGAACTTTTTTTTTCAAAATTTTATCTTACCTCTCAATTATACACCTTGGATTAACTATTAGTCTATGAGTGATATGCATTAGACACTCGATGCCTAACCCCATGTTGAAATAAAGGTGATTGCATTTCTCTATTATAGAAATGAGAACCTCAGTCAATGAGGAAGAACCTAGGTAATCCAAACCTAAAAAAAATTGGCTTCTTAAAAATTCCACAACTATCGTGGAACCTTTTTTCCTCATCGGTCTTTCCTTTACCCATTATAACATGAAATCAACTACATGAATAATGTAAATGTTTCCAATGGAATTTGGAATTTTCCCCATAATATCAATTCACCAAACATAAAAATGTCATGGAAGAGAAAGGGTTGTTGTGATACTGAATTTATTTTAAAGACATTCCCCATTCTTTAACTTCAATGAAAAGATTTATAGAAATCATGGGAATCCCATAATAATGTTGGCTAAAAGTGACATGAATTGAAGACCATGTGATAAGTCCATTGGGTACAAAGGTGGTCCCCAGTAACATAAGTGTGTTATAACCTATGGATAGACTAAAACTATCTATCAGGAATAAAATTCCTGAGGACTTGATCACAACATGTGTGGCAAAGGTAGGTGTCATCCTAAATGTACCAAAAAGTATCATGTTTTATAAAATCCAGTTGTTTTTGGTTAAATTGTCATGACTGAAATATGACACCAAATAATTTACAATATTCATCATAATAAAGAATAACATATTGTTGTCAGTAAAATTTCTAATAATGAAAACATTTTATTTATGGGAATATAGGGTGATGAGTAATTATATGAGGATGAAAGTATGTTACTGATATGGTTTACTACCACATTCTCCACACCTTTTATCCGTAATATCTAGATTAAATTCCCAAAGTAGAAGAATCTATAAAATGAGTTGTGGTTTATATTTTTGTTTATTAAGGAGATATCAGAGGGCTATATGATCAGACAACACAATTACTTTGGACCATAAAATGTATGAACTAAATTTATCCAAGCAAAAAATGGAAAGGAATTATTTTTCAATTATTGTGTAGTATTCTTGGGTAGGGTCTAGTTTGAATGAGGAATATGATATGAAATTTGGAGATTAATCAACTTGTTTTGATATGAATTCCGCAACTATATAGTTATAGGTGTCAGACATTAGGTCAAATAGTAAATCCACCAGAGGTGGTTGGAGTACTGGGTTTGATGTCAGATTCTATACTAGTTTTTCAGAAGAATCTACACAATTTGTATCAACCAAATTTTCTTTTTCTTTTAGGAGTAATTTTGAAAGGGGAAGTGGTATCCTAATAAATTCATGAATGGAAAAGATGATAAAATATAGAATGACTTAAGATGTTCCACACAACCCATACATTTTTGGGGAATGGTATAGAATAAATGACATACAATTTTTATTTATCCACATGGATACCATCCCCAGAAATGACATTTCTAAGTATTATACCCTTTCACACCATGAAATGGAATTTATCATTATTTAATAAAATATTATTTTCCATACATTGACGAAGGATAGAACCAAGAATAATCAAACACTGATCAAAAGAGGAACAATATACAGTGAAACCATCCCTGAACAATTCTATGAGATTATCTAGTCAATCCAAAAAAATATTAACCATGAAACACTAGGAAGTACTTGGATCATTTTAAAGAAAAAATGGTATTCTCCTATAAGAAAATGTTCCTAAAGGTATAGAAAATGATGTCTTTTTCTCCACCTCAGGGGAAATATAGATCTAAAAGTATCCAGAATACCCATCAATAAAACAATATTGTGACTTACCTGCTAGCCTCTCTAGCATCTGGTCAATGAATAATAATGGGAAATTATCTTTTATAGTGTGTTGGTTTAGTTAGAGAAAATATATAAAACACACCAACTATTCTTCATAGTGGATGGAACCAATTCATTATTTTCATTTTTTTACTATTAGAACAGTTTTCCTGGGATCTAATTACACTGGACTGACCTATTAGTTATTACAAATGGGGTTAATGATTACAAAAACAAGGATTTGTGACTTTATTTTTAACAACATTGGGGAAGTTTGCATTCAGTTGAAATTGTTCCTTCCTTACTGGTTTAACTCAGCATTTCAAAAAAATATGATGCATGAAAATTGATGGGATAATACTAGGAATTCCATAATGTGCTAATCATAATTATTATTTATACTACCTTAAAAGTTCAATCAATTACAATTCATGCTCTATATGTATAGAACTATCAATGATGACATGAATCTTGTTTCTACTATAAATATAATAATTTTTCAAATTTTTATGCAGTAGTTTAATTTCTATTTCATTGGATTTTAGATTGATGGGAGAGAGTGTGAAAGTGAGAGGTCTATGATTTCATGTAAGTACATAAAGATAACATCTTCACATGAGGAATGAGATTTTAAAAACATTTTAGTATCATTGATTGTCATGGGATCCTTAATGCCCAAGAAATCCTTAATTAACCAAAAATGTATGACATTTTTCTGGACGACTACATAATTCAATGCTTCACTCATTACATAGAATTTCTATCAATGAAGAAAACATATAAAGGGGATAATGGGAAATAAAAGAATATTTTTTATGGGATGGTAGAAAATCAATTTAATTAACTGAAAGTGAGGAATGTTCTTTCAAGGGGTGCCTTATGAAATAAAGGTTGTTGATGTGGAAAATTTCACCACAAAAAAGCTATAGATATTTTAACATTGTGGGAAAAAATTATAGTTTTAGTGGTTTTCAAGAATGGACTCCCCAATATAATTTTTAAGTGTCCATTCATCATATTATCTTCAATTTTAATAAAATAAAAATCATCAGGAAAAATTAAAATTTTGACACACACAAGAACATCCACTAACACACCATCCTAGTTTATGGTACATTGATTTTCCAGTTCAATAATAATTCCTAAAGGCTTCACCTCCCTAGCCTGCAATGAAGAGAAAATATACTGAGGCATCACATTTAAAGAATAACCCAAATCATGAATTGTATTGGAAGATAAATACTCCCCAATGGTGAATGGAATAGATAATGTTTCCGAATCATTGTATTTTGTGGGATGTGATGGATCAATAAATTCTGAGACATTCCCAACTAATATTATCTCTTCTTTACCATGAAGTCGCATTCGCTATGTACACATCTCTTTTAGAAACCCGGTGTATCATGGAAATTCCTTCACAACATCAATCAAGGGGATGTTAACCTATACCTTTTTGAATGTTTCCAAGATTTATTTATCATGTATAGTTTATTTTTTTCTGTTATTTGGTGGAACTTTTGGGAAATGTAATATTATTGGTTTTTATTGATGTTTGATTAAATTAATCTATATTCCCTTCGATATGGATTCTCTCTAGAAAAGGGTATTCGTCTCTTGGACCAGTTTTAGTGGTTGGGATAGTGGTTTTCATATGAGGGGAGGACTCTAATAGAGGGTTAATTTTGAATTTAAGTTGTGTTGCACTCATAAGTGTGATGTAACTAACATTCCCCATCCCCCTAGGGTTGACTACTAATTGGGAGGATAGTTTACCTGACCCATGACTTTGGATTCCCCCACTGAGTTGGCGAGCTGGTCAAATTGGGTGTTTATGTATTTTTTTGAATCTTGGGTGGTTTATTGGTATTATAAAAATAGTTTTAGAGATTTTTTATTATGACTTCTATTATAGGATCATGTTTCAGAGGGGGTTGTTGTAATGGCCATTGTGGTTGTCAAGGATTTCCGGGTGGTGTTGACGGATGACTACTCTTCCCCGGTTGGTTCCATAGTTTTTAGGATGGTTTGAGTACCCATTTTCCTATAGTCTTTGTTTCCTTTCCATATAAGGTTGTATGGATTGCATGGTTCTTTCCTAATGGGTTGGTTATAGGGACTAACTAGAAATATTATCTCAAAACTCTTTCAAGTTTTTCTCAGTTGAGGGAATTGGCCAGAATAAGGAGTGTCAGCTGAGTAACTAACACAATGGACGAGAGGATAATATTGGGATTTATAAAGGGAAAGATAATGTTGTTGGATAAGGGTATTTAATTATTTAAACTTCATGTCAATATTCTTCTCAAACTCATAACTTTACACCACGTGGACACCTCTAAAGGGCATACTAGACATTTAAATGAATTGTTGAGTATTATGCATCCTATTTTTGATTATGGTTCTTGAGGGAATTGGGAACTTATCCACTAGCACACCATGTACATTAGAATAAATCATATTATAGTCAACTAAATTTAGACCTTTATAAAAATATTGTATTACACATTTATCACTTTTTTGGTGGTATGGACAATGTGAACATTACCTTTTAAATCGCTCACAATATTCATAAGTTTTTACCCTTGTTATTTTATTATACCACATATTTATTTTCTTATTATTGAAATTAGAGAGGCTGGTAAATACATTTCATGAAAAATTCATTTCATGTCCCCAAGCCTCTAATTGCAGAATTAATATAATGAAACTAATATTTTGTAGTTTTTTATAAATAGAGTGGGAATACTCAATATTTTACTTTTTCATAATCTACATATTTAGTTTTTAATGTTAGAAACATAATATGAATTTTTTTTAATTTCTTATTGTGGGTATTCTCTAACAAGTACCTGGAATCTTGGTAATATGTTAATTAAACAGGATTTTAGTTCAAAATTAGGTTCTTCACCTTATATTTGAATGTATGTGGGTTGGATTTCTACATCAAGTGAGGTTATTTCTATTAATATCTGGTTATTTTCAAACATATTATTCAATTTTATTTCAGTATTGATATTGTTTTTATAGGAATAAGATGGATCAAGAAGAGTGCGGATGTTTTGTACGTTCTCCTTCATAGGATTGTTTGGTTCTTCTTCGTGTCAATGATGAATTATCCTCTATAGTTTTTGTTTGAAAATAAGTAGTTACTCTATTGAATATAACATAATTCATTAGTCCTAAAAAATTATTTTCCTATAATTAAACCTATAAATTAATAAATAAAAGAAACACACAAATATTTACAAAATACATAATGTTTTTATGAAAATATAACACTAAAAACAAATGATATCCTTGGAAATGGAATCAAAAGTTTCAATGTGTTGTCATGAAATATAAAATTTATTATATTTTTAATAGTTAATTATAGTTTATGGAAGACCATAGGTCACATATTAAAGAGTTATTATGGTTTAAAGTGTGTATTTTTAATAAGAAGGACTAAAATAGGGTTGGTTTTGAAAATAGTTGTAAAAATAAAATGAGTAAATTAAAGATTTCTAGAGATGAAAAAATGTTGTATTTTTTATTAATGATGGAATAATTAAATTTCAAGTTTCCTAGATATCATGGATAGTTATTTATTCTAAAAATATCACATGGTCTATTGGAATCCTTTTGTTGTTGGTTGTCAAGATATTGATTCTCCTCTTTTCACATAAAATGATTCACAATGAACCAACCCCTAACACAACAATCATGTTGTCATGGTATGGATATCAAGAATATAAAAAGGGATTCCAAATAATATTTAAGTCTTATGCATGTTTGAGAGATAGAGGATTCTTGTCTTGTCCAATAAGAACAACCCAAAATTCCAACTTAAATATCAACCCAATTTATATTCAAATGAAAAATGATTCACTTAATAAATCCCATAAAATGAATTAAAAGGATAAAAATGATAAGATAAAATAATTATATAATTCACACAGATATTAAAAAAAAAACTAGTAGAATAAAAACTTTTAGAACTCTCTCCCATGTATGTGTCGCTTCCATGAAATTACTATCCGACGTTTAGCATGCCTTCGAGAGGAGGAGGAGGATCAGGTAGATCCTTAACTTCATCCTTGACCCCAACGTTGAGGATAGGGTCCTCCAAAACATCTATGATGATTAGAGGAATCCTTTGTGACCCCAAAATGGTAGAGAGTTTCTTGTTAGATGAACTTATAAATGTGGTGCCCAAGGTTCCAATTTATAGGAAAAGTAGAAGACTGATTTGGGCATCCAAATTTCAAGAAACCACTTGGACAACAAATTTTGGGTGGGTATATAGACTTATATCACATTAGAATAAACAGATAATTTGTTTCCTCTCCTATTTTATATATCAACATAAAATTTTACATCATTTCAAAACTACATTCTATGAAATAGGTGAAATACAAAACATAACATTTGAATTTGAACATATTCATTTCCTAGAATATATCAGTTCATTTGTGCCACCAGATGGATGAATAGTGACTAGGAGTCTTGGTATTAGTTGTTGATAACTATTTTTAGGATCCTCTAGAAAATATTCATCCCATTTGGAGGCATATAGTTTTTTTAACACGAAAAACAGCGGAAAAGTATTCATGGGCATCCATCCAGTTTGGCCCATTTTGCTTCAACTACATTATTTATCTTCTAAATCACCTTCAACTACAATGAAACATAAAAAAGTGTAAAATACCTTTATAAAAATGATAAAATTTAATTAATTGAATAAAATATTAAGTTTAACTTGTTATTATTTTTTGTAATTTTCAAAACAAAACTAGTTTAGCACAGTGGTGTATGAGTAAAATAAAATGGTGAATCACTGTGCGATCAATAATCATACATTAATGATATGTGAAATATATCTTCTAAAATATCTGATGAGATACAAAAAATATGCACTCCCATTGTGTTTTCACTATCAGATTGTAGCATAATCTCATCATATCATTAGATTCAGTGATGCACCAACCTTTTATAGACTGATCACTATAGTATAGAATTTACCATTGAAGAGTAACTGTTGATGCTCATTTCCATCACAGAGTCAAAACAACTGAAAAAGGGGAAATATCTTAGTCCAAAGTGATCTATCCTTTGAAGAAACGTCAATATTTGACAAAGTCAAGAAAAAGGATTTCGTCATAGATGGGCCGCGCATGATTCCTCATGGTCACGCAGGTATACCTACGTGCCACAGATTGGGTGCACAGGTGACCTGCGTGCCCTATTTGAATTTCGCCCGGGGTTTTCACAGCCTATAAATACCCCTTGTGGGCCCCCCATTTCAGGGAGGAAAATTTCCAAATGCCAGATTTAAGCTTCTGGTGCCCTAGTCTCTTCTGGAAGTCTTTCGAACACTTATAAGGTATTTTCATACCTAGAATGGAAGATCTAAGAAGGGGAAACAAGGTCTATGTGTTGAAATTCATCAACAACTACATGCCTAATTGTATAAACCTTACAGGAAATGAAGACACTTGTGTGCCACCTTATCCCTTAAATAGAACTTGCACGCCATTATTTTGGAAGTCCTTAGGGATAATATTAAGTGCTTGATCCATGTCTTGTCCAAGTGTTACCCTTTTGGTCAACTGTCACGCAGGTACACTTGTGTAGCTCAAGTATACTTTCACGCCCATGCAGGACATGCATGCATGCTACTTTTTGGGTGCCCCTCCGGCCTATTCACCTCTTTTCTTCAAATCCACCTCTCCTCTTCAAGATTTAGCCTTCAAAACCCTCTTCAATGTCATTTATGACATGTTCCTTTGTTGGATTCCTTACCTGAAAGGAATTATGTGTAACATCTCTCAAAACCTAGTGATTTACATATCCTAATGTCACTAAGCTGAGAGATTTCAATCATTCAACCTCATCCTTTAAGATGAGAGGATATTTAACCTGGGCCTCCTTCTCAGGAGTATGCCCCAATCATAATTTCCCAAATCTGGGAATCCTCCTTATTAGAAAGCCCCAAGTCCCCTAACTTGGGCCTCCTTTTCAAGAGTAATCCCCAGTCTTCAAGTTCTTTAAAACAAGGCCTCCTTCTTAGGAGTAAGCAGCAATCATAATTTCCCAAATCTGGGCATCCTCTTTAAGAGTAATCCCCAAGTCCCCTAACCTGGGCCACCTTTTCAGGAGTAAGCCCCAGTCTTCATGTTCTCTTAAACTGGGCCTCCTTTTCAGGAGTAATCCCCATGTTCCCAAATATGGGCATCCTCCTTAGGAATAATCCCCAGTCATAAATCCCTTTAACTTGGGCCTCCTTCTCAGGAATAATCCCCAGTTCTGAAGTCCCTTTTACCTGGGCCTCCTTCTCAAGAATAAGCCCCTGTCATAATTTCTCTTAAACATCCTTAATTTCTTTTGATTTGGCCATCCTAAAAAGGAGTAAAGCCCATAGTCCACTCTTAATTTGGGCATCTTCCTTAAGAGTAATCCCCAAGATTAGAGTATCCAAATCTCCATAAAAGAACATATTCCTTTATGGACCCTGTTCCTAGACTTATTCTCTGATATACATCCCGATATCTATCTATTTGGGCATTAATACATACATAATCCCCACATCATTTCTTATGATTGCATCTTTCGTGGCACAATTGTCTGGTTTTACCAATACCTCTTGTTTCTCACACCGAACATGACTCACATGATCTTAGAGTGTAAAGTAATTATGACATCTTTTTTTGAGCCATCAATCATGCATAAACCTCCTACTTCTTTACTCGAACTACATGGGTTCTGATTCCTTTCCTAAAACAAAGGATACGTAGGTAGTTTATCTACGGGTACGATCCCAACTCTGAAATAATCCTTGTCCTTCTCAATGACAATAAACTTCAAGTTCCCCACTGATTGGCTTTAAAACCAGTATGGTTATCATAATGACAAAGAGATTTCTATATAATGTGTTGAAGGATAAAATTGACTAATAATCTCTAAAAAATATATATGAATCTCTATCGGTGAAGAACCTATAATACATATAAAATATTATGTAAATTTCATACATACTAATCATTTATTGTCAGATCTAATGGAAAGCTCATTTTCATACTTTCTAATTTAATAAGGATTCATGAACATAACTGAAATCTATAAAGAGAGCCCCGGAGTAGACAATAATTCCCCTAAAAAAGGTGTGATGAGTCCGAACTCCCATCCTCTCGACCAATTATAGTTCTTAAGCCTCATAAGTTCACAACTAATGAGAACCTACCTTTGGAAAGTAGTTCCAAATGGATATAGAATCATTGGATGTTTCCGGTTCTACGAACAAACCCATTAGAAACTGCTTGGAATGTTTGAACCTTAAATCAACAAGGTCATCCCCAATTCCAGAGGGAAAAAAATGGTGAACTTCATTTGAATCCTTATCCATGTTAAAATGATGTTTTACTTATTTTTAGGCCCCAATTTAAAACTCAATTAGTGGGCCAACAAAACAATCAATTATATATGTGCTCATACAAAATATGTAGTGGCCGAACTTGTCTTGATTATGTATGTTATATCAAACATGCACTCTTTTCCAAGATCTTTTGCGTTAAAGAAATGGCTTCTCTTAAGTTCACACATGTGAATATATCTGCTATGACTGCCTCTACTGCTACTCCTACTAGATCTTCGTCCGCTCTAAGGATGACATCACCTACTCAGCATCTTCAACGCTAGGTATTAAATGCGTTGGTTAAGGAATACCATCAAAATGGTGCTATTACGACTCTGGAGGCCACTCAACAAGACCTCCAAGTCAATAATTCACCCTGGTTGTCCGGAAAGTGACGAACAACGATCAAGAAGGAGGTGGTGCCAACCACCATCTCCAACCATTTCGAATCGTTATCCCCAGAACACAATCACCAGTCCCTCCCATATTCTGGGGAGGTGAATGATAAGGTCACTGAAGGCCTTAATTCAAGGAGACATGAGTCCTTCCCGAGGGCTCCCACCAACAATTGCCGCCAGACTCGTGCGACAGTGCGCTCTCAACATGATGAGGGTATCATCTCCAGGTGTTTGAATTAGGTTCCTCAAACCCGAGCAAGCAAGACGAACCGCCAGAGGCAAAATCCTATCAACAGTGAGCAGGTTCTTATCTATGCCATTTCTGGAAAATTCCACCAACGTAACTTGGTGGAAAGCAATGAGCAGGCACACACACTGGTCTGTTTTAATTCCGATGTCCATCAGACTCATCTGGAAACAACACGCCATTACCGTTAGGCAAATCTAGTAGAGTACTGCAGACAGGATCAGACACCTATTTATAAGTAATCAGTTAGTCAACCGGCTCATCTGAGTACATATGATGATGCTCGCCAACCCAATGTGTTGACAACTGGTAAACATGAACGTACACCTACTTACACTCATTAATCCTGCCAGTAGCCTCGTTTGTCAGTATTGAAGGATGTTCATCAACCACATTTGGTATAGTGCAATCAGCAGGCAGATACACTTGCTAGTATTGATCAATCCTACTAACAGTATCATTTGGTAGTACCAGGAGTGGTCAATTAGAAATCCCCAATGACAAATAGGAGGCAAACTCAACTCTCTGCCCCCACACATGAGTACTGTAAGAATTCACTGATAGGAAAAGGAGGACAGGAGCAGGAACACACACCTACTCCAAGAATGGAATGGACATATATCCCTGTTCCGGCAGTTTAAGACTCAAAGAATATTCTTTCAATGGTGAAAGAGCATAAGAAAATACCTCCTCATATTCTGGATGCCTGTCAGGATATTATAACAGCTTTAGCAACATCATAGAGAATGAAATGCAAATCTATCCCTACCAGTGGAGTGACACATCAACAGTTCACTTCAAAATAGACACACACCTCTTTTCCAGTCTAAGAGGGTTGTGGGGCATACTCCTCAATATCATACGGAAAACCATGTCTGGCACATACACCTGATTTTAGTGGAGATAATCAGCTTAACCTGATCATTTCTCTTGAGCAGGCACATACACCTATCCATAATAACCACTTTTGTCAACAAGTGGTTCCCAAAGTGAGTAAAAAGGCGTCTAAGAAGAAGACCCATCTAGCACAGTCAAGAAATCAAGGGACAATCTATAATAAGGCCTTACTCGATGCTGGAATCCTTGAAGCCCTCAAAACATTATCTATTGGAATTAAAGATCCTACTCTCTCATTTCCCAATAGCAGGAACATTAATTCGGAAGGTATTCATCAGACACTTCCTCATGAATGTTTTCTTTATGACAATTTGGTCGATCCCGAAGTTTCATCTTCAGATGAGAGCCACAAGAACCCTCTGTGTGGCCAGAAGACCAAGGAGAAAAATGTTTCATCTTTTGTTGTAACCCTCCATGGTTGTCCTCCCCATGATGATAAATTTAGCTTCAAAAGTCCTCTCCATATTAGTAATTCACATTTCCTAGAAAATTCTCTAAAGGACAATGTAGTGACGAGAAAGCCCTCTTATCTTGAGGCACTTGCAAATGTGAAGCCAGTCATGTCTAATGCTTTACCTCTAACAGGTGAAATACTATCTCAATAATAAGATTACCCGGGGTGTAGTTCATTCTCTAAACCACCACTAGGCCATTCATCTTCTAGTTTGATCAGCGAATTCTCTACCAATATTTTTGAATCCGATGAAGTAACAAGGAAGCACCATCTCTGGTCTAATCAGGTAGAATAATATTCATTGAATGATAAAGTGGAAGTACTGAATATGAGAAAACAACTGGTAAAGGTGATGTGCCAGTTATGTTTTGGCCTTTGGCTGACTCTTAGTATGACATTCAAGAGATGTTGACGGAAGATGGAATTCATGATATTCATCTCAACATTTGGAAAATTCTTTTTTAGTTGAAAAATAAAATATTATCTTATGATGAATATGAAAATCATGTCAAGATAATAGAATGTTTACAACACCAAATTGACTTGGAATCTCTCTCAGTTTCTCGATATCCGAAGGCTGAAAAGAAATAGAGAGCCCTTCAGCGTTCATGACTTGGAGCATTAAAAAGATTGCGGCAGTTAATTGCCAATTCCCCATCTGTTATTCATATCAGGGGATGTGGTGTTCATGTAGCACTACATTTCACTGTACTCTCCAGGAAAAAAATCCCACCGAAAATGGTCTCATGCAATGTTATTTCCCATGGCCAGCCATAGCCAGTTGTATTTGTTTGTAATCAAATGCTCGCTCAAGAACTTGCCTCAACTAGTTCTTCTCAAAATCAGGAATTCAGAGAAAAATTTTTCAAATTACTCTTGTATTAGAAAAATGAGAATATCGAATAGAGCATGTACACTATCAAGTAGTATATGTGTCAGAAATCATCCAGCGTTCATTTGAGCCAGGTGATTTTAGTGGATGGAGGTTAATGCATCCATCCAATTTCTGAACTAAAGCCCGCAAGATCAGGAGATATTTTAAGAAAGTCTCAGATATAGCATTTCAAGAGCCACCCCAGCTTGCTAGACTGGGGACTCTTTTAACCCAACCCTCAGAATCAATAAATAGGATTCGAGTAGTTGAGAAGAAACAACAGGAATAGCTCCATTCCACCAGATTGGAGACTTTTTCAAATCCTCAATCTCTTCCTTAGAGAAAGTCTGTCTTATCTCTATTAATAATGAAGACAAAAGAGGAAAGAAGAGTAGAATTATCAGAAGATACCCTCCAAATAACGGGTTGGCAAGAAGTTCCAGAGGGATCAAATCAGCAAAAGGCAATGTCTCATCCAGAATATAGAAGAAGACAATATCACAAAATTCCGATAGAAGTGATGCAATAAGTTATGCATCAATTAATGTCATCAATTACATTTTTTCTGATCCCCCAGATGAGGCTCATTCAGATAGATCACATAAAGAAGTTCCCGCTCAAGAAGTTGTATACACAGACACAAATGAAGAAGGTGTATGTACACAAAATCAAAGGATTACCCAGAATCTAGGTAATCCTTCAAGTAACCCACTTTCCCCTCTCCGAAAGGCATATAACAAGGGGAAATGAAAGAATTAGGTTACATACCCTTCCTCTAGAGAATGAAAATCACTCTCACTAGAGCAAAGAATCGCACAATAATAGGAAGAAATGAAGGAATTGAGGAGGTTGAATGCAGAACTACTTCAAGGTAGTGTTCCTCCTAAGCGTGCTAGAGTCAGTCAGCCAAGAGAATTTGTTGCGGATATTGATATGGATCAAGAATATCTTCCTTTATTATTACACCCTCACAAATCTAATCCTATGGGTCAAGTGCAACAACAACCGGTGGGGTTATCATCAGTTGTAGTACCGGCCACCACATATATCCAAGATCCAGTTATTGCACCTACTAGGGTCCAAGCTCAACCATATGTTTATCAAAATTATATAACTACTATTGAGTCATTAATAGATCATTTGGAAGCTATGGAGGGAAAACATGCTCAAATTCAACCAAAAAAGAGAGCTTATCCTGAATGGGTTGATGATATTCCTCCGCCATCAAATTTTTCAAGAACCACATTCCCAATATTTAATTGTTTGGGAGACCCAGAGCAACACTTAACACATTTTGTTTCTCATTATGATCCTATGATGGTATCCCCTTAGCAACAGGAAGTAGTTAAGCTCAGGTGTTTTGTACAATCATTACAAGGACCTGCTTTTGTTTGGTATACAAGCTTGCAATCCCAGTCAATTACCGAGTGGGAGGATCTCCATCAATGATTCCTTCTTTATTTCAGCTTAACGTTGCCAAATACGATAGTTTTTTATCTTACAAATTGTAAGAAAAGGGAGAATGAAAGGGTTTCAGATTTCATTGCTCGCTGGAAGGGATTAACATATTCCCTGAGCCTAGCACTTCCTCAAGAAGAATTGTTGCCAATCTTTGTGGCAAATTAGTGTGACGAATTACACACGCCGTTGATCCCTAGGAAATACAGAGGAGGGTTTCAAGACCTTACTTCGATCGCTCATCAGATTGAAGACTCTCTTATAAAGATTAAGGATAAAACTCATGTAATTCCATGAGCTCCAAGAAAGAGAATGGGTAAAGCAGAGACTGCTATAGTCATGCTTAAACAAGCACTTGTACCTATTTTTACTTCAAACCCATCATCTTATTGATGGGATCCACCTCCTGAGCGTCTAGAATAGAGGTCATTTCATCAAGATGATCAAAGATATCAATGACGGAAACAATTTGAGGATCTGAAGAGCAATGCTTATTCTTTCCGAAATGAACAAGTTCCTGGATACTTCATTTCAGATCATGAAAATAATTTGGTTCAATTTCCAAGGCTCAAAAGGCCAAACAAGGAAGGAGATGAAGACAATCCCAACAATTTTCTATTTAATTAGATGTTGGGGCTTCCCTTTTAGGATTGTTTTGTCTTCAAGGACCTCCTACAAAAGATGGTGGAATCGGGACAAGTCAAACTGAATGGTTCTTCAGCTCAGGTAGCATGTGTTACTGCTAAAAATCTAAAGGAAGAAGGTGAGTGTCAAGTAGTCAAAAGAAAAAATGTGCAGATATATGATGATTGGATGGTCAGAAAAATGATCAACCGAACTCATTCCATTTTTTGAACGCAATTGAAGAAACTAATTGTGTCTTATGCTATGAATGATACAGAAAAACCCTCTTCATCAGAGGGAAAATCCTCAAGGAAACGGCATAATTAAAAGAAAGAAGATGAGATCGTGTCAAAGCCCAAGTTGTCTTTGACTCTGGTAGATTTTGTTCCATCTACTTCAAATCCATGGGCACCACTCCACCAAATGGCACAGCCTAAAATGGCTAATCTGGAAGAGCCTTCCTTAGAAGAAAATTTGATCTCTGGTTCTATTAATATGATTCATTTAATATATCCTTATTCCAATCACAGTTTTGATTTTGATGATCCTGAGTTCCCTGTATCAAATAGAGGAATTAGAGGGAGTCCCAGAGGTCTAGGATACAGAGGAAGACGTAGATATCCTAGAAGCCACTATTCCAATTCTACCCCTGGTGGAACTGTATATGCAGCAGAAGCTCATGCCAGAGCCCTTCAGCAGGCTCAACAAGAACAAGAAAATTCTTCCACCAATAGCAGATTTAGTCCTGGCACAATTATTCTGGAGGATCAATTAGATGTTCCACCTTCTTCCTCTGGGTAGGTTAATTGTCTTACTCGGTCCAATCTTCCGAATCTAGGAGTTTTTCCAACTCTTAACTAGATACAAGATGCATCTACTTCCAAAGCATAAACTTCTATGGTACCTACGAAACCACATGTTCATGTTGGGAAATGCAGACCTTTGGATAAAAAATATGATGTCTTGAAACATTTTTCTTAAGTACTTGACAAGTTATCAATTCTGGATGCCTTGAATCTATCAAAGGATCTTTGGGAGGCGCTCATTGTGGCCTTGTCATGTCGTCAGGAATTCGAAACTGAAATTGTTGCGACTGAATTCTACCATGTTGAGAATGGTCCTGTAGAATGCCATGCAGTGATATCTTTCATAGATGAAGATCAAGATGATGTTGTGCATGGACATATTTGAGATTTGTATTTATTTTTAAAGGTAAATGGTGTAGACATCTGAATAGCTTTCATTGATAATGGTTCATGACTCAACCTCATCCCCATTCGTACACTTTGTCGATTAGGCCTCACAGAATCTGATTTATCTCCTTCTACAATGATTTTACAAGGATATAATAAAAATTAACAAGAACCAATGGGTGAGATTACACTCAGAACTCAGTTTTGAGACCTTGTATCCAATTCAGATTTCATGGTTGTTGATCATGATACAGCCTTCAATATCTTTCTTAGAAGACCATGGCTACATCAACATGCGGTTATCCCTTCATCATACCACCAATGCCTCAAATATTGCTTCGATGGTTAAATTGGGACATTTTATGGTGATAAAGACCCCTTAAAAACATGTTAATATCAATACATTGAGGCGGAATTCTATCACATGAAGGGTAAGGATAAATCCACAAAAAATGAGGTAACCAAGGTTAATGCTCCATATAGTTTGGAAAATATTCCAATAAACCCATTCACACATGTGAGTACATATTATGTGTTGCCTATCAGTCAAATTGACAGGATAGACCCAAATCCAAATACTCTTATGGAAACTTCAATAATGTCAATTATGGAAATCAAGCCAGACAACATGGGAGAAATTAGTGATTCACCAAGAAATGATGAATGCTCAAATGGAGATGTCTTCATTTCATCCACTGAAATCCAGAAAGTCTATACTTCCCCAACCAGTCAAGAAAATTTTATAGAAATGTCAGAGGTGAAAAATGATGTCAAGTCACAATCCATCATCTCTTCTTTATTACCCAAGGAATAACCTTCATCATCAATAGGGTCATAAATGGACGATTCTTCTTCAAGATGTTCAAATTTTAACATCTCTCCTGATCATGGAAATTATTCTTCATCATCTACTATGAAATTAGAAACAGAAGGAATAATGCATGTTGAAGAAGAATAGGAAGACCTTAGGGATGCTCCTCCAGTATTTGAAGAGGGTATCTCTACCATTCTGTATGAACTCAAAGAAATAAATCTGGGTACAAATGAAGATCCACTCCCCACTTTAATTAGTGTGGCCATGACTCTTGAAGAGCAGGAAATGTATATTTTATTTTTAAATAAAAATCGAGATATATTTTCGTGGAACTATACAAAGATTCAAGGCCTTGATCCTGATGTTGCTACTCATCATTTAGGTTTTCTAGAAGAACATCGAGGATTTAATCAAGCCACAAGAAAAACACACCCAACATATGCTTCCAAAATTGAAGCTGAATTGGATAAGATTATCAAATCTAACTTCGTCAGAGAATTTCAAAATCCTATGTTGTTGGCTAATATTGTCTCTGTGAAAAAGAAGAATGGACAAATTAGAGTTTGCATTGATTTCATATATCTTAATCTGCATTGTCCTAAGGATGATTTTCCAGTTCCATTCACAGAACTCTTAATTGATGCAACAACTGGCTATGAAGCACTTTCCTTCATGGATGGATATTCCGGGTATAATAAAATCTGAAAGCCTCCAGAAGATGAAGAATCTACAGCCTTCAGAGCCCCTTAGGGTTTGTTTTTCTATCGGGTAATGCCCTTTGTCCTAAAGAATGCAGGCGCAACATATCAGGGTTCCATGCATCGTATCTTCAAAACCTTTTTAGGAAGTTTTGTTGAATGTTATGTGGAATATTTGGTGGTAAAATACAGAAAACTTTCTAATAACTTGGCTGATTTGGAAGTCATATTCCACAAACTTCGACAACACAATTTGAAGATGAACCCCGTAAAATGTGCTTTTGGTGTAACCTTAGGAAAATTTCTCAGCTTTTTTGTACGCCATCGTGGTATCAAATTCAATCCTTGGTATGTCACCTCCTCAAAATTTAAAGGAATTGAGAGGACTTCAATGAAACTTGGCCTATATTCGGCGTTTCATCGCCAATTTGGTAGGAAAAAGTTTACCCTTCACCAAATTGATGAAGAAGGGAGTCACATACTAGTGGACTGAACAATGTCAAGAAGCATCCAATGTTCTCAAGAAGTATCTCTTTAGTCCACCGATATTAATTCCACTTGTTGAAGAAAGACCACTAACCCTCTATGTGACAGCTTTATAGTGATCATTGGGTGCCTTTCTTCCTCAGAAGAATGATGCTGGGAATGAAAACAACCTCTAATATCTCAGTCGGACTATGCGTGAAGCAGAAACCTGATATTCAAGTATTGAGAAGTGATGCCTAGCATTAATCATTACAATTCAGAAGTTGATACACTACCTGCAACATCACAAGATCAAATTGGTATCTCAAAATAACCCACTCAAATTCATCCTTAGTCATCCAATGCTTACAGGACGTCTATCAAGGTTGGTAGTTATTTTTCAGCAATTTTATATCCAAAATGTGTCTCAAAAGGCCATAAAGGGCCAAGCTCTGGCAGATTTCCTTGATGAAAATCCTTTAGTAGAAGATACATCTTTAGATATTGAACTTCCTGATGAAGAAGTCTTTTCTATTCAAGATAATCTTTAAACATGGGAAATTTACTTTTATGGTGCTTCCATAAGTCCAACAGGGAAGAAAATGGATGATCCTAAATTCAACAATGTTGGGTTAGGATTTGTGCTCATTTCCCTAGAAAAGGCATTTGTCCACTATTCCTTCTTATTGCGGGAAGGTGGTACAAATAATGAAGCATAATACAAAGCTCTCATCCCAGGATTGGAGTTGGCGCTTCAAGCACAAGTGAGTCACTTAAAGGTGAAAGGTGATTCAGACCTGGTAATCAAACAAGTAAATGGGGATTATGCCATCAGAAAAGAAGAGTTAATCCCTTTGTATGATTACGTCAGAGAGTTAATGGCATGATTTCCTTAGGAACCGACATTTTCTTATGTCCCGCGATTACAAAATTCCCAAGCTGATGCACAGGCTAATATAGCCACAGCTCTGGAAAATCCAAATTGGGATGATACAATCATCAGTATTGCCCACCGTCGTACAATGTCACCTTTTGTTCAAATCAGAACAGAGGAAATTAATGAAATTAGTCCCATTCCTGAACCGTATGGTCATACTATAGGATGGATGACACCTATTAGAGAATACCATTGAAATGGAACACTTCAATCTGATAGATCCGGGAAAGAACAAATCCGGTGACGTGTCCTCAATTTTACTCTTTATGATATCCTAGATCATCAACCCCTAGAGTTGCTTCATATAGCTAAATACTCATGGCCATTTTCCACATGGGGAATGGATGTAGTAGGACCTTATCCTTCAGCAACATCCAAGAAGTTTAAGTATATTCTTACTGCTACTAACTTCTTTTCTAATTGGGCAGAGTCAATACCTCTCATAGAAGTTAGTTCTAAAAGCATTGTTAGCTTCATCAAGTCTAACATCATTACCAGATTTGGTGTCCCTCATACCATATTGACGGACAATGGCACCAATTTATGTTCATTCGGGGTAAGGAAGTTGTATCAAGAACACAACCTCAAATCCAATCATTCCTCTTGGTATCATGCAACGGCCAAAGGCCATATAGAAGCCTTCAATAAGACTCTGTTAAATATACTACAAAATATGGTGGATAAAGATAAGAAATCATGGCCTGGTAAACTCTTTCATGCTTTATGGGCTTATCAAACCACCACCCGCACTGCAACGCGGTCACCTCCATATTCATTGGTATATGGAATAGAAGCAGTCTTGCCCATTGATGTTCAATTACCCTTGCTCAGAGTATCCATTTGTGATAAGTCATCTACAGATGAACAATCTCAAAAGTGATTGGATGAATTGGAACAATTAGATGAGAAAAGACTGTGCACCCTACATCACTTGGAAGTCTATCAGAATCGAATAGCATGTGCTTTCAACAAAAAACATTATCTTCATTTATTTATTCCGGGAGAATTGTTATTGGTTCTCAGAACTCCAATGATACCAAGAAAGAAACCTCCCAAGCTAGAGACAAAATCGGAAGGACCTTATTCAATACATAAGTTCTACTTCAATGGAGCTTATTCATTAATCTCAATGGATGGATAACTTATCACTACTCCAACCAATGCCATATTTCTGAAGAAGTATTTTCTGTAACAAAAACACTATTACGTCCAGAAAGACATTAAACTATATAATCACCGATCTATGAATTTGACCTTAAACAATTCTCCCCAAGGACCCTTTTTCATCCAACACGACGTTAAACTTTGTTGCCCTTGCTGCAAGACTTTAAACTGCATAGTCCCTTACGTCCAACATGACGTTAAACTATGATGTCCTATATACATGACACTAAACTGTACAAAAGTCTCTTACATCCAGCAAGACATTAAACTACATAATCACTGGTCTATGCATATGACCTTAAACTATTCACCCCAATGACCCTTTTTCGTCCAACATGACGTTAAACCTTGTTGTCCTTGCTGCAAGACTTTAAACTTCATAGTCCCTTACATCCGACATGACATTAAACTGTGACGTCCTAGCTATATGATGTTAAACTGCACAGAAGTCTCTTACATACAGCAAGATGTTAAAATTCATAATCACCAGTCTATGCATATGACCTTAAACTATTCTCACCATCGTCCAACATGACGTTAAACTGTGCCATCGTCCAACATGATGTTAAACTGTATTGTCCATTTTCGTCCAACATGACGTTAAACTACATAACCATCATCCAAGATACATGAATCTAAACTGTAAAGAAGTCCCTTATGCACAACAAGATGTTAAACTGTGAAAAAATCCCTAATACGTCCAACATGACGTTAAACTGTGTCCTCTTTTGTCCTTACTGCATGGCATTAAACTGCATAGTCCCCCTTTCGTCCAACATGACTTTAAACTGTATTGTCTCCATCGCCTTAGCTACAGGATGCTAAAATGTACATCACCTTTATTGTCTGAAATGATGCAAAACTATGTTCACATCCAACATTGTGTTAAACTGTGTCCCTATATTTGTCCTACATGACGTTAAACTGTATTTTGTCCCTACTACAGGACACTAAACTGTGCACCACCAATAGTCCTCACTGCAAGACTTTAAACTGCATAGTCCCTTCATATGTCCTACATGACATTAAACTGTGCATCGTTAAGGTTTTTGCTACCTCTTTTTTCTCACACCGAGTATGACTCACATGAGATTAGAGTAAACATCAACCATAACACCTTCTTTGGGACACTAACCATGCATATGACCCAACACCATTTTTAGGTCATTGTCCTCAAGAACAACTTGATTACCAAATCATTCTTTAATTGAACTATGTGGACTTTGATCCTTTCTTTCTAGGCTGGGTACGTAGGCAACCTCCTGATGTTCTAGACCAAAACAATCTCTTCATATCGGTTCACCTCCATCTCATACGATGTTGATTCGTGAAGCCGCACCCAAAATTAATATCTTCACATTGGTTCACCTTTGTCCTTGCTATATGATGTTAAACAATGCAACACTTTTTCATATATGACAATAAACCAAAACATTATTTTACACCCTCACCTAAGAGGGAATAATTATTTACATTGATCTCCAATCATGTTATATTCCAAGACAATGTGCATAAATGGATGTGCTCGAACCTTTTATCTCGGGTCAAACCATCATTGCACTAAAGTTCCCTTTTCACCCTTCACTTGTACGAGCCAAATATTTACAGAGGGTATTTCATGAACTACATGTGGATTGATTCCCAACCTTATGGGATACGTAGAAACGTTGGAGCATCCCTCAAATCCAGCCCCAAGACTTTGGGCCTAACCCCAAATTCCACTTTCAGTCCTTGGCTAAAAAGTCCCCCTTGGTCCGAGTTCTATGACCTTAAACTAAGGATTCATACACTCTCATCCTACATGACATTAAACTGTATTTCAAGAACTACGTATGGCATGATTACCATCCTTAGGGGATACGTAGTGAAGTCCAGCATCTCAATTCAGGACCCAGCCAAAACATGATAATGGTAAGCATTGGTCTGTGTATCTCTATATGCATTTAACAATGACCATTTTTATGTGACATATTCCTAACCTTAAATACTTCTCGATCTCCATAACCCTTTTATTGACTTCTGGTCCCAAAATGTTTGATACTTGAGAGTTCTTTTTCCTTACTATGTAGCACATGCCCTTAGGCGGCCTTGCATAAACAGTCTATATAACAGACTTGTCAGCCAAAAGATACTATTATTTGACTATGCATCCAATGCCCTTAGCTTGCCCTGCATAATTCAACCCCCTAACAGGTTTTCAAATAATGGTAACTTCATTCTTGGGAATAAAACCTCTTTTTTCCTTAGTTTTCTTAACGAAAATATGTAGAGATCTGCAAAAAAATAGACATCCTTAACATATTTGTCCCATACTCATTTTCATGATCTAAAAGTATTCAATTCTATGGTTTATATTTCCCTTCCATACGTTTGGGTCAGACCTTCATAGGAGTGACATTCTTCTAGTTCTTAGACAATCTTGGTTGGAAATATCTTCTCCATATTCAAGTACCTCTCTCCATACAGAAAACTCTATGCTTTGGAAAATTTGAATCTCCATAAACTTCCACTTGCTTTTTAGAAGTAGAAAAGTAAATTTATGAGAGTTTTTTTCCTGACTATGCAGTATGTGCCCTTAGGCAGCCTTGGATAAGTAGTCTACATAACAGACCTATCGGCCAAAAGATGCTATTATTCGACTATGCAGCCAATGTCCTTAAGAAGCCCTGCATAATTCAACCCACTAACGAGTTTGTTAAATAGTGGTAACTTTTTTCTTGGGAACTACTTCTTCTCATTCCTTTTAGCCCTTTTTCATATCATTCCTCAGATTAAAAACTTATTAAGTCATCGTTTACATATTTTCCACCATACATGATCATGGTAATATGTTTCTAGATAAATTATCAAGTAATTGAGTCAATTTTAATCCATTCGGTCAAAGATATTTCGAACGTAAACATTAGCCTTTTTATGTCTGACGTGCATGACATTAAACTGCCGACAAAAGACAAGGGATATCTGAACAAACATCAAGTTCCAGCTCACTAAACATACATTTCGTATGATTTAGGTAATATTGAGAAATTAAATATTCAAATTTTGTGGGGTTATTTGTAATAATCCTAGCAAAAATCAAACTATGTTTACTTGGCCCATTGGCTTAGGTAAAAATTTAATGCAGGTAGCAAAAGAATACAGGTACAAATGAATGAAGATGAAAGAGTTTTTCATTGAAGCACATGAGTTAGAAGGGCATCCACAGACTAGAGTCTCTTCTCTTTTTCAAGGATTACAAATGGATTTAAACATAACTCTTCATTTGATTTATGGCATCCTGAGATTCATCAAAAACCACCCAAAATTCATTCATTCAACTGGATATAGTAAGAGACGCAGTGATACTAGCTCTTCTTGGAAAAATTGAAAAAGAATGTTCTTGAGTGCGGTTTGAGAAAAAAATTTCCTAATCAAACAGTGACTCTGTTTCTATCCAAGAGACCTGGAAGATGGATACATGGATTTGAGAATGGAGCATTGGAAGTAAATATCCATTTGGCGAGAGTAATATTTTTAGATATTGTTTCTAATGTCATGATAGTCTTCTCTCCACCAATCGGCACTAGAAAACATATAAGCCCATGGTCGTCCATTTTCATACCTGCAAGGAAATGGGATGGAGTAAAAATTTGAAAGTTCACACCATTTTTGCTACTCTTAATGCACAAAATAACTGAAATAGAGGAGTAGTAGTGAGGCTGCATCTCGGGCATATAGTTCTTTGGTTATGGAACGTTGACTTCTTGTAGATGACCATGCACATACAGAGGCTATTAAATACTCTGTGGGAAATTAACATGATATTTCTTCAAGTTCTTGGCCAAATCTGGGAGAGTGTTGTCGCAAATATCATAGTAATCATGGCCAACAACGTTCATCATGTCATCAATTCGCTTTCTCTTCAGTTCATCAGTCGTTCCAATTCTTGTAGGAGCTATTTAATCTACATAAAGGTAAAATAATTAACACTTGATTGAGTTGATTTTTCATAAAATTTGTGAAGAAAAGTAAAAAAATGGCTAAGGCATTGAGGAACGCAAGTCCAATTTTGGTGTGCAACTGTAACTGTGTCGCGCAGGTTTTTGGCGCGCATGTATCACCACGTAGGTCAAAATACCTCTACAGCAGTGTGACATAGAAAAGAAGCAATGAAACCATGGAAAATCGGCAACCTGCGTGACGAAAGAAACCTGCGTGGAAAGAGTGGAAATGTCTGAAAGTCGGGTGATTTGCACAAGAATGGCCGCATATTTATAGGCCATGTCGCACCCCTACTCGCCCAAGCCTACATGCCTCTCACCTACGTGCCGATTTCTATATGATCGGAACCTGTGCACCAGCCATCCTTGGCTTTCTTATTTACCTTAGAGTCACATCCTTATTCCTTTTAGATCCAACTCTGAGGGGAGACTTTTGTGGATGCTCCTTTCCGTCACAGAGTCTAAAGGGAAATAACTTAGTCCAAAGTGATCCATCCATTGAAGAAACATCAAAAATTGACAAAGGCATGAAGATGGATTTGGTCAAAGATGGGCTCTGCAATTTTCATCATAGTCGTGCAGGTATACCTGCGTACCACATATTGGACGCACAGGTGACCTGCCCGCCCTCTTTGATTTTTGCCCGGGGTCTTCAGTATCCTGTAAATACCCATAGTGGGCCCCCCATTTCGGGGAGGAAAAATTCAAAAAGCCAGATTTAAGCTCTCGGTGCCCTAGTCTCTTCTGGAAGTCTTCCGAATAATTATATGGTAATTTCTTACCTAGAATGAAAGATCTAAATCGGGGAAACAAGGCCTAAGTGTTGAAATTCATCAACACATATGCGCCTAAGTTTCTAACCCTTACGGGAAATAAAGACACCTGTACGCCACCTTATCCCTTCAACAGAACTTCCGCGCCATTATTTTAGATGTCCCTAGGGATAATACTAAGGTCTTGAGCCAAGTCTCGCCCATGTTTTACCCTTTTGGTCAACCGTCGCGTAGGTACACATGTGCCGCGCAGCAATACCTGCGCGCCCAGGACGTGTACGCCCACGCAGGACCTGCACGCCTATACGTTTTTGGTTCTCCTCCTGCCTATTCACATATTTTCTTCAAATCCACCTCTCCTCTTCAAGATTTAGCCTTCAAAACCCTCTTCAATGTCATTTATGACATGGTTCCTTTGTTGGCTTCTTTACCAGAAATGAATTCTGTGGAACATCTTTCCGAACCTTGTGATTTACATATCCTAATGTCATAAGGTGACATATTTAATTCATTCAACGTCATCCTTTAATATGAGAGGATCTTTAACCCAGGCCTCCTTCTCAATAGTAATCCCTAATCATTATTTCCCAAATCTAGGAATCCTCCTTAGGAGTAAGCCCCAAGTCCCCTAACCTGGGCCACCTTTTCAAGAGTAAGCCCCAGTCTTCAAGTTCTCTTAAACTGTGACTCCTTCTCAGGAGAAAGCCCCAATTGTAATTTCCCAAATCTAGGCATCCTCCTTTGGAGTAAGCCCCAAGTCCCCTAACATGGGCCCCATTTTCAAGAGTAAGCCCTAGTCTTCAAGTTCTCTTAAACTGGGCCTCCTTTCGAGGAGTAAGCCTTAAGTTCCTAAATATGGGCATCCTCTTCAGGAATAATCCCCAGTCATAATTCCTTTTAAGTTGGGCCTCCTTCTCAAGAATAAGCCCCAGTTCTCAAGTCCCTTTAACCTGGGCCTCTTTCTCAGGAATAAGCCCCAACCATAATTTCTTTTAACCAGTCTTAATTTCATTTGATTTGGCCATCCTCCTTAGGATTAAAGCCCCAAGTCCCCTCTAAATTTGGGCATCTTCCTCAAGAGTAATCCCCAAGATTAGAGTATCCAAATATTCATAAAATCACATATACCTTTATGGACCTTGTTGTTGGACTTCTTCCCTGAAATAAGTCTCGATCTCTATCTATTTGGATAGTAATACATACATAAGCCCCACATCATTTCTTATGATTGCATATTTCATGGAACAATTGTCTAGTTTTACCAATACCTCATGTTTCTCAAATCGATCATGACCCACATGAGCTTATAGTGTAAAAGTAATTATGACATCTTTCTTTGAGCCATCAATCATGCATAAACCACATACTTCTTTACTCGAACTACGTGGGTTATGATTCATTTTCTAAAACAAAGGATACGTAGGTAGCCCATCAACGGTTAAAGTCCCAACTTTGAAATAATCCATGTCCATATGAATGGAAATAAATTTCAAGTGCCCCCGCTGAGTGGCTTTAAAACCAGTATGGTCATCATAATGACCAAGATATTTCTATATAATGTGATGAAGGATACCATTAACTAAGAATCTCTAACAAATACTATAACACCCTGAGATTTTATGGAAAATATTTTTTTAATTTCATTGATGTCTTCTATTATACACCACACCAAGTTTAGCTTGTACTATACGCAACATCGTATTATCTTGTAGTATACGCAACACAATTCTTGGCTCGTGTTACACACAATTTCATGTTCGTTTGATAGATGTTATTCTACGCAAAATTGAGTGTATATATATATATATATTCAATGTATAAATAAAATATGGTTGGATTCTATTATACGCAACAACAATGGAGTCTTGCACTACACGCAACCCTAACTTGGCTTGCATTACATGCAATCACGACCATCTTCGATAGCGTGTGTTGTACGCAATATCGGGTTTCACTAAACAATGATATATGGTTATAATATTATTATGAACTAGTCTTTATGAAAATTATTAACTAAATTTTTAATTTTATAACATTTTTATTCATCTTATATATTTTCTAGAACATGGTTTGAGAACAAAATAAAATTTTCGGGTAAAATAAGTATTTTTCAAAAAATGCAGTTTTGCCGCCTTTTGATGGCGCACCCACTTTAAATCTAGTTGTTGACATGTTTATAAGTTAAATTTGAGAAAATATAATTCTTATTTGGAATCAGGATATAAAAATTTACTTTGGATAATTTTTTCATATTATTCTGATAACTTTCATATTTTAATGAATAGTAAAAACCCGCTATATTTTAATTAAAAACAACTTTTTTCATCGTAATAAATTATATAGTTAAATTATAATATTTAATTTTTTTAAAGTATAAATAGAATATATTTTTACCATTTAATATAATTTATGTCATTATCATTGATTTTACCTTGAATTCATAGGTTAAATCAAATCAATCTTTTACAATGTATTAAAGAAAAACCAATTTTCTTTTGACAATGGGATAAATTTTAATTTAATTTATGCAACTTTTTTGTATTGAATTTGGAAAAATGGATTCCATATTTGGAATCAGTGGGTCCAAATTATGTTAATAAGCTACTTTTTATTTTTGAGCATTATGAATAGTAACTACGGTAAATTTTATTTACCATAGTTAAAGGTAAATCAGGTAATTAAGGGTAAATATAAGATTATAAAATTACTCTAACACCTGAAAAAATTCTATTGGATGGCTAAAAGTCTACCCATAGAACCTAAGGGTCGGATGAGATTCATTTTATGAACTTTTTACCATAAAAATAACTTAATTATTATTAAAACCAAAGAAAGTGACAACATGTTACTTTCTTAAATCTTATAGGTATAATAATTTTAATTTAGTGATAAACTTAATGAAACATCGAACATGAATAGTCTCCAGAAATATAATACAATTATCTACATCATATGACCTTATTTAGAATTTTAGGGATTAAATAATTATCATTAATAATGACACAATAGTGATGTTGAAATTTTTTTATTAATTAAAATATCAAATAAATATTTTTAAAATTATTAAAATAAAAATGATATGAACTATTTAATGTGCTCCACTAATTTTTTAGATACATATGACATTTTATGAATCTATTAAAGATTTTAGTTCGAACATATCTTCTGTATATATTTTATTTAAATTCAAATAAATGAATAGTGTCAAAATTGACACTATTGTTATTTTATAAAAATAACATATTATAAAATTGTTTAAAAATAAAAAAAAATATTTAAAAATTATAAATTAACATTTATATAGTCAAAAATGTAATAAAGTGTCAAATTATGGAAAATTCACAACCCATATGTAATTATTTATAACAATTTAAAATTTAGAATATTATTACCACAAATAAAATTAAATTGATAAATAAGGATAAATAAAGTTGATAATGTTTAAACTAAATTCCTAACATGTCTAAATTTTATTGGTTGATGGGATTACAACCCTATCTCGTCTAATCTTCGGATATGAGTCATTTTGGAGGTTTTAAAGTGGGGTTGAGATTTAATATGAACAAATATTTCTTATATTTCCAAAGGTGCCCCTCTCCTCCCTTATAAAAGGACACCTCCTCCCTCTCTTCCTCACACCACTTTGAGCCTTCAAGATCAGTAAAACCCTTCCATATTATCTTCTCCAATTACCTAGAAACATCCTGGAGGTTATGGTCTTCTTCAAAGACCAATTATAGTTCCCTAAGAGGAGGTCTCAAAGAGGCGCTTCAAAGAAGAGGTAATGTCCGTTACCGATTCTTTCAACTTTATTTCTTCTTCCACTTCTTCTTATTTAGTTGTTTTATTATGAAGTAATAACATCAGTATCACTCATATAATGATATGTTATTATAATTATGAAACAACCCTATTTCACCATCTATCCCTCCTACGAAAAACGAAAACACCACGCGTGCGTAGGTACGGAATATCGTCTCCACGCCGTGGTGTAATCTGGTTTTCCACCAATACCATACATGTATGGGTATAATGGTGTAAATAATAGCTATATATGATTATTGTAAAGTTATATTGATTCTGAAATAGTATACATACACTCCAATACAATTCCACAATCATGAGAACGATATCATCGCTAGTGCGTATGTACGGAATACTGTCTCCACGATGTGATGCGACATGTTCTAAATGATCTTCATTGAATAATGATTATATAAATGAATTTAATGAATAAATATGAAATATATTACACTAATACCATTCTGGAAATGAGGTGTCAATAAGCTAAAAATAGGAATAAGATTTTTTTCGACAAAACACACATACAAACATAAAGCAATAAACACCTGAATAACAAGTAGCAATGAAATATTACAAATAAGAAGCTAAGAATATGACAATATATGATATCATAAAAATAATTATGATTCTAGAATAAGTCAATGACATTATTGAAATCATTATACAGGAGGTTCAGACACTTACAAAGCAAATCAGGCCTAACGAAAGGGAAAATATCACAATCTCATTTTTATCCGAGATTGTTTATACTTCAGAATTTACTGGGGAATATTTATCATACACGTCCATGTTTCCTCAATATGTAATATTATTTCCATCCACCTAAAATTTTTTAAATCCAATTTTACCCTTCGGTGAGTTTTTAGTAAAAGATTTGAAAGGAATCTTTTGTCGTTTTTCGTACGAGGTACTTTTTGACTTTTCCGTCCAAAGTACGGGAAGAATGTTTTTTTAACTTATACAGCATGAATGGATTTTTTTATAACATTATTTCCATGAATATTACTTTACAAGTATTCAAGTTTATTTTTAATCAACTTCTTTTAGTTCAAAATTATATGACGTTTTATGAAAGGAATTTGTTTTTGAAGTAGAAATGATATTTTCCTCATGAATGGAGTTCAAGTGTTTTATCAAAGATAATATAGGGTTCTGTTTATATCCCTATCTTTACATTGATTTGATTATGTTATGATGGACTTATTTTTACGATATCCTTTTATGGATTATGTTATGATGACGTGATGTTTATGAATCCCATTTTTATTACATGGGTTATGCTATGATGTATTGTTGATGATTTTGTGGCAGACATAAGAATGGTATCATTATGAGATGGGTGGGACCTATATAACCCTACAATACATTGGATAAAGATTTATATCTCATGAGATAGACATGACTGGAACAGCAGGTAAAACCGGTTCCGGGAAACAGGACTGAAACGAGGAGTGAACTCGGTTCAGAAATGGACTTGTCCACTAAGATAGTCCTGGAAATGAGTCTTGACTACTAAGAAATGATTTTATATGATTATGTGTGTATGCCACAAAGCTTCATGATTTAAGTTATGATTATTGGGATTACATTTCACTTCTATGATTTACCCCATGTTATGAGCTCTTTTGCAGGATAAGATTTTCAAAATGTTTTGTTCTTATGAATATGATATGTTTGATATTTCTTTTGTTTACCATTACTGAGCATTTGAGCTCACCCTTTTTTATGTTTTCTTTTCCCCAGGTCAGGAAGAAGGATATTAAGTAGGATATGCCAAAATGGAACTCTAGATATGATGAAATAAATGGGAGACAACATAGATGATTTATGAACCATTTGTTTATGTTTCCCAGTTTCTAAAGACATTATACCTATACAGTCCTTTAATGGTTTTGTTATATGTTGTCATAAGTGTGATTTTAATTTTGAAGCAATAACAATGTATGTAAAGTATGGCTCTCTACAGTTGGTATCAGAGGAAAGGTTTAGTGAACCTTTGGAAACTAGGATGCGAAAACCTTATTGAGACCCCTAGAGGTATTTCTAAGGTATATCTAGGGATGTCCCTAAGGATAAGTATACGTATAGGATATAGTCGTAGAACTACGGTAATGATCTTATAATTTAACCTAAGATGTTAGATGTTGAGGGTACTCCCCCGTTACTATGTTGTTTTCCCTAGCATGATTTTTTCCTCTCACACTATTCTTTTTGGGGTTTAGAGAATGGCTTGAAACAGGAAGATTCACGATAATGGAGGATATGATGGACAATGGAATGATATTCTTCATGAGAAACCAAATGAAATGGGATTTGGAAGTCCAAACATTATTATTATTCCTAATCATCAATCTCATAATATGATCAATAATCTAAACTTTGGTAAGTTTCCCAACTCAGATAATAATAGAAAGATGGAGTTTCATGATGATCATAGAGGAAAGAAAGTCTAATTTCCCTCATGTAAATAATGTGGGAAGAGACATCAGGGAGATTGTTTCAAAGGAGCTAGAAGATTCTTTGGGTGTGGAAAACAAGGACACAAATCCAGTAATTGCAAGGGAAAAGGTTTAGTTAACACCATGGACAAGGATAATGGTATTTCTAAGACATCAATAATGGTTAAATGTTTTAAATGTGGAATGTATGGGCATTATGCAAACCAATTCCCTAAAGGAAAATCTCATGAAGAGAATCAGAATGGTCATATGAGTAGTATTAATGTGGATGATGATGAAGAGACTATAAATGAAATATGAGATGAAATAAATGATGAAGCTCAGTTAGTGGTTTAAGAAGTTAGTGGAATGATTGTATGTTTATAAAGAATAATGTATGATACTATGGAATAAAGAATCATCTAAGGATTGTTACACTATTTTGTTTCTTAATGTATTTGAAAGTATATGTTGAATAGTATCGGTAACCATGAAAGGATATTCAGATATTTTTGGAAAGTAGATGATATGTGCATAATGAAGGGATAAGAATATAATAAGTTGTTTGATTGTATTCATGATCTCATGACTGATATAAGGACTAAGTGATATTATGGTTTGATTATATAGATTTTTTGGGATTTTGGTATGTGGAAAGAGTTACCTTTTGATAGTATTCATGTTTTCACTAAGGTTCTATGGTAATTTATGTTTCAAGAGAATATATAACTAAGGTATTCATGTGTTTGGAATACAACCAAAAATATATATCTTATGATATATGTGGGATAAATTCTTGTATTCACATTCTTGGTAGACAACCCTTTTAGTAATTGTCTTCATTATACTATGAGCTTGGACTGAAGTATTTTAGATAATCCTAAAGATTAGAATAGATTATGTTGGACATTAGTTAGTATTGTTTAAGAATATAACTTTTTTCGATATTTTTGATGGGATGTTATAGTAATGTAGTTTTAGAAAAAGGACAACCTGCGGGACGGGTGACAGCCCATCACGTCGGACAAGGCTGTGGGAATCGAACCCACAACCAAAGTGCAATTGGCCTTTATCTCCTACCACTGGCCTACAAGAAGTCCCTGGTTAGTGGAAATGAGTTTTATTTTATTGTGAAGTATGATAAATAAAGAATAAGTCCATTTTTGGAACCATATACGATTAATCTCACCATAATATGGACTTATAAATTTTACTAACCTTTTGTTTGAAATAGATGGAATGACCCATAATTCTATCACATGATCTGCTAACACTTCACAAATAACAAATTCAACTTCATTTCTGTATGAGATGAAGCGGAAATTGTTCAATTCACAAACAACAGTGAGATTGTACCAAAATCATGCAAGTATTTCTTTTAATTGATCAACTTTAGGAAAATGATCTTGAAAACCAAAAATGTTGTCCTAGTATATGATGAATTAGATGGTACCTTAGATCATCACAAATCTATGGCTTTTTGATTGTAGGCTTTTTCATAGCCATGTTCCCTACCACTCTCTATCAGAACATGATGGTTAGATTTCTCTTCCACATCCATATTTTCACTTATGTTCTCCTATGTGGAAACCCAGTCATTAGTTAATTTGGGTAACCGTTATGTTTCATACATTAGTTTTTAATGTTAAGTTTGGGTATTTCATTTTACAATGTGGGTTTTAATTATAGAAACTTTCAAGTATAAAACCACGTATAACCCCGAAGAATTTCGAGGGCGAAATTCATTTTAAAGGGGGTATAATGTAACACCTCGAGATTTTATGAAAAATATTCTTTTAATTTCATTGATGTCTTATATTATACACCACACCAAGTTTATCATGTACTATACACAACAACGTATTAGCTTTCAGTATACACAACACTATTCTTGGCTCATGTTACCCACAATTTCAAGTTCGTTTGATAGAAGTTATTCTACCCAATATTGAGTGTATATATATATATATATATTCAATGTATAAATAAAATATGGTTGTATTCTGTTATATGCAACAACAAAAGAGTATTTCACTACACACAACCCTAACTTGGCTTGCATTACACACAATCGCGGCCTTCTTCGATAGCGTGTGTTGTACGCAATATCGGGTTTCACTAAACAATGATATATGGTTATAATATTATTATTAACTATTCTTTATTAATAGTCTTAACTAAATTTTGAATTTTATAACATTATTATTCATCTTAGATATTTTCTAGAACATGGTATGAGAACCAAATAAATTTTTCGGGTAAAGTAAGTATTTTTAAAAAAAATGCAGTTTTGCCGCCTTTTGATGGCACACCCACTTTAAATATAGTTTTTGACATGTTTATAAGTTAAATTTTACAAAATAAAATCCTTATTTGGAGTTAGGATATATAAATTTACTTTGGATAAATTTTTCATATTATTCTGATAACTTTCATATTTTAATGAATAGTAAAAACACGCTATATTTTAATTAAAAACAATTTTTTTCATCATAATAATTTATATAGTTAAATTATAATATTGAATGGTTTTAAAGTATAAATAGAATATATTTTTACCATTTAATATAATTTATGTCATTAGCGTTGATTTTACTTTGAATTCGTAGGTTAAATCAATTCAATCTTTTGCTATGTTATAAAGAAAAACCTGTTTTCTTTCGACAACAAGATTAATTTTAATTTAATTTATGCATATTATGTGTATTTAATTTTGAAAAAATGGATTCCATATTTGGAATCAGTGGGTCAAAATTATGTTAATAAGCTACTTTTTATTTTTGGGCATTATGAATAGTAACTACGGTAAATTTTATTTACCATAGTTAAAGGTAAATCGGGTAATTAATGGTAAATATAAGATTCTAAAATTACCCTAACACCAGCCAAAATTCTATTGGAGGGCTAAAAGTTGACCCATATCACCTAAGGGTCGGATGACATTCATTTTATGGACTTTTTACAATAAACATAATTTAGTTATTATTAAAACCAATGAAAGTGACAACATGTCACTTTCTTAAATCTTATAAGTATAATAATTTTAACTTAGTGATAAACTTAATGAAACTTCAAACATGAATAGTCTCCAGAACGATAATACAATTATCTACATCATATTAATTTATTTAGAATATTTAGGGATTAAATAATTATAATTAATTATGATACAATAGTGACGTTGAAATTATTTTATTAATTAAAATATCAAATAAATGGTTTTAAAAATATTAAAATAAATATTATATGAACTATTTAATGTGATCCACTAATTTTCAATATACATATGTAATTTTATGAATCAATTAAAGCTTTTATTTTTAACATATCTTCTGTATATATTTTATTTAAATTCGAATAAATGAATAGTGTCAAAATTGACAATATTGTTATTTTATAAAAATAACATATTATAAAATTGTTTATAAATAAAAAAATATTTAAAAATTATAAATTTTAAATTATATGGCCTACAATGTCATAAAGTGTCAAATTATGGAAAATTCAAAACACATATGTAATTATTTATAATAATTTAAAATTTTGAATATTATTACCCCAAATAAAATTAAATTGATAAATAAGGATAAATCAAGTTGATAATGCTTAAAATAAATTCCTAACATGTCTAAATTTTATTGGATGATGATATTACAACCCTATATCATCTAATATTTGAATATGAGTCATTTTGGAAGTTTTTAAGTGGGGTTTCATTTTAATATAAACTAATATTTCTTATATTTCCAAAGGTGCCCCTCTCCTCCCTTATAAAAGGGCACCTCCTCCCTCTCTTACTCACACCACTTTGAGCCTTCATTATAAGGCCCCAGCCTTAAACCTTACTTAATCTTGAGTTATTACAAGATTACACATTGAGGAACTTTTCAGGTTTAGAGTTTTAGAGAATTAGATCATGAAACTTGCATTACATTCCATATTTAGACAAAGTGGTTACATGAAAGACAGTATTCATTATTCCCATCAACGGAAAAGTATTTAAAATAAAACATGGATTCTTTCTTGACACATCCTTGACACTGTCATCACATCATGTACCCTTCCCTTGACCTGTGAAAAACATTTCAAAAACTTGGGATGAGCATAAAAAGCTCAGTAAGGGATATAAAAATATGGAAAGTAATCATGAGTACATGTATACATAAGAATGAAATCATACTTTACCCATAAAACATAGGCACTTTAACATACCTCATAAAATCATAGAAATCATATGACATAAAGGTAACTTGAGGCATTCATAACATTCTTACGTAGGGAGTAACCCTCTTGGTTACGTTTGGAATACCCATCATAGTATATTCCATAAATCTCTTCGGAGAAACCTTAACGTTTCACTCCTTCGCGTTACCCAATGCATTGGAGAGCTATATCGGGCTCACCCGCCCTTAGTTTATCACGGAACCACCCGTTCTTCATAACAATACCCAAGAACCATAACATAATAGTATCACATAAAAAATGAATAAAGGAAACATAACATTTCCACATTTCAATCACAATATAACATTTTAGGATATTCAAATAATGAATCCATTAAAAAACCATTTCAAAACCATTTAAAGCATTTAATAAAGAGATTTTTGAATCAAAGTGTCCCATACCACCTTGAAGCTTAAAATTTTAAACCATTAATATCCATATAAATAAATCCTTAAAACCATTTTGAAAACATGGATATTAATAATAACAAATAATTAATACATTTAAAACGATATTTTGGTTAAAGGGGTTTTACCAAAATTAGTGACACTTGAATACAATAATTGAGGAATAACATTTAGTCAGAACTTTATAATATCATGAGAATAAATGGATTCATGATATAATACTCCAAAGGATAGTATATACACCATATAATAGTGAATTGGTGCATAACACCAATGAACCCTCAATAGAAATGTCAAATGTGATGAAATCCCTTATAAAGAAGGTATCCTTAAATTAAGGACAAATCAATCTCAAAAATATGTGTGACAAATATAAATACACCCAATAAAAGTGGATATTAAGTGTAAAACAATAAAAGGTCATTCACGCATATTCAATGGATGACATATTCAATGACCACATGTTGAACCCAAAGAAATCGAAATTGGGTTTAAAAAGTTCCCTTGACAGCCTAACGGCATCACATCAAAATGAGTTGGTGAGAGATAAAAAGTGTATCTCATCACTTGGACATAAAATTTACATCAATAAGGATATATGAGAACATATCCCAACATAACAATATGTAAATTAAAAGACCCAACAAAATAAGACTTTTAAAAAAGAGGAGGGTGAAAGGTTCCCTTACCGACTAGGGTATCTTTCAAAACATACACCCCATGAAAGAAGGGAAATAGATCATTTATGTAAATACTCATAAACGAAATTATATTACACAAAGAGTAGAATAATGGACAGTACATACACCACTCAATGGAATTTGTTGAAAATGTAGCATAAATCTCACGGGAATAAAAGTGAGATGAAAAATCCCTTACGAAAACTCGGCAGCCTAACGGCGCCACATAAAACTTCCGAATATGGAATGATGAGATCAAATAGGGTATCTCATCACATTACAATAAAATGTATAGAAAGATGAATATAAAATAACATCCCACAACATTACAAAGAGTAGCTTAAAAGAAGTGACATAACGGAGAGTACTTAAAAAGAAAGAGAGAGGTTAGATCTCTTACGAAAGTTTGGCAGCCTAACGGCGCCACTCAAAACTTACAAAATGGATTGATGAGAGAGAATAGGGTCTCTCATCACATGGACATAAAAATTAAAGTAAGTTTAATATAAAATATCATCCCAATAACAAGAAATATGAGCTTTAAAAGGAATGACATAAAAGTGTGTACTTAAAAAGAAAGAGAGGAGTAGGATCCCTTACCTCGTATCCGACTCGACCCGACCGTTCTTTAATCTCCTGAATAATAAACTTGAGTTAATTTATACTTTCTTAAGAACCTTTTCCAAGTTCATTATTCCTTTTATATCAATTATTGACATGTTGTAAACATTAGGTAATCATCTAAGTTAATAATGTTTGTTTTGTCGATATTTGGTTCTTTAGTCAAAAGTGGACTTCTTACAATTACATGTTGTTCGTGTGGTCAAAGGTTCTTTATATCAAGAATGAAATTCCTGATTTGGATATAATATGTATCATATATATCCAGCATATACAAGTATTTATAACATTACATAATCATTTAGAGGTAAGAAATGAAATGCACCGTTCATGGAGATGGTAAGCCGTACGTACGCATGAACGCTACTTTCATTTCTTTGTCATATTAATGGAATTAAAACTAAATTAGAGGTATGTATATTTTAATTCCAGAATTATATTCAGAATTTAGATATATAATTAATTATATATATCCATTATATACATGTAATTTTAATAGGACATTACATTTGGGGATAAGAAATGAAATGCACCGTTCATGGAGACGGTAAGCCGTACGTACGCATGAACGCTACTTTCATTTCTATCTCATACTTTAATGGAAAGAAATAATAATGATATAGATGTATATTATAATTCCAGTATAACATCATATATAATAACTTTAAATCCATCCTTTACACGTCCCACATATGGCATTAACGAATCACATCACTTTGGGGGGGCGGTAGTCCGCACTTCCTTAAATGAAGATATCGTGTTTATCCATAATGGAAACCATGAAGGTATTCCAAAAATGAAAAATACAGAAGCTTAAAGAAAACATAAACATATTATATATCATATATAAAAATAGTGACATCATAATGGCCACCTTTGAAGGTGTTAAATGAGTATTGAACAATCATCGTTTCGGGAGGCAGAATTTCACCATCCACGGAAACCGTATGTTCTTTAACCATTTGATGTAGTTGTGTGAGAGTGTAGCTCAAATAAATCTTATAACAACATACTAGTATATTTAAGATACTGGTGTTGTTACAAAAGATGTAAATAAAAAGAGTTTAGAGGGTTGGAGAAGCAAAATAAAACAAATGAACAAGAGAGAATGAATTCCCTTTAAAAGTGTAACTCCTTTTTATTTGAGCCTAAAGGCTTCCTTTGAAAGGATTATTCCCAAAGGGAATCCTCTAGGATGAGGAAAGGGATGTGGAGAGAGTAAATGGGCAGGGGTTGGCCGATCCAAAGGCTTGAGGAGTGTGTGAAATGAGGTAGAGGTGGTGGCCTTTTATAAGAGGAGAGGAGGGGTACTTTTGGAAAGTAAAGAAATATTACTTTATTTGAAAATGTGTTTCGGTTTTAAAAGGTCCCACATTGATATAATTCGTGGATAATGTGATAAGGGTTCTAAATCCACCCATTCAATAAGTTTTGGACATGTGTAGTTCATATATTTTACATTATCTTTCCATTTTATTTAAATCGTCAAATAATGATGTCATCGCTGCATCATTATGATGTCATAAATAATTTAATTTATTTAATGTTTAAAAATTATAAAAAACTAGTATGATGTAGGAAATGTTTTTATCTTTCCAATGATTATTTATAATCAAAAATCTGATCATTATAACCCCATGTAAAAATTGTTTTCGTAAAACATATGATGTTTGTGTCATTTTGACTTTTACATTAAATAAAAAGTTATTTATGTCATTTCCCAACCAAAGTGTCTCCATGGGGTCCCCAAGTTTACCCATGGCTTGTCTTGGTCGGCCATGACACAAAAAATGAGGGTAGGACATGTGTCAAGCTCATCTTATATTATTAAAGCATTATTTTTACCTTAAACTACACTAATTACCACTAATCGCGATTAAAAACTTAATAAGTTACTATTCACCAAAAAATTATTTTTATCCCATTGAACCACATTTTACTTCTTAATGACAACCATGTATGTCGGATTTTTGAGATTCAAAACACATAAGTGGTAAAATTTCATTTAAACAAAAAATCAGCTTTTATAAGTACCACTTAGTGGTTTTACTATTCATCAAAAATTGAAGTTTTTCAGAAAAATCCCAAAAATTCACCCTAAGCTATATTTGATATTCCAAATTCAAAAATGAAGTCCGCTTCAAAAAATTCAAAACATATTAGTCACATTAATTAATTTAATAATTAATTCCTGTTGTCAGAGCAAATAGCGTGTTTTTATAAAACAATAAGTATAAAAAGATTGACACTAGTTTAAGTCTGATTTCAAAGTGAAATTAATTCCAACGACCACTATTAGATTTAATGGTAAAAATATTTTCTAATTTCACATTAAAAACAATTCAAAAGATAATCTAATAATATAAATAAATTAGATTAAAAAGAGGTTTTGAATTAAAATACAACATTTTACACTATTCATTAAAAAAATGAACTTTATCAGAAAGATACCAAAAATTCACACAAAGTAAATTTTGATGTCCCGATTCTTAATAAGAGTTTTATTTGGTCCAAAAGAATGTTTAAGAGTGAACAAAACTATATTTAATGATGGTTCAACATCAAAAGGTGATAAGTGAACCTTTAGTGAAAACTAGGGCATATACGCCTAAGATTGAATTCTTTCCGTATTTTAAGCCTCTACCCTTTATTGGATAAATGTAAAAACATTTAAAAACATATATAATCATATTTTAGTTATTTCTATCCATTACCGCCATTACAACGGCTACATGTTAACTACCATTTAAAATAATATTATTTTATTATTAGAGTGCAATGTAAGATTCCCAAGAAACTCATTGTTGCGTGTTGGGTACGCCATCGAGCATAGCGTCCCCTTTAAAGTCATTTAAATATTTTATTCACAAATATGGATAAATATGAAATGTCATATTCTTTATTTACCTGGGGTGTTACATCTTTCCCCCCTTTTGGGAATTGCGTCCTCGCAATTTTAAAATTGGGCTTGGAAACATCCTTGAAAGTCCCACATCGGAACAAAAGTCGGTAAAACAAACACTTTAAAATAAAGAAAGATAAGTAAAAAGGTCACCCGAGATAACCCATACTAGGATTCCAAGTATGAAAATATGGACATGGAGGAAAAAAAAGGTTCATGTTCTGATGGAGAGTGATAGAATACATGTTTAGGAGAAAGTTAACCACGAGAAAATCACAAACTTGTGATGGGTTAAACGGTATTCGATTCCCCAGTAGGAAAAGTTAATAGACAACATTTTTGTTTTAAGTTAATTTTTATTGAGGAATTTATTCATAAGGAAACATAATCACTTATCATATTGACTTTCAACTTTTATTAGATTCCTTACACAAACTCATATTTTCTCCAAAAGACGAGTATTTAGGAAGACCTGTTCACATTAAGAGTACTATAATAAACTTCTAGAGAATTACCTAATCCACAAAAGAGAACTATATACATCCCATTTCTTTAGGCTTTAACCAAAACCAAAACTATAAAGGTTAGTACAAGGTCAGATAATCCAAAAAAAAAGATAACCCTTTATAAAAAGAAAATCTATTCTTAATCTCAATAATTTTTCCAACAAAACCCAAAGTTCAACGAGGACCATCCGATAAACAATTTGTCCATAAAATTCTTCAAAGTAAACCAATATAAGATTGAAACACAAATATTTGAAGTATATAGTCACATAGTCTTCCAAGTTAAATCGTAACATTTATCTCCAAACAATATCAGTTGCTCATAAAGTCTCGTATTGAAAAGTAATTAACCTAATCACATATCCTCCATGATAGGTTAATCATTTTCATAAATAACCCAAAATCAACTTACTCTTAATTCATAAAATCATATAACTAAAAAGAATCGTTCAAACTAACTAGGGACTTCACGTAGTCCAATGGTAGGTGATAAATACCAGTCGCACTTTGGTTGTGGGTTCGATTCCCGCAGCTTTGTCCGATGCGACGGGTTGTCACACGGTCTGCGTGTTGTCCTTTTTCCAAAACTATATAATTCTTAAATCATTCCCCAAAAAGAGATAAAATCATCAAAAATGATCATAACATATTTTAACCTCATGTTTATCTCATGCCTTTCATTTTCCAGCATATCATATAATAACCCATAATTACCTCAAAAGTAAGGATCATATAAACTCTAATGGTTAGCTTTATAATTATTACCTGAACTTCCACATCGATTGGTCATCTCATACATGATGAATTACAGAACATACCAAGGTTCAAGTGGTTGATCATGACTCCTTGATATTTGGTTTAGAACAACCACGAGTTTCCTCATTGAATGCTCCATTTTTCTAGTATCTTAATCAGAGAACCACCACAGTTTCCTTCAAACCTATTGTCTCTTTGGTGCCTGCTAGATCCATCCATTCACTAAAACAGAAATGTCAGTGTGAGTATATCAACAAAAACATCATGTACTAATGAGGAAGATAAACACTAAGATATACTTACTCATTCACTTTATCTAAAACTAGGACTCTTTCTGAAATCCTAACCATTATGGTAATGTCCCTTATGCTTAAAGAATACCCTAACCTCTAAAGTTATCTAAACCAACCTTTGATACCAACTATAAGGCCCCAGCCTTAAACCTTACTTATTCTTGAGTTATTACAAGATTACACATTGAGGATCTTTTCAGGTTTAGAGTTTTAGAGAATTAGATCATGAAACTTGCATTACATTCCATATTTAGACAAAGTGGTTACATGAAAGACAGTATTCATTCTTCCCATCAACGGAAACATATTTAAAATAAAACATGGATTCTTTCTTGACACATCCTTGACACTGTCATCACATCATGTACCCTTCCCTTGACCTGTGAAAAACATTTCAAAAACTTGGGATGAGCATAAAAAGCTCAGTAAGGGATATAAAAATATGGAAAGGAATCATGAGTACATGTATATATAAGAATGAAATCATACTTTACCCATAAAACATAGGCACTTTAACATACCTCATAAAATCATAGAAATCATATGACATAAAGGTAACTTGAGGCATTCATAACATTCTTACATAGGGAGTAACCCTCTTGGTTACGTTTGGAATACCCATCATAGTATATTCCCTAAATCTCTTCGGAGAAACCTTAACGTTTCACTCCTTCGCGTTACCCAATGCATTGGAGAGCTATATCGGGCTCACCCGCCCTTAGTTTATCAAGGAACCACCCGTTCTTCATAACAATGTCCAAGAACCATAACATAATAGTATCACATAAAAAATGAATAAAGGAAACATAACATTTCCACATTTCAATCACAATATAACATTTTAGGATATTCAAATAATGAATCCATTAAAAAACCATTTCAAAACCATTTAAAACATTTAATAAAGAGATTTTTGAATCAAAGTGTCCCATACCACCTTGAAGCTTAAAATTTTAAACCATTAATATCCATATAAATAAATCCTTAAAACCATTTTGAAAACATGGATATTAATAAGAACAAATAATTAATACATTTAAAACGATATTTTGGTTAAAGGGGTTTTACCAAAATTAGTGACACTTGAATACAATAATTGAGGAATAAAATTTAGTTAGAACTTTATAATATCATGAGAATAAATGGATTCATGATATAATACTCCAAAGGATAGTATATACACCATATAAGAGTGAATTGGTGCATAACACCAATGAACCCTCAATAGAAATGTCAAATGTGATGAAATCCCTTATAAAGAAGGTATCCTTAAATTAAGGACAAATCAATCTCAAAAATATGTGTGACAAATATAAATACACCCAATATAAGTGGATATTAAGTGTAAAACAATAAAAGGTCATTCACACATATTCAATGGATGGAATATTCAATGACCACATGTTGAACCCAAAGAAATCGAAATTGGGTTTAAAAAGTTCCCTTGACAGCCTAACGGCATCACATCAAAATGAGTTGGTGAGAGATAAAAAGTGTATCTCATCACTTGGACATAAAATTTACATAAATAAGGATATATGAGAACATATCCCAACATAACAATATGTAAATTAAAATACCCAACAAAATAAGACTTTTAAAAAAGAGGAGGGTGAAAGGTTCCCTTACCGACTAGGGTATCTTTCAAAACATACACCCCATGAAAGAAGGACAATAGATCATTGATGTAAATACTCATAAACGAAATTATATTGAAAAAAGAGTATAATAATGGACAGTACATACACCACTCAATGGAATTTGTGGAAAATGTAGCATAAATCTCACGAGAATAAAAGTGAGATGAAAAATCCCTTACGAAAACTCGGCAGCCTAACGGCGCCACATAAAACTTCCGAATATGGATTGATGAGATCAAATAGGGTATCTCATCACATTACAATAAAATGTACAGAAATTGGAATATAAAATAACATCCCCCAACATTACAAAGAGTAGCTTAAAAGAAGTGACATAAAGGAGAGTACTTAAAAAGAAAGAGAGAGGTTAGATCTCTTACGAAAGTTCGGCAGCCTAACGGCGCCACTCAAAAATTCCAAAATGGATTGATGAGAGAGAATAGGGTATCTCATCACATGAACATAAAAATTAAAGTAAGTTTAATATAAAATATCATCCCAATAACAAGAAATATGAGCTTTAAAAGGAATGACATAAAAGTGTGTACTTAAAAAGAAAGAGAGGAGTAGGATCCCTTACCTCGTATCCGACTCGACCCGACCGTTCTTTAATCTCCTGAATAATAAACTTGAGTTAATTTATACTTTATTAAGAAACTTTTCCAAGTTCATTATTCCTTTTATATCAATTATTGAAATGTTGTAAACATTAGGTAATCATCTAAGTTAATAATGTTTGTTTTGTCGATATTTGGTTCTTAAGTCGAAAGTGGACTTCTTACAATTACATGTTGTTCGTGTGGTCAAAGGTTCTTTATATCAAGAATGAAATTCCTGATTTGGATATAATATGTATCATATATATCCAGAATATAAATTTATTTATAACATTACATAATCATTTAGAGGTAAGAAATGAAATGCACCGTTCATGGAGACGGTAAGCCGTACGTACGCATGAACGCTACTTTCATTTCTTTGTCATATTAATGGAATTAAAACTAAATGAGAGGTATGTATATTTTAATTACAGAATTATATTAATCATTTAGATATATCATTAATTATATATATCCATTATATACATGTACTTTTAATAGGACATTACATTTGGGGATAAGAAATGAAATGCACCGTTCATGGAGACGGTAAGCCGTACGTACGCATAAACGCTACTTTCATTTCTATCTCATACTTTAATGGAAAGAAATAGTAATTATATAGAGGTATATTATAATTCCAGTATAACATCATATATAATAACTTTAAATCCATACTTTACACGTCCCACATATGGCATTAATGAATCACATCACTTTGAGGGGGCGGTAGTCCGCACTTCCTTAAATGAAGATATCGTGTTTACCCATAATGGAAACCATGAAGGTATGCCAAAAATGAAAAATACAGAAGCTTAAATAAAACATAAACATATTATATATCATATATAAAAATAGTGACAGCATAATGGCCACCTTTGAAGGTGTTAAATGAGTATTGAACAATCATCGTTTCGGGAGGCAGAATTTCGCCATCCACGGAAACCGTATGTTCTTTAACCATTTGATGTAGTTGTGTGAGAGTGTAGCTCAAATAAATCTTATAACAACATCCTAGTATATTGAAGATACTGGTTTTTTTACAAAAGATGTAAATAAAAAGAGTTTAGAGGGTTGGAGAAGCAAAATAAAACAAATGAACAAGAGAGAATGAATTACCTTTAAAAGTGTAAATCCTTTTGATTTGAGCCTAAAGGCTTCCTTTGAAAGGATTCTGCCCAAAGGGAATCCTCTAGGATGAGGAAAGGGATGTGGAGAGAGTAAATGGGCAGGGGTTGGCCGATCCAAAGGCTTGAGGAGTGTGTGAAATGAGGTAGAGGTGGGGGCCTTTTATAAGAGGAGAGGAGGGGTACTTTTGGAAAGTAAAGAAATATTACTTTATTTGAAAATGTGTTTCGGTTTTAAAAGGTCCCACATTGATATAATTCGTGGATAATGTGATAAGGGTTCGAAATCCACCCATACAATAAGTTTTGGACATGTGTAGTTCATAGATTTTACATTATCTTTCCATTTTATTTAAATCGTCAAATAATGATGTCATCGCTGCATCATTATTATGTCATAAATAATTTAATTTATTTAATGTCTAAAAATTATAAAAAAATACTATGATGTAGGAAATATTTTTAGATTTCCAATGATTATTTATAATCAAAAATCTTATCATTATAACCCCATGTAAAAATTGTTTTCGTAAAACATATGATGTTTGTGTCATTTTGACTTTTACATTAAATAAAAAGTTATTTATGTCATTTCCCAACCAAAGTGTCTCCATGGGGTCCCCAAGTTTACGCATGGATTTTCGTGGTCGGCCATGACACAACCAATTAGGGTAGGACATGTGTCAAACTCATCTTATATTATTAAAGCATTATTTTTACCTTAAACTACACTAATTACCACTAATCGCGATTAAAAACTTAATAAGTTACTATTCACCAAAAAATTATTTTTATCCCATTGAACCACATTTTACTTCTTAATGACAACCATGTATGTCGGATTTTTGAGATTCAAAACACATATGTGGTAAAATTTCATTTAAACAAAAAATCAGCTTTTATAAGTACCACTTAGTGGTTTCACTATTCATCAAAAATTGAAGTTTTTCAGAAAAATCCCAAAAATTCACCCTAAGCTATATTTGATATTCCGAATTCAAAAATGAAGTCTGATTTAAAAAATTCAAAACATATTAGTCACATTAATTAATTTAATAATTAATTCCCGTTGTCAGAGCAAATAGCGTGTTTTTATAAAACAATAAGTATAAAAAGATTGACACTAGTTTAAGTCTGATTTCAAAGTGAAATTAATTCCAACGACCACTATTAGATTTAATGGTAAAAATATTTTCTAATTTCACTTTAAAACCAATTCAAAAGATAATCTAATCATATAAATAAATTAGATTAAAAGGAGGTTTTGAATTTAAATACAACATTTTTACACTATTCATTAAAAAAATGAACTTTATCTAAAAGATACCAAAAATTTACACAAAGTAAATTTTGATGTCCCGATTCTTAATAAGAGTTTTATTTGGTCCAAAAGAATGTTTAAGAGTGAACAAAACTATATTTAATGATGGTTCAACATCAAAAGGTGATAAGTGAACCTTTAGTGAAAACTAGGGCATATACGCCTAAGATTGAATTCTTTTCGTATTTTAAGCCTCTACCCTTTATTGGATAAATGTAAAAACATTTAAAAACATATATAATCATATTTTAGTTATTTCTATCCATTACCGCCATTACAACGGCTACATGTTAACTACCATTTAAAATAATATTATTTTATTATTAGAGTGCAATGTAAGATTCCCAAGAAACTCGTTGTTGCGTGTTGGGTACGCCATCGAGCATAGCGTCCCCTTTAAAGTCATTTAAATATTTTATTCACAAATATGGATAAATATGAAATGTCATATTCTTTATTTACCTGGGGTGTTACATTCATTCTCGGACAACCCCTACCAAATTCTCTTCTTCACTTCCCAATAAACATCCTAGAGGTCCTGGTCTTCTTCAAAGACCAATTTTAGTGCCCTAAGAGGAGGTCTCAAAGAGGTGCTTCAAAGAAGAGGTATTGTCCATTACCGATTCTTTCAACTTTATTTCTTCTTCCACTTCTTCTTCTTTAGTTGTTTCATTATGAAGTAATAACATTAGTATCACTCATATACTGATATGTTTTTATAAGTATGAAACAACCCTATTTCACCATCAATCTATCCTACAGAAAATGAAATCACCGCACGTGCGTATGTACGGAATACCGTCTCCACGCTGTGGTGTAATCTGGTTTTCCACCAACACCTTACATGGATGTGTATAATGGTGTAAATAATAACTATATATGGTTATTTCAATGAGATATTGATTCTAAAATAGTATACATACACTCCAATACAATTCCACAATCATGGGAACGATATCATCGCTCGTGCGTATGTACAGAATACCGTCTCCACGATGTAATGCGACTCGTCCTACATGATCTTCATTGCATAATGATTATATAAATGAATTTAATCAATAAATATGATATATATTACACTAATACCATTCTGTAAATGAGGTTTCTATAACCTAAAAAGAGTAATAAGAATTTATTCTACAAAACACACATACGAACATAAAGCAATAAACACCCGAATAACAAGTAGCAATGAAATATTACTAATAAGAAGATAATAATATGACCATTTATGATATCATAAAAATAAATATGATTATGGAATAAGTCAATGACATTATTTAAATCATTATACAGGAGTTTCAGACACTTAATAAGCAAATCGGACCAAAGGTAAGGGAAAATCTCACAATCTCATTTTTATCCGAGATTGTTTATACTTCAGAATTTACTGGCGAATATTTATCATCCACATCCATGTTTCCTCAATATTTAATATTATTTCCATCCACCTAAAATTTTTTAAATCCAATTTTACCCTTAGGTGAGTTTTTAGTAAAAGATATGAAAGGAATATTTTATCGTTTTTCGTACGAGGTACTTTTTGACTTTTCCATACAAAGTTTGGGAAGAATGTTTTTTACTTATACGGCATGAATGGATTTTTTTTATAACATTATTTCCATGAAGTTTCCTTTACATGTTTTCAAGTTTATTTTTAATCAAATTATTTTAGTTCAAAATTATATGACGTTTGTCACGACCCGCCCTCGGGGCCCGTGCCGTGACTACCCCAAGCCCGCCTTCCATAGGCCAGGGGCTGGCGACTAGCACCAAGGCGTAAAATCCCAGTAAAAAGGGAAGAAATTGCCTTAATAAAGTAAACAAGCACCTCAGAGTAACAAGCGGAAGTAAAGCAGTACACAAAACTAGAACAACTGTGCTGAAGTAAAGGGGCCGGAAATACAAGCCCAACTGTAAAGTAAAGTACAACTCGAAAGGGAAAACAACAACTGAAAGTACGAGCGGCTCCTGGGACGTCCTCCTCGATTCCTACCTGAAGGGTAGGTACAGATGGCTCAGCTCCTGGATCGTCCACCACGGATCCTACCTGAAGGGTAGGTACAGATAGCTCCACAACTCCTCGGGTCCAACTGTCCGCTCCAAGCACGTCCCGCTCAGTGGTCCTCCTCCGGGTACCGACCTACTCCGTAAGCCTCAACCGCAATCAGCGCTGTCCGTCGTCTGCAACCAACACAACGAAGTGCGGGCATAGCCCGTGCAGGGGTGAGTATAAGATACTCAGTAGGGACCCCGAGACCCCCGAAGGTCTCCTGAAATCCACAAAGGATAAACCACAAGAAGATACAATCACAAAGTAACACCCGACATTGATTAGGTATATGCCCATACATATACCTATGTTACCAATTTCCGTTCGGCTCCAACACCGAGCCCAAGAACAACCCAATCCACAAAGATGAGTAAACAGTAAATCCACACAGGTTAACAATATAAATCTACACAGTTTATAACAAGTTAATGAAATCAACGGATAACCATTACCCAGGTATATGCTCATACATATACCTAAGTTATCAAGCGACCCATCTCAATCATGAGGAAACACAAAGATCATTGACTCAGCTCAAACCAGGATTTTTATTATCGAAACCGTAACTACTGAAGAGTTCCGTCTCTAGAGTGTACAGTGGTCCTGTCATGACTCCGAGGTACTGCTCACTAACCTAAGACTGCTGAGGTACTCCTCCTGTCGAGTACTGCGGGTTTGCGGCCAACTACCGGGCGCTCCGTCCGCTGAGGGTCTGTCGCCAAATACCGGGCGCTCACCCAATTAGCCTACTGAGGTACTCCTCTGACGAGTACCGCGGGTTTGCTGCCAACTACCAGGCGCTCCGTCCGCTGTGGGTCTGCTGCCAACTACTGGGCGCTCCGTCCACTGGGCTAGTCGACTCACTCCAAGTCGAGTCGGTCAAGCAGTCATCAGGTCTCAGTCGGCTACACGGTCTCCGTACTCCGCACGCACGTCTCCACCGTCGCGGGTCTGTCGCTACAACCAAGCACACACACTCCGTAGAGTATCGCGGGTCCGCCGCTACAACCAAGCGCTCCACCGCCAAGGGTCTGCTGCTGCATCCAAGCGCACCACCACTGTCAAGTACCACGGGTCCGCCACTACACCCAAGCGCTCCCTCGCCCGCTCATCTCCGGGAGGGTCCACTCCACGAGCTACTGGTCGATACTCCAAGTATCTCAAAGTCCAACGAAGAAGTGCCACATACGTCCGCTTCGTCAAAGGAGTCTCAACGCAACAGACGGCGCGTCAATCGGACGCCCGGTCTGTGAGTTATTAGCCTTTTCGTCCCGAGGGCCCGGTTGGTTTCGTGAGCGAACCAAACCCGGCCATATCTCAACTGTATCCAAAACTCGGGCGGAGTATACCAAAAGATCCGTCTCACTAAGAGGAACACAAAACGGCTGACGGCACGTCAATCGGACGTCCGGAACTCAAGATATGAGCGTTTCCGCTCCGAGGGCCCGGTTGGTTTCGTGAACGAACCAACCCGGCCGTACTCCACCTGCGTCCAAACCTCGGGAGGAGTATACCAAAAGATCCGTCTCACTAAGAGGAACTTATCAGAACTGACGGCACGCTGTTCGGACGTCTGTAGCTCAAGATATGAGCGTTTCCGCTCCGAGGGCCCGGTTGGTTTCGTGAACGAACCAACCCGGCTGAACTCAAAGTAATCCGAAACCTTGAGTGCGATATACCGAAACGACCGTCTCGATCCAAGGATCGTGTTTCTGCAGACGGTTCGTCAATCGGAGGTCCGAGGCTCAAGTTATGGCCAAAAGACCGGAACAGGTTCGAAACGGGGGGTCCGGGTCCGGGCCGACCCGGCCCGACCCCCCCCCCTGGGGCGGCGGCGCGGGGAGCCGCGGAGGCTTGTCGCCGCGGGTTGGCTGCACGCGGGGGCTAAGCCCCCGCTTCCTGGATTGGCGGCGCGACCTTTGTGCCGCACCCCTCTTTTTTTTTTAAAACGCCCCCCCCCCCCACGTGGGGGGCCTGATTGAGCGGAACCGGGGGGGCCGGCTGCCCCCTCCCTTCAAAGAACCTCCCCCCTCATAAAGAGGGGGGTTTTGAGTGCTGACCGGGGGATTAATTCCCCCGGTTTAATGCCTTCCGGCCGGCCAGCTGGCCGGCCGGTTTTCTCCAACGGGACCTGAAATTCCGGTCCCCCCTTCGGCTTCCGACGCCGGCGGCCCGGCCGCCGGTCTCCTCTTCTGCCGCGGCCCGGAACCGGCCGTGGTTTTCGTCATCCGGCGCGGTGCGACGGCACCGCGCCCCTCCGCCGCATCTCGATTTCTTCAACGCGGCGCGACGGCGTCGCGTTCTTGAAGATTCTTCCTCGGCGTGGCGCGACGGCGCCGCGTATAATATTTGCACGATTATCCGCGTGGTGCGACGGCACCACGCCACTTGCTTCCACCCGCAAGAATAAACAAGAACGATGGAGGGGGGTTCGGCCGTGTTCGTGCGGTCCGGCCCCCTCACGTTAAAATAATAACGCAACTTTAAATAATTCAAAGCCACACGTTAGACTTGCTAAAATTCACGATCAAGAATAAAATAATTAAACCAAAAAGAAATCAACAACCCCTACCTTGGTATAAGGTTCGAAGATTGTCAATGTTCCGCGGAAGACGACGTCGCGGAGGTCGGGCGTCGCGGTAGCCGTTCGTCAAATCCGATGACGAAGAGGTGCGTCCGATGTGATACGTCGTTGGCGAAACCTCGTACGCCGACGAAGGTTGTCCGAGGAAGAAGCGGTGTTCTCTCTCGTTGACACGGAAGACGAAGAAGAGCGGAGCGGCGTTCTTCGTCGGAACTTGAGCGTTCTTCATCAAGTCTTGAGGAAAGTCAAATAAAAATAAAACAACGAACTCAAGAACCCCTACCTCGATAGTCGCACATTGACGTAGTCGTGGAATATCGGTGTCGATTCCTTTGACGTCGGAGGAAGAGTCGTTGTCGATGGCGTTCGTCGCGGAAAACCGTCGCGGAAGAGATGACGCGGAAGAAGTACGTCGCGTTGCGGATACGGCGTCGCGGATGGACCGTGTTCTTCGGCGGAGAAGTTCTTCGTTGAAGAACGGCGTTCTTCGCGTTCTTCGTTGAAGTTGAGCGTTCTTCGTGATCTTCGTCAGAGATGAAGAAGAAGAAGAAAATGCTCTCCACCTCTCAAGAAGACAAACAATTAACCAAAATAAAATAAGACAACATCTTATTTTATTATCACGTAACACACTAGAATTTCAAATGTTTGAAATTCAAAAGGATTAACTCCCAAAATTAAATAAGTAACTCAAGTCATTTAATTAGGGGTTAAGCAAGTTGGGAGAATATGAAAGGTTTAGGGGTTCGTGTGGGCCCCACCACACTTAATCCTCCCAAGGGAGGTTAAGTGGGTGTGGGTCCCACTTCCAACCCCCTTTGGTAGGTTTTATCAAGTTATAATAAAATTTGTTCTTCACAAATTTTATTTAACTCAAACTAAAACCCCAAAACTAACTTTCAACCCGCAACAAACGCAACTCCCGAAAAGGTCTCTTTAAGAGAATATCGGCGCTGCGAGTTCATCGGTGACCTCAGATTTCAATTCCGAGCACCAGATCAAAAGTTAGGAATTCCTGCCCGTTCGTTCACTGAACGTACCCGAGCCAAACTTCGGAAAATAATTCCGGGCACTCCGGGCCTCGGAATCAGGTGCCGTCTGAAACTGTGCTCTTGTAAAATTCCAAAGAAAATTAACAAATAAATTTTCCTTGAAATTTCCGGGCCCTTACATTACTCCCACCTCAGGGCTTTACGTCCCCGTAAAGCTTCAACTCACACTTAAGGGAAACAAAGTAGTACTGAGCACGCAACTGAGCTTTACGCTCCCATATGCTCACCTGAAGATCTCGTGCTACCCGCGAAGCACCCCAGAGGAAGCAACCGTTCACGTAGAACCTACTCCTGTCGATCCTCATTCTCTACTAGAACCTCTGTGCTTGTCGCCCTGTCATCGACGTCCAACTCCCCGAGGTCGATGACGTGTGAAGAAACATACACGTATCTCCACAGCTGAGACACGTGGTGGACATTATACACCCGGTGCGACTGAGGTGGTAGGGTCAAGCAGTAAACCTCCTCGCCTACCCTGCTGAAGATCAAAAGGGTCCATTGAACTTCGGAGATAACATGCCGCCTCGGCCACATCTCCGAAACCGCATCGGGTTGAGACCGTATAAGAATGTGTTCGTCACCCTCGAATTCAAGTGGTTTCCCTTTTTAGGTTAGAACTGAAACTCAAAACTCCTGCTGCCACAAGGGTAGGGTTGACCAACTCAAGAGTGATCGGTCACACCCTCTTATGCCTGAGTTTAACATGTGCTGCCCAGGGTTTCCTTTTCGCCGACCAAGGAAAACCCATTCCGACATTTGCCTAAAACAGTCAACCGGGGTATGATTTGTGAATCAAAACCATACCCAGATCAACGTCGTAAGGCCTCTACGCTGCCACCAAGAGATTCCAACCGAAACTCTCGCCTCGAGGTCAAATCACACCGTCGGCGTAAGTGTGATTATCGAGTCTCCTCCCAAAGGTATCTCCAGACGTGAGGGTCAAGTCTACGGCTTACCCGGAACCTCTAGGTCTGGGACATGATTCGTGGAAGGGTAGAATGATTGGTTCCTATGTCTATAGATATGGCAGCTCGTAGTAGACATAATTTGTACCCCGAATCATTCTTAGAGCTCCTGGGTCACACTCCTTGACCGCAATGCAGCTACTCTCCTCCCCAGCCCTCCTGCTCCCTGAGCCTGGCGGGGACTACTAAGTCGGGTGGTCGTAACATGTCGAAATGTACACCACCACATGCTGCTCTCCAAGCTCCGCTTCCACGTCTGCTACCCTGCAGATTCATCTGTCCTTAGCACTTCCTCCTCCTAAAACATTTTACACGCCCGAGTCTCTGAGACTGGCGCTAGTTTCCTGCCTTTCACTGCTAACGTTCACAACCACAAAGGTTCTCTCTAGCATCCTAGGATAGGTAGAAATGCATAGAGGAAAAGTAATGGTTCGGATGTCCTTTAGACACACTTCGCTCAGAAGTTCGAGTCTAAAGAACCGATCACAACATAACCAACGAGTACCAAGATTGATTGGTAAGCCACGTTGAGTGCTTTGCTTCCGACATGTCGTACTGTCGAAGCTGTATTAGCTCCAGAAAACTCACAACCACCTCCTCAAGCCAGTCCTCAGCCGCCTACGAGTCAGGCTCACCTCGAAACTTGAGGGATATCTGGTGCTAAAACACATGTAAGGCACTAAGCCTGTGAGTCTCTGCTACCGGTACCGCCGGTAGTGTCTGCTGAACAACAGGTAGTGACATAGCTGGCGCACTACCCGTAGGTACTATCCCAGGTATCGGTTCGCGTACCGAAGCCTCATTACTATAAGGACCAACCTCATGGTCACTCACTGGAAACAACAGGAGCTAAGATCATCATCCGCTCTACTAGTATCCAAGCTAGGCGTAGAACTCTAGCAACCGCCTCCATCCAGTCCACTACTGCCTGGGAAATCTGTCTCGCCTCGTATCCTCAGAGGCCTCTACTGCTGGAACTCGTGCATCGCGCTCTGCTAGCGTGCACCGTCAGCTAGTGGCATCCTCTGCCTAACGGGTGGTGGTGCTGCTGGTACACCACCCGAAGGTGCCAACACTGAAAAAGGGCCCTGCACCGGAGTCTCGCTGCTCGGTGGGCCATCATCGAGAACTCTCTCGGAACTCTAGCTAACTATCTGCATGGTGACATCCTGAACAGTTGTGTCACGGTCAACGATTTATACCTGGTGAGTTGACCTGATTTGAGCTGACTTTAAACCTTTTGGGAAACACACACGCAATCAGTGTTTTCGTGCATTAAGTCGGAAATCAGAAGTCAGGGTCCTGGTGTACGGATACGTCGGCCGCCGCACCAACACTGGACTCCCTGGACTGATAACCACACTCAATACACTAAACACTATTGCTTCACATAGAAGAAAGATCAGAGTCTGCGGTAGAACCGACCGCCTCTGATACCAATTTGTCACGACCCGCCCTCGGGGCCCGTGCCGTGACTACCCCAAGCCCGCCTTCCATAGTCCAGGGGCTGGCGACTAGCACCAAGGCGTAAAATCCCAGTAAAAAGGGAAGACATTGCCTTAATAAAGTAAACAAGCACCTCAGAGTAACAAGCGGAAGTAAAGCAGTACACAAAACTAGAACAACTGTGCTGAAGTAAAGGGGCCGGAAATACAAGCCCAACTGTAAAGTAAAGTACAACTCGAAAGGGAAAACAGCAACTGAAAGTACGAGCGGCTCCTGGGACGTCCTCCTCGATTCCTACCTGAAGGGTAGGTACAGATGGCTCAGCTCCTGGATCGTCCACCACAGATCCTACCTGAAGGGTAGGTACAGATAGCTCCACAACTCCTCGGGTCCAACTGTCCGCTCCAAGCACGTCCCGCTCAGTGGTCCTCCTCCGGGTACCGACCTACTTCGTAAGCCTCAACCGCAATCAGCGATGTCCGTCGTCTGCAACCAACACAACGAAGTGCGGGCATAGCCCGTGCAGGGGTGAGTATAAGATACTCAGTAGGGACCCCGAGACCCCCCGAAGGTCTCCTGAAATCCACAAAGGATAAACCACAAGAAGACACAATCACAAAGTAACACCCGACATTGATTAGGTATATGCCCATACATATACCTATGTTACCAATTTCCGTTCGGCTCCAACACCGAGCCCAAGAACAACCCAATCCACAAAGATGAGTAAACAGTAAATCCACACAGGTTAACAATATAAATCTACACAGTTTATAACAAGTTAATGAAATCAACGGATAACCATTACCCAGGTATATGCTCATACATATACCTAAGTTATCAAGCGACCCATCTCAATCATGAGGAAACACAAAGATCATTGACTCAGCTCAAACCAGGATTTTTATTATCGAAACCGTAACTACTGAAGAGTTCCGTCTCTAGAGTGTACAGTGGTCCTGTCACGACTCCGAGGTACTGCTCACTAACCTAAGACTGCTGAGGTACTCCTCCTGTCGAGTACTGCGGGTTTGCGGCCAACTACCGGGCGCTCCGTCCGCTGAGGGTCTGTCGCCAAATACCGGGCGCTCACCCAATTAGCCTACTGAGGTACTCCTCTGACGAGTACCGCGGGTTTGCTGCCAACTACCAAGCGCTCCGTCCGCCGTGGGTCTGCTGCCAACTACTGGGCGCTCCGTCCACTGGGCTAGTCGACTCACTCCAAGTCGAGTCGGTCAAGCAGTCATCAGGTCTCAGTCGGCTACACGGTCTCCATACTCTGCATGCACGTCTCCACCGTCGCGGGTCTGTCGCTACAACCAAGCACACACACTCCATAGAGTATCGCAGGTCCGCCGCTACAACCAAGCGCTCCACCGCCAAGGGTCTGCTGCTGCATCCAAGCGCACCACCACTGTCAAGTACCACGGGTCCGCCGCTACACCCAAGCGCTCCCCCGCCCGCTCGTCTCCGGGAGGGTCCACTCCACGAGCTACTGGTCGATACTCCAAGTATCTCAAAGTCCAACGAAGAAGTGCCACATACGTCCGCTTCGTCAAAGGAGTCTCAACGCAACAGACGGCGCGTCAATCGGACGCCCGGTCTGTGAGTTATTAGCCTTTTCGTCCCGAGGGCCCGGTTGGTTTCGTGAGCGAACCAAACCCGGCCATATCTCAACTGTATCCAAAACTCGGGCAGAGTATACCAAAAGATCTGTCTCACTAAGAGGAACACAACACGGCTGACGGCACGTCAATCGGACGTCCGGAACTCAAGATATGATCGTTTCCGCTCCGAGGGCCCGGTTGGTTTCGTGAACGAACCAACCCGGCCGTACTCCACCTGCGTCCAAACCTCGGGCGGAGTATACCAAAAGATCCGTCTCACTAAGAGGAACTTATCAGAACTGACGGCACGCCGTTCGGACGTCCGTAGCTCAAGATATGAGCGTTTCCGCTCCGAGGGCCCGGTTGGTTTCGTGAATGAACCAACCCGGCCGAACTCAAAGTAATCCGAAACCTTGAGTGCGATATACCGAAACGACCGTCTCGATCCAAGGATCCTGTTGCCGCAGACGGTTCGTCAATCGGAGGTCCGAGGCTCATGTTATGGCCAAAAGACCGGAACAGGTTCGAAACGGTGGGTCCGGGTCCGGGCCGACCCGGCCCGACCCCCCCTGGGGCGGCGGCGCGGCGGCGCGGCGGCGCGGGGAGCCGCGGCGGCTTGTCGCCGCGGGTTGGCTGCACACGGGGGCTAAGCCCCCGCTTCCTGGATTGGCGGCGCGACCTTTGTGCCGCGCCCCTCTTTTTTTTTTAAAACGCCCCCCCACGTGGGGGGCCTGATTGAGCGGAACCGGGGGGCCGGCTGCCCCCCTCCCTTCAAAGAACCGCCCCCCTCATAAAGAGGGGGGTTTTTAGTGCTGATCGGGGGATTAATTCCCCCGGTTTAATGCCTTCTGGCCGACCAGCTGGCCGGCCAGTTTTCTCCAACGGGACCGGAAATTCCGGTCCCCCCTTCGGCTTCCGACGCCGGCGGCCCGGCCGCCGGTCTCCTCTTCCGCCGCGGCCCGGAACCGGCCGCGGTTTTCGTCATCCGGCGCGGTGCGACGGCACCGCGCCGCTCCGCCGCATCTCGATTTCTTCAACGCGGCGCGACGGCGTCGCGTTCTTGAAGATTCTTCCTCGGCGTGGCGCGACGGCGCCGCGTATAATATTTGCACGATTATCCGCGTGGTGCGACGGCACCACGCCACTTGCTTCCACCCGCAAGAATAAACAAGAACGATGGAGGGGGGTTCGGCCGTGTTCGTGCGGTCCGGCCCCCTCACGTTAAAATAATAACGCAACTTTAAATAATTCAAAGCCACACGTTAGACTTGCTAAAATTCACGATCAAGTATAAAATAATTAAACCAAAAAGAAATCAACAACCCCTACCTTGGTATAAGGTTCGAAGATTGTCAATGTTCCGCGGAAGACGACGTCGCGGAGGTCGGGCGTCGCGGTAGCCGTTCGTCAAATCCGATGACGAAGAGGTGCGTCCGATGTGATACGTCGTTGGCGAAACCTCGTACGCCGACGAAGGTTGTCCGAGGAAGAAGCGGTGTTCTCTCTCGTTGACACGGAAGACGAAGAAGAGCGGAGCGGCGTTCTTCGTCGGAACTTGAGCATTCTTCGTCAAGTCTTGAGGAAAGTCAAATAAAAAGAAAACAACGAACTCAAGAACCCCTACCTCGATAGTCGCACGTTGACGTAGTCGTGGAATATCGGTGTTGATTCCTTTGACGTCGGAGGAAGAGTCGTTGTCGATGGCGTTCGTCGCGGAAAACCGTTGCGGAAGAGATGACGCGGAAGAAGTACGTCGCGTCGCGGATACGGCGTCGCGGATGGACCGTGTTCTTCGGCGGAGAAGTTCTTCGTTGAAGAACGACGTTCTTCGCGTTCTTCGTTGAAGTTGAGCGTTCTTCGTGATCTTCGTCAGAGATGAAGAAGAAGAAGAAAATGCTCTCCACCTCTCAAGAAGACAAACAATTAACCAAAATAAAATAAGACAACATCTTATTTTATTATCACATAACACACTAGAATTTCAAATGTTTGAAATTCAAAAGGATTAACTCCCAAAATTAAATAAGTAACTCAAGTCATTTAATTAGGGGTTAAGAAAGTTGGGAGAATATGAAAGGTTTAGGGGTTCGTGTGGGCCCCACCACACTTAATCCTCCCAAGGGAGGTTAAGTGGGTGTGGGTCCCACTTCCAACCCCCTTTGGTAGGTTTTATCAAGTTATAATAAAATTTGTTCTTCACAAATTTTATTTAACTCAAACTAAAACCCCAAAACTAACTTTCAACCCGCAACAAACGCAACTCCCGAAAAGGTCTCTTTAAGCGAATATCGGCGCTGCGAGTTCATCGGTGCCCTCGGATTTCAATTCCGAGCACCGGATCAAAAGTTAGGAATTCCTGCCCGTTCGTTCACTGAACGTACCCGATCCAAACTTCGGAAAATAATTCCGGGCACTCCGGGCCTCGGAATCAGGTGCCGTCTGAAACTGCGCTCTTGTAAAATTCCAAAGAAAATTAACAAAAAAAATTTCCTTGAAATTTCCGGGTCCTTACAACGTTTTAAGAAAGGAAAATGTTTTTGAAGTAGAAAGGATATTTTCCTCAAGAATGGAGTTCAAGTGTTTTATCAAAGATAATATAGGGTTCTATTTATATCCCTATTTGTACATTGATTTGATTATGTAATGATGTAATTATTTTTATGATATAATTTTATGGATTATGTTATGATGACGTTATGTTTAAGAATCCCATTTTTATTACATGGGTTATGCTATGAAGTATGGTTTATGATTTTGTGGCACACATAAGAATGGTATAATTATGAGATGGGTGGGACCTATATCCCCCTCCAATGCATTGGGTAAATATTTATATCTCATGAGATAGACATGGCTGGAAGGGCAGGTTAAATCGTTTCAGTGAAACATGACTAAAACGAGGAGTGAACTCGGTTCAAAAATGGACTTTGTCCACTAAGATAGTCGTGGAAATGAGTCTTGACTACTATGAAATGATTTTCTATGATTATGTGTGTATGCCACAAAGATTCATGTTTTATGTTATGATTTTTGGGATTACATTTCACTTATATGATTTAGCCCATGTTATGAGCTCTTTTGGAGGATAAGATTTTCAAAATGTTATGTTTTTATGAATATTATATGTTTGATATTTCTTTTGTTTACCCTTACTGAGCATTTGAGCTCACCCTTTTGTATGTTTTCTTTTCCCTAGGTTAGGAAGAAGGATATTAAGTAGGATATGCCAAAAAGGAACTCTAGATATGATGAAATAAATGGGATACAACGTAGATGATTTATGAACCAGTTGTTTATGTTTCCTATTTTCTAAATACACTATACATATACGGTCCTTTCATGGTTTTGTTATATGTTGTAATAAGTGTGCTTTCAAAAAAAAAGCACATGAGCCTTAGCCCGGTTGGCAAGGTCTCTAATGGTGAATCCGAGCGACCAGGGATCAAATCCAGGCGGAGGCAGAATTTCCGGGGGTACTATAGCAGTACTGTAGCAGGACCAGTAGCAGTACTATAGCGGGAACTGTAGCAGTACTGTAGCGGGCACTGTTTGGCACTGTAGCAGCCGGAGATATGCCCCTGTTTGGGCCTTCAGGCATTAGATTTGGTCCTCGAGTCCTTCATTGGCCTTCAGGCACCCAGGACTTCGGGTCAGTTGGGCCTTCGGGCTATCCTAATGGCCTTCGGGCTATCTGCAGATACAAACCAGACCAAACTACAAGGAACAAGCTCTATAAGGAGGATGAGCAAAGGAGATTTCACCACAGCAGAAGCTAAACGGATTGCAAGAATGAGAGGGTATGGCACCTGGCATCGGGACAAGCCTGTGCATGCACGGGAATTCCTAGCCAAACAGCCATGCGGAGGTGAAGAGCTGATTTCAAGATGAAGATGCTCGGGAGGATCATTTCCAAGTTGTTAGTCTGGGTTGCATGTAATGTTTGTGCCTACGGGAAATGGTTCCTCTATGGCCTACAGGCATGTAATCTTTCGCCTACGGGCATTGTAGGGTTCCACCTCATCCCTTGAAAGGTGGATTATCAAAAATCAATAAAAAATGAAGGCCTTCGGGCCGTTGGAGGAGGATGATTTTTAATAAGTGTGCTTTCAATTTCGAAGCAATAACAATGTATGTAAAGTATGGGTCGTTATAAATATAGATGATTCTCTATCTATGAAGAACCTCGAATACATATAAAAGATTCTCTAAATTTCATACATACTAATCATTGATTGTCAGATCTAAAGGAAATCTCATTTTCATACATGGTAATTTAATAAGGATTCACAAATATAACTTAAGTATATAAAGAGTGTCCCAGAGTAGACAATAATTCCCCTAAAAAAGGTGTGATGAGTCCGACCTCCCATCCTCTCAACCAATACATGTTCTTAAGCCTCATCAATTCACAACTAATGAGCCCCTACCTTTGGAAAGTCGGTCAAAATGGATATAGAATCATTGGATGTTTCCGGTTCTACGAACAAGCCCATTAGAAACCGCTTGGAATGTTTGAACCTTAAATCAACAAGGTCATCCCCAATTCCAAAGGGAAACAGTAATTTAATTGATTATTCTATGGATTAATCTTGATTTTTAAATACTGATTCTACTATTTTCCATGGCTTCTATATCAAAATATAAACAAATCCCATTAAACCATTAGGAATATCATTATAAAAAACACTTTATCACATGTCGTAACTCTTTTATGTAACATTAAACTATTAAACTATCTTATCTCTTTAATATGATAACATATATAATTTTTTATTTATATAAATATATAATTTTTACATATTTCTTCGAGAAAAATTTATTTCAGTGTGATCATTAACCTTCATATCATTGTTGGATCTTCATCAATAAACCATCATTCATTGTCATTCCATATCAGTTATAATTAGCTTAGAACACATCCATGACCATGCTGTTAAAAAATATTGCATGGAATATTCTCTATTACATTTTAATTAATTTTCACATGAAACAAGTCAAATCATGCCCCATTTTGAATGTTTTCTAACACCACACCATAGGATAAAATGTTGTTTTTTAGAGTTCTCCATCCTCTTTGTGTAAATACCAATACTATATTGAAGATGTCTCAATTTAGAATAGTTCACAACCCCTATATGTTATTTAAATTCATGAGGGATCATTAATACTCAACAAACCCTAAACCATACTAGGATATTCAAATTAGTTTATCAATCAATCATGTACTCAATTTTCATTATCAAGGAAATATTGTTTATATAAGAAACCAACCTAAAACATTAAATAATGTAGCTATTTCAACTATATTTCACATCATTACATTCCTAAAGATATTTTAAGTTTACATTTTTAGAATGTTAGGACATAACTCATATATATCAATGCACAATCATTCAAAGTGGGTACCATTAATACAATATTCATTTCTTCCAGATAATAAATTTTTTAACACAAAACAACAACATGATTTCTTTCAAAAATATTCATAACATTTAACTAGACTTTATTCTTTCTCTTACACATCCTTATAACCTATGAGAAATATTTAAAATAAGGGATCAGCACAATAATCTCAGTAAGAGATATAAAAATAAGGAAATACACCATTAGTTCTGGAATACAAACAAACATATGAAATCATTTTCACAAAGTCATACATCTCACAAGTATATACTACTTTTTGAAACATGAGATTTCCATAAGACATTAAAGAACATATATAAAACCATAATGTTATATTCGGGAATTTCATACATGTATTGTAATTCTCACAAATATCTTATGATTTTTAACCCTCACAGCTACATTACAATGTAAACATAACAACTACCTTATGGTGTGACCATCACAGTTACACTTGGTGTAACCATACGACTAAACTCTAACATCCAAATTCCAAATTCATTGGAGGGAGATATAGGTCCCACCATTTATCATGAAAAATTCACATTAACAAGAACATAATCATAAAATGTGAATAATTGCATTAAAATATTGGTTTTGATTTTTGTAAAATAAAATTTTAAAATAGAGTTTTAATTGAAAAGACCCTTACAAATATTATATAATCGAAGCGAGAATTAATAGAATGAATGGAATATGTGTATACATAGAGAATACATATAATAAAAGATAATATGAATTAAATTCATTAAAAAATGATATTAGTAAAACATAATTAATTGAAAATAAGGTTAACCCAAAGAATGGAAACATGGATACGAATTCCATTACCTCGGGTTTTTCTTACTTGAAACTTGTTTAAAAATCATGTATAATGGTTGAAATAGTGTTCTTAATATTTTACAGAATCACATTTTGGTTTATAACACCTTATGTGATCATTTTATAAAATCATTTAACCCATTTATAAATATAATTTTTGAAGGACCCCAAAACACCCTGAGAGGGGAGGGGCGAATCAAGGTGTCATCTTTTTCTATTAAAAATTGTGGAAATTGTTCAAATGATGGTTGGAACATGTTAAATATGTTAAAAAAATGAAAGTAGGGATATGACAAAACACTTTTACTTAGTTCACAACAAAGAGATAATTCCAAGGAGTATAAGCCGATAGTGTGTTGGTCATACATAATTCCACTAATCTTTAATAGTTTTTGGATTAAAAGATTCAGTTTTAGTGACCCTATGTGAGGAACACCTCCTTTATTGAAGTACATGGATTGCTCACCATGTCCCTCAGATCAGTTCCCTCGACTCGCCCTAGCTCACTGGCTTTAGAGAAGTCAAACACATTTTATCAACTTCTAGGTCGCTTCAATAGAATTGCATTGAAGTCTTTTTCTCTATTCAGCATGAGACACTAATTGAATCGAATTCCTGAATTGATGCAATTGAAAGCACAGAAGCACTGACCTGGATATTTTGAACATGTATTCAACCTACACTGACAATTGCTTGCAACACCAACCCTGTACCTGCAAGATCTTACTTTTGCGCAAAAGATTTTATTTCCACGTGGAAAATATTTCGCGCAACTACTCTATTTATGTTAAAAATTAAATTTTATGTGCAAATTGACATTTTCATGCAACTTTACTTTTTCCGTGCAACATCAACTTTTCCAAGCAACTCTTTTTTCATGAAACTTTTATGTGCATTATAACACAGATCTTTTATAAGTCTTTAGTCATGCTGAATGAGGGGGGTCACCACTTATTTATAGGCATTGTTAACCTCTACATGGAAAACCCACTGTGTTGCGCAAAACCTATCATTCTGTGCGCAATGCTTTTTGTGCAATAACCGTTTTCCACACAAACCTCTAAATTTTTCGCATAGCTCATGCCTTTTCAATTTTTCAATGCGCTGATGTCAAAACATTCCATGAATGCATGTTTACAAACCACCTAAAATATTGCGTTCAACTTGTTTTTCCAAACAAACATTTCTTGATTTTCTGATTTTCAAGCCTAAAACTTTGGCAAACATTGATAAATGATGCCACCTTCAATATCATTGTCTGCTCAAACTGTATGATCCCTTTTTGCGAAAACATTCTGATTTTCTAATGAGGATTGAAAAAAACACAAACCAAACTCCATTTCTTGCATAGAACATTCATTGTTCCAAACAATTTTTTTATTTACATTATTTCAGGTGCATTCTTCACATGATTTTCATGGTCTGTTCGTAAAGTATTTTCTTATCGAATGGGGGAAAGAATCGAGATGTGTTAATAAATTGTGTTTAATTGTTTTCAACAATGTTAAATTATTCTGTAAATTTTTTTGGTTATATAGTATGATTATGTATCATTAGAAAAATCATTAGTGATATTTGTTTAGATAATTTTGGAAGATCTTTGATAATAACAAACTTATTTCATCATATTGCTTTAATATTATGCATATAAGTTAATTCTAGAACATATTAGAGGTCATATAATACAATTTAAAATATTTTTCAACCATTGAAATGGGTTTTCAACCATATTTGAAGGAATTAAAGGAAAATAAAGACACATCTTCCACAATTTCTGTAAATTGACACATCACAGACATTGTTTTAATTTTTAGAATAAGAGAAAGTGGAGAATAATTAAATTGATGAATTTTTATAGAAAAAAGATTACATCCAGAATATATAATATTATTCAGCTTTCAATCCTCTTGCATATGGGTAGGAGAAGAGATTGTAAGAAAAGAAAAGGAATTGAAAAGAAAACACAAGGAAATGAAAGAGGATCTTTACCTCTTGATATCTTCTCCTTGAGATCCTCCTTAAGGCCTTCAGTGTTGTCCTTTTGGTGAGACCAAAATATATTGGATGTGGGTAAGAGGACTGGGAAGGGTATTTGGAATAATTTAGATAGTTCTCGATGCTTGAGAGGTGCGATAGGAAAAGGGGGTGAGGGTGGTATTTATAGTGGAGGAGAGGTGTCTTTTTCTACTATATTAATCATTAGTTTGATATTTTTTCTCAAGACTATGAATATTCTTGATTGAAGTTACCCAAAAAAGTAATAAGTGCATGTGAGTTTGAACCAATGGCGATTTACATCATCAATGACTCAATCATGATGCATAAAATCATTTATTTATAATTTTTGTAAATTATTGAGTTTAACTATTCACAAAAAATTTATGTATTTCATAAAAATCCAAAAAATTAACCCTAACCATTTTGCGATGTGTAAAATTCAAAAAATGAACTCTATTTTTTAAAAATTATTTTCTAAACATGATTAATTTAATTTTTAAATAAAAAATTATTCAAAAAATAATAATTTTAAAACTATAACTCAATTTATATCACGTTGAAAACTTAATCAAGATCTCATTATTGTATAACCTTAAGAAAATAAAATAATAATATGATTTACTATTCATAAGTATCATATTAATATTTATATTAATTTCTATAAGGGTATTTTATTATTCACTAAAAATAATGTTGTTTCTATTAGGCTCCGAATAACTTACTGATCACAAATGTAGATGTCCATTTTTTGAAATTAAATTAATATAAGAGGAAAATTTATATTTAATGGATAGTTTATAAATATCTCCTTAAAAAAAGTAATTATGTAAATAATTAGTGTTTCATTCATTTCAATTTATTTTTAAAACATTTTGGTGCTGCATTTTCTCAACTTTCTAGAAATTTCTACTTCACGTTTTTATTTACTTTTTAAACAAGTGAGGGGTACCTTTCCCTCATAGCATTTTCTGATTCCCACATTTCTTCTTCAACAATGTGGTTTCTCTAAAAATATTTTACCTAGTTGATTACCATATTACACAATAATTGTTCTCTTTGAAAAATAATCTAAATTGGTTTCTCTTTATAAGAGAGATTCTCTTTCATATCAACAACTTCTAGGCTCAAAACATGAGAAGAATCTGGAACATACATCCTCCAACATCAAAACATGAAAAACATTGTGTACCTATAATAAACCTGGATGAAAAGATAATCTGTAGGTGCTTTATAAAACTTTCTCTTGGATTTTATAAGGCCTAATTAAATGTTTACTTATCATTCCTTTATTACCAAAATGCATAAAACTTTTCCATGATTAGATTTTAATAAAAACATGATCACCTACCTTGAAAGAAAATACTTTCCTACTATTATCTGATTAGATTTTATACTTTCTCTAAGCTATCCTCATGTGTTGCTGGATCATCTCCACTTTCTTAGCCACTTAATTTACTAATTCAAGCCCCATCAACTTCCTTTCCCCAACATTATCCCAAAATTTTAGAGATTGAAAACACCTCCCATATAACGCCTCAGAAGATGACATTTGTATACTATAATGAAAACTACTATTATAAGAAAATACAATTATATAAATATGTTGATCCCAAATTCCCAGGTAATACTTTGAACAAGATCAAATAATATCCTCCAATGTCCGAATCATCCGTTCTGAATTCCCATATGATTGAGGATGAAATTCTTTACTAAAATTTAATTCTGTTCCCAAGGACTTCTAAAGGCCTTTAAAAAAGTTACAAGTGAACCTCAAATCATAGTCAAATATAATGGAAAGAGGAACTCCATGTAACCTGACAGTATGTTTAAGATATATTTGAGGAAGCTGATAAAAAGTCATATTATCTCAAATAGGAAGGAAATGAGCAAATTTAGTCAGTCAATGAAAAATAACACAAAATTAATTAATATGTCAAGAATTATTTTGTAGTCCCACAGTAATGTCCAAGGAAATATTTTCCCATTTTCACTATAGAACAAGTAAATTATAAAGAAACCACTTCAGTAACTACCGTTATACTTTAACCTATTTACTTGTAAAACATTTAATGTTAAAATATGCAATATCTCTTTTCATTCCATCCCCCATGTAATACTCCTCAGTGTCTCTTTATATCTTAGTACTTCTAGGATGAAATGAAAATGGAGAACTATGAGCTTCACATAATAACTCTTTCTTCAGAAGAGAATCACAAGGCACACACAATCATTTTATGAGTCTCAAAAAACAATATTTATCAATGTTAAATTTTATAAACTTACCCATTGTAACCAATTCTACCTTTTTCTGTAACTCACCAAATTCATTATGCACATTCATTATTATATCTGACAAAGATGACTGCACTGAAACCTAAAAAAATAGAGGAATTTACTACACCAACAACTTCCAATACAAAATCCATGAAATTGTTAATAAAGGGTTCATGTTACTAAAATAACATGGTTAGTGATGCATAATGTTTTTGGATCAATGCATCCAATTTCTTTGTTTTTCCCGGTTAGTAATTGATCATGAAATCATAATCTTTTATCAATTCAATCAATCTACTTTGCATCATGTTTAATTACATTGGAGTAAAAATATACTTCAGACTTTTGTGGTCTATATATATTTCCATTTTTCTCCGTATAAATGATCCTAAAAAATTTATAGAAAAAAACATAGCTGTTTATTACAAATCATGTTTGGGAGAATTTCTCTCACATGGTTTTAGTTGTTTTTATGCATAATAAATTTCCGGATCATTCTGCATCAAAAAAACACCAAGTCCCTTTAATAAATAATCACTATAAATGAAAATCATGTTATTTCTGGAAGTTAGGGTTGGAATAGGAGCATTCAACAATATTATTCTCAATTCCTGAATAAATCATCACATTATTTTGTCTGGATTAATTTAACTCCTTTCTGAGTTAACTTAGTGGGCCAGATAACCATGAAATTTGTTCAACAAACATCCAGTTAGAGCCTTCTAAACCATTAAAACTACAAATATATATTATATTTCTGGGTATTGTAAATTCATGAACAACTTTCATTTTATCAGAATCAACAGTTATGTCATCTTTGTAAACAATGTGACTAAGGAAATAAATTTTTTGCAACTAAAACTCACACTTGATAAATTTAACATAAAATTTATTTTCTTTTATGGTTTTAAAAACAACCCTTAAATGTTTTTCATGATTCTATTTACATCTAGAATATACCAAAATGTCATGAATAAAAAACCACACTCTTATCCAAGAAATCATAAACTATTTTATTCATAAGATCCATGAATACAATATGTGTATTAGTTAACCCAAATAGAATAACAAAAAAAATATAATTACCTTATCTAGTTTGAATTGTTCTATTTGGAATGTCATCCTCCTTCACCATAAACTAATGGTAACCTAATCTCAAGTCATTATTGTAAAATTACTAATCTCCCTAGAGATGATCAAACAAGTCATCAATTTGAGGGAAATGGTACTTTTTTTAACTGCGATGTTATTCAAGGATCTATAATCAATGTCATGTCTTATTGAACCATATTTCTTTTTAAAAAACAAGATAGGATCACCCCATAGTGAAGTGTTAGTTCAGATGAATCCATTATCTAATAATTCCTAAAAATTATTGGTCAATGCTAAAAGTTCAATTTGCGCTATTCGATAAGGGGGATTTGAAATTTTCTTAGCATCCAAAACTAATTCAATAGTGAATTCAACTTTTTGATTAAGTATAACATTGGGTAAATCATCAGGAAAAATATAAAGGTATTGAATTACCACTAGCACGTCATTAATTTAATCTTTTCCCTTGTTTTAAATAATATAAGAAAGATAACATTCATTCCTATATCTTACAAGTTTCTTAGCTTCCTAATATTTTATCAACTTTATGGGTTCGTTCTTGTGTATATACTAAGAGTCTTTCTAAAAAAACAACTTCTTTAGCGCTACATTCAATCTTAGCATGATAAATAGAAAGCCAATTCATACCCAGAATGACCTCAAAATATACTATGGGGAAAAAGGTCTCTAGGTAATTTATTTCCATAGATAAAAATAGGAATATTCATAAAATGTCACTTTTCTATGAAATTTCCTCTCATCATTTTAACAATAACTATTGGTCTCATTTTTTGAGGTGATATTTCAAAATTATGAGTAAATTTCTCAAACATAAAGTTATGTGTAGACCCCAAATCAAATATGACTTTAGAAAAATCTTATTAAATAAAAAAATTACCTGATATAATTTATTGAATGTCATGACATATAATGATGTAGTCCTAAAGGATCTCACTACACCATTCTACTTATAGTCTGGCTACTTCCCATCAATCGAATAATTCTTTGGGAAGGAAATTTCATAATGACCCATCTCACCAAAATTGAAACACTTTATGGTTTTCTTATAAAGATTAATCATAATATCTTTTTCATTAAAATCTCAGGCCATATGTCTAAACATACCACATAAAAAAAAACTTCCCAGTTTTTTTATGGAATTCCCTAGGTTTCGTTTTATCCCACTTTTCAAAAATTGGAAATTGAATATTCTTACCATTAGATTTATTTAATTTATTCTTACCCACAACATTCCTTCTAAACCTATTCTTCTCTTTTTCCTCAAATTACATGTGATCATTAGTGTACTCTATTTATACCCTCTTAACACATCGAACTAGTTTCTCATTACTTTTGAATTCTCAGGAGGTCAATTCCCTTAGGTATCTTGGAGTCAATCTTGAGTAAATGTGATTGATTTTTCTATCAAGATCCCAAATAATATTTGGAGTGAACCTTGGTAGTCGAGTGAAGTTTTCTAAATACATGGACATTTAATCATCCACTTTTTTCCTCAATTAAAGGAATTTCTTATCCATCCTATGTCGAACCTCCTTAGGAAAATATATTTCAAGGAAAAGACTTTGAAATTCATCCCACCCTAAGGCTTGAATTTCATATCAATCCCTGATATTCTTGAAAATTGTCCACCACTAATCAATTTCAACTTTAAAAAAATAAATGACCAGACTAACCATTTGATTATCTGAATATCCTATAATATCTAATATATTTTCAAGGGAATTAATCCATGCTTCATCCACTACTAGGTCAAAAGATCCACTGAAAGCAGGAGGGTGATTCCTAAAAAAATGTTCCAATATCATCATGTTCCGTTGTGGTAGCTCTGGTTGTTCTCTTTCATAGATACCACAAAATTTTATTTCCTACGTTATTTGATCTATTACTATCACAAACTACTCAGTTCCAATTCCCACAATTCTTGATTGCAGATTCAGAAAGATATCAGCCTCTCAGTTCCTTCCAACTTCAGCATCCCAATTTCTTCTATGGAAAACCATTCTAAAGAGGCATATCATAGATAAAGAAACATGGTAATATATAAATTCTATATCATTTGAACATAAAAATAAGGTAAAACCGATTTATGGTATTCTTTAACATCATCATAGCGCTTAATGTTATTTAAACCATTCTCTAATACCAACGATAGGTTCCCATCCTTGCACATTACATAATGTAACTATTTCAACTAGATTTCACTTAGTTGCATTCATGAAGATCTTTTTGGTTTATAGTTTTAGATTGTTAGGATATAACTCATACATATCCACCCATAAACATACAAATTCGGTACCATTAAAATAGTATACATTTATTCCAAACAAAAATTTTTAACATAAAAAAAGAACATGATTTATTTGAAAAATATTCCTAACATTTAACTTGACTTATTTATTTCTCTTACACATCCTTATAACCTTTGAAATTAATTTAAAACATGGTATGGACATAAAAATCATAATTACATATATAAAAATAAAGAAAGAAACCATTAGTTCATGAATACTTACAAACATATGAAATCATTTTCAAAAAGACATACTTGTAAGTAATATATACTTACTTTGTGAAACCTGATATTTCCATAAAACATTAAAGAACATATATAAAACAATAAATGTATATTTGGGAATTATAAACTTATATTGTAACCCCCACAGCTACCTTATGATTTTCAACCCTCATGGCTACCTTATAGTGTAACAATCACACTTATAGTTGGAGTAATCAAACAGACAACCTTTAATATACACATAACTAATGCATTGAAGGGAGATATAGTTCCAAAAATTCATCATAATAAATTCCTAATAACCAGAAAATAATCATATGACATGAATAATTGCATAAAATCATTGCTTTTGTATTTTATAAAATAGAATTTAAAAAGAGAAACTTTAAAGAAAAGTCCCTTATAAATAACATATATTGAAGTGTGAATAGAACTAATGAATGGAATATGTTTATACACTATTAAAAAAATACAAAACAATATGGATTAAATTCATTACACAAAAAATCTTAGTACCACATAATTAATGAAATATAAGGTTAACCCCAAGAATGGAAACTGGGTTAAAAATGCGCTTACCTCACGTTTGTCTTACATAAAAATTATTTAAAACTCATTTATAAAGGATAAAAGAGTGTCATTAAAATTTTACATAAAAATATTCACGTTTCTAACACCTTATAAGATCATTTTATATCATCATTCAACCCATTTATATATATTATTTGGTTATTTCCATTATTTTGGGTGCATGCTTCACATGATTTCCATGGTCGGTTCGTAAAGGATTTTTTTATAGAATAGAAGAGAAACTACAAAAGTGGAAAAAATGGTGTAAATATGTTTCAAGAATATTAAATGATTCTGTAAATCATTTTGGTTATACGGTATGAGGATGAATCATTATATAAATCATTAGTGACATTTTCTAGACAATTTTAGAAGTTCTTCGATAATCACCAACATGTTTCATCATATTCCTTTTATATTTTGAATATGAGTTAATTCTAGAACATAAGAGAGGTTATATAATACACATTAAAATTATTTTCAACCATTAAAATAATTTTTCAACAATATTTGAAGGATGTAAATGAAATTGAATACAAATGATGTTGGTAAATCAACACATCATAGATGATGTTTTTATTTTTAGAATAAGAGGAAGAGGAGAAGTAGTAAATTGATTCATTTTACATAAATATGTTAAAATATAAAATATATATTATTTTGGAGCTTTCCTTACACTAGGATATGGGTAGGAAAATAGAGTATAAGAAAATAAAATGAATTTAAAAGATAATACAAGAAAATGAAAGAGGATTTATACATCTTGATCTCTTCTCTGTCAGATCATCCTTAAAGGCCTTTTGTTTTGGCCTTTGGGTAAGACCAGAATGTCATGGATATAGGGAATAGACTTGGGAAGAGGATTTAGTTAATTTTATAAAATTATAAAACCTTGATAGGTGTGTTAGGAAGAGGGGATGAGGGTTGTATTTATAGTGGAGGAGAGGATGATTTTTCCATTATGATAATCATTAGATTAATATTTTTTCTCAAGACTATGAATTGTCTTGATTCATGTGACCCAAAATAGTAATATGGGAATGTGAGTTTGAACCAATGACCATTTACATAATCCATTACTAAATTATGATGCATAAATTCATTTAATTAGTATTTTTTCGTAAATTGTTGAATTTAACTATTCACCAAAAAAATCACGTATTTCGGAAAAATCCAACAAATTCACACTTTCCATTTTTCAACGTGTATAATTTAAAAATGAAATCCCTTTTTAAATAGTTTTTTAAATTTTATTACTATTATTTTTAGATTAAAATAATAATTTATTAAAAAATAAAATTTTTTAAACTATAACTCATTTTATATGCCCTTGAAAAATTAACGAAGATCTCATTATATTATAAACTAAAGAAAATAAAATAATAATATGATTTAATATTTGTAAGGGTAATATTAATATTCATATTACTTTTTATAAGGATGTGTTACTATTCATCAAAAATCAAGTTTGTTATATCAGACTCCAAAAAATTAATGATTGCAACCATAGATATCAATTTTTTGAAATTCAATTTATATTAGAACCAAAATTATATTTAATGGATATTTTAGAACTATCTCCTTAAAAAAAAGAATCATTATGTAGAGACTTAATGTTTCATGCTTTGGAATTTATTTTCAAAACCATGGGGAGTTACAGTCTATGGTAGGGTAACTAGTCATCCTTGATGATTTTCTTATGTAGAATATAGAAGATAAAATATAGTTATTGATTATACTTTGATGACTATTCTTAACCATGGACAAAGTGATTATTAACATGAATTAAAGGAGGTTTAAATTCTAGGATATAGAAAATAAATTCACCTTTGACTTGATGAAATCTATGAAACATAGAGTATATTATATGGAATTTCTTGTATTTTTTACTATTATGCAAGAAAACACATTAGGTTTGATATTGGGATGGATATGAAAACAAGATATAAGGGCTTCATGTGGAAGTAGACAAAAAATAGGATAACAGTGAACACTTTTATCATAATGAAAATGTTAAGGTAGTGGAATAGAGGCTCATAATTTAAGATATAGGATTGTTTAAGGTTATTATTATACTTTTATGAAGGTTAAAATGATATTTTTTAGTTATTTAAATTGATTTTGAATAATTCCATTGGATTTTGGATGTGATGTTCACCCATGGGTTGTAATTTTGTATTTTTTATGAGGTGATTTGATTTACCCGGAAATATTAGATGGTTGAATAATTGTCTAACTATTTATTAATTTATGTAACTTTTATTTTATATATAATTTTTCAAAAATCAATAATGTGAAAAGAAATATATTTCATTTATTGGAAGTTAAATATTTAATTGGATTTAGAATATGATTTGTAACTTTTGGTGGAAATTTGTAAATTTTACTAGGTTACTAGATTTACATATAAATGTTGAGTTAATGAAGAATTTTTATAATATTTAATAATGTATGAAATAAATATTTTATAGATTATTTTTCTAAAATAAATAAAATGGAATGTGGATTTTTTCATTTGAATCAGATATCACAATCCTCGAGACACCCTATATCACCACACATATGTGTGTAGATTGATGTTTCAAATCCCCAATCAAGTTTGTAAGGATCAAAATTAATGGGTAATATAGGAATAAAAAGAAGGTTTCTTCTGTATCTTGGTCCTACTTATATCATCTTTTTAATTGTTATGAATCTTCATCCTTAAGGTGTCATTATAACAGACATGTGTTTCCTTTAGTCAATGAGGAGAATCTAAAGGATTCCCTTATTTCTTTGGAGTAATAAAATAAAATGAATGTTGTTGAAGATTAAACACTCAATGATTCTATAAAAATGTACCTTATTCTAAATGGAGTTCTTTAGGTTGTCCAACCTCTATAGGTCCATGTTGACTCTCCGTTCCATCATAGAGTCCCAAGATTGACTAAGGGGAATACCTCGAGAAAAGAAGAGGGAAGAATAATCAAAAATTACAAAGGCATTAAGGCACGCAAGCATACCTGCGTGCCAGCCTTGGGCGCGCAAGTCACTTGCACGCCAGACATGAGGTGCGCAAGTCACTTGCGTTCCCTAAATGAAATTTATCCCAAAATTCAGGTGGACTATAAATACCCCTGTGGCCCCCCCATTTTTGGGATGGATTTTCAAAAACTCATAATTAAGCTCCGGTCGCCATAGTCTCTGCTTGAAGTCTTTAGAACACTTCTAAGGTAATTTCTTACCTAGAATGGAAGATCTATAGAGGAATAATAAGGCCTAAGTGTTAGAACTCATCAACAATTTCACGCCTAAGTGTCCATCCCTTAAGGGAAATGGAAACACTTGCGCGCTACCTTGCCCTCTCAAGGGAACTTGCGTGATGCCCTTCTAGAAGCATCTAGGGATAATACTAAGGGTTTGAGCCAAGTCTCTCCCATGTATTACCCTACAGGTTCTCTGTCTCACAAGTGAACTCATGTCGTGCAAGTATAATTGCACGACCAGGACTTGCGTGCCAGACCAATACTTGTGATCCTCCTTCCAATTAACTTATTTTCGTCAAATTTACCTCTCCTATTAATGATTTAGCCTTCAAAACCCTCTTCAAAGCCATTTATGGCATGTTTCCTTTGTTGGATTCCTTATCTGAATTGAATTCTATGGAACCACTCTCAAAACCACTTGATATACACAACTTTATGTAACTAGGGTCAGATATTTCTTTCATTTAACCTCATCCTTTAAGATGAGAAGACCTTTAATATGGGCATCCTCCTTAAAAGTAAGCCCCATGTTCCCTCTTCATGGGAATCCTCCTTTGGAGTAAGCCCCAAGTTCCATTAATCTGGGAATCCTCCTTTGGAGTAATCCCAAATCATAAGTACCCTTAACCTCGGGCATCCTTCTCAGGAGTAAGCCCCAATCATAAGTTTAATTCCCCCTTAATTTGGGTATCCTCTTTAGTAATAAGCCCCAAATTAAGAATCTAAATCTCCATAAAGGAAAAATACTTTTATAGACCCTGTTAATGGGCATCCTCCTTAGGAGTAAGCCCCAAGTCCCCCCTAATTTTTGCATCCTTCTCAAGAGTAAGCCCCATGTTAGAGTATACAAATCTCTATAAAGCATGAATAGCTTTATAGACCTTGTTCCTAGGCTTCGTTCTAGAAGTAAATCCTTGTCTTCGCCAACATGGGCTATCATACATACATAAGCCCCAAATCATTTCTTATGACTGCATCTTTCATGGAATAGTCGTCAGAATTACTGATACGTCCTGTTTCTCACATCGAGTATGAATCATGTGGGCTTAGAGTGTAAAAGTAATTATGACATCTCTATTTGGGCCATTAATAATGCATAAACCTCATACTTCAATACCCGAACTACATGGACTTTGATCTCTACCTTTAAAGTAGAGTACGTAGGATGCCTTTCTAAGGTTCAAGTCCATCTTTAATTAATTCTTTTCCATCCCATGTGATGTCAAACTATATCCTTCCAATCAAACTATGTGGGATCTGATTCCTTTATTTTTAACAAGGAGACATAGGTAGCCCATCTCTGGGTATGATCCCAACTATGAAATAATCCATGTCCTTCTGAATGACAATAATCATCATGTGCCCCACTGAGTGGCTTTAAAACCAGTATTGTCATCATAATGACCAAGATTTTTCTATATAATGTATTGAATGATACCATTGACTAAGAATCTCTAATACATATGGATGATTCTTTATTGATGAAGAAACTCAAATACAAATAAAATAATCTCTAAATATCATACATATCAATCATTAATTTCCAAATCTAAAGGGAAACTCATTTTCATGCTTGGTAAATTAATAAGGATTCGTGAACATAACTTAAATCTATAAGAGAGTCCCGGAGTAGGTAATAATTCCCCTAAAAAAGGTGTGATGTGCCTGACCTCCCATCCTATTGACCAGTGAAAATTCGTAAGCCTCATCAGTCCACAACTAATGAGCACCTACCGTTGGAATGTAGGTCCAAATGGATATATAATCATTGGATGTTTCCAGTTCTACAAATAAACCCGTTAGAAACCGATTGGAATGTTTGAACATTAAACAAACAAGATCATCCCCATTTCCTGAAGAAACAAAAAATGGTGAAATCGACCGGAAACCTTACCAAAGATAAAATGATGTTTTACTTATTTGTTAGGCCCCTATTAAATTCTATATGAGGGCCATCAATGTGATAAATAACATATATGTTCATCCAAAATATATATTTTGGGCCAAACTTATCATGATTATGTCTATTATATCTTAGTCACTCTTTTCCAAGATCACTCTGCATTACAGAAATGGATTCTTTAAAATTCACACCTATGAATGCCTCTGCCACTAATCCTGCTGGATCCTCGTCTACTCTGAGGATGACATCACCTACTCAGCGTCTGCAATGCTAGGTCTCAAATGCATTGGTAAAGGAATACTGTCAACACGGTACCATTCTGACTCTGGAGGCCGCTCAACAAGCCCTCCAAGAGAAGAAATCACCCGGGTTGTCCGGACAGTGATGAATAGTGGTCAAGAAGTAGGTGGTGGCAACCACCGTTTCCAATAGTTTTAGGTCGTTATCCCTAGAACGCAATCACCAGTCTCTCACATATTATGGGGAGGTGAATAAAATGTTCACCCAAGGCCTTAATTCAATAATACATGAGTCCTTCCCGAGGGCTCCCATCAACAATCCCCCCCAGACTTGTGTGGTAGTGCACCCTCAACATGATGAGGGTATCTCTTTTAGGGGTTTGGTTTAGGTTCTTCAGACCTGAGCATGCAAGACGAACCGTCAGAGGTGAAATCCAATCAACAGGGAGCAGGTTATTACTTCTTCCCCCTCCGGAGAAGTCTATCAAGCCAACTTGATGGAAAACAACAAGCAGACATATACACCTGTCCGTCCTGATGTTACTTCCTAGCAGACTCGTCTGACAGTAACAAACCAATCCCGCTAGGCAATTACGGTGGAGTATTATAGGCAGGTATATACACCTTTTTATAATTCATCAGCTAGTCACCAGGCTCGTCTAACTGCAACCAAAGAAACTCACCAATCAAATGTGGTGTCGAACAATCAGTAGGCACATACACCTGCAATTCATCAATCTAACCAACACTCTCATTTGGTAGCACCCGGAGAAGTCAGTCGAAAAGCTCCGATGAAAAATTTGGAGCAAACTAAAATCTCTGCCCCTATTCATTAGTACTGTTAAAATTCGTTGACAGGAACAAGAGGACAGGAGCAGGAACACACACCTACTCCAAGCACATAATGGACGTATATTCCCATTCTGGAAACTGAAGTCACCAAGCACATTATGATAATGATGAATGAGAAGAAGCAAATCCATTCCCATATTCTGGATGCATGTCAGAATATTATAACAACTTTAGCTGCACCACAGGGAAGGAATAATAAATATATCCCTATCAGTGGAGTGACTCATCAACATATCAATCTGGAACAGATACAAACCTCTATCCCAGTCTAGGAGGGTTGTAGGTCATACTACCCTATGTCATACAAACAATCAAGTCAGGCACACACACCCGATTTGAATGGAGATAAACAGCCTAACCTTACCATTTATCCTGAGCATGCACATACACATGCCCATAATAACCACTTTTGTCAACAATTTATTTCCATAGTGAGTAAAAAGGCATCTAAGAAAAATACCCATCCAGCACAGTCGAGAAATCACGATTCAATATGTAATAAGGCCTTTCTCGATGCTGGAGTTCTTGAAGCCCTCAGAAAATTATCTGTTGCAACTAAGGATTCTACTCCTTCATTTTAAAATTCAGGAAAAAACAACAATAATTATGAAGGTCTTCATCAGACACTTCCTCATGAAGGCTTTCTTCCTGATAGTTCGGTCGATCTCGAAGTATCATCTTTAGATGAGAGCCACAATAACTCTCTATGTGGCTAGAAGATCAAGGAGAAGAAGTTTTCATCTTTTTCTCTAACCCACCATGGTGGTCCTCCCCATGATGATGATGAATTTAGCAGTGAAAGTCCTCTCCATAGTAGTAATTCACATTTCCTAGAAAATTCTTCAATGGAAAATGCAGTAATGAGAAAGCCCTCCTCTCTTGAGGCACTTTCAAATGTGAATCCAGTCATGTATGATGCCTTACCACTAGCCGATGAAATACATTCTCAATCAAAAGTTTTCTTAGGGTTTAGGTCATTTTCCAAACCACCCCTGGGTTATTCATATTCTAATTTTATAAATGAATTCTCTGCCAATCTTATTGAATTTGATAAAGCCAAAAATAATCACCAGCATTGGTCTAATCAGGTATAATAATCTTCATCGAATGATAATGAGGAAGTTCTGAATATGAGAAAACAACTTGTGAATGGTGAAGTACCAGTCATGTTTTGGCCTTTGGGTGATTCTCAGTATGATATTGCAGAAATGTTGACAGAAGATTCTATTCATGATATTCGTCTCGACATGTGGAAAACTAATTGTGACATAAAAAAAATATTATCTTATGATGAATATGAAAATCATGTTAAGATAATAGAAGAGTTAAAATTCCAAATTGAATTGGCATCTCTCTTAGTTTCTCGACATCCAAATATTGATAAGTTTCAGAGAGCCCTTCAGCATTCATGCCTTAGCACTTTAAAAAGGTTTCACTAGTTAATTACCAATTCCCCATCTGGTATTCATATCAGGGGATGGGGTGTTCAAGGAGAATTGTATTTCAATGTACTCTCTAGTCAATAATGCCCGCCAAAATTAGTCTCATGCAATGTTATTTCCCAGGGCTAGCCACAACCAATTGGTTTTGTGTGTAATCAAAGGCTTGCTCAGGAACACGCCTCAACTAGTTCTTCCAAAAATCAGGCATATAAAGAATAATTTATGGAATTACTCTTGCATCAAGTAAATGAGAATATCAAACAGGCTTCTTGTTTATAGAATGCACATCATCAGGTGACAAAAGTGTCATAGATAACGCAATGGTCATCTGAGCCTGGTGATTTGAGTGGATGTAGGTTGATGTATCTGGCCAATTTCCATACTAAAGTCCACAAAATCAAGAGATATTTTACGACAGTTTCAGATGTAGCAGCTCAAGAGACACCTCATCTTTCCGGACTGAGGACTCTTTTAATCCAACCCTCGGGATCAACATATAGGATTCGAGGAGTTGAGTAGGAAAAATAGGAATTTCCCCAGTCCACCGAACTGGAGACTTTTTCAAATCCTCAATCTCTTCCTCAGTGAAATTCAGTCTTCTCTCGATTAGGGAAGAAGCCACAAGAGGAACATAGAGACAAATTATCAGGATATTCTCTCCAAATTACAGTTCATCTAGAAGTTCTGAAGGGATCAAATAAACCAAGGGAAATGTCTCATAAAGGACATGGAAGAAGATAGTATCGAAAAAATGATGACAAAAGGACTGTAATGTGTTATGCATCGATAATGGTCATCAATGTCGTTGTCATTGATCCCTCAGAACATGAGGCTCACTAAGAAGGATCAGATGAAGAAGTTCGTGTTCAAGAAGCTGTACGCACAAAAATAAATTAAGATGGTGTGCATACCAGAAGCCAGAGAGCTTCCCAGAGGAAAGATATTCTTTCAGGCAATGACCTTCCATACTTCAGAATGGCACATGCCAAGGAAAGGGGTAAAAGTAAGGTTACATTCCACCCTTCCTCTAGAGAAGGCCATTCACTCTCATTATAGGAATGGTTCCTATAACATAAATAAGAAATTGAGGAGTTAAAGAGGTTGAATGCAGAACTACTTCAAGGTAGTCTACCTCATAACCATGCTAGAGTCAGTCAGTCAAGGGAATTTTTTGTAGTTACTAGGATGGATCATGAATATCCTCCTTTACAAGTACACCCTTGCAGGTCCAATCCTATGGGTCATATGCAACAACAACCAGCAATACTACCATTAGTGGAAATCCCGATCGCTACACCAGTCCAAACTCCAGTTATTGCACCTGATCAGGTCCAAGCTCAACTAGATTATTCTAAAAAATTTATGACTACTATTAAGTTGTTAATAACTCAATTGGAATCTATGGAAGGAAAGCATGCACAAATTCAACCAAAAAAGGGAGATTGCCCTGAATGGGTGGATTTAATTCCTCCCCCATCAAATTTTTCAAATACCAAATTCCAGATTTTTAGTGGATTGGGAGATCTAGAACAACACTTAACACATTTTGTATCTCAGTGTGATCCTATTATGGGAACTCTTGAACAACAAGAAGCAGTTAAGCTCAGGTGTTTTGTACAGTCATTAAAGGGCCTGCTTTTGTCTGGTATACAAGCTTGAAATCCCGATCAATTTCTGGGTGGGAAGATCTCTGTCAAAGAAATCTTCTTCAATTTAGCTCAACATTTCCAAAGACAACAGTTTTCAATCATACCAATTGTATGCAAAGGTAAAATAAAAGAGTTTCATATTTTATTTCTCTCTATAAGGGATTAAAATATTCCTTAAGCTTAGAACTCACTCAAGAAGAATTGTTGCCAATCTGTGTGGAAACTTTTGGTGATGAATTATGCACACCATTGATCCCTGTGAAATACAAATGAGGGTTTCAATACATTACTTCAATCACTCAATAGATCGAGGATTATCTTATAAATACTAAGGATAAAACTCGTATAATTCCATCCGATCCAGGAAAGAGAATAGGGAGGGCGGAGACTGCTACACTTACACTTAAAAAAGCATCTGTACCTGCTTCCAATTCAAAACCTTCATCTTATTGAAGGTATCCACCTCCTGAGTGTCAAAAAGATAGGTCATCTCGTCAAGATGATCAAATTGATCAATGAAATAAAAAATTTGAGGAGTTAAATAACAATGTTTATTATTTTCGAAATAAAAAAGTTCCCGGTTAATTAATTTCGACTCTAGAAAATAATTTGGTTTAGTTTCAAAGGCCTAAAAGGCCGAACAAGGAAGGAGATGAAGACCTTCCCAAGTATTTCCCATTTAATCAGATGTTGGGGGATCCCATTCAGGATTATTTTGTCTTTAACGACCTTCTGCAAAATATGGTGGAATTGGGGCAAGTATAACTGAATGGTTCTTCAGCCCAGGTAGCATGTGTTACTGCTACAGATCTATAGGATGAAGGCGAGTGGAACGAAGTCAAAAGAAAAAAATGCACATAAATATGATGATTAGATGGTCAGGAAAACGATCAGCTGAACTCATGCCATTTTACGAACGCAAATGAATAAACCAATGGTGCCTTCTTCTATTTCTGAAATTGCAAAACTCCATTCATCAGAAGGAAAACCTTCAAAGAAGCAGCATAATTTGAAGAAATAAGAGCAGTTAGAAGAAGATGAGTTTGTGTCAAAGCCTATATTGTCTTTGACTCTGGCAGATTTTATGGTATCTACTTCAATAGCACGGGCACCGCCCCACCAAACGACACAACCTGAATTTGTTAATCAGGCAAAATCTTCATCAGATGAATAGTCTTCACTGTAAGACTTTAAACTGCATGGTCTCATAGTCCTTACTGAAAGACATTAAACTGAATTTTTCCACAGTCCTTACTACAAGACATTAAACTGCATGGTCTCTTTAGTCTTTACTACAAGTCTTTAAATTGCATGGTCCCTTTAGTCCTTACTACAAGACTTTAAACAGCATTGTCCCTCCATTTTCCAACAAGACAATTGTGTCCAATCCCTTATATTTCCTATATGACGTTAAACTGTGCATCGTTAGGGTTGCTGCTACCTTTTTTTTCTCACACCGAGCATGACTCATGTGAGATTATAGTAAGCTTCAACCATAACACCCTCTTTGGGCCGCTGACCATGCGTAAGTCCCAACATCATCTTTGGGTTGTCCTCAAGTACAACTTGATCAATAATTCATTCTTAATAAAACTACATGGACTTTGATCCTTGCCTTTTAGGCTTGGTACAGAGGCAACCTCTTGAGGTTCAAGCCCAAAACCAACATATTATCATCGGTTCACCTCCATATTATACGATGTTGATCTGTGAAGACCCCCCTGAAACCAATATATTCACATTGGTTCATCATCGCCCTTACTATATGACGTTAAACTATACAGTCCCCTATTTTTTCACTTCAAGACATTAAACTGCATAGCAATACATCTTAGCTACATGAAGCTAAACTATACATCATTGGTCCATGCATATGACCTTATACTATTCAATCTTTTGTCCTGTACAATAATAAACTACCACAGTATTTGACACCCTCACCTGAGAGGGAATCATTATTGACATTGATCTCCAACCATGTCATATTCTAAGGACTACGTGCATACATGGAGATTCCCAGACCTTTATTCTTGGGTCAAACCATCATTGCACTAAAGTGCCTTTTCACCCTTCACTTGTACGAACCAAGTCTATACAGAGGGTATTTCAAGAACTATATATGGCTTGATTCCCATCCTTATGGGATACGTAGGAACATTCGACGTCCCTCAAATCTAGCCCCAAGAATTTGGCCCTAACCCCAAATTCCACTTTCAGTCCCCTGGATGAAATGTCCCCCTGCGAAAACATGAATGTGGTATGAAAACCCATGTCTTCATTCACATCAGATTTATAAAACACAAAATTTGTTTTCCTCATTTTGTTTTAAGCTCTATGACCCTAAATTAAGATATACAACACTCTCTTCCCACATGACATTAAACTGTAATTTATGAACTACGTATGGCTTGATTCCCATCCTTATGGGATATATAGTGAAGTCCATCATCTCAATTCAGGACCCATCCACAACATAATTAAGGTTAGAATTATTCTGTGTATCTCCTTCATACATTGGAAAATGCCCATTTTGAAGTGTCATACTCCTAACCTTAAATACTTATAGATCTCCATAACCCTTTTCTTGACTTCTGGTCACAAAATGTCTGATACCTAAGAGTTCTTTTGCTAGACTATGCAGCATGTTCCCCTAGGTGGCCTTGCATAAGTAGCCTACATAACAGACCTGTTAGCCAAAAGTTGTTATTATTTGACCATGCAGTCAATGCCCTTAAGTGGCCCTTCATAATTCAACCCTTAATGGGGTTTTTAAATAATGGTAACTTCATTATTTGGATAAAAACATCTTTTTCTCCTTATTTTTATTTACGACAATATGTTGGGATCTGAAAAAATAGCTATCCTTAACGTATTTGTCCCACACTCCTTTTCACGATCTAAAAGTATTTACGTATATGGTTTATATTTACCTTCCCTACATTTGGGTTAGGCCTTCGTAGGAGTGACATTAATCTAATTCTTTGAAAATCTTGATTGGGAACATCCTCTCCATATTCAAGTACCCCTCTCCATACAACAAACTCTATGGTTTTTAAAATTTTAATCTCCATAAACTTCCACTGGCCTTTTAGTAATAGAAAAGTAAAATCTCTGAGAGTTCTTTTACTTGACTATGCAGCACGTGCCCCTAGGTGGCCTTGCATAAGTAGTATATATAATGGACTTTTCATCCAAAATATGTTATTATTATAATATGCATACAATTACCTTAAGTGGCCCTTCATAATTCAACCCCCTAACATGTTGGTCAAATAGTGGTAAATTCACTCTTAGTATATACTTCCTCTAATTCCTTTTAGACCTTTTTTCATATCATCCCTCAGATTAAAAATTTATTAAGTCATTGTTTACATGTTTTCTCCCACACTTGAATGTGGTAATATGTTTTCAATCAAATTATCATGGATTTGAGTCAATTTTAATCCAATTGGTCAAAGATATTCAACCTTTAAACATTATATTTTTTATTTCAAACATGCATGAATTTAAACTACCAACAAAAGACATGGTACTCATTAAATTGGGAACTTTCAAAAGAAACTCTGAATAAAATTCAAGTCCCATCTTTCTAAACGTACATATTTTATGATTTAGGCAATATTGATCAAAAGGAGATGCAAAGTTTGTGGGGTTTTTTATATCAACCTAGAAAAAATCAAACTATGCTTACAAGGCCCATTGGGTTAGGTTAAATAAATTAAAGCTTGTAGCAAGAGAATGCAGACACAAATGATTGAAGATGAAAGTGTTTTTCATTGATACAAAAGAGTTTGAAGGACATCCATAGATTGGAGTCTCATTTCTTTTCTTTTCAATAATTACAAGAGGCTTTCAACATAACTCTTCATTTGATTTATAGCATCCTGATATTCATCAACAACCACCTGGAGTTCATTCATTCAACTGGATACAATAAGAGGAGTAGTGATACCAGCTCTTCTTGGAATAATTGTAAAATAATCTTCTTGAGTGTGGTTTGAGAAAATTTTCTGCTGATCAAACAGTGACTCTGTTTCTGTCTAAGATATTTGGAAGATGGATACATGGATTTGATAACGGATCATTGGAAGTAAAGAGCCATTTGGAGAGAGTACTCTTTTCAGATATTGTTATAATGTTATGATAGTATTCTCTCTACCTACCGGCAGTGGAAAACATATCAGCCCATGGGTTTTCCATTTTCATATCTGCATGAAAATGGCATGGAGGAAAATTTTGAAAGTTCCCACCATTGTTTCTGCTCTTAATGCACATCATAACCAAAATGGAGGGATAGAAATGCGGCTGTAGCTCAGTCTTGTGAGGTTTCAGATCTAGAGAACATGGGATATGATGCATTATGTAGTCCTTATACACTGTTCTATCATTGACAAATGATCCTGCATCTAAAAAATTTGCTGAAGAAAAGTTGGTGTAAGTTAGAAACCATGAATGTGGGAGATAGTTTTTTGGCTCTGGAATGCTGAATCCTTGTAGATGACCATGGCCATTTAAAGGCAAGTAAATGCTCTGTGGGAAATTAACATGAGACTTCTTCAAGTACTTGTCCAAATATGGGAGAGTGTTGTCGTAGATATCATAATAGTCCTGGCCAATGATGTTCATCATATCATCAATTCTCTTGATATCCAATTCATCAGTCGATCCAATTCTTCTGGGAGACATTGAATCTGCACAAATAATGAATAATTAACTTTTATGTAATTTGGATCTTCATAAAATTTGTGATGAATAAAAAAAACGGCTAAGGCATTAAAGAGCACAAGCACAATCTTGGCACGCAAGTCTAAGATGGTCACACATGTTTTATCACACTAGTGCTGGCGCACAAGTCAGAAACAGACTAAGGATGCGCAACGCAATGAACAAAATTGCGGACAAGAGAAAATCCAAGACACCTGAGTGACGAGAGTGAGAAGCGTTTGAAAGATGGATGCTTTGCGCAAAGTGATGCCTATATTTATAGGTGATCCAGTAACTTGCGCTCCCAACCTACGCACCTCATACCTGTGTGACGCTACTTGCACTCTCAAAGACTACGCAGCCAAAATTCTAGGTTTTCTTCTTTACCTCAGAGTAAAACTGTCTTTCCTTTTTTTAGATCCAACTTTGTGGGGGGACTTTTGTTGATGATCTGTTCTATCACAGAATCCAAATATTAACTAAGGGGAATTCCTTGAGCAATGAAGAGGGAAGATTCATAAAAAATTGCAATGGTATTAAGGCGTTCAAGTATACCTACGCACCAACCTTGGGCATGCAAGTCACTTGCGCACCAGACATGAGGCACGTAAGTCACTTGCGTGCCCTAAATGAAATTTCGCCCAAACCTCAGGTGGGATATAAATAACCCTATGGGCCCCCATTTTTGGGGCTTATTTTCCAAAACTCAGAATTAAGCTCTGGTCACCCTAGTCTCTTCTTGAAGTATTCTAAACACTTATAAGGTAATTTCTTACCTATAATGGATGATCTAAAGAGGAAGAATAAGGCCTAAGTGTTAGAACTCATCAACACTTGCGCACCTAAGTGTCCAGCCCTTAAGGGAAATGGAAACACTTGCGTGCCACCTTGCCCTCTCAAGGGAATGTGTGCACCACCCTTCTGGAAGCATATAGGGATAATACTAAGGGTTTGAGCTAAGTCTCGCCCAAGTATTACCCTACAGGTTCTCCATTTCCCAAGTGAACTCATGTCGTGCAAGTATACTGGTGCGACCAAGACTTGCACACCATACTATTACTTGTGCGCCTCCTTCCAATTCACATCCTTTCCTCAAATTCACCACTCATCTTCAAGATTTAGCCTTCAAAACCCTCTTCAAAGCCATTTATGGCATGGTTCCTCTATTATCTTCTTTATTTGAAACTAATTCTGTGGAACATCTTTCAAAACCTCATGATTTACATAACTTTATGTCACTAAGGTTTGATATTTCCTTCATTCAACCACATACTTTAAGATGAGAAGATCTTTAATATGGGAATCATTATTATGAGTGAGCCCCAAGTTCCCTGTTCATGGGCATACTCATTAGGGATAAGTAACATGTTTCTTTAATCTGGGCATCCTCCTTAGGAGTAAGCCCCAATCATATATCCCATTATCCTTGGGCATCCTTCTCATGAGTAAGCCCCAATCATAAGTAAAATTCCCCCTTAATCTGGGCATCCTTCTTAGGAATAAGCCCCAAATTAAGAATCTAAATCTCCATAAAGCGCAAATATCTTTATGGACCCTATTAATGGGAATCCTCCTTAAGAGTAAGCCCCAAGTCCCCCTAATTTGGGCAGCCTCCTTAGGAGTAATCCCCAAGATAGAGTATCTAAATCTTCATAAAGCACGGATATCTTTATGGACCTTGTTCCTAGGCTTCTTTTCGGATGTAAATCCTAGTCATCACCTACTTTTCCTGTCATACATACATAAGCCCCACATCATTTCTTATGACTGCATCTTTCATGGAATAATCGTCAGATTTATTGATATCTCTTGTTTCTCACACCGAGTATGACTTACGCGGTCTTAGAATGTAAATGTAGTTATGACATCTCTCTTTGGGCCATTAATCATACATAAAACTCATAACTAAATAACCAAACTACGTGGACTTTCATCTCTGCCTTTAAAGTAGAGTATATAGGAAGACTTTCTAAGGTTCAAGCCCATATTTCATTAATTATTTTCTGTCCCATGTGACGTCAAACTATATCCTTCCAATCAAACTACGTGGGTTCTGATTCCTTTTTTTAAACAAGGATACTTAGGTAGCCCATCTGCGGGTACGATCCCAAATCTGAAATAATCCATGTCCTTCTGAATGATAATAAAGATCAAGTGCCTTAGTGAGTGGCTTTAAAACTAGTATGGTCATCATAATGACCAAGAGATTTCTATATAATGTATTAAAGGATACCATTGACTAAGAATCTCCAATACAGACAGATGATTCTTCATCGATGAAGAACCTCAAATACAGATAAAATATTATCTAAATCTCATACATATAAATCATTTATTGCCAAATCTATAGGAAAACTCATTCTCATGATTGGTAAATTAATAAGGATTCGTGAACATAAATTAAATATATTAGAGAGTCCCAGAGTAGGTAATTCATCCCCTCAAAAAGGTTTGATGAGCATGACCTCCCATCCTCTCCACCAGTGAAACTTCTTAAGCCTCTTCGGTCCACAACTAATGAGCACCTACCTTTGGAAAGTAGGTCCAAATGGATAGAGAATCATTTGATGTTTACGGTTCTATGAATAAACCTGTTAGAAACTGATTGGAATGTTTGAACCTTAAACAAACATGTTCATCCACATTTCTAGACGAAACATTCCCTTTAAATGGTGTGTTGACCTAAATAGAAGCGCTAAGTTCAGGTCGTGATATCTTTTTTAAAGATAATTAATATCCCTCATTCCATATTGATGAGTCAATTCATGTTTTAGATACTATTCGGTGGTATGGTTCAACAAATGTCAAGATGGTCTAGGAAGAGACAAATGAAGGGAATACTGATCATATTATACATTACATGATTCAAAAAAACTATATAGATAAGAAATAAAAAGTTTTTTCTTTTTTTATTTATAGAATTAACCCAATATTCTAGCATAGGGGTAGGGATTTTAAGAGTCATGACTTATTGTCTCTTTTTTATTACACATAAGGTGGAAGGGAGTTCTATTATCTCAAACATGCCAATTACAAGTAAAATTTCTCAAAATATTGGACTATAACAACTTTTTTAGTTAATGAAGAAATGTATGGACCAATAAAAAAGTGATTAGAAAATGAAAGAGTATTAGAATTAAAATAATATAATTTGAGCTAGTGACTCTTTGGGAATTGATTTAGGTTTTGATGTAGTCAAAGTATAAGGGGGTTTTCAGGAATTAATAACTGAGTCCCCTATAGATTGTGTTTTGGGTTTGGAAACCCCATCATTGGATTCAAATGATATTTAAGATGCAACTTATGTTTAATATAAATTTAATTTGTGAAATAAAAATGGTATGAAAGGATTCAATGATATGGAAAATTACCTAGTTTCTAAAGGGAACAAAATCAGAAAAAGAGTAAGAAATATTCTTCCTTTCCCTTTCCCATGTTGACCAGATAAGAATGAAAGGTAACTAATACCAAATTAGATATTCAAACCTATAATAATGATGTAGATTAGGATAGGGAGTCCTACTTTATCTCCTTTATATAATCCTTTACTACTCAGGTTTATGATCCACCTTCTCCTCATGGGTCTTGTACCGAACTCTTTAATGAAGGTCCCAAGGTGATAATTGCTACTGACAATTCATATATTGAGTAAAGTGGGGGAATATAAAGAAAGTATGAGTAAAGATAAAAATATATGACCCTGATTTTACAATCTAAGGATTATATTCTTTAACAAACTTATGATGTCTGAGTCTTGGGTTGGATTACGATAGTACAATTATAAGAAAAATTAAATATTTTTAAAGGTAAAATAGATTGGATTTATAGAGAAGCCCAAATTTTTATTTTAGTAACCAATGAATTAAAAGAAATTTATAAGATTGTATAATGATTTGGGATAAGTTTTTATTTAATTTTAATTACCTAATTTATAAGGATCTAAAGTTGAATAAATTCTCAATATACGAATGAATACTAAAGGTGAACAACTCTAGCACTTTAAATCCTGTTTGAGATTAATCTGAAAATTAAGAGTCATATATTTTTTTATAGTTTTGTTTGATTATATGGGTTTTTAGTTGACCCTAAAAAATATATTTCACAATAATAGCAAAAAATATATTTGGATGTGTAATTGAAAAAGGGAAATAAATTTTTGGATTTAATAATAATTTCAATGAAATATTAAATAAGTTTTTTTAATTAAAACAATGAGGGTAATGATAGAGGAGTTAGAGGAAATTTAATGAAAATAATATAGTTTCTTTTAGAGGTGTTATTATTTACCCTTTTATAGTTCCCGTAGGAGAGGTAACTCTTGGAATTAAAGTGTCAATGAGGATTGAGATAGTAAATGATGAAAGATGGTATTTTAGAGTAATTATTAGTGTCTACCATTAGATGATTAAGAAATTACATTCATCAGGGAAGCATGGAATGTCTATTGAATTCAGATATCCTTTTCAATCATTTTGAATATACCATTCTTATAATTTTCTATTTTGGGTAAATAATTCATATTTATATATAATTGGAATATGTGGAAAATTAAATATAGAGATTAATGATGAATAATAAATTTGTAGACTATTTATCATTATTGAATAATTTAAATGAGATGGATTAAGAATTTGAAAGATTTTTATTGTAATTAAAAATAATGGGATTGATATGCTTAAAATTTTTACAGCATATTTCTATGATATTTAACTGATAGATATATATAATTAATAATAAATTACTTCATTATGATATGATGAACTAATTATTTTATTGAATTGTTTTTATGATTCTTATTTGGATTATTTTATATGTTATGGGGTGAAAATTTATTGTTGGATATTGTTTATAAATATTGATGAAATATTTTTTAACTTACTCATGTTAAACATAATTCTTGGACTGATGAAAAACTATTTATCAAATAATTAAGGTGAGAGGAATGAAATTAATATTCATTAACATTGGTTTTTCCAAAAATAATAGGTTATGTTCCATTTTTTTATAAATTCATTAGAATTTTTATTTCGTCATAATGGGTGAATTGAAAATGAGATATATAGAGTTTTTCCATATGTGTAAGTTCCCCTGAGACATTTTAAATTTGGATTACCCTTCTGGTTTGTTGTTACATAATCTGGTGTGAATTTTACAGGGGTGTGGAATTTCATGTAGGGGCATAAATCCCTATTATTTTGAGATAAGATGGTTTTTGGATGTGAAAATAGTGGAGGTGGAACTCAAATCTAGTATAAATCCTTAAATAATTTCTCTAGTGTTAATATATAGAGGCTTGGTATTATATAATGTAGCTTAATTGAAATTTGTGTTTTGTTTTCATTGTTTTTTTGATGATATTCTAATATTTTTTATTCTAAGGATTTGAGGAATCTTAGTTATGTGATTAATTACTCAGGATCTGAGTTTGTGGTTGGATTATGTTGGTTTGTGGGATATATATATATATATGTGTGTGTGTGTGTGTGGTTTAATTATATTCCCTAGTACTTTCTTTTTAATGGTGTCCTAGATAGTATAATGATAGAATAATATATAGATGGTGGGGGTTTGAATCCATTAGTGATATTTGATAATGATGTTAATGTTGTGACTAGTGATATGGTAGCAGTTTATGAGACATGGCAGTGATGATGATGGTGAATTTCAAGTGGGTGATATGCCTAACCAAAATGGATATATTATATATGATGGTGATGAAATTGTTTTTGGAGGGGAGACACCATGAGTGTGGATAACCAACAATACAAATAGATTCCTTGAGGGTGTAAAAACATTCCAGTTGTTATTGGTTGTGATGAGAAGAGTCCCAGATGGTGGAAACCAATAAAACCAGTGAGAGTCCATGTGGTTGGGATATTACAAAACTATTTTATATAGAATTATAGTATTTTCACTGTAGGTGGTTGGATTATTGGTTATGGTGATGTTATAACAAGTTCCCAATAGGATGATAATTACTTTAGGGTGGTGAAATTGTTGTGAGGTTCCAACAAATGGACAACTATTATGAATATTATATTGAAATCTCTATAGGTAGTCATATTCATATTTGTGTATTAGTTGTTCTTTTTTATAATTATGGTTATATAATAATATGGAAATAGGATATATTATCATTTCAAAAGTTTTAGGATTTAGTACATATTAACAGTGGATTGATGGTTTAATTTTTGGGAATTCTTTTTGATTGATTATTTTTTAATTTATTCCACACATAGATGTGTTTGTATTATTTATTCCCATAGATACATTCAAGTTTAAATGAGGAATGCACTGAGTATATTTATATTCTCATCCAAATTTATATAAAATATTTTTTATATTACATGGAAATATTTTTCATTGGTGTCAAGATATATTTGCTTTTGACACTGGAGACTCCTCTGTATAGGAAGAGTTAATTATACCTTTCCTCAGGTATGTAGAAGAGATGATAAAATTATGGCTATTTTTTTTATTAATTAGAAATTCAGGACATAAAATCTAGTAAAAAATATCATTTATATATTATAGATGAGATATCATTTTTTATTCATGTAGATGTGTATTTTTAATTTATACAGGAAAAGGTTATTCATTTACATGTGATATTATGACCTTGGTGATAGTATCCAACTTAAATACTATTGAAGGTGGGATTGGGGGAGGTCAAAATATAACTCATTATTGACTCATATGGATTTTGAATGAGGATAGTCGATGAAATTATGCTATCTAAGTTGGTTTTTATGATTGATTTTTGTGTAGGAACTAGTGACCATTGTGAGGGTGTTAAGGTAGTGATATTTCATGAAACTAGTAGGTTAAGTTGATAAGAGAAATAAAATTAATGATGAATGAAACCCTATGATCTATGAAATGACCCTATGACCTATGATTTGATAATTTGGGAATATTATTATGACTATAAGTTATATTTATAGGTATTGATTCATTAATTATGATTTTTAGTTCAGGATGTTTTTATATGTGTTATTCTAGGGATGATAGTCAATTTGTGGGAGAATAAAGTTTTGGTGAGGTTATACATTACTCAAATATATATCCCATGGATGAAGTTAGTTTTTCTATTTTTAATTATGGTAATTGTGTTATATAATTACAAGTTTTAGAAAAAGGAGGGACAAATATCACTTCTGTCTCTACATTAGAGAATAAACCCTAAGGATGAAAAGGCTATGAATACATCCTCTAGTGAGTACCAAAAGAAATATTTTATAAGTATGAGGGGTTTATAACTATTCATATGACTAATAATTCGTTATAGGAAGTTTCAATAACTTCTAAATTGATTCAGAAATGATGTTAGAGTTTGGTCCCTTTAGGAATGAGTTTTTATTTGAGGTGTGAGATACTAGTGGTGTATTCTATTATTAAAATATTGTGTTGTGTGAATGATTATATGGAATCATTTTTTGGAGTTTTTAAGTAATATTTATTATTAGAGACTCATTTTATATAAAGGTAGCATGAGTTGTTGGTGATTCAATAGTGTTGCTATTTTATTTAGATGTTTGGTGTGAGATTTAGAGTTTTTTTGTGATATTTTCTGGTTTTTATAATCGATGTTAATTTGATAACATGAAATTTACAAATATTTTATATTCCCATGATCTAGAGGTAGTTGGTAATATTTCCTTGGAGTTACTTTATATAAATTCCTTAATAGTTTGACATAATATAGAAATTTTTGATGAGGAATAGATCTTTTCTATAGATTATCTAGTAGGGTGTATCCCAGAGTGGAGTTTCAGGTGGATGTTCTGGATTTTGGATTCAATCAGGCCTAAAAATGCCATGATTATTAGCTTATAACATGAACTTAATTATCTAGTGTGGGTAGTACATATCCATTTGGTGGGACCCTAGTATTTTTATGTTTCTCTTATAGTGGTCAGGGTTTTTGAAAATATATATACCCACCATTTTGTGTGTGAATAATGGAGGGGAGAGAAAAGTTGGACTATTAATAAACTACCCATTAATCCAAATTACATGTATTTTATGTAGAAATAGTAGGATACAAATATACCATGACCACTAACACAAGATGGTATTGAAAGAGGTCTTTAGGATGGATCATAGGGGAGTGTTTACTAGAGAGGATTTTGAGGCGAGTAGTAAGGAATATTTGTAGGATTTGGTAAAGAGAAACTCATGGACATGAATTTTCATGAAGTGGAGGGACAAAACGTTGTTAAATGTAAAATATAAATTTACAAAACTATTTTTTTTTCTTTTTTGACTAACTGGGATGTTTTACATTCATTTATAAACCCTTCTATAATTTACAGGTCATAAATTCTTGTAGAGAAGAATCAGAGGATATTACATTTGATTACTCTAGTGGGATGTCAGATGATGTTGAATCAGGAAAGTATTTATTAGATATTTTGTGGTGATAATAATTATCTTAGAACCCAGTCTTCTATAGAAAAAACTATATGAGGTTATACTTAGGATTAAATGGGTTTACTTTGTGAAAACATTTGTTTATTTTCATTGACGATGAGTGATTTGATCACATTTTTTTTGGACTAATATGGTACTTTTTAGAAAAATATATTTTCATTTTTCATAATGATTAATTTAACCATAATATATTACAGCCTTGTTGGTGAGTTTGTTGATTTTTTATCTAATATGGAGGTTGAGGATTTTACTTGATTTATGAGAGTTGAAACTAATTTCTTTCTAGAGAAGGTTACAATATTACCCATTAGGTGAGTTATTGTGTTTAGGATTGAATTAAAAAAAATTGTTTCTCTAATTTCCATAGAATCTTATAAGACGGAACTAGTAAAAATTACAGAGGTACAGATACAAATTAATGAGTTGTTTCTATGAGGTGTTTTTTGGTATAGTGCTTCATCAGTGACCACTCTCATATTATTTCAATGAATGAAGATAGATACATAGTATTACACATATATATTATTTATGATTTAATAAAGTGTTAGTAATTAATCACTCCTATATTCCTAGGATAATTTGTTTTTTAGATTAGTTGAAAGTGGAAATTTGGTTTTCTACAACTGGTTTATGACCAATTTATCAACATATTATGGTCAAAGATAATAAACTACAATATATGACTCTCAAAACAAGTATTGGAATTAATAGTTTTTGTAATTTTAAATTTTTAGTTATTAAAACACCAACTATTTTTTATGGATATTATGATTAAGAGTTTTTAAAATAATCTTGTTGATTTTGTGGTTGTCTTCATTAATGGTATTTTTTTATTTACATAAATAAAAAAAATAATCTTGTAGATTATATTAGGATTGTGTTATAGTTTTTTAAGTATCACCTGTTATATTTGATGATGTATAAGATACTATTTTTCACACATGAGGTCAATTTTAAATGTTATTTCATTTCATATAATGGTGTTGTATTATAACTATTGAAGGATGAAGCATTCGTTTCTTGTAATTAATCATATATTTTTTAAGAAAGGATTTTATATTATTACATTGTTATTATTAGTGGTTTATAGCCATCTTTATAGGATTTTGACTCAATTATCATCATTAAAAATGAAATTGGATGTTTTTTTATAAGGAGAAGTTATAAGATACTTAAAAATGATTGATGAATAAGTTGAAAAGTTCACTTGTTCTTTTATTTCATTAGTAGGGTTTACTTATAAGGTATATTAGGATATATCCCATTAGGGTTTTGGATGAGTCTTGATGTAAGAGAGATAAAAAATTGAATATAGGGATAGGTAGTTACTTCCCCATGGATATGAAACATATTATTTAAATAATTCATTCGTGGTGTTTTTAATTAAGATTTAGTGGTATTATTTTCTAGAAGGATATTGTTTAGTTTACTCAAATCAAAGGTTATTGGGATATATATTTTTTATAATGATTTTAATTTTTGATAAAGGCAGTGGTTCTAGTTTCTCGATGATTATTATTACCAAATTACATATACTCATTGAAATTTTAATGTGGTGGATAAAAACCTAACATATATGTCTTCTATTGAGGTTTTTCAATGGATGAGTGAGAATTGGAAAGTGTTGGAGTTATTAGAATATCTTCACCTAATATTAGGATATTTCATTTCGAAGACTCAGATTCATTAGAAGGCTCAAAGACAGAACTCTCACTGTATGGACAACATTAATTATTCCCAAAATTTCTGGTTTGATAATCGGATAGTTAAACCTATCTTTAATATTCTAATCTTCATTTACCCTTCACTTGACACTAAAGTGTTAATTAAGGAGAAAATGGATGCATCCTTGGATTGAATCTATGCAAAAGTTAAAGAAATGGTTCTGACATATAACTTCATTCATGATGAAGACATCCTTATCTAGGAAACTTCCATTAATGTAAAGTTATCCTCTAAATTATTCCACAATTAGGAACTAAAAATTCACTCAAATGGATGGGTAAAGTTGTTAAATAGGTCAAGGATACATCCTTATAGGTTTTCCCTTGCATGGAGGATCACACGACCAAGGATTCTCAATGAATTTTTTAGCAAGCTAGAATTATCTTTTTTCACAAGATGTGTAATATGAAATTAGCATAGGGATGATCTCAACCATATATTCCTAATATGCAGGGTTTCTTATTCAGTATAGGCTTCTTTTACTAAACTTTTTTAGGTTTCTCTTCCATGTATAACCATCATTCATGAAGGAATCACTTCCTTCATAATAATTATAGATTCCCATCTATTTCAAAACCTCTTCTTAGCTTCCATAATAGAGATAATGCATGTAATATCTAACTGTAGTAATAAAATGATCAATGAGAGTGCTCTATTCTCTCTCCATCCATCATTAGTTCATGGTTTTGGGGCAATGAAAAGTGAAAATACTAATCAATTTTATTGGAAACTCTATCCATGATTTTACCACAGTTAATCATTTTGGAATTATTGGTAATTATCTTCATCCTATAGGAAACTTATAAGTAATATATATTAACCCAATTCTAGGTCAGATTAAATGAAAAACTGATATAGATTTAAGAGGAAATCCATGACCTTTAGTATATGGTTATACTTTTAGAAATCAACTTGGTGATGTAATGGGCTATATTTATTTTCCTTTTAGAATCACTACATATCTTGAAGATGAAATTATTAGAATAATAACTATTTTAGAAATGGAAGTGAAATGTGGTTGGATAAACGTGTGTCTTGAATGTGAATCCACTACTATTTTGCATGCAATTAAGAATTTCATTGTCTATATTTCTTAGAAGATCACTACGAGATGTAGAAACAATATAGATTATCTTTAATCCAATAATTTTAATACAAATCATTATTATCTTCAAGAAAACTATTTTTCTGACGAGCTAGCTACAAAAGGGATCAATGCTACTGAGTTGATATTGATTAATAAAGTTCAATAGGTGTTTCTTTCCTTATTATTGAGGTATTGTTGTTAAAAATCCTATATTCATTTGATGTAACATTGTTGCTTTTCAATAAAGGATACTTTTACTTTTGGGAAGGTTATAATTTTCAAAAAAAATAGTGAATTATTCTCTAGTGATATGAATGTCTATATTTGGAGACCAGGAAGTGGAGGGGTTAAAAGATTGTATTGGGAAAAGGTGATGTATTTGATGGTTATTATGAGGATTAGAAAAATTCAGTGTTGATTTATTTAATTTTTTTATCCCCAAATGTATATAGAAAGTGGTTTTTCATGTTTTTTTAATTTTTTTGAGGTCAATATAGGTGTTTAAAATAAGTATCATTACTTAAATTTTCATTTTTAGTGGAATTTTATAAAAAATATAACAACTGAGTTTGTTTATCTCTTTATTTTATTCCAATATATGATAACCAAACATAATTTTCTGGAAGGGTTATTTCATTCTTTGTAAATTTTTTTATGGAAGTGGGAGGATATTTCTATTGATTTTATTTCTTTTTTGACTCATACCCTAATAGGGTTTTACTCTATATGGGTTATTAGGGATCAATTGATGATGTCTACTCATTTCATACAAATTAAATAATTGAGATCAATGGATAGTCTGGGGAATAATTTCAGGGTATATTTCATAAATCATCATTGGATTCATAGGATGACAGTGTTTGGTCATGATTCTTAGTTAACCTCTTGGATATAGAAAGGATTATAACATGACTTTTGTACTAAGTTATGACATAAAACCTCAGTTTATCTACTAAATCATGATAAAAATGAGTGGATGATCGAGAATTAAGATTATAATTTGAGATCAAGCATTTTTTATTTCAGAATATCACTGGTGGGATATCCAAGATCCCATTTTTTCCATTTATGTCCCTCTTGAGTTTTGGTTGATCCTCTTTTAGTTGGGTTTTATTTTCTTCATCAAACCTCAACGGCTAGAATTTTTCTTTGGGGGTGGAGAGATTTTACTAGAGAATGTTTCCTAAAGATTGGGGATGTATGCTTGTTTTAATGAATTAATTCCCTTTATAAATGTGAAAAGGTTATAAGAGAATGTTCAGGTGGACCTGGGGATCTTTCGATGTGTTTCAGCATAATTTTCCTACTAGTAAATTTCACTCCATGAACATTCTACATGATGTGAATCATTTTCCATGTTGATTTAATGAACTGTAACAAAGTGTGGAATGTTTACACATAGTAAAATTGGTTCACATCATGAAAATAATCAATTGGTGTTAATTTATCTCAAGGGGATGAATTTTTTCACCGTATCTTATAAGTAGAGAAATTCACATCCGGAAAGGGGTTCACATTTTGAATTTATCTGGATCAATGGTTTTAAACCAAGTTGTACATATGATTTTATTCTTGTACCTCCTACATCCACTACTATTTTTTTAGGAAAATCCATGAGTTTTTTGGGAAATTAATTCGATTATGGACATCTTAGTATAATAATTACTCTACTAGTGATTTACTTCTCTCTAGTATTTTCATTTATTCAACTTTTCTCTGTTCTAACACTGTGATGTTTGGACCAATGTTGAATTATATTTTTATCTTAATGTTTATGTGATCTAGGTTTTCCTGGTGATATGCTTCACCTTCATTATTTATTGGAGTTCCCTTTGGAGAGTGTTTCTTTGATCAATAGATAAAGGTAAGAGTTTTATAACAATGACCTTTGATGTATTTATATTTTTTTAATTGTGTGAAATGTTATGCAGTTTTACCAAAACAACATGTGTGTTTTCTAGTGAAATAATGATAAACTATAATCATGGGTTCGGAATACTCCTTGGATTCCTTTGGATCTATTAGTATTGGTATCTAGATTTCAATAACTCTTATGGTGAGGTTACCCTTGAACAGTAATGAACTAACTATTGATTTGAAAAATTAAATAGGATTATATGATACCTTTGGTGATTAATTTTGATAGGATCACTTTGGAAAATATCTTAATTTTTTATTGAAATAACTGGTGATACTGTGGTGTGATATGGTTTTGTACCCTCTCATGTTAATGGATAAAGTGAAAACATGATGAATGAATGGGAATTGAATGATTAAAGGTAATTGGTTAAATTTACCCTTCTAGTTGATGATGTAATGTCGTGTTATTTTTTCCATTATTTTGTTGAATCGTATTCTAAAATTCATAGAGGATGTGGCTTTGTTATGATAAAATGATTATACAGAGGGATTGACTTGGTATGCTATATTTTTTATAGGTATTTCCAGGGATATATTGTAATACTTATTGGGATTGAACTGATTATGTTGTAATTCTTATTTGGTTTTTCCTAGTTTGGCTATAAAGCTTATAGTTATTGTCCTAGTTAGGGTATAATTCCTATAGGACATGACCTAGTTATGTTGTAATGTTCATAGAGTTTGGCCCATTTATGATGAAATGATTATACAGAGGTATTTTCATCATTATATGATTATTACATGGAAATGGGGTTATAGTTGGCTTGGTGATTCAATATGCTCAATGATATTTTTGTGTGGTTCCAATGTAGGCTGATTGATATACTGTATTAATTAATTAATTAATACTTCTATTTATCAATTTATGGTATGCATATACTATCAAACTAGATTTTTTAGGCACGGTGGTGCTGACCAATTAAGTTATAATAGTGCCCTACTCGGTCCACTAGAGTGTACCCCTGAATATTTCATGTATATAGGTTTGGATAATGGAAAATGACCTTGTTGTTGTTTTTTTCTTTTTGGGATGGGTTAGGGCTTGGATATGGATCCAACATTGGGATCAAAACATGGGTCTTATGTCTATTCCTTGAGTTTATTTATCAATTTTTGATTTTACCCTCATCATGATATTTAGATACATTCCACCTTTTCATTACATTAATTTCCATGTTGTTGTATTTTTCTACCACATTCACTATTTGATTTATCTATAGTTTTTGTATTATTTCCAATTTTTAATGACTCTAATATTTATTCCGCAATTATTAAAACTCTATAACAAGGGGTGTAGTATATCCAAAATGTTCCTTACACCCTTAAAACTATACATCATCCTATGGAGTATGGTTAGATGTTCCTAATGTGTTGTAAACAACTTGGTTTGGCCACACGATAGACTGATGGGCTAGGGGACCTTACAAAGTGGTATAATAAGAGGTTTTTATTTTTTGGTACATTACTAGTGTTGAAAGGTAGAAAGGATACTAGGAACATTTTGGGGCTTGGTAACAAGATTGTGCATGGGAGTAGATATTCCATATATGAGGAAAAATATGAGTACCTAGGGATGTGATCATTGTTTTTGTTGTTCACGGGTTATAGTTGATGTTATTTCACATTGGGTGATTCACATGTTATCTGGTGTTACTGTTTCTTTATAATTCTACTAGTAGTACATTATAGAATGAGATAAGTATTCAAACATTGTGATATGTATGTATGGATATGTATTGACATGCATTTTCCATTATATAGGCATATTTATTTTTTGTGATATATGTTTCCGACGCTTTTACGCCAGGGCGTGTGCGTGTCCGTCACACATTGGGAGGACGCGCGACTTCTTTCCCCGCATCCCTGCTTTCCAAAGGCGGGCGACATCCATTCCTTTTTCAGGGACGTCTGCTCCTTGATCGAAACTGGGATGATAGGATGTCGGTTCTTCCTTCCGTGGATTCCTCCTCGGAGCTCGTCACCTAGTCTGGGTCTCCCTCATAGATTTAAGACGGGTTCGTGAAGCTCGTTCCCGGCGCCATATCTTCATGGACGCCAGTTAATTACGCTGCTTCCGCCGAGACACTCCAAGGGGTCTTGTCGGGGAAGCAACCTTCAGTGAGGAGAATGGTCACGTTGGGGTGTCTTTGGCATGTCTTGATGTTGGGGATCGACATGTCTATTTTATTTCCTTTATTAGAGGGCTTCTCGAGGGTGCATAAGCCCGAGGCATCCCACATCGAACGCGGGGAATGAGTACCATCTGAGTTTTTCCTCATCTTCACATGTTTAACATGGGGTATACCGCAAGTTTAATGTCTTGCGAAGACGGATCAGACTAATCGAAACACTAAGAGTGGATCAGATTGAAGGACCCCCTAGGGGGACCACCGATGTTGGGGCCAGCATGTGGGTGGCTTCCTGGATACCATGGAGTGGGATGGGATGGCATGATCTCACTGGGATGTGGCAACCCGGGTAAGTATCAGGATGGATGATGGAGTGACGGGCTCGAACCTTGTGGAGGCTTCCTATGTATACCCATGGTAGGGAATCAAAGTCCACGTAGTTCGGTGATATGGTGGGACACCTGAAGAGGCGACCTGTGAGAATGAACGGATGTATTGGAGCCTGGAGGACGTAAGATCTTCGGGCTAGGGCATGAGATTCCCAAGGCACGTGGGCTCGAGGGGGAAGTCAGGGTGAGACGTGGGTGTGAGGTATGGGGCTTACGCTCTGAGACGGACCAAGAGGGGGAATACAGTTTAATGTCATGCGGGACGAGATACAATTTAACGTCATGCAGGACGAGGGCATACAGTTTAATGTCATGCAGGATGAGGAATTTGGGGCTTACGCTCTGAGGTGGCCCATGGTGGTTGAGGAACCGATGTGGAGAGGTCAGAATGACCGGGTGGTGGGCTTGAACCTCGTGGAGGCTACCTACGTACCATGTGTTAGCACGAATCAAAGTCCACGTAGTTCGTTGGGATGTGGCTTATGCTCTGAGGCAGCCCATGAGAGGATGTCATGGTCGATGCGTGCTCTAAGTCCACGTGAGTCATGCTTGGTGTGAGAAACAAGAGGCAGGCTAGACCAGACGATCACATCGCAAAGGGTGCATCCGTGTAAAGCGGAAAGGGGCATACACATTTAGTGGCCCAAAGAGGAAACAGGGGCTTACGCGTGGGTAGCGGCCCTGGGTGCCGGTGCTCAATCCAGGATGGAGGCTCGTGGTGTGACAAAGAGCAGTGGGAAAGGGACTATACAGGTCTTGGCAGGGGGGATGTATGGAGATGCACGGGTGCAACATTTCGCAAGAGAGGCTAGGGGCTTACGCTCTGAGGCAGCCCTTCCCCCATGGACAAACGCCACTCCGATAAGGAGGATCTCATTCCATGCAAGGAAGAGTCTATTCCCATGGAGACGAGTGGGCGTAAAGAATGCAGGATCCGGGGGGACCCTGTGTGCGAAGCATGAGGTCAGACCACATTTTAACGTCATGTGTTAAGGACGAGGTGCTTAACAGTTTAACGTCCTGCAGCTTGGATGAGGTGGGTTCTCTCCACACCCCTAGGGCTTACATGCCCAATTCCCTCTACCCCTTGTGGGAGGGAAGGCATCGGCAAGGCCGTAGTGAAGGGGGGCCACAGGGCGAACCATCGAGTGGTCCACGTTAGCATGGCTATGCGAAGAAGCAATAGCCATTAGCGTGCATATGCGGAGAAGCATAAGGCAAAGCAACGCAACGGGAAACACCGCCCAAGGAACCTTGAGGTTACATCGTATGAGACTGGAAGGCCGTACGGGAAAAAAAATTCATGGAGCGCATGCCCAACAGAGAAGACATCAGGTGCCGGCATGGAGAGGCAGCCAAGGGGCGTCGTAAATAGTCTGGGGTGTTGCGTGCAAAGAGAAGGTTTGTGCGCAAAACACCGGTATGGCGCGCAATAGGGAACGAGGATTGCGCGGATAGGCGACTGCGCGCAAGGTATTGCACGCGAGGAAGGGAATTGCGTGCACGGGGAAAAGATTGCGCGCAAGGGAAGAACCCGGAGGAGGGGGAAAATTCACTTAAGCCGGAGGAGTTGCGCGCAAAGGCGAACCCCAAGGCAAGGTTGCGCGAAAAGTGGAATTACGTGAAAGTCATATTGCGCGCGGGGGGAGTCGAATTTCTTGCACTGGGGCCATTCCTCATTCCGAAACCCCAAACAGTTTGGGTTTGCTTTCTATATATAGGCATCGAGGGGCGCGGAATTCAGGCGGCGCGCGGAATCTTCCGCGTGCGGGACCGTCGGTGCACAAAACTTCACCCCGAGGAACCGAGGCGCACAAAATTTTGCACCTCACCGGCTCGATTCCGCGCATCCCAGGGATGCTTCGCGTGCACGACTTTATTTTGCACATGTCCTCCTTTATTTCGCGCGCCACCTCCCGGGCCTCTGGACTGGGCCTCTGAGTCCGAATATGACTTCGCTTTGTCATTTCAAAACTTTCTTTAGGAGTTACGGACTTTTTCAGCGTCTACAAATGTCCCCCTCGTAATTGGATCGGCGAGAGGTTTCAATGGTCGGATTCCAAGGGAAATGCTGAAACGCCGAAGTGGTGGGTCTCCTGCCCACTTTGCGCGCAAAACTCCAACAGGGCGCGGAAAACGACGGACCCGCGTGGAATTCTCTTTCTGCGTAGCACGGAACCCTGGCCTCGCCTATAAAAAGTGGCACTGGGCCCCGAATCTGTACTCAATCTTTTCCGCGCAATAAGCTTACCACTCTCGTGCACAAAATTGCTCCCGTAGCTGCACGTAAAAACGCTCTTCAGTTTGTAATTCCTTCATAATTTTGGCCGTACTTGCGCCCCTACTCGGGACATTCCGCGACTTGTGTGCCGATTGCACGCCCATCTCTGGGATTTCGTGCCGCCGCTTCAGATTTCGTGCAACACTCTCCGATTCCGCGCACTGCATCCTGATTTTGTGAAACATCTGAGATATTCGAGATGACCGCAAAACGAGTTGATGAGGGAGATGCCGCTGCTCATAGGACCGAAATGGCGCCAACTGAAGGGGTTTTTGACACCAAGGTGATCGTCTCCAACAACCTGACCTTGTTCAATATGTTGACTCCGGCCCAGAAGACGTATCCCCTATCTGAAAACCTCCCACTCTGGAACTTCGGCATACTGGAAGAGGTGACTCTACCGGGCTTCGAGGAGGACACAACGTGGTCATGGGTGACTCGGGAGGACGAGCTTCCTCGCTACAACAACACCAACAACGGTCGTCCAGCTAGTGAAACCAGACATATGGACATATATGTCTTGAACCCAAGGACCAGGACCATTATCGGGGATGAGCCTGTCGTAGAGAATTCTACGGCCCTCTACGCGAGCACATTCCGTCAGAGCGTCACGGATGACATGAAGGGCTAGCTGAAGGATTGGGACCTGCGGTCTAGGGGAAACTTCACCAGCGAGTGGGCCAGAGCGTTTTGGGTTCGCCATACATGCGACTAGTTCGAGAATGAACTGCGGCACATTGGCTTGTTCGAGGCGGTATGGACGTCGCAGTTCCACATCCACCGTCAACCTGAGCTCAGGCCGGAGCTATTCACCTGGTGGTCTCCTGATACTAACACATTCCACCTTTATTATGGTGAAGTCAGCATCAGTTTCTGGGACGTTCACTGCATCGGAGTTATCCCACTAGAGGGCTACCAATATGACGAGTTCGTTCTTCCAAAGAGCACCTGGGAAGATAGGTCATAAATGCCTATGCTGACGTGGAACCTGTTGGAGCTGGCCAAAGAGAGGCTGGGGGTCAAGGACTTCCTAATGGACATTGCCTACAGGGGTTGGTTCATCCAGTTTCTTGAGAAGGATCCGGCCATCAAGATGCCGGGATGGGGTAAACGGTGCCCAACCACGGCTCAGAGGAGCAGGGACGGGTCATACTGGAGGACCCTGGAGGAGGGGAAATGCCAATCATGGGGCTACCGCGTCATTGAGACCCAAGACCCGAATGTCCGGTACGCTGTGTTTATCACCACCTTCCTGAGCGGGTGGCTCCTCCTGGTGCGGGACGTGAGGATGGGCGTCCATCCAACAACACTGGTGATGGCGGTCACCATGGATGCCAACAAACGGTTCAACTTGGGGGTCCCCATTCTGGACAAGGTGTATGCCATCCTAGGATGCATCTCACGAGGGGGTCGCCTCGAAGAGTATGTGGTCCCTTCTAGATCTTCCATTGCTGGGTTGCGGCTCATCTCGGCGGGTACACTTTCCTGAATGCCATCGTCCTCCGGGCAATGGCCTGCGACCGTCCCTGCTAAACATTGCTGGTGTGGCACCGATGACGATCAATGACGAGGGCATGAGAATCCTCATTGGCAACCACAAAAACTTCCACTTCAGCCTGTTCCCCACCCCGGTCGGCCAGATGGTGGACAATGGGAGAGGTTCTCTGTAATATCAGGAGTATTTCCAGAGCATCCGGGGAGGGGTTCTCGTGGCTCGGATCGACGGGAAGGTGATATGCGAGCCATACATGCCATCCCGATTCGTCAGGCAATTCGGGTGACTCCAACGAATTCTGAAGAAAGTATTCACAACTGTCTGGCAGGAGAAGAATCCCTGCGTTCTGCGCCATATGTGATTGATGTTTACCACATTCGGCTCTGGCGACGTCATTACTCTTCCTCAAACTGAGGTTGACACTGGCCTAGCAACCGAGTATGCCGAACACTGGACCATCGTGTACCCTGAGGGGATTTAACACAAGCGAGTCCGGCAACTCGAGGATACTCGTACGGAAACTGGGCAACGAGGAAGAAGGCAAGGTGCTGCTGTAAGGGGGGAACCAGGGGTGCGTCAGGCAGCGAAGCCTGCGCAGGCCGGGACTTCAGCAGCAGGAACATCACACAGTGCCGCCGCGACCTCGTTACCCATAGGGGGTCACATGAGGTGGCCAGGGAGCTGCCCCGGAAGCAGATAAGATACCTGCTCGAACCTTCCCAAGTTGAAATTCTTCTGGCACTATGGTCAGTGTAGATGACCCTGCGACAATTGCTGAGTGTTGAATTCATCTGGAAGAAGATAATGCAAAACGGGATCCACCTTCCAGAGGTCAGGCTCGTTCGAGTTACCAACATGGTAAATTTCTATCAGTGGAATGCTTATCTAATGGTCATGGACACATACGCGTGCCAAAGGGTTTAGCGTGCAGAGCCACCTTTCCTAGTGAAAGTTATGCTCGTCCAGGAGCAAGATTCGGAAGTGATGCCGTCGGGAGGAAGGCGATATTGATGAGGAGTCAGAGGGGGAGGAGGAGACCGGAGAAGAAGAAGGTGAAGGAGAAGATGAAGGAGAAGGAGAACCCGAAGGTGAGGGGTCCCAGGGGGCGACCTACCAAGGGAGTCTCCGAGGGAGCGGTGAGATTTTCGGCTCTGATCTCGACATAACCGAGATACTCGAGGTCTGTCTCTATCTTCATTAACATTCCTTCTTCATCCACTCTCCTTTTCAATTTCCAAACCATCTCTCTACCTCGCTCAGGAGCGTCTGAGTGTTGGACGAGCATCGCCACTAGAGGGGGGAGGAGAGGAACCAGTGGGAAAGGATGGGGATCTGACACCCATCATTGAACTAAAAAGCGCAGAGGGGTCTCCCATCATGGCGGCTCCTGCAGCGGCCAGAACACTGGAGACCGACACTTTGGATTCCTATAAGTCTCACACTTCACTACTGGCACCTGGTATCAAAATATCCCAACTAATCAGTGCATGCCTTGCGTAGTGATCTCGACATTGGAGGCTCGTCAGGTTGCGGAGCCTGGGCCATCCGTGAGTGGACCAATGGAAGACATACCACCTCATTCAGAACATGCTCCCCACACTGAGTCGACTCTAGAAATTGGTGAGCAGGGGGTAGCGGACATTAGCGGCGCAGTTCTTGAGGCGAGGCCAGAAGCTGATGGAGGTACCGTCGCTACTGGGGCGAGAGAGGAAGGTCGCCCGAATGTCGAGGATCCTATTCCTCGTGAAGATATCCCTGGGGCAGATCATGCTGCCGATCTGCTGGATGTCTTCCATATGTACCGACCCCATGACCATGAGGAGATAGATGACTCAGAATCAGAGGCAACTAAGGAGAGCCGGATGACATGGCGTAAAGGGTGGAACTGTATCGAGTGCTTTATCAGACATCCCCAGTCGAATTGGATGAGGCGGATGGGATCACTCCAGACCTAGCTGCGCTTCCTGTGCACTGGAGGGGCTGACGCTCAGCGCCTTTATCTGACGGTCTGTGATTACATGGCCAAGAAGATACGCGAGAGTAGCCGGCGCACCGATGTTGCCCAGTGTTGGGAAATATCGGCGAGCTCTTGAGCGTTACTGAGGGCGGAGCGGGAGGCCTGACACCTTTAAGGGAAGGCGGCAGATAAGGAGTCCTTCATTGCAACATGCTCTGAGCTTTTGGAGAAAATGACGGACCAGCTGGCTGACGCGCAGGAACAACTGATGGAGGTGAGTCACCATATGACCGTACTTCGAACTGAGTGGGAGCAGGAACAAGTCCGGATTGACGATCTGTGCTCTGCGGCGGCTGATGAGGAGATAGTCTTCAAGGAGCGAGAAGCGGTCCTGGAGGTTACTAGACAAAGGGTAGCAGTGCTGGAAAGAGCGATTCAGCATGCTGATCCTTAAGGGATTTGTTTTGGCCATCCCATGAACTTCTTTCTTGTACTTCTTATCATCTCAATCCAATACGTGGACAAATCCATTCATCTGTACCCTTGGTTTAATATTCTCAACCATAATTCTGAAATGAATAACAAATCACCCCTAAGCTCTTGTGGGTCGCACCCAACACGAGAAGCAAAGGACACTGGTTCTATCATTCCGTCCAACTGTGGGGCATTAACCAGGCTTCAGGAATCCGAAATTGGGCCTAGATTTCTAAGGGTATGACCTCATATCGATTAAAATATCACCTTCTCAATGTGCTCCAACACATGAGCGGGGCAATGCCGGGGGCATTGAAATCCATCCGAACACAGGGAACTGGAAAGGAACGGTGAATCACGCTACCCGAATTCAGAACACTATGGGGCGCAATGATGGAGGATAACTGTTAACCATGATGGAAACACAGCATCCTTATCGTGTCGGCCTAGAATTGGGACAATAAATGAGGGCTGACTGCTGACCATGTTCGCAACACGGGGCCTAACTAAAATATCGTCCTTCAGTTTTCCGGAACGTTGGCCCAGGACAGTAGGCAGACCATAGGTCTATCATCCATATTGCGACAATAGGCGGACCATAGGTCTATCATCCATATTGTGGCAGCAGGCAGACCAATGTCTATCATCCCTACTGTTAGGGGGTCCCGTCAAACATGACCAGTACTCCGTAACGTTGGCCCATGACAGTAGGTGGACCATAGGTCTATCATCCGTAATGTTAGGGGGTCCCATAGAACATGAAACAGAATGAGGGTCCGAATAAAGGGGCACAAAAAGTGTGGAAAGTAGAGTGGCGGTTTGTTCGAACAGAGTCCAACACTCCCAAAATTGTGGCACCGTGGCAAAGGTGCATTAGGCAGACGTACCGACCAGATCACGGTTCATCCCAATTTTCAAGCAGGACCTCTTTGGCGAGAGAACTGCCGCTTCCCATTATTACTATGGGGCATCCCGAACTTATTCGGGGTAGATGTCACGATTACACCACTTCCCAAGAAGTCAGGCCAAGGGGCCGACAATAAGGAGGGATGTGGTATGGTAATCCCTGGGGCTGGACCCGAGATGAAATGTTCGGGCGTTCCTACGTATCTCATTAGGATAAGAATCAAGCCATACGTACTTCTTGAAGTACAATTTAACGTCATGTCGGACGAAATACAGTTTAACGTCGTGTGGGATAGAGGACACAACTCATCTAGGGATGGGCACGACACGACGAGTAACCTGACGTGAATGAGGACATAATCCCGCACCACACCGTACAATCCCACAAGAGAGACCGATTTGTTGAATAGCAAAAGAAAGGATCCTACTTTTAGGTCTTAGAACTCGGACCAAAGTATAGTGGAATGGGGGACACATGGTAAAGTGGTTGAAAAACCCAACGTGAATGGGGCAAAGACCTGCTTACTATGTGCTTCTGGGGACGCATTTAGGCCGAGAGACCGAACACGAAAAGTTAGGCTAGCCCTATGGGGAAGTTCCCAAGCGCTCTTACGTTTCTCATAAGTATGATAATCAATCCATAAATAGTTCTTTAAAGGAAGCATGGCGCGATATGGTTCCTGCGCAAAGGATGAAGGAGTCGTGTGGGTCTAGTCCTCACACCAAAAGAAGTGGCATTTGATATATCTTGTTTGTTCTTGGAGGTAAATGGTTTTTCTATTCAGGAGAGACTAGACTAGGATAGAAATTCTTGGCATCTCCACAATAATCAAGCCATAACAGGTGTTGACAAGCAGTATGGAAATCGACCAACACCTGGTGTGATGTTCCCCATAGGGAGGTCATCACAATGTGGTGCTGTTTTTCGTCATGCGGCCAGGATGATATCATCACAGTTTAAGGTTGTGTGGTAGGACCAACAGCACAGTATAAGGTTGTATGGTTTGGACCAACGGCACAGTTTAAGGTCATATGGTTTGGACCTACAACACAGTTTAAGGTCGTATGGTTTGGACCAACAACACAGTTTAAGGTCATATGGTTTGGACCAAGGGGAACATGCACGATGCGATAAAGAATACCTGATGCGAGTGAGGGAGTAATCCCATACCATCAACATGCGTGATCCTGAGAGAGGATCCTCGGGCCAATGGGGCCTATGTGTGTTTAACAATCAGTGGGGGAATAGGAGATTCCAGCTCTCAGCTACGCTGATCCTAAACTGCAATGTCTGGGCAACTCCCCGTTCCTCATGGGGACGAGGGTCAAGCTACACGCAAACTGTAAAGAAAAAACCCAAGTACATACTCTAGCGCTCAGATCACGGGAGCCCCGAGAGACACCATTACATAGCTTGGTATGTCTGATGTGTTGGGTTGTACTGAGGGTTAGTACAAGGAGTGTCGAGATTCCACCTTGACACGGTGGGACGTGACATAATGTGAATCTTGCAACCAACGTTCAGGGCCCGAGGAAACCGGTGTTATGACTGAGGATTACTGCTGACAATGTTCGTAACACAGCATCCTGTCACATTAGCCTAGAAGAGGGGGAAAACAAATGAGCATCAACCGCTGACCACATTCGCAACACGGGATTCATATCAATTTTCTGCCTAAAACCCTTGGGGGCATTGGCCCATGACGGAAGGAGAGCCCTTGGGAATTGTATCCAGGCTGTTCTTGGGGGTCCCTCTGGGTGTGAAGGATGGTGGGGGCTTAATGATGGGGAACATGAAGCATGAAAAGTGGATAAAAACTTTCCTAAGTCGAATCTGACACTCCAGGTCCTAGACCCAAGTACTCTGAACACATTAGCAGACCACTGGAAAGGGTCGAAGGGCTCAGTCTGAGAGCGGCCAAAAGATATAGGATCCCCGGGAGAAGGGCAATCAAAATACCAAAAAACCCTGTACCACACCTATATATTCTATCCATGGGGTGGGACAGGCCAAGAGGCTGAGGTGACCGAGAGATCATGGGATCTCTTAAGAGATGGGACTGGACCTAACATCTAGGTGTTTAGGCGGTCCTACGTATCCCATTAAGATGAGAATCAAGACATACATAGTTCTAGAAAGTTCCTTTTAATGCCATGGGGAACATGACATAGGAGGGCTAATCCTGAGAACAGGGTGTGCGTGGTGCGGCTATTGAAAACTCGATGTGAATGAAGACATAATCCCATACCACACCACGCTATCCTGGGGTCAAGGTCCCAAAGGCGAGACAGACACGATAGCAGACCTTAGGCTAGACCCAAAGGCGAAGGTCTAGGAGTTCCTACGTATCTCATTAAGTTGAGAATCAAGCCAGACGTAGTTCTAGAAACACAGTTTAATGTCATGTAGGACGAAATACAGATCTTAGTTTTAGGTCTTAGAACTCGGACCAAGGTGCAGTTTAGGGTCGTGCGGGACCGTACAGTTTAAGGTCATTCTGGACCAAGGATGCCTAGATGTAGGAAAAATGTAGTTTAAGGTCATGCTGGACTGGGTTCAGTTTATGGTCATGTAGGACAGTACATTTTAAGGTCATGTTGGACCGATGAGAATCTTAGTTTTAGGTCTTAGAACTCAGACCAAGGTGCAGTTTAGGGTCGTGTGGGACCGTACAGTTTAAGGTCATGCTGGACCAAGGAGGATCTTAGTTTTCGGTCTTAGAACTCGGGCTAAGGTGTAGTTTAGGGTTGTGCAGGACCGTACTGTTTAAGGCCATGCTGGACCATGGATGCCTAGATGTAGAGAAAAATTTAGTTTAAGGTCATGTTGGACTGGGTGCAGTTTAAGGTCATGTGGGACCGTACAGTTTAAGGTCATGCTGGACCGAGGATGATCTTAGTTTTAGGTCTTAGAACTCGGACCAAGGTGCAGTTTAGGGTCGTACGGGACCGTAAAGTTTAAGGTCATGATGTACCAAGGATGCCTAGATTAAGGGAAAAATGCAGTTTAAGGTCATGCTGGATCGGGTGTAGTTTAAGGTCATGCGGGACCGTACAGTTTAAGTTCATGCTGGACTGAGGAGGATCTTAGTTTTAGGTCTTAGAACTCGGACCAAGGTGCAGTTTAGGGTCGTGCGGGGCCGTACAGATTATGGTCATGCTAGACCAAGGATGCCTAGATGTAGGGAAAAATGTATTTTAAGGTCATGCTGGACCGGGTGCAGTTTAAGGTCATGCGAGACTGTACAGTTTAAGGTCATGCTGGTCCGAGGAGGATCTTAGTTTTAGGTCTTAGAAATCGTGTCACGACCAGCCCTCAGGGCCCGTTCCGTGACTACCCCAAGCCCGCCTTCCATAGGCCAGGGGCTCGAGACTAGCACCAAGGCGTAAATTCTGATAAATAGGGATGGCATTGCCTTTGTAAAGTAAACAAGCACCACAGTGTAAACAAGCGGAAAAGTAAACACTAAGTAAAAACCGTAACAAGCTGTGCTGAAAGTAAAAGGGGCTGGAAATACAAGCCCAACTGTAAAGTACATCTGAAAGGAAAAACATCAACTGAAAAGAAAATCCGCAGCGTCGAGCCGTCCTCTAGAAGTCCCACGTGAAGGGTGAGCACAGATAGCCTCCACAGCTCCTCGGTCCAGCCGTCCGCTCCGAGTATATCCTGTCCAGTGGTCCACCTCCAGGTACCGTCCTGCTCTGCAAACCTCCACCACGATCAGTGCTATCCGTCGTCTGCAACCAACACAACGAAGTGCGGGCATAGCCCATGCAGGGGTGAGTATAAGCTACTCAGTAGGGACCCCGAGACCCCCGAAGGTCTCCCTAAATCCATAAAGGATAAACCACAAATAAAAGATACAAACCCGAAGTAACATCCGACACTGCTTAGGCATATGCCCATACATATACCTAAGTCATCAATTCCCATTCGGCTCCAACACCCGAGCCCAAGCACAACCCAGTCCACACAGGAAAGAAAAATGTAAATCCACACAGGATAGCACAACACAATCCACGAAGGAGAGAAAAAGTAATCCACATAGGATAGCTCAACACAATACACAAAGGAGAGTAAACAGTAAATCCACATAGGATAGCTCAGCACAATCCACAAAGGAGAGTAACACAGGATTCATCTCACACAGGTATACTTCTTCGGATGACGATAAAGATGATCACTGATCCATCTAAGTCGTCAGACCCACAAAGGATCGATAGGTAACTAACCCCCGCAATGACCCACACAGGATCAGACCCACACAGGATCAATAGGTAACTGACTCCCGCAAAGACCCACACAGGATAGGGCCCACACAGGACCTGTAGGCGCTGGCTCACACAGAACCGCTGAGCGCTGACCCACACAGGATCAGATCCACACAGGATCTGTAGCACTGATCCACGTAGGATCGCTGAGTGCAGTAGTCGTTGCAGTCCACTGAGGATCTCCGCACAGTCGTCGTCACAGTCCACTGAGGATCTCTGCACAGTCGTCGTCGCAGTCCACTGAGGATCTCTGCACAGTCGTCGTCGCAGTCACAGTAGCAGTCGCAGCCAGCTCTACGGTTCTCGCACACAGCAAGCTCGTTCGGGAGGGTTCGCTCCACGAGCCGAGAGTCTGATACATCAACTGACACAAAGTCCGAATTTGATGTATCCAAAAGTTCTGTATCGTCAATAGGAACTCAACGTCGCAGACGGCGCGTCAATCAGACGCCCAATCTGAGAGTTATTGGCGTTTTCGTCCCAGGGGCCCGGTTGGTTTTTAAGGAAAAACCAGCCCGACCGTACTCCACCTGCGTCCAAACCTCGGGCGGAGTATGCCAAAATATCCGTCTCACTTAGAGTAAAACAACAAAGTCGATGGCACATCAATCGGATGTCTGAAGCTCAAGATATGAGCGTTTCCGCTCCGAGGGCCCGGTTGGTTTCGTGTACAAACCAACCCGGCCGAACCCAAAGTATACCAAAACCTTGAGTGCAGTATACCGAAACGACCGTCTCGTTCCAAGGATCGTGTTTCTGCTGATGGTGCGTCGTTTGGAGGCTCGTAGCTCATGTTACGGGAAAAATACCGAAAACGGTCCGAAGATGGGGGGTCTGGGCCCAGGCCGACCCGGCCCGACCCCCCTGGGCGGCCGAACCGGGGTCGACCCGAACTGGGTCGACCCGACCCAGTACGACCTGGTTGGACCCGGTCCGGTCCGGCCAGGGCGCGGCCCGGCCTGGCTCGGCTCGGCCGAGCAGCCGAGCAACGCGGGGGGCACGCTGCCCCTGCGTGATAGCTCCACGGCCCCCGCGGGGGGCCGCCCTGGTCAACGGACGCGGCAAAGCCGCATCCTGTATGCGCCAGAGTCGCTCCGGTGGTCCGATTTCCTTCCCGTCTGCGCCACTGCTACTCCCGGGTCCTGTTCTTCACTGCGGAAACATCAAATCGCCCTTGGGTCACGTTTTGTCGTCGCCCGCCAAATCCACACAACAACTAAGAACTGCGGAGGGTTGTCGGGCCGTGTACGTTTGGCCCGCACCCTCCGCGTTAGGTAATAACAAACGGGAAGAATAATCAACACATAGAAAACATAAGAAATAACAATTTTAATAAATTAAAATTGTTCTTATGAAACCGGGTTCTTTATTTTTAAAAGAAACAATCACGGGAATATAAATTATTTCACAACAAACCCCTACCTCGTCAAGTCGTCACACGCGCGTTCTTCACGGGATTGATCATCACGGAAGGAGGGGACCGTCGCATCGTCAAGGTATCCGGCGTTGCGTCGACAAACTCCAAGGACCAAGAAACAACCGATTTAATTATATCGATTAAATCTAAGTGTTGTTATAATCCACAATGAAATTTAAAGGACCGCAATCTCTCACCTCAACAGATGATCGAAGATTTTGTTGCGGATGAAGGAATGTCACAGAAGAACGTCACGGGAGAGGAAACGTCGGCATCGCGGCACACGGCGTCGCGTCGTTGATTTCCGCGGGTTCGGCGTTCTTCGTCAGAGGCCAGCGTTCTTCGCGTTCTTCGCGTTCTTTGTGAAGGAGGATGAAGAACTTGAGGTTTCTATCAAATCCTCTCAACGAACAACACTTAAGGAGAAAAAGCGTTGGTCTTATTTTATTAACATACCATCAAACGAAAAAGAGATAAGTAATGACCCATTAATTCATAGAATTAATTCAACGAATAAAACCTCCCAATTAAAAGGTGCCTTAAGAATTTAAGAAAACGTGTCAGTTGACTTTCATAATGATGGGTTTTCGGGGGTGCGTTACTTAGCGGAAAAGAAACGGTGGGGCTCATGCGGGCCCCACCTCACAAATATCCTACCAAGACGGTAGGATATTTTTGGATAGCACCTTATCCGCATCAACTCATCTTAAGAAGCTTTAAGTGGCTTTTAAGTGGCTTAAATGAAATAAAAATAAAATTGTCGCACAACTTTATTTAATTTCATAACTTTAAACCCAAAAATTAAAAACCACAACTGAGAAAACGCAACTCCGAAAGAGGTGTTTATAAGAAAATACCGGCGCTGCGATTTCATCGGTGCCCTCGGAATTTGATTCTGAGCACCGGTTCAAAAGTTAGAAAAACCCGCTCATCCGTTCACTGAACGTACCCGAGCCAAACTTCGGAAAATGATTCCGGGCACACCGGGCCTCAGAATCAGGTGCCGTCAGAAACTGCGTTCTTGTAAAATTCCAAATAAAATTAAGAAAAAAAAAATTTCCTTGAAATTTACGGGTCTTTACATTACTCCGACCTCAGGGCTTTACGTCCCCATAAAGATACATCATAAACTAGGGAAACAAATGTGGGTACTGAGCACGCATCTGGGCCACCCTCTCCCAAGTGATCTCCTAGAGGTTCCCATGCTGCCATCTGATGCACACTAGGGGAATCGATCGTCCACATAAGACCCGATCCTGTCGATCCTCGATCTCCACTAGGACCTCTGCAAAAGTCGCCCCATCATCAACGTCCAGCTCCCCATGGTCAATGATGTGTGTCGGGTTTTGCACGTATCTCCTCAGCTGAGATACGTGGAAGACGTCGTGAACCCGGTGCAACTAAGATGGTAGAGCCAGGTGATAAGCCACCTCGCCAATCCTACTGAGGACCTGGAAGGGTCCGTTGAAGCGTGGAGACAACTTGCCGCCTCGACCAAATCTCCGTAATCCATGTCGAGGTGAGACACGCAAAAAGACGTGGTCGCCATCCTCAAACTCTAGTGGCCTCTGCCTCCTGTTAGCATAAGACTTCTGCCAGCTCTGAGCTATCCTCATCCGATACTGGATGGCCAGGACCTTCTCTGTCGTGGCCTGGACCATCTCTGGTCCCACAAGTGCTGACTCCCCAGGGTCTGTCTAGCACAAAGGAGATCAGCAAGGTCTGTCGTACAACACCTCATATGGTTCCATCCCGATGGTGGAGTAGTAGATGTTGTTGTACACGAACTCCACCAAGGGTAGGTGGTCCTCCCAGCTACGACCAAAGTCGAGGACACATGCGCGGAGAATGTCCTCGGGAGTCTAAATGGTCCTCTCCGGCTGACCATCCGTCTGAGGGTGAAAGGCGGTGCTCAGACGTAGCCGCGTCCCGAACGCCTCCTGCAACCCCTTCCAAAGCCTGGAAGTAAAGAGAGCATATCGATCGGAGACGATAGATGATGGCACTCCATGAAGCCGTACAATCTCCTGAATGTAGAGACGCCCCAAGCTCTCCACTGAGACCTGCTTTCTGATGGGTAAGAAGTGTGCCGACTTGGTGAGTCGGTCAACAATCACCCAAATGGAGTCGTGACCTCTGGAAGTGGGTGGAAGTCCAGTCACAAAGTCCATAGATATCCCGTCCCACTTCCACTCCGGGACCTCCAAGGGCTGTACCAAGCCTGCTGGTACATGATGCTCTGCCTTCACCTACTGGCAGGTGAGGCATCGAGAAACGAACTCTGCCACAACCTTCTTCATGCCCGGACACCAGTGTTGTCGTCTGAGGTCCTGGTACATCTTCTCCACTCCTTGATGTACCGCCAAAGGAGAAGTGTGAAACTATCTCGGAACCTCCTCCCGAAAAGCAACTGGTACCAAGGTACGTACTCTAAAAAGGACGTCATGCTCTGCTCCAAGGGAGAAACCATCAGGTGCCTGTCCCGAGGATATCTGTGCATGCCGTGTCTCATAGTCAGCATCCCCACGATGTGCCTCTCTGACCCACTGTAGAAGTGGAGGGGAGACTGTGAGAGACTGAAGGAAGGCTGCTCCGTCCCTATCCACGAAGGATATGTGCAAGGCGGATAGCTGATCTGTCGCCTCCTCAAGTAGCTGAATGCCCGTCCTCCTGTTGAGGGCATCGGCTACTACGTTCCCCTTCCCAGGAGTATAGTCTATCTCAATGTCATAGTCCTAGAGGAACTTGAGCCATTGTCACTGTCTCAGGTTCAGGTCCTTCTGAGAGAATATGTACCTGAGACTCTGGTGGTCAGAAAAGACTGTAAAGCGCTCGCCCATCAGATAGTGCTGCCATGTCTTCAGAGCGAAAACCACTGCTGCTAACTCCAAGTCATGGGTAGCGTAGTTCTGCTCATGAGGCCTCAACTGACGTGATCCATTGGCAATAACAGCCCGCTCCTGCATCAGGACACACCCGAGTCCAGTCCCTGATGCATCGCAGTAGACTACGTATCCAACTCCCTCCTCAGGCAACCTCAAGACAGGTGCGCTGGTCAATCTCTGTCTCAGCTCCTGGAAGCTCTGCTGACATCTGTCTGACCACACAAAGGGTTTCCCTTTTTTTGTCAAAGTTGAGAGTGGTGCTGCAGCTCTGGAGAAGCTCGACACAAATCTCTGATATTATCCAGCTAGAACCAAGAAACTCCGCACCTCCATCACACTCTTGGGTGGCTCCGGAGCTAGCACTGCCTTGATCTTCGCAGGATCCACCGCAACTCCCACATCAGAAATGACGTGTCCCAAGAAGTGGACCTCACGTAACCAGAACTGGCACTTGGAGAGATTTCCATAAAGATGGTGCTCTCAGAGTGTGTCTAGTACATCCCACAAGTGGTAAGCGTGCTCCTCCTCAGTCGTCGAGTATATAAAAATGTTGTCGATGAAGAACACGACAAATCGATCGAGGTATGGCTGGAAGATCCTGTTCATGAGGCTCATGAACACTGCTGGATCATTAGTTATGCCGAATGGAATAACCAAGAACTCATAGTGGCCATACCGACACCTGAAGGCCGTCTTCTGCACGTCCTCGTCTCGAACTCTGAGCTGATGATAGCCTGACTTGAGGTCTATCTTCGAGAACCACCGTGCTCCCTTGAGCTGATCGAAGAGGTCATCAATCCTTGGTAGTGGATACTTGTTCCTCACTGTCACCTGGTTCAGGCGACGATAGTCGACACATAGTCGCAAGCTCCCGTCTTCCTTCTTGGCAAACAATATCGGGGAAGCCCATGGTGAAACACTAGGTCGGATGAACTCCTTTCCCTTCAAGTCCTTCAACTATACCCGTAGCTCTTGAAGCTCAACGGGGGCCATCTGATATGCTGGAGTGGATATCGGGGCTGTCCCGGGGTACATATCAATATAAAAGTCTACCTCTCTGCGAGGAGGTATTCCTGGAACGTCTTCGGGAAAGATGTTCGCATACTGATCCACCACTACAGGAAAACCAGGACTCCCCACGTCCACTGCTCCTAGGATGAGACTAGCCAACTGATGAGTGATGGGCTGTCCTCTCCTCTGCGTGAGTCCATCCTGTGCTGCTAAGGCTCCCTTCTCGCCGGTGAAGTTGAACCTGCTCCCGTCAGTGCGTACACATCGCACCTTGAGCCTAATACAGTCAATCAGAGCATGGACTGTAGATAACCAATCCATGCCCAAGATGAAGTTGTAAGGCCTCGACGCTGCTACAAGAAGATCCCAGCCGAAACTCTCACCTCCTAGAGTAAGCTCACACTGCCGTCACTAGTGCGTAATCATCGAGTATGCTCCCGTAGGAGTCTCTAGCCGTAAGGATCGAGCCAATAGCTCTGTCAGAATCTCCGAGCTCCGAACAAGGGAATCAGATATAAAAGAGTGACTCGCTCCTGTGTCTATAAGAACTGCAGCAAGGGTGGAATAGACACAGATCGTACCTCGAATCATCTCCGGCGTGCCGTGGTCGTAGGCCTCTGCTGCCTGGAGCTGTGCCAGTCTCTGCCCGCCAACTCCCTGTGGTCGGGGCGGACCTCCCGGTGGTGGTGGTGGCAGAGCCTCAAAGCGTTGCCCACCACCTGCTGCTCGGCCATCTCCTCTGCCTCGTCCGCCTCCTCCTTGTGGACGTCCATGATCGACCCTCTGCCTCTGCCTAGGTGGCCCCTCCACCGTCTGCTGCACCTCGGTACGACGGGTCTGGCAGTCACGAGCCATGCGGCCCTACCCGCCTCATGCGTAGCACTGCCTGCCTCTCGAAAGACTGGCTCCGCGCAGTGTGCCCTGCACTACTGAGCCAGTGTCCCGAGGTTGTCTTCCGAAAGGTATGGTCTGCCTATACCCATGAGTCATCTGTCGACTACCTGCTGCTAAAGACTCCGCTACCTGCCGCCCTGCGGTAGGTCTCGCTGCTGAAGTAGACTCAGCAAAAAATCTCTCGATCAGAAGGGCTCGTTCCAGCACTCCCGCTTGGGTTGGGATGCTGAGGGAGATCAGCGATTCCCTGATCTTGTGTCTCAATCCCTTCTCAAAGGTCCGAGCCCAGATGAATGGGTCCCGTACCATATATGTCGAGTAGCGAGAAAGATAGGTAAACCTCGCCACGTACTGGGCGACCGTCAAGCTGCCCTGCCACAGCTGAAGAAGCTCCTGGATGCGCACCGCATGGAGGGTGGCCGGGAGGAACTCTGAGCGGAAGAGGCCCTCAAAGTATTTCCAGATGAGAGAGGCCTCATCGTGCACCTGGAGCATAATGCTCCACCATCGTCCTGCTGCTGCGTGCAGTAGGCTCGCAGCGAGGATCACCATGTGGTCTGCTGGTGTCCTCACTAGCCTGAAAACTCGAACGACCGCCTCCAGCCAGTCCTCGGCTACCTGGGGGTCCGTCTCCCCACGAAACCTGGGTGGTCGCTAGCGCTGGAACTCGTGCAGAGCTCCGAGGCGACGTGCATCATCAGCGGTCGTGGCAGGGAGCATCGGTAGCTCGGCGGGTAGAGGTACCGACGGTGCCTCCGCCGTTAAAGGGCCCTGTACCGAGGCCTCGTCGCTTGGCGGGCTGTCGTCGCGCTCTACTCTCGGAACCCTAGTTGGCTGCCTTCGTGGGGCCATACTAAAAAGGAAACAAGTGTTCCACGGTCAGAACAGTATACCTGGTGAGCTGATACAAAGTAATCACGAAGAAAACTTGGAAACACACATGCAATCAATGTTTTCGTGCATTAAGTCGAAAATCAGAAGTTAGGGTCCTGGTGTACGGATATGTCGGCTGCCGCACCAACACTGGACTCCCTGGACTGATAACCACACCCAATACGCTAAACACTATTGCTTCACATAGAAGAATGAACAGAGTCTGTAGTAGAACCGACCACCTCTGATACCAATTTGTCACGACTCGCCCTCGGGGCCCGTCCCGTGACTACCCCAGGCCCGCCTTCCATAGGCAAGGGGCTGGCGACTAGAACCAAGGCGTAAATTCTGATAAATAGGGAAGACATTGTCTTTGTAAAGTAAACAATCACCACAGAGTAAACAAGCGGAAAATTAAACACTAAGTAAAAACTGTAACAAGCTGTGCTGAAAGTAAAAGGGGCTGGAAATACAAGCTCAACTGTAAAGTACAACTGAAAGGAAAAACAACAACTGAAAATAAAAACGGCAGCGTCGAGCCGTCCTCTAGAAGTCCCACGTGAAGGGTGAGCACAGATAGCCTCCATAGCTCCTCGGTCCAGCCGTCCGCTCCGAGTACGTCCCGCCCAGTGGTCCACCTCTAGGTACCGTCCTGCTCCGCAAGCCTCCACCACGATCAGCGTTGTCTGTCGTCTGCAACCAACAATACGAAGTGCGTGCATAGCCCGTGCAGGGGTGATTATAAGCTACTCAGTAGGGACCCCGAGACCCCCCTAAGGTCTCCCGAAATCCATAAAGGATAAACCACAAAGGAAATATATAAACACTATGTAACATCTGACACTGCTTAGGCATATTACCATACATATACCTAAGTCATCAATTCTCATTCGGCTCCAACACTCGAGCCCAAGCACAACCCAGTCCACACAGGAAATCAAAAAGTAAACCCACATAGGACAGCACAACACAATCCACGAAGGAGAGAAAAAGTAATCCACATAGGATAGCTCAACACAATCCAAAAAGGAGAGTAAATAGTAAATCCACATAGGATAGCTCAGCACAATCCACAAAGGAGAGTAACACAGGATTCAGCTCATACAGGTATAATTCTTCGGATGACGATAAAGATGATCACTGATCCATCTAAGTCGTCGGGCCCACAAAGGATCGATAGGTAACTAACCCCCGCAATGACCCACATAGGATCGGACCCACACAAGATCAATAGGTAACTAACCCCCGCAAAGACCCACACAGGATCGGGCCCACACAGGACCTGTAGGCGCTGGCTCACACAGAACCGCTGAGCGCTGACCTACACAGGATCGGATCCACACAGGATCTTTAGCACTGATCCACGTAGGATCGCTGAGTGCAGTAGTCGTCGCAGTCCACTGAGGATCTCTGCAGAGTCGTCGTCGCAGTCCAATGAGGATCTCTGCACAGTCGTCGTCGCAGTCCACTGAGGATCTCTGCATAATCGTCGTCGCAGTCATAGTAGCAGTCGCAGCCAGCTCTACAGTTTCCGCACACAGCATGCTCGTTCGGGAGGGTCCGCTCCACGAGCTGAGAGGCTGATACATCAACTGACACAAAGTCCAAAGCTGATGTATCCAAAAGTTCCGTATCGTCAACAAGAACTCAACGTCACAGACGGCGCGTCAATCGGACGCCCGGTTTGAGAATTATTGGCTTTTTTGTCCGAGGGGCCCGATTGGTTTTTAAGGCAAAACCAACCCGACCGTACTCCACCTGCATTCAAACCTTAGGTGTAGTATGCCAAAAGATCCGTCTCACATAGAGGAAAACAACAAAGTCGACGGAACGTCAATCAGACGTTCGAAGCTCAAGATATGAGTGTTTCTGCTCCGAGGGCCCGGTTGGTTTCGTGTACGAACCAACCCGGCCGAACCTAAAGTATCCCGAAACCTTGAGTGCAGTATACCGAAACGACCGTCTCGATCCAAGGATCGCATTTCCACTGACGGCGTGTTGTTCGGAGGCCTGTAGCTCATGTTACGAGCAAAAGACCGAAAAAGTTCCAAAGTCGGGGGGTCTGGGCCCGGGCCGACCCGGCCCGACCCCCCTGGGTCGGCCGAACCGGGTCGACCCGGTCCGACCCGAGCGGACCCGGTCCGGTCCGGCCAGGGCGCGGCCCAGCATGGCCGGCCGGCCCGGCTCAGCTCGGCCGAGCGGCCGAGCAACGTGGGGGGCACACTGCCCCCACATGACAGCTCCGCGGCCCCCGTGGGGGGCCACCCTGGCCAATGGACGGGGCAAAGCCGCGTCCTATGTGCGGCAGACCCACGCAGCCGCGGGTCCGCTGGCACCGCTGCCACCGCCACAGCTTCAGCCGTGGCGGCTCCCTCCGGCGGCGTGCCGGGGCGCCGCCGCCTCCGGCCGCCGGTGGCTTCCGCGGGCCACCGGAGTCGCTCCGGTGGTCCGATTTCCTTCCCTTCTGCGCTGCTGCTCCTCCCAGATCCCGTTATTCACTGCGGAAATATCAAATCGCCCTTGCGTCACGTTTTTTCGTCGCCCGCCAAATCCGCACAACAACGAAGAACTGCGGAGGGTTTTGGGGCCGTGTTCGTTTGGCCCGCACCCTCCACGTTAGGCGATAACAAACGGGAAGAATAATCAACACATAGAAAACATAACAAATAACATTTTTAATAAATTAAAATTGTTCTTATGAAACCGGGTTCTTTATTTTTAAAAGAAACAATCACGAGAATATAAATTATTTCACAACAAACCCCTACCTTGTCAAGTCGTCGCACGCGCGTTCTTCGCGGGATTGATCGTCGTGGAAGGAGGGGACAGTCACGTCGTCGCGGTATCCGGCGTTGCGTCGATGAACTCCAAGGACCAAGAAACAATAGATTTAATTATATCGATTAAATCTAAGTGTTGTTATAATCCGCAATGAAATTTAAAGGACCGCAATCTCTCACCTCAACAGATGATCGAATATTTTGTTGCGGATGAAGGAACGTCGCAGAAGAACGTCACAGGAGAGGAAACGTCAGCGTCGCGGCACACGGCGTCACGTCGTCGATTTCCGCGGGTTCGGAATTTTTCGTCGGAGGCCGGCGTTCTTCGCGTTCTTCATGTTCTTCACGTTCTTTGCGAAGGAGGTTGAAGAACTTGAGGTTTCTATCAAATCCTCTCAATGAACAACACTTAAGGAGAAAAAGCATTGGTCTTATTTTATTAACATGCCAACAAAAGAAAAAGAGATAAGTAACAACCCATTAATTCATAGAATTAATTCAACGAATAAAACCTCCAAATTAAATGGTGCGTTAAGAATTTAAGAAAATGCGTCAGTTGACTTTCATAATGACGGGTTTTCGCGGGTGTGTTACTTAGCGGAAAAGAAACGGTGGGGCTCGTGTGGCCCCCACCTCACAAATATCCTACCAAGAGGGTAGGATATTTTTGGATAGCACCTTATCCGCATCAACTCAGCTTAAGTAACTTTAAGTGGCTTTTAAGTGGCTTAAGTGAAATAAAAATAAACTTGTCGCACAACTTTATTTTATTTCATAATATTAAACCCAAAAATGAAAAACCACAACTGAGAAAACGCAACTCCGGAAGAGGAATTTATAAGAAAATACCGGCGCTGCGATTTAATCGGTTCCCTCAAAATTTGATTCCAATCACCGGTTCAAAAGTTAGAAAAACCCGCTCGTCCGTTCACTGAACGTACCCAAGCCAAACTTCGGAAAATGATTCTGGGCACACCGGGCCTCGAAATTAGGTGCCGTCAGAAACTGTGTTCTTGTAAAATTCCAAAGAAAATTAAGAAAAAAAAATTTCCTTGAAATTTACAGGTATTTACATTACTCCCACCTCAGGACTTTACGTCCCTGTAAAGATACATCATAAACTAGGGAAAAAAATGTGGGTACTGAGCACGCATCTGAGCCTCCCGCTCCCAAGTGCTCTCCAGGAGGTTCCCGTTTTGCCATCTAATGCGCATTAGAGGAATCGATCATCCACGTAGGTCCCGCTCCTGTCGATCCTCGATCTCCACTGGGACCTCCGCAAAATTCGCCCCATCATCAACGTCCAGCTCCACATGGTCAATGATGTGCGTCGGGTCATGCACGTATCTCCTCAACTGAGATACGTGGAAGACGTCATACACCCGGTGCAACTGAGGTGGTAGAGCCAGGCGATAAGCCACCTCGCCAATCCTACTGAGGACCTGGAAGGGTCCGATGAAGCATGGAGACAACTTTCCTCGTCGGCCAAATCTCCATAATCCACGTCGAGGTGAGACACGCAAAAAGACGTGGTCGCCATCCTCGAACTCTAGTGGCCTCTGCCTCCTATCAGCATAAGACTTCTGCCGGCTCTGAGCTGTCCTCATCGGCTCCTGGATGACCTGTACCTTCTCTGTCGTAGCCCAGACCATCTCTGGTCCCACAAGTGCTGACTCCCCAGGGTCTGTCTAGCACAAAGGAGATCTGCAAGGTCTGCCGTACAATGCCTCATATGGTGCAATCCCGATGGTGGAGTGGTAGCTGTTTTTGTACGCGAACTCCACCAAGGTTAGGTGGTCCTCCCAGCTGCGACCAAAGTCGAGGACACATGGCGGAGCATGTCCTCAAGAGTCTGAAGGGTCCTCTCCGTCTGACCATCCGTCTGAGGGTGAAAGGCAGTGCTCAGATGTAGCCGCATCCCGAATGCCTCCTGCAACCCCTTCTAAAGCCGGGATGTAAAGTGAGAATCTCAATCGGAGACGATAGATGATGGCACTCCGTGAAGCCGTACAATCTCCTGAACATAGATACGCCCCAATCTCTCCACTGAGCCCTGCTCTCTGATGGGTAAGAAGTGTGCCGACTTGGTGAGTCGGTCAACAATCACCCAAATGGAGTTGTGACCTCTGGAAGTGCGTGGAAGTCCAGTCACGAAGTCCATAGATATCCCATCCCACATCCACTCTGGGACCTCCAAGGGCTGTACCAAGCCTGATGGTACAGGATGCTCTGCCTTCATCTACTGGAAGGTGAGGCATTGAGAAACGAACTTTGCCACAACCTTCTTCATGCCCGGCCACCAGTGCTGTCGTCTGAGGTCCTGGTACATCTTCGCCACTCCAGGATGTACCACCAAAGGAGAAGTGTGAAACTCTCTCAGCACCTCCTCCCGAAAAGCAACTGGTACCAATGAACGTCTTCTGAAAAGGATGACGTACTCTGCTCCAATGGAGAAACCATCAGGTGCCTGTCCCGAGGATATCTGTGCACGCCGTGTCTCATAGTCAGCGTCCCCACGCTGTGCCTCTCTGACCTGTTGTAGAAGTGGAGGAGAGACTGTGAGATACTGAAGGAAGGATGCTCCGTCCCTATCCACGAAGGATATCTACAAGGTGGCTAGCTACTCTGTCGCCTCCTCAAGTAGCTGAATGCTCGTCCTCCTGCTGAGGGCATCGGCTACTAAGTTCCCCTTCCCAGGAGTATAGACTATCTCAAAGTCATAGTCTTGGAGGAACTCGATCTATCACCACTGTCTCAGGTTCAGGTCTTTCTGAGAGAAGATGTACATGAGACTCTGGTGGTCAGAAAAGACTGTAAAGCGCTTGCCCATCAGATAGTGCCACCATGTCTTCAGAGTAAAGACCGCTGCTGCTAACTCCAGGTCATGGGTAGCGTAGTTATGCTCATGCGGCCTCAACTGACGTGATCTATAGGCAATCATGGGCCTCTCCTGCATCAGGACACACACGATTCCGGTCCCTGATGCATCGCAGTAGACTACGTATCCAACTTCCTCCTCAGGCAACCTCAAGACAGGTACGCTGGTCAATCTCTGTCTCAGCTCCTGGAAGCTCTGCTGACATCTGTCTGACCACACAAAGGGTTTCCCTTTTTTTGTCAAAGCTGAGAGTGGTGCCGCAACTCTGGAGAATCCCGACACAAATCTCTGATAGTATCCAGCTAGACCCAAGAAACTCCGCACCTCCGTCACGCTCCTGGGTGGCTCCCAAGCTAGCACTTCCTTAATCTTCGCAGGATCCACCGCAACTCCCGCCTCAGAAATGACGTGCCCCAAGAAGTGGACCTCATGTAACCAGATCTGGATCTTCGAGAGCTTGCCATAAAGCTGGTGCTCTCGGAGTGTGTCTAGTACAACCCGCAAGTGGTAGGCATGCTCCTCCTCAGTCTTCAAGTATATCAACATGTCATCGATGAAGACCATGACAAATCGATCGAGGTATGGATGGAAGATCCTGTTCATGAGGCTCATGAACACTACTGGAGCATTGGTGACGCCGAATAGCATAACCAAGAACTCATAGTGGCCATATCAACACCTGAAGGCCGTCTTCTGCACGTCCTCGTCTCGAACTCTGAGCTGATGATAGCCTGACCTGAGGTCTATCTTCAAGAACCACCGTGCTCCCTTGAGCTGATCAAAGAGGTCATCAATCCTCGGTAGCGGATACTTGTTCCTCACTGTCACCTAGTTCAGGTGACGATAGTCGACACACAGTCGCAAGCTCCCGTCTTCCTTCTTGGCAAACAATATCGGGGAAGCCTAGGGTGAAACACTGGGTCGGATGAACCCCTTGCCCTGAAAGTCCTTCAACTGTACCCGTAGCTCTCGAAGCCTATCGGGGGCCATCCGATACGCTGGAGTGGATATCGGGGCTGTCCCGGGGTACAGATCAATATAAAATTCTACCTCTCTGTGAGGAGGTAGTCCTGGAACGTCATCGGGAAAGACGTCCGCATACTGATCCACCACTGCAGGAAAACTAGGACTCCCCACATCCACTGCTCCTAGGATGAGACTATCCAACTGATGAGTGATGGGCTGTCCTCTACTCTATGTGAGTCCATCCTGTGCTATTAAGGCTCCCTTCTCTCCGGTGAAGGTGAACATGCTCCCGTCGGTGCGTACACATCACACCTTGCACCTACCGTCAATCTGAGCATGGACTGTGGATAACCAATCCATGCCCAAGATGACGTCGTAAGGCCTCGACGCCGCTACAAGAAGATCCCAGCCGAAGCTCTCGCTTCCAAGAGTAAGATCACACTGCCGACACCAGTGCGTAATCATCGAGTCTGCTCTAGTAGGAGTCTCTAGCCGTAAGGATCGATCCAACAGCTCTGTCGGAATCTCTGAGCTCTGAACAAGGGCAGCGACTATGAAAGAGTGACTCACTTCTGTGTCTATAAGAACTACAGCAAGGGTGGAATAGACACATATCGTACCTCGAATCATCTCTGGCACGCTGTGGTCGTAGGCCTCCGCTGCCTACAGCTGTGCCTGTCTCTGCCCTCTTGCTCCCTGTGGTCGGGGCAGACCTCCTGGTTGTGGTGGTGGCAGAGCCTCAAAGCATCACCCACCACCTGCTGCTTGGCTAGATCCTCTGCCTCGTCCGCCTCCTCCCTGCGGACCGCCACGGTCGACCCTCTGCCTCTGCCTAGGTGGCCCCTCCACCGTCTGCTGCTCCTCGGCACGGCAGGTCGGGCAGTCACGAGCCATGTGGCCCTGCCCGCCGTATGCGTAGCACTGCCTGCCTCTCGAAAGACTGGCTCTGCGCTGTGTGACCCGCACTGCTGAGCCAGTGTCTCGAGGTCATCTTCCGGAAGGTCTGGTCTGCCTAGACCCATGAGTCATCTGTCGGCTACCTGCTGCCAAAGACTCTGCTACCTGCCGCCCTGCAGTAGGTCTCACTGCTGAAGTAGACTCATCAAGAAAGCTCTCGATCAGAAGGGATCGATCCAACACTCCCGCCTGGGTCGAGATGCTGAGGGAGATCAGCGATGCCCTGATCTCGTGTCTCAATCCCTGTTCAAAGGTCCGAGCCCGGAAGAATGGGTCCCGTACCATATCTTTCGAGTAGCGAGAAAGATCGGTAAACCTCACCGCATACTGGGCGACCGTCAAGCTGCCCTACCGCAGCTGAAGAAGCTCTTGGATGCTCACCGCACGGAGGGTGGACGGGACGAACTCTGAGCGGAAGAGGCCCTCAAAGTCTATCCAGATGAGAGCGGCCTCATCGTGCACCTGGAGCATCAAGCTCCACCATCGTCCTGCTGCTGCGTGCAGTAGGCTCACAGCGAGGATCACCATGAGGTCTGCTGGTGTCCTCACTATCCTGAAAACTCAAACGACCGCCTCCAACCAGTCCTCAGCTACCTGGGGGTCCGTCTCCACAAAAAACCTGATTGTTCGCTGGCGTTGGAACTCGTGCAGAGCTCCGAGGCGACGTGTATCATCAGCGGTCATGGCGGGGAGCATCGTTAGCTCAGCGGGTAGAGGTATCGCTGGTGCCTCCGCCGCCAAAGGGCCCTGTACCGAGGCCTCATCGCTCGGCGGGCTATCGTCGCGCTCTACTCTCGGAACCCTAGCTGGCTGCCGTCGTGGGGCCATCCTGAAAAGGAAACAAGTGTGCCACGGTCAGAACAATATACCTGGTGAGCTGATAAAAAGTAATCAAGAAGAAAACTTTAAAACACACATGCAATCAATATTTTCGTGCATTAAGTTGGAAATCAGAAGTCAGGGTCCTGGTGTATGGATACGTCGGCCTCCGCACCAGCACTGAACTCCCTGGACTGATAACCACACCCAATACGCTAAACACTATTGCTTCACATAGAAGAAAGAGCAGAGTCTGTGGTAGAACCGACCACCTCTGATACCAATTTTTTACGACCCGCCCTCGGGGCCCGTGCCATGACTACCCCAATCCCACCTTCCATTGGCCAGGGGCTGGCGACTAGCAGCAAGGCGTAAATTCTGATAAACAGGGAAGACATTGCCTTTGTCAAGTAAACAAGCACCACGGTGTAAACAAGCGGAAAAATAAACACTAAGTAAAAACAGTAACAAGCTGTGCTGAAAGTAAAAGGGGCCAGAAATACAAGCCCAATTGTAAAGTACAACTGAAAGGAAAAGTAGCAACTGAAAAGAAAAGCCGTAGCGTCGAGCCATCCTCTGGAAGTCCAACGTGAAGGGTGAGCACAGATAGCCTCCACAGCTCCCCGGTCCAGCCGTCTGCTCCGAGTACGTCCCGCCTAGTGGTCCACCTCCAGGTACCGTCCTGCTCTACAAGCCTCCACCACGATCAGCGCTGTCCGTCGTCTGCAACCAACACAATGAAGTGCGGGCATAGCCCGTGTAGGGGTGAGTATAATCTACTCAGTAGGGACCCCGAGACCCCCTAAGGTCTCCCGAAATCCATAATGGATAAAACACAAAGGAAGGATACAAACACGAAGTAACATCCGACACTGCTTAGGCATATGCCCATACATATACCTAAGTCATCAATTCCCGTTCAGCTCTAACACCCAGGCCCAAGCACAACCCAGTCCACACAGGAAAGAAAAACATAAACACACACATGATAGCACAACACAATCCATGAAGGAGAGCAAAAGTAATCCACATAGGATAGCTCAACACAATCCACAAAAAAGTGTAAACAGTAAATCCACATAGGATAGCTCAGCACAATCCACAAAGGAGAGTAACACAGGATTTATCTCACACAGGTATACTTCTTCGGATGATGATAAAGATGATCACTGATCCATCTAAGTCACCAGACCCACAAAGGATCGATAGGTAACTAACCCCCGCAATGACCCACACAGGATCGGACCCACACAAGATCAATAGGTAACTAACCCCCGCAAAGACCCACACAGGATCGGGCCCACACATGACTTGTAGGCGTTGGCTCACACAGAACTGCTGAGTGCTGACCCACAGATGATGGGATCCACACAGGATCTGTAGCACTGATCCACGTAGGATTGCTGAGTGCAGTAGTCATCGCAGTCCACTGAGGATCTCTGCACAGTCTTCATCGCAGTCCACTGAGGATCTCTGCACAGTCATCGTCGCAGTCCACTGAGGATCTCTGAACAGTCGTCATCGCAGTCACAATAGCAGTCGCATCCAGCTCTACGGTTCCCGCACACAGCAAGCTCATTCGCGAGGGCCCGCTCCACGAGCCAAGAGGCTGATACATCAACTGACACAAAGTCCGAAGTTTATGTATCCAAAAGTTCCGTATTGTCAACATGAACTCAACGTCGCAGACGGCGCGTCAATCAGACGCCCGGTCTGAGAGTTATTGGCCTTTTCATCCCAGGGGCCCGATTGATTTTTAAGGCAAAACCAACCCGACCGTACTCCACCTGCATCCATACCTTGGGCGGAGTATTCCAAAAGATCCGTCTCACTTAGAGGAAAACAACAAAGTCGAAGACACGTCAATAGGACGTCCGAAGCTCAAGATATGAGCGTTTCCGCTCCGAGGTCCCGGTTGGTTTCGTGTACGAACCAACCCTGCTGAACGCAATGTATCCCGAAACATTAAGTGAAGTATACCGAAACGACCACCTCGATCCAAGGATCGCGTTGCCGCTGACGGCGCGTCGTTCGGAGGCCCGTAGCTCACGTTACGGGAAAAAGACCGAAAACGGTCAGAAGACAGGGGCTCTAGGCCCGGGCCGACCCAGCCCGACCCCACTAGGTCGGCCGAACCGGGTCGAACCTACCCGGTCCGACCCGTCTCGGCTCGGCCGAGCGGCCGAGCAACACGGGGGGCACGCTGCCGCCGCGTGACAGCTCCGCGGCCCCTGCGGGGTGCCGCCCTGGTCAACGGACGTGGCAAATCTGCATCCTGTGTGCGCCGGACCCGCACGGCCGTGGGTCCGCTGGCGCTGCTGCCGCCGCCGCGGCTTCAGCCACGCCGGTGACCCGCAGCACCGGTGGCTTCCGTGGGCCACATAAGTCGCTCTGGTGGTCCGATTTCCTTCCCGTCTGCGCCGCTGCTCCTCTGGGGTCCCGTTCTTCACTACGGAAAGATCAAATCACCCTTGTGTCACATTTTGTCGTCACCCGCCAAATCTTCACAACAACGAAGAACTGCGGAGGGTTGTCAGGCCGTGTTCGTTTGGCCCGCACCCTCCGTGTTAGGCGATAACAAACGGGAAGAATAATCAACACATAGAAAACATAACAAATAACAATTTTAATAAATTAAAATTGTTCTTATGAAACCGGGTTCCTTATTTTTAAAAGAAACTATCACGGGAATATAAATTATTTCACAAAAAACCCCTACCTCGTCAAGTCGTCGTACGCTCGTTCTTCGCGGGATTGATCGTCATGGAAGGAGGGGACTGTCGCGTCGTCGCGGTATCCGGTGTTGCGTCGACAAACTCCAAGGACCAAGAAACAACAGATTTAATTATATCGATTAAATCTAAGTGTTGTTATAATCCACAATGAAATTTGAAGGACCGCAATCTCTCACCTCAACGGATGATCGAATATTTTGTTGCGGATGAAGGAACGTCGTAGAAGAACATCGCGGGAGAGGAAACATCGGCGTCACAGCACACTGCGTCGCGTCGTCGATTTTCGCGGGTTCGGCGTTCTTCGTCGGAGGCCGGCGTTTTTCGCGTTCTTCGCGTTCTTCGCGAAGGAGGATGAATAAGTTGAAGTTTCTATCAAATCCTCTCAAAAAAAAAACACTTAAGGAGAAAAAGCGTTGGTCTTATTTTATTAACATGCCAACAAACAAAAAAGAGATAACTAACGACCCATTAATTCCTAGAATTAATTAAATGAATAAAACCTCTCAATTAAATGGTGCGTTAAGAATTTAAGAAAACTTGTGAGTTGACTTTCATAATGACGGGTTTTCACGGGTGCATTACTTAGCGGAACAGAAACGGTGGGGCCCATTTGGGCCCCACCTCAAAAATATCCTACCAAGAGGGTAGGATATTTTTGGATAGCACCTTATCCGCATCAACTCAGCTTAAGTAGCTTTAAGTGGCTTTTAAGTGGCTTAAGTGAAAAAAATAAAATTGTCGCACAACTTTATTTTATTTCATAACTTTAAACAAAAAAATTAAAAACCACAACCGAGCAAACGCAGCTCTGGAAGAGACGTTTCTAAGAGATTACCGGCCCTGCGATTTCATCGGTGCCCTCAGAATTTGATTCCGAGCACCGATTCAAAAGTTAGAAAAACCCGCTCGTCCATTCACTGAACGTACCCGAGCCAAACATTGGAAAATGATTCCGGGCACACCGGGCCTCGGAATCAGGAGCCGTCAGAAACTGCATTCTTGTAAAATTTCAAAGAAAATTAAGAAGAAAAAAAAAATTCTTGAAATTTACGGGTCCTTACAACTCGGACCAAGGTGCAGTTTACGGTCGTGTGGGACCATACAGTTTAAGGTCATGCTGGACCAAGGAAGTTTAGGCAAAGCACTGCTTGAGGAACCTGGCGTCGGTGGGAGGAGTTACGTGCTCACCATCCATATTCACCAGGGAATATGCGCCATTGGGATTGACCTTATGGACAATAATAGGCTCCTCCCATTTGGGCTCCAACTTGGGTGGTTTCCTTCCAGAAATCATTGGCGCTCTGAGAGCCAGCAAAAAGTCACCTTACAGAAAGGAGCAGAGGAGAAACTTCTTATTGAAAGCTCGATCCATCCTACTCTGATGCCTTTCCATGTTATGTAAAGCGTGAAGCCTATTTTCATCCAGCACTTCCAATTCAGCTAGACAGATTTCGACAACTCTATCTGGCTCTTGTTGGTCATAGACCTCCGTGCGCAATGAGGGCAACTTGATCTCGATGGGTAGGATGGCCTCAGCTCTGTACACCAGGGAATACAGAGTCACCTGGGTGTAGTTACGAGTCATCGTCCTATAAGCCCAGAGGGTGTTGGGAAGATTGTTCGGCCAACTTTTCTTGTTCTGAACAACCATCATTTGCAGAATGTTAGAGAGGGTTTTGTTAAACGCCTCAATCTGTTCATTTTCCTGCGCATGATAGAGGGAGGTGTGGTTAGAGAGAATGTTGTACTTGGCGAACAATTTCTTCAGCTCGGTTGCTCGGAATTTGGTTCCGTTATCTGTAAGGATAGCATGAGGCACTCCAAACCGATAGATGATATTGGAGGTCACGAAGTCAGCAATAGAACATTCCTTGACTTCCCTGAGTAGGATTTCCTATGCCCATTTTGAGAAGAAGTCCGTAGCGGTTAAGATGAACCGGAATTGGTGGGCCGTCGCTGGCGCGTAAGGCCCTACAACATCCAACCACCAGACTGAAAAGGGCCAAGACCACTTGGTAGTATGGAGAGGCTCCAGTGGCAGATGCACAAATTTAGCATGAACTTGGCACGCATGACACTTCTTGGCATACTCGATGCAGTCATAGATAATGGAGGGATATAAGTATCCCAGCCTCCGAATCTGGTGGGAATATTTCGACCTAGACTAGTGTGCGCCACAGGAACCGACGTGACCTTCTTGCATGACCTGTGGGATCTCGACTCCTTGAAGGCAGTGGAGGAGAACACCATCAAATCCGCGCCTGTAAAGGAGCTGGTCAAGGTTGCGACCGCTTTGAAGGGTGAACTGTGGCGCATGGCATCAGATTCTCTCTCACTCGGCTCGGTCCTGTGGAAGATTGTTGTGCTGGAGATATTTAACCAAGGGCGTCCTCCAGTCACTAGTTGTCTCAATTACTACACCTGAAGCCCCTGGGGATCCTGATGTAGGGGCACTAGTGATGATATGGTTCACTCGCGGGTCACGATATTCTTCTGGAATAACATTAGGAATGACTCTCCGGTGTGCCACGTGGATGATTAGGTCATCCTGTTCAGGCTCCGCAAGTGATGTGGCCAGGCTGGCCAAAGCATCTGCTCGACTGTTCTGCGACCAGGGAATGTGAACGACCTCTGGCCAGAAGGGGAACTTAGCCATTAGACGGAGGTTTCACTCCATCAAAGGCACAAGTTCTAGATTTCTGATAGCATAGTCACCCTTTAACTTCTTGATGACTAGCTCGGAGTCCCCTTTTACGTATAGATGAGGTAAATCAATCTCAAGAGCCAAATCGAGGCCAGTGATGAGGGCATGATACTCTGCCTCATTTTTAGTGAAGCCTTCTGACAACAGTAATGAATATGGCAGAACGTCTTGCTCCGGGGTGATGAAGACAATACCCAGGCCCACACTGTTAAGCCTCGGATCGTTGAGCCTTCTACCGGTGGGGCTCCGGGAGGCACCGTCAAAGTGCATCTGGTAGCATGGGATGGCGTGATCGACTGAGAGGATTGCCTCATCAGGAAAGCCTAGATCCAGTGGCTGGTCCTTAGATGTTGGGTGTGAAGCTAAGAAGTCTGACAACACCTATCCTTTGACGGCCTTCTGAGGTACGAACCTGATGTCGAACTGCGGGAGAATCACCGCCCAGCACGCCAATCGGCTGGTCAACATAGGTCGGTTCAAATTGTATTTCAACGGGTCTACCTGAGAGACCAGCTGTACCTCGTGGTGCTGCAAGTAGTGCTGTAATTTCTGCATGGCAAAAACGAGTGCCAGGCAGCTCTTCTCGATGGGAGAATATTTAGTTTCCGCATTGAGGAGCATGCGGCTGAGGTAGTAGAGGCTATTCATTGTTCCCTCGTTGTTCTTCTGGGCGAGAAGTGCGCCGAGGGATCGCTCCAGGGAGGTCACGTAAAGGACCAGTGACATTCCAGAAATGGGTGTCATCAAGATCGGAGGCTGCAGCAGATACTTCTTGATTTCCTCAAAAGCGATCTGACACTCTTCGTCCCATTCATAGGCAGCGCCTTTCTTCATGAGTCGAGAAAAGGGCTTACACTTGCCGTCTAGATTCTCAATGAATCTGCGTATATAGGCTAAGTGGACTTGGAGGCCTCGAAGGTCCCGAATATTATTCGGGGGAGGCATCTGACTGATGGCCTTGATCTTCTCTGGGACGATCTCAATGCCTCGATACCTAACGATGAAGCCAAGAAACATTCTATAGGTGACCCCAAAGGCACACATCAACGGGATCAACTTCAAGTGGTGAGAATGGAGTAATCCGAACACTTTCTCATGGTATTTGAGATGGCCCTGGCGCTGATGAGATTTAACCACCAGTTCGCCCACATATCACTCCACCAGTGTCCCAAGGATCAGATTGAATATGCGATGCATAGCTTGTTGATAGGTGGAACCCACATTCTTCAGGCCGAAGGGCATAACCTGGTAGCAGAAAGTACCCTAGGGGGGCCTGAAGGTAGTGAACTCTTCATCCTCGAGGGCCATCCAGATTTGGTTTTACCCGGAGTACCCATCAATGAAGGAGAGGTCCTGGAACCCAACCATGGCATTGATCAACAACTCTGTCACAGGAAGGGGAAAATCATCCATCGGACAGTGGCGATTGAGATCATAAAAGTTGATATAGACCCTGATCTACCCGTTCTTCTTCCTGACTGGCACAATGTTGGCTATCCGCCTGGGGTACTGGACATCCTTGATGAAGTTGGCCTCGATGAGCTTATCAGCTTTGGCCTCAACCATGGCACCATGAGAGGGGTGCATCTTTCTATGAGGCTTCTTGAACCTGTGATGGTTTGATGGAAGGCCAAGGTGGTGGACGACAACCTAGGGATCTAGTCCTGACATCTCGCCATAACTCCAAGAGAATACATCGCGGTGCTTTCTGAGGAAGTCTACGTACCGTTGTCGTTCGTCAGGGGGCATAGAGGCACTGACCAATGTGGGTATCGGGTCCGCCTTTCTACCGAGGTTCACCAACACTAACTCATTGACCGTGGTGGGGAAACCCTCCCCAAAGGTAGGAGGAGAATCTTCCATTTCCTCCTCTCCACTTGTGGAGGGATCATCCATGGGGGAATCAGTTCCGGGGCTGGCAGACCCTGATGGGAAGCTCGTGCTGGCATGGGCGGCAGAGTTCGTCACGTCAGGAGACTCAGGCACTACGGAGACCATGGAAACAAAGGTGGTTGATCCAATCCCATCTGGCCTTCAGCCCAAGGGGCCACGCTTTATGACATCAAAGAAGTAGTGGCGCGTTGGCTTGAGCCACTCGATTCCGGCCCGACGAAATAGACACGTATGACTTACTGTCGTTGCCTTGAGCCCAACGTCCCGATATCATACAGGGGTAGAAGACTCGGGGATCACCTGAGCTTGGTTGGTCTAAGAGTACGAGGTGGTTTTCCGCCGTCACTTGGACCCAGAAATATGCCTTCCTCTTGTACCCGAAACAACAAAGCACTACCCCATATCGGGGGTTGTGGCCTCCATATGATGGATTGGGAAGACATATGTGTCATCCAAACCTGCCCAGGGATCACTTGTGACAGTGGCGGGCTCAACCTCGCCTGCCAGGATCTGCTTGTCCTTTCTCTTGTAATAGTCAGGGTCTAGATAATGGGATTCACAAGAGGCTAAAGGAGACACATCTCCTTGTAGCATGCCCAATCGACCCTTAAGGGAGTATTGGAGGCACTATTGATATGATGAGGGGACCGTTGCGTGAAGGTGGAGCCACGTGCTGCCCATCAACGTGTTGTAGGCGGTGTCCTGAGAGAAAACCATGAATTCAGTATTGGCAATCAGGCCACCGAACTGGGTCATCAGACGAATCTTGCCAAGTGGATTTGTCTTGGTCCTATCATACCCCTCAATCCTAAGGTCGGAGGGAGTTAAATCATCCTCAGACAACCCAAGTTTCTGCAGCGTCTGAGTTGGGATTAGGTTAATCCCGGAACCCATTTTGACAAGACAGCGGAGTACTTCCATTCCATTGAACTGGCCGGTGATATATAGTGGGTGAATGTTCCCCTGTATGGGAAGGTATTCATCTTCACCGGAAAACAAGATAACTGCCTGACATTCGGCGTCCTCAATAACCTTGGTGTGGAAGGATTCTGTGGCCGCTACCTCCGTTTCAAACTGGAGGGGGCTCCTTAGAGCTTCGGCGAGTGCCTCACGCATTTCAAATGACAGGCGAAGGGAATCAAGTATAGAAATCCTTGCCGGGATGCCAGCCAGGTGCTTCAGAACATCATACTTTCGAGCCAAATGCGAGCTTCTGTTTACAGGAGGCCGTTCTGCGATTGGGGGCATGACGGGCCCTGCCGGAGGAACCGGTGACTGACTGGTACTAGGCACATCTCGCTGTTCACTAGCCGAAGCCTGGGAGGTGGCTACCGTGCTACGACCAGAAGGCTGTAGTTGTCCGGTGGTAGGGCAGGGCTGGTTGCGGCACAAATGAGGTGGTACCGCCTGATCCAGCAACACAAACGGTGGTGGAGGCGATCCTGTCGACACCGGGTGAGGGGTCCGCATGCACTGATCTCTGTATCGGGCCTACGGCCTAGTCTCAGTAGCGTGCACAACCTGACTGGAGGTGACAACTGCCGTGCCCCAGTGATTCATGTAGCCACGGCTCCGACGACGTTGGCGACGGCTTGGGACATTGGGGAGGTCCACCTGGCGTTCCTCGTTGTCGGGAGTCAAAAATGGATTTACCAACTCTACTGTGTTAACCGAAGCATACCCCGGGCTTTCACTTGAGGAGTCAGCCACCACTGAACAGAGTCTCAGAGGGATCCCCATTTCTGGGGGCATAAAATCTCCAAGCATGCGGGAAGATGATGACACTGGAAGGGCGCGTTCTTTCTTCTTGTGACACCGCTGACTCTTCTGGGAAGAGGTAGGCTGGGACGACGATGCCAAATCGGCGCTCGCAGATTCTGAGGGCTCTGGCAGACTCATGCGGGCATGGATGATTCCATGGGCATGGGAGACCATCCTGCGGGCCATCTAGTCTTTATAAATTCAGTAACCACGGTCAGAAACCTGTTCCCACTCATCCTCGTTGCCAATGCTACCATCTGATCTGACGAAGACACCTGCCACATGCGCCGGGGCTGGGCCCAACCTGACTATGTTGTTGTCAATCTGGTCTTGGAGCCAGTCCTTGAACACATATCATTGTTGGATAGTGTGCCCCAGGGTACGGTGATAAGGTCATTAGTTAGGGAGATCAGTAAGACACACCTCTTCTGGCTTCCGACACAAAGGATGTCGGGCGATCCTGTGCTCCAAGGTGCTACAGAAATAACCGGGGACCTGGGCCTCGTCAAACGAGGTAGTCCAATTACTTCTATCTGGAAAGGGGTCTCTTGGAGGCTGAACCTGTCCAGGGGCCGGAGGAGCATGCCAAGGAGGCAGAGCCTAATTATCTCGCCTGGGTGGTGGTGGTGTGTTACATGGAGGTGCCTGCCGGTTTTGAGGCAGTCGCTGCTGGGCCGAAGGCTGTGCCCCGTGGGAGAGGACCCATATGGGGTTGCTGAGCTGGCTTTATTGGTAGAAACTCTAGCTATCTAGGGGCCTCTCTCTGGGATACAGTAGTGGGCTCGGCTCTGGCGGCTCTCCTTACAGGGATTACAGGAGGCAGCGGGCGTGCCTGACTGGCCTGTTGCAGGGCCTCTTCGAGGCGCTGAGCCTTGTCCGAGAAGTCCCGTAACCCTCCAGGGTAATTCTGAGTGATCAGAGAAGGAAACAGCTCTGCCTTGATGTTCCCTACACACATTTTCAGTAATTTCTCCTGAGTTAGTGGCAGGTCAAGGGAGTACGTGAGCCCCTTCCACCGGGCGACGAAGTCCGCGACTCGCTCATCGGGCCTTTGTTTCCACCTGAAGAGGTCTGAGATGTTCGTCTTCCGAGTTGTGCAACTGAACTGGTAGAGGAATTGCCAGCGAAGCTCCTCTTAGCTAGTCATAGATCCAGGAGGGAGCTGGTTGTACCAGACGAATGCTGGTCCTTCAAGTGTCTGAATGAAGCAACAGAGCTTGGCAACCTCCTACTGCGCCGGAGTCCCTAACATAGGCCCACACGTCGAGTTGAAGTGGTCCAGGTGTTGTGCCGGGTCTCCGGTCCCGTTAAAGAGGGAGAAAGTGGGGTTCCCAAATCCCGGTGGGGCTGGCATATCATCCACCCACACTGGGTATGGCTTGCCGTCCGCTGGGATTTCCACCTGCCGAGTTTCCAGGGCCTCTAAGCAGGCGATGAGGGCTTCTATTAGATTTTCCGGACGCAGATTCCTATCCTGACGAGGATCTCTAACTAAAATCGCATTTCCAGGCTCTTTAATCCGGTAGTCAAGCTCAGCAGCTCGCGGGGCGGCTGGCGGAGCGACTCTCGGGGCAGTGGGAGGAAACCGAGAAGGGTCCCCCAAGTGATCCCGTGGCTCGGGAGGGTTCGACGAAACATTCCGCACCCTCTTGCCATGGGCTCCAGCCTCTCCCCTGTCGGCGAAAGCAACATGGTCGCGGTTGCCCAGGGGAATCTCGGCAAGGGGTAGGTGCTCCTGCCCCTACTATCCTGGTCTAGGGTTACCGTAGTCAGGCCACCGCTCTGCAATGCGTTCGGCCAAAAGCTCATCAACTAGCCTCTTTTTCTCCGCAAGCTATTGGTGTAGCGTGGCCTTCTCGGGATATTCCCGTACCTTCTATACCACGTCGGATGGGATGGAAAGCTTGACAGACCCGATAGTATCTTTACCCTTGCTGATGTTTCGGCTCAGTGATAGTGCTTCCATGGGTACAGGGAGACCTAGGAGGCTCCTCTATTGGCGAGTAATCATCCCATATGGGTCCAGTAGCGGATTTTCCTTAGGGGGAGAGTCCCCGTCGAGGAGCTCTACACTGTTTCCCTCATCTGAAAGGTCAGCCATGTTGACTGCCACTGCCCCTGATGACGTTCCCACAGGGCCGCCCATTGAATTGGGCTGTCGGTGGATCACACAGAAAAGGAGGGCAGCGTATTTCTCCCATCCGCAGACGTGCGTGTGGGGGTGGCTTCCTCAATAACTTTTAGGAGTACATGAAAACTCTGGATGCAGTGTTGTTGGAGGGCCCTGTGGTGGCCAAATGACTCGGGGTGCCGAACTGCAGGGAGCGCAACCAGGTTGACCCGATGACACTGTTCACCAATATCCTCGAGATGTGCCTGACTCCCGGGATAAGGCACTAGCTGATAGAGAAGGCGGGAGTGAGTCACCAAAAGAGTCTGGTGGAAGCATTCAAACTCTCCCGGGGTGAGTGAATCTGGCATATCAAAATCCGATCCTGCGACCGGCCAAAACTTCTCAGGGAAGTGGCCCGCTATGAGGACGGTCCAGAAGCTCCATGACTCCAGTTCGGGGTCCTGACCTTGCTGCCCCTGATCATCAACCGAGAATGGCCGGGGAGCTAGCAACGACACCGAGGCAGGCCGCCGGGCCGATTGGCTGGTTGGTGGGGAATACGGCGAACATGCCAACTGGACGCCGATCCCTGAGTCATCCTCCAGGGGTTGCAGTGCCCTGGCTGCCACATCATGATAGGATGAGCCATCAAATGGGCCTCCTGTAACAGCGTCAGTGCTCGCTGAGGGTGTGTCACATCATGAATCTTCCGTCGGTCCCCAAAAAATTTCCTCACCCTACCTGACTGAGGTGGAAGGTGCTTCCGGGGATGCCAGTGGTAACTGCGGGTTTGACCCCTGGGGGCACACCATGTCCTCATCATCCTAGATATCTCTTCGGAGGGAGGATGGAATCATACAAGTCTCACATTCGGGGAGTACGAGACTGATGCACCGCATCCCCATCCCTGCCCTCAACTCAAAGGGTTGGGGGGGGGGGGGGGTTCCATCGTCGATTCGTACTCTGCCTCAGAGTCTGAGAAACAGACTGGCGTAATTTCCGTCCGGACTCCCCAGAAAGTCCTCTTACGACGATGATGCCCATCATTCCTATCCCTGGGTTGCTCCTTAGGGTAAGGATGATTTCCTTCAAGGAGTCCCCTGTGTGCAATAGTGCTGGGGCAGAGGGGACTGAAGTCTGGGGTGTGAGAAGCTCAAGGACAGATGTCGAAAGGAACATATGGAGGGCCTCCATGTGAGTGAGCGACTAGATACGCAACAGATCCATACTCGCAGCCAGAAATAGGGGGAGTGACCTCATACCCAGTGTAGTGGGTGCTGGAAAGAGTCATACCCGGAGCGTAGCCGTTGCAAAGAAGCCTCCGACTTTCCAGATCAGTGGCACAGAATGAGCCTTCATGGTGGGTGACAATACTGCGGATTGGTCCGTGGTGGCCATTTCCTGTGCCCGCAACCGGGATAGTTGACCCAACTTTCCTATAGGGCGGTCGGTGCTTCGATCCCAGTCAGGCATGTAACTGCCCCTGCTCAACGTGTGTGGGGGTCTTGTAGAAAGAGTCAGCAGTGGCTCGAGCCACAGTGGTTGCTGACGCTGGTTCCCCAAGACGAGCATTCTCTCCTGCTCGTGCCCGACGCTGGCGCCAGGTCAGATGGGTTGGAGTCAGTGGTGCGGGCACAAAGATTTCCTGGTCCTTGGCCCGGGGAGTCTGCCGGTGACGTTGACGCAGCCTTGCGGGGGTTCTTTCCATTAACCCCTAGGACGGGTCTCCGATCGGGCGGACTAGGATATCCCCCACCTCATTGGCGTAGGGGATGGATGTGTCAAAGAACTCCAAGGATAGACTCCCGAAGCAGTTGAACGTCGGAGTGGGGAGTGGCAGCTCCCTGCGCGGCCCTCGGGGGCGGCGATGGTGGTGAGTCGCAACCGCCTCTAGATCCAAATGGGCCATGCCCCTGGTGGGGATGATCCCTTCCTCGTCGTACCTACGAACCAAGTCGTTGATCACCCTTCACTGGATGATTTCTGATGGGAAGAGGGGGTATGAGCGCCCGACAGCTACAACGGTCAGAGTTGGAGCGACTGTAGAAAAGGCGGGACCGCGCAGGGTGGCCGCGTCGGTACTGCCCCTGCCCCTGCGCCGGTGGGCAGGTGGCGATCGAGCTCCAGATGCAGTGATTCGATTCCTGGAAGCAGGGAGACAAAACCATTAGTACTAACAGGAAAATAAATCAATAACCAATACCCCAACGTCATTCCGTCTTCCGTGGTCGGTGAGAGGGATCCATGCTGGAAGTCGCAGAACGGAGTGATCAACGTCCTGATGGCCTCGACCCCTGGCAGGTTACACGTCCTGATGATAGGTACATGGACCCGGTGACATGATAATCTTTCGATATCCCGAACACTACCATTCTCCATTTTGAAGAGATGAGCTTCACTTCGAGTTCACCATTTTCTGTTTCCGACGCTTTTACGTCGGGGCGCGCGAGTGTCCGTTACGCATTGGGAGGACGTACAGATTGTTTCCCCGCATTACTGCTTTCCAAAGGTGGGCGGCATCCATTCCTTGTTTAGGGACGTCTGCTCCTTGATTGAAACCGGGATGATGGGATGTTGGTTCTTCCTTCTGTGGATTCCTCCTTGGAGCCCGTCACCTAGTTCGGGTCTCCCTCATAGATTCAAGACGGGTTCTTGAAGCTAGTTCCTGGCGCCATATCTTCATGGACGCCTGTTAATTACGCTGCTTCCATCGATATTCTCCAAGGGGTCTTGTCAGTGAAGAAACCTTCGGTGAGGAGAATGGTCATGTTGGGGTGTCGTTGGCATGTATTGACGCTGGGGAATGACATGTCTGACTTCTGTCCCTTATTAGAGGGATTCTCGAGGGCGCGGAAGCCTGAGGCATCCCACATCGAACGTGGGGAATGTGTACCATCTGAGGTTTTCCTCATCTTCCCATGTTTATCATGGGGTATGACGCGAGTTTAACGTCTTGTAGAGACGGATCAGACTGATCGAAACACTGAGAGTGGATCAGATTGAAGGACACCCTAGGGGAACACCGATGTTGGGGCCACCACGTGGGCATCTTCCCGGATACCATGGAGTGGGATGGGATGGCTTGATCTCACCAGGATGAAGTGGCCCGGGAAAGGATCAGGATTGATGATGGAGTGACGGGCTTGAACCACATGGAGGCTTCCTACGTATCCCCATGGAAGGGAATCAAAGTCCGCGTAGTTCGGTGATACAGTGGGACACCTGAAGAGGTGACCCGTGAGAATGAACGCATGGATTGGATCCTAGAGGAAGTATGATCTCCGGGCTAGGGCATGAGCTTCCCAAGGCACGTGGGATTGCTGGGGAAGTCAGGGTGAGACGTGGGTGTGAGGTATGGGGCTTACGCTTTGAGATGACCCAAGAGGGGGAATACAGTTTAATGTCATGTGGGACGATATATAGTTTAACATCATGCGGGACAAGGGAATACAGTTTAACGTCATGCGGGACAGGGGAATACAATTTAACGTCATGCAGGATGATGAATTTGGGGCTTACGCTCTAAGGTAGCCCATGGTGGTCGGGGAACCGACGTGGAGAGGTCAGAACAACCGGGTGGTGAGCATGAACCTTGTGGAGGCTTCATACGTACCATGCGTTAGCACGGATCAAAGTCCACGTAGTTCACTGGGATGGGGCTTACGCTCTGAGGCGGCCCATGAGAGGATGTCATGGTCGATGAGTGCTCTAAGCCCATACGATTCATGCTCGGTGTGAGAAACAAGAGGCAGCAGGGACCAGACGATCACGTCGCAAAGGGTGCGTCCGTGAGAAGCGTATAGGTGCTTATGAGTTGAGTGGACCAAAGAGGAAACAAGGGCTTACACGTGGTTAGCGGCCCTGGGTGCCGGGGCTTACTCCAGGATGGAGGCCCATGGTGCGAAAAAGCGCAGTGGGAAAGGGACTCCACAGGCCTTGGCAGGGGGGAATTACGGAGATGCACGGGTGCAACCTTCCGCAAGAGAGGCTAGGGGATTACACTCTGACGCAGCCCTTCCCACGTGGACAAACGCCACTTCAACAAGGAGGATCTCATTCCATGCGAGGAAGAGTCCATTCCTATGGAGATGACTGGGCGTAAAGAATTCCCAAGCCGGGGGGACCCTGCATGCGAAGGACGGGGTCAGAACACAGTTTAATGTCATGTGTTAAGGACGAGGTGCTTAGCTGTTTAACGTCCTGCAGCTTGGATAAGGTGGGTTCTCTCCACACCCCTAGGTCTTACATGCCCAATTCCCTCTACCCCTTGTGGGAGGGAAGGCATTGGCAAGGCCGTAGTGAAGGGGGGCCGCAGGGCAAACCATCAAGGGGTCCACGTTAGCGTGGCTATGCGAAGAAGCAATAGCTGTTAGCGTGCCTAAGCAGAGAAGAATAAGGCAAAGCAACACAATGGGAAACACCGCACAAGGAACCTTCAGGTTACTTCGTATGATCCTAGAAGGTCGTACGGGAAAAAAATGCATGGCGTGCATGCCCAGTAGGGAAGACATCAGGTGCTGGCATGGAGAGGCAGCCAATGGGCATTGTAAATGGTCTGGGGTGTTGTGCGTAGAGAGAAGGTTTGCATGCAAAACACCGGGATGGTGCCCAATAGGGGCCGAGGATTGCGCAGATGGGCGATTGTGCGCAAGGTATTGCGCGCGAGGAAGGTAATTTCACGCATATGGAAACGATTACGTGCAAGGGAAGAACTATAAGGAGGGGTAAAATTCACTTAAGCTAGTGGAGTTGTGCTCAAAGGTGAACCCCGGGGCAAGGTTGCACGAAAAGGGGAATAACCTGGAAGTAATATTGCCCGCGGGGGGATTCGAATTTCGCGCATGGGAGCCGTTCGGAATTCCACAACCCCAAATCGTTTGGGGCCAGCTTTTATTTATAGGCATTGAGCGGCGCAGAATTCAGGCAGCGTGCGCAATCATCCGCGTGCGGGACTGTCGGCGCACAAAACTTCACTGCAAGGAACCAGGGCGCACAAAATTGCACTCCTCACCGGCTCGATTTCGAACATCCTGAGGATACTTCGCGCGCACGACTTTATTTCACGCAAGTCCTCCTTTATTTCGAGCACCACCTCCGGGGCCTCTGGACCGGGCCTCTGAGTCCGAATATGACACCGCTTTTTCATTTTGAAACTTCCTTTAGGAGTTACGGACTTTTTAGGCATCTACAATATATTTTCCTCGATGAACTGTGAAATGAGATCTCTATTTTATATTAAAAATGAATAAAAGAAATCTTATTTAAAGCCTATTCACTTATTAATACATGTTTAGGGAGATCGTGATCTAGTTGTTCTCTATTTTTTCACCTATTGAGGTTTTTCGTATTATTATTAAGTATTCTAAGGAGTATATTTTACATGTAGAGAAAATTCATCCCCTTTGTCTTCAAGTTGATTATAATGAGAAAAGAAATCAACACAATCCTAACATAGATAAAGTAGATCTTCATATAGATCTTGAGGATCAGAAATATTTTCAACTTCATGATAACTTCATAAGGGTAATATGATCCATGAAATGGTATACTAATCTCACTATACCATAAATGTTTGAGATAACCAGAGTGTTTCAGCTACAGATTTTCCAATGTTCACTTAGGAGGGATTCCCCTAGGAAGATTAGGTCTCTATCAAGTTAGTCATGAAAAATATTAAATCACCTTGAGATATCCACATATATGATGTTGATGCTTACTACATATATGCTTTGTTGACCGATCATGTGTTTGTATGAAATTCTAGAGAAATATGGGTATAAAGAGGATGTATCTAGGATTGAATTTGAGGTAAAGTTTTTGATCCACTTCTATAGTGAATCATTTAGGGATGATAATGATATTGAGTTTATACACCTAACATAGGGAATGTTAGTTTTTGACCATTCTATAAATTTCATCAACTTTCATCACATTGCGCTAACTATTTCAGTTGATTATATGGAATGGGTGAGGCATTTTCAGGATGTAATTTACTATGTGATTATGTCAGAAGTGAATAATTTTACATTGATTGGTATTTTTGACATGATAAATTAGGATCTCATTATATAATAGAATTTGAGAGAGGCTCTAAGAAGCATCCAGGCTATTTTATAAAGTCGAACCGAGAGCAATTGTTTTGGTAACAAGGGCGTCACCATGATTGTTATTTCCAAGGCAAGAATGGGAAGAGAGTTCTGGGTAGTGGGAATCGATATCAAGGCCACATTACATTTCAAGGATATCAATTTAAAAAATTTGGTCATAAGAGGAATTAGTTTCCATAACATGATTTGGAGTTTCATTGTTGAAGCAGGTTAGGCCAATTGTAAATGTTTTATATTGGCATGTAGCTGTAGAGTAGTGGAAGTGGATTGGGATATGTACTGGAGTTTGGGAAGGACTCAATTACTCTTCAGTAGACTAGTAGCTAGAGTTTCACTGGATTTTTAGGCAGAGGTAGGTTACTTGGTTCTCTAGTGAAAGAGTGGAATTACCATATAGTGGTAGAAGCCTATAAGAGTCATACTGAAGCCTAGGGAAATTAGGAAGTCAACTGCATTCTATGTATTCTACTAATACTATTTTTATCTAGGAACTTCTACCATTAGTGGTAAAATTCATTTATCATATACTATTGTTTATTTTTTTTTGATATAGAGGAATCACATTCCATTGTATCCAATCTTTATTCCAAAAAGTGGGGTTTGATTTTGAAAATTTTTGATGTCTTTTTTACCGTTGATATAACTATGGGAGTGAAAAATTAGAATATCCAATGTTGTAAGGCGTGTTCAATAGAACGTGGTGGTTTCCAATAATTTTGGGAACTATTTATACTGTAATTGATCGGTTTATATTTGATTATTGGTACATATTTTTTATTTTTGTATCAGGGTCATATCATATATTACTAGAGAATGGATACATTCCTATCTCCATAAGTAGACATCTATTTTCACCAGGTTGAGTGGGATATTGTGGGTAGTCATGTAGGGATGATTTAGTGAAGATTAGTTTATTTCATGGAATATATTATTTTTATTTCGGTATATTATGGTTGAATAAATCAGGATACTTTTCCTCCAGTGGTAGACCATTTTTAGGATATCTTTCCCGAGGAGTTCTATATCTTACCACAAAAGCGGGAAATTGATTTCATGAATGAGTTGCTGATGGGAGTAGAACCAGTTTTTCTTCTTCTGTATAGGATGGAACCAATAGAGATTCAATAATTGATGGTTAGGTTGGAAGATATTGAATCTAATGGTTTCATATGACCTAGTACATCACCTTGGGGTTCTCCAATGATTTTCACCAAGAAGGTTTATGGGACTTTGCACTTGTGTGTAGACTATCAGAGATTAAACCAAATGAAAATAAAGAAATGAAATTCCCATATATGAATCAATGATCTTTTTGATTATTTATGAGGTTCTTGAATTTTCTCTAATATTTTATGGTGATCAGGGTATCATCAGTTAAGAGTAAGACCATCACACATATGTCAAACTGGTATTTGTAGAATATATGGATTATATGATTATGTGGTGATTCCATTCAGAATAAAAAAGTAAGTAGAGGAATTAACGGACTTTATGGACAAGATTTTCCACCATTTCCTAGATTATTTTGTGGGTTTTTTATGACATCTTAGTCTACTCCCAGTCTCCATATGATCATCCCAACATATTTACATCATGAATAGTATATTGATAAATCATCATATTTATCGAAAGATAACCAAATGTTGTTTTTGGATTTATAAAGTGAACAAAATGGGTTATATTAAATCATAGGTTGGAGTGTCAACAGACCCATTGAAGTTTGAATCCATAAAATCTTGGGATAAGTCCTAGAATCTCTTTGAGATTCTGAGCCTTTTGGTTTTAGTAGGTTATTATTAGTGTTTTATCTAGGAATTCTCATATGAAGTAACAGTAATGTCTAGGATGACCAAGAAAAGTGTTGTAACACACTATAATATTTACAAAATATTTTCCATATATAATTTAATTGCTTTGATAGCTTGCATTGCATAAAACTATGAGTTTGAACAAAACACGCAACATTATTAAAATGATATGTGTCCATTATCCCCATTATGCTAGTTCAGCATGTAAAAATAGTAATAACTAAATTAGAAAAAATATATTCTCTATAAGTTTATAAAATAAATTCATTAATTATAAAATTATTATAATTATATATATATATATATATATATTTCTAAAGAAAAGTGATAAGTGACTGAAAACATTGTTTTATGCTTACAATGATTTTTATATAAATATATTAAATTAATCTCTATTGGTGAATGATTTTAATGAAATTTATATATTTATTTTTTCTAGATCAAATTTTTTAAACATTTTAAAAATATATTTTTAAGTATAGGATAATAATCAATCATGTTTCATGCTTAAAACGGTATTTTTTTACTAAATATTAGTTTTACAGCATTTTATGAACATATATTAAAATAAATTTATAACATTTGTAGAAATGGAATTATATAAAATGGATTCCATATGTTTAATAATGAGGCAAAAGTATATTAAATAAGTCTCTTCTATTTTTTTGACAATATGAAGAGTAAACATAATAATTTATATTAGCACAGTAATGTGTCAATCAGATAATTAATGGTTAAAAATAAACAATAATAAATAATAAATTACCCAAACACTTACCTAAACATTATTTTATAAGTATATATTGAACATAATAAATAAAGTATCCAATTTATGACAATTTGGAGCCTCATGGATAAGATTATGACTATTATAATATTTTATTTAATGACACATAAAACATGTCAAACTCTTATTTTTAACATGTTTAATATTTTTAATTTGTGGGTATCTAGAAGATATGTTCTACTATAAATATTATTTTTAAATATAAATGATTTATCTTCACTATAGAAATTTATTTTTAAATGTTAGTGAATAAATAATTACTTTTAATTCTTGTACAATGATGACACAATAATTATTTAATTAACGGAAAAATAAAATAAATAATATTAAAATTACAAATAGAGATATAATATTAGATAATTAATGCAATACAATACTAATTTATATGTACATTTACTATTAGGGATATAATGAAATAGTTGGTTTGAATTTCAATTATTTTATTGATGTTTTAATTTCAATGTACTGAATAGTATTAAAATTGTCAATAATAATATTTAATGTGATTAATTTTGTATTAAATTATTAAAAAATAATAAAAATATTAAATAAGAATAAATGAGATATTATATGGATGAAATTGTTTCCCCTATTTATTTTTTATATATTTTGATCTATTTTTTTCAAGAGTAGTCCTATTATAGTTTATTTTCAAAACAAACTTCAAATAGTGCCCCACACCTCAAATATAAAAGGATACCTCATCCCTCATTTAACTTTAATAATTTTATCCTTCTATATCTGAAATAATCTCAACAATTATCTTATAAACCTCCCTAGACACATGTTATAGGTGATGGTATTCCCAAAAGACTAACCCTGGAGCCATTTAGAGGATATCTAATGGATTTGATTCAAACAAGAGGTAATCCCTCTAACCAATCGCTTTCTTTTTCTAATATTATTTACCTCATATAAAAATATAATATTTATCATAAAATAATAAATTGAATAACCTAAATATTATTAAATATTATTATGTTTATTAAAAAAACCATTATACATCCTCTTTCCCATCAAGTATGTCGTGAAAGTATAGCTCATGATTACGTAAGAATTGCCATATCCACATATCGATACAATTCATTTTTCATTATCATATTTTATTTATGGGTATTTTTATTGAATTAATTTATTTATATGATATTTATGATATAATTTTAATTACTTAATGATAGTATCTTTTCATATTTCTTATCATCCAATCTTCGTGTAAATGATAACATCGCTCGTGCATATGAATAGACTATCATATCCATGATGCAATGTGAATTATTTTCCATTTAAATCCACATTGATGTAAATAAATATGGATTTTATGAATATAAATTATATATATAACATAATAATAATAATATAATGGATAATTATTATTTACCTTTCTTTCATTCCACCAGTTAAAAAATGGATAGATCATTCAGGCATATGTACTATCGACAATCTCCATGAATTGTATATTTCATTTTTATATAATTAAATTTTATTAAATAATGTACATATGAATATAATTAATATATATATTTTTATAAAATAAATATATTTCTGGAAATTATAGGACCACGATCAAAGTATAAGGATCAAGACTACTAAATCGAAATATGCTTCGAAAAGGAAGCAGTTATCACCCATAATAGTTTTTTTAGTAACAAAATTTTATAAAATAGATTATAAGATGTAATAAATAAATCATAGATACTATATATGTATGGTTATTTAATAAATTTATAATTAATATATATTTATTGTAAAGGATTATTTAAAGTCAATTAATAAAGGCAATACTTCAAGTAAGGGTGTACTTCAAAATCTCATTATTATTATGGATTTTTTATGTTTAATTATCTACTAGGGAATATTTCATTTTCATTTCCATGTTTTCTAAAAATGGTATCAATTTTTTTTACTATTTTCTAAAATAAATTTTACCAATCATTTACGTTTTAATTTGTTTTGAAAAAAATCATTTTTTTGTTTTCAAAATGAGGTTAATTGTAAATTTTATGAAAAAAATATGGAAGGAATGATTTTGATGAACATATATAGCATGAGTATATTTTAAAACAACAATGAAAAAATAATTTGATGAACTTTTAATTTACAATCCTAGAAGGTTATATTCAAATAAAATATTTTCTTTTATAATTTTTGGGTTTTTAAAAAAAATATTTCAAAATAGAAAGGATATGTTCCACTAGAATTATTTAATGTAATATTTTAAAAAATATTTCCATCTAATATCACATTTTTTGATATTACATATTATTTATTGGGATATTATCTAAGGATACAATCCTTATTCTTTACTAGGATGGTTTATGTTAATGATAGAATGAAATTTATGAAATCATTTTATTTTCTATGGTTTATAATACGATGAAATGATAATGAAACCCAGTTATTTTCAAGGTTTTTTATACGATTTGTTTTCTTATGGAAAAAATATGTTTTATTTTCATTATATGATGATTGAAACCTATATATCTCTTCAATACATTGGGTAATGAATTAAATATCATGAGATAGTTATGGGAAATAAATTGATGTGTCTGATCCATTTTGTGAGATTAGTCTATGTGATTTAATTGAAATGGGAAAAATTTTATGTGCCTAATATATTATGGGAAACAGGTTTTGATTCCTGATATTATTGTCTTGTTATTTAACCTTGTAATTTGAAATGGATTTTATAATGATGACGATGACACACACACATTTATTCTGTGAACAACTGATTCGGGATTGAGTTATGATGAAATATAATTTTTATGATTCATGTATTTTTGAAATGTTAATGTTTCATGCCATCACTCATGATTATGATCTTTTTAAGATTAGAAATTAACTTTTTATGTTATGGTTAATATCTTATTTCATTATGATTATATTATTCTGTTTTATGTTCATCAATTGATATCTCTCATGGTAACCCTTATTGTATATTTGATGTGTTCCCTTTTTCATGTTTCCATTCCACAGGATATAAATAAATATATAAAGTACGATATGTAAAAATGGGTTTTAATTATGAATAAATATGTGTGTTATGGTTTAGGTATATTATGAACTAGTTTTTATGTTTCCATGTTCCCAATGGCACTATACATTTATGATCCCCAAGCATGTGTTTGTGTAATGTAAATAATATTCATTTAAAAATATGTAAAATCAATTTTTGAAATCTTTGGTTTTTATAGGTGTGATGTTTTTTTGGTCGGATTATTGTGAGATATATTTTCAATAGAGTAAGGTAAGGATGACCTCAACTTTGATCCTCTCCATACTTGTATCGGGTATGGTATATACCCTTTACTACGAAGCATCCAATGTTTTACTTAGAGTAGTTTTGATATAATAGGACTGAGTGGTTTCATATTGATCATGACTGTTTTAACTATATGAGAGGATTTATCATAACATTATCTAGAGTTATAGTAAGACGTACACACCCCAAGATACTAGAGGGACTATCTTTTGGGAGAGAGATTTGTGATGTATATGAACCACAAGATCCTCAGTTATATATTTTTACAATGGGATCTGAAATTTCAACAATGGTGGTGGATTGATCTTCTACCTTATTTTAACTTTGAGTAGGCTTGCACACTGAGAAAGGAAAACATCTTTGTTGATTCCTTGTGATAGAATAGGTAGATAGAGGTACTGTGGGTGTATAAAGATGAGTGGAAGAAGATGAAACCCTTTGTAGATATGCATCGAAGTGTTTATAAGTCTCATGGATAAGTAGCTCTGACTTCAACATATCTTACACCCATGATTTTGGAAAAAATAATGATTTATAACATATAAAATCTAAAGGTCATACCTATGAGGGACAACTTATATGGCAGATAGTTACCATCAGGACAATCTCTTGGCAATGACAATTATATTCTTTTATTTATTGATTATGGGTTCTTATGTGATTGAAAAAATAGTTAATGGGGGAGTTTCATGCTTATAGATGGATGATATATATAGGGATGAAATAGTTGTATCATGATCTTCCTAGATAATATTGGTGAATAGTAGTAAAAAAGTATGTATCACGATTCGTAGTGACATGTTTCACTGGTAAGCAGGTGAGATCCAAGTATCAAAATCCTTCTAGGCTATTCTAGCCACTTCCCATTTAGAAATGGGTATGTGAACATATTTTTATAGACATTATAATAGTATTAACCAAGAAATATCATAAGAATAATATGGTATGTATGATATTATATATATTGAGGATAGAATCCAACATCTTTTCCATCATGGGGACCATTATTTCTAATGATCTGGGTAGTCTCTACATGCATGATATAGTTCAAATGCCTAGTGTTCAATAAATATCATCAATTATAGAAACCATTATTTCACATCTTGGTTATGGAAGGGTTTTTATAAGGCTCTGGGATCACATGTTCTTCTGAGTACAACCTATCATCCATAGACTGATAACCAATTTTAAGGAATGATTCATATTCGGCTGATATGTTATGAGCCTATGTTTTTGGATTTTGGTGGTAACTTGGAGTATCATATAGACCATGAAGAGTTTTCTTATAATAACAGATTCTAATAATCAATCCATATATAATATTTTTAGTATTTTTCTAGAAGGTTGTTTTGTTCTTATATTTTTTGGTTAGGGTAAGGGAGTTAACACTCATTGAACCTAGTCTCTTACCAGAGATGACTGAGTAGCTTCATTTGTTCAGGAAGTGGTTAGTAACCACACAGAACAGGAAAAAATTTTATGCTAAACAGTGGAGATGACTTTTATATTTTGATGTGGGTCATAATTTTTTCTTTTATGTGTATCCTAGGTTGGGGAAGTGTCATATCAGGAAAAAATTAAAGCTAGTCCCTAGGGTTGTCAAGCCATTCAAGATTGTAGAAAGGTTCAGTCTATTAGAATATTCAATGACCCATACACAATGCTACATTTCCATACATGCCATGTTTTTGGAATTAATTTTTTTTAGATATCATCATGACCCTTCCCACATGATATATGTTGATGACTTTTATTGGTGGTGTTGATGCATCCTTTGAGGAGAATCCAATACGAATTATGGACCCTAGTGAGATGTATATCTATGGATAGACCATACCTTTAGTTGGAGTATAGTGGTAGCATGGGATTGATCATGTGGATTCTTGGGATAGGTAATCTAATATATGAGCGTTGTTACCATACTTTTTTTCCAAGACCCCATAGTGAGGCTTTTAGTATATTGGGGATGAAATGTTTTATGATGGGGAGGTTGTAAGATTCTTTATTTTCCATGTTTGAACATCATGAGTTTTGGTTGTACCTCATTTAGTTGGGTTTTATTTAGTTCTATAAACCAATTTTTATGATCATTTTCATTGGGTATGGAGAAATGTTTCTACGGAAAATAACCTAAATTTCATGGATATACACTTATTTTAATTAATGTAGTCTGAGTGTAAAAGATAAAAAGGTTCAATTAGAGGTACTTCAGAGGCTTGGGTTGACTCATTTATTTTTTAAGTGTTTATTTTAAATTTTCATAATGGGAACTTTCAAATAATGAACCAATTATATGATATGAATCCTTCAATAGGAAAATGTCACAATCTTGTAAAAAGTGTAAAAAGGTTACTTATTGTGAAACTGGTTAACATCATGAAAATGGTTGATCTGTTCTAATTTAACCTAAGGCGACATATGTTTAATCAAATATTATAAATCCTGAAATTGATGATGTGAAATGTTTTCACATCATCAATATATCAAGACCAGTGGTTTTAAATAGTGTATCATGTTTGATTTTATTTTCACACCTCATGATACCCCTTCTCTTGTACCCATGGTCTAGTCCATGGGGTTTTTGAGTGATTCTTTCCTTTCCAAACATCATGGTATTTCATTTAATCAACCTATATGTTTGGTTTTCATCTTTCTGGTGCTATTATATATTATGGTGGTGTGATATTTTAACCATAATTGAATCAGGTTTTGATCTTGATGTTTTTGTGATCTAGGTTTTCCTTGTGATTTCCTTCAACTTCGTTCTTCATTGCTGTTACTTTTCATGAGTGTTTTATTTTATATTTAAATAATTGTAGGTGTCATAGAACAAATCCACGTGGTCTGTTTCTATTTTATCAAGTGTTTTAAAATTTATCTGATTTCATTGACACAACATGCATTTTAACTAAATTAAAAATGGTTGATACTAATCATGTGTTTGGACTAGTCGTTGGTTCCCTTTGGATCTTATAGTGTTGAGACCTAACATACAACTACTTATATGGTTATCCAACCCATGAGTGATAATGAACATGATTATGGTTCGAGAAAAGAATTATCATGACATGAGACCTTATGTGGTTTATTATGATAAGATCACTTTGGAAAATGGATTACTTTTTTTTGAAATGACTGGTGGTATTGTGATATGATATGGTTATGTACACTGTCATGTTAAAGGTTTAATACATAACTTGATGAATGAAATGGAATTGAATGATAATAGGTAATTGTATGAATTGACTATTGTGGCCTTGGATGTAATATTGTGATCTTCTTTCAATTTTATCTTTTTTTGTAGCTTAAATTGAAATTATTATATGGATTGGCCTGGTTATACTCTAACACTTAATGGTCTTTTTCTGGTTATTTTTTAATACATATAGTTCAAAAACTGATTTTGTTATAATTCTTATAGGGGTTGGTCTGGTTATGTTATAATGATCATAGGGGTTGGCTCGATAATGTTGAAATGAATATATAGAGGGATTTTTATTGTTATGTGATTATTCAATAGACTTGTGGTTATAGTTGGCATAACGATGATAAATGATCAGAGATATTCTAGAATGGTTCTAAGGGAGGTTGAATGTTATAAAGCATTAATTAATTAGTTAATACTAACGTTTATTTCATTATTACAATAACATTATATAAAATTGGTTTTGATTAAATATGGTGGCTGGGTACCCAAGAAGAATTCATGGATGATGGTTTTTACAATGGAAAAAAGTCCCTGTTGTAGATTTTTATTTACTAGATGTGTTATATCTTGGAGATGGGACCGACAAGGGGATTAGAACCAGGGTATTTTGAAATGACCAAAACTATTATGTCCTATCAGTTTTAAAATAATATTCAGAATCATTGTGGTTTATTATATTGATTTTGAAAATTGATCACATTATTATGATAAATTTAGGGTTTTGACAAATCCAATTGAAAAAATCCATGGTATTGATGGCCTCAACTAGTAGGATCAAAACCTATGAAGACCACTTATCTGATATTTAATGGGAGATAACATAATTGGGATTTTTCCTTAACCAAGATCATAATGATATCCATGAACAGTAGGATGAGAAAAACTATTTATAAGAGAAGTTCAAGATCATCGAGATCATGACCCAAACCATGTTCATCAACCACCCCATGATAATCTCATTGTCGAACATGATACCCTTAGAAAGTTTTCTGGTGTATTTATTGTATATGTATAAAGACCCTAGAAATATGAGTATGTATATATTTTTTATAGAATAATTAATATATTTTCCTTATATTATTGTTACTTTATAAATGATATTTGATTTCGAGGCAATAAAAAAATTGTATTTTTGTGTAATATTCAAATTTAATTAACGAAGTTATTTTAATGAATTAATGTATTATTTAAATAAATATTAGGTTAATGAAATATTTTAATTTTATATTTTTTATTATATATAAATTATAATAAATTTTTTATGATGTTTGAGGTGATTATTTAAGGGTTTGAAAACTATTATTGTCAAAAAATGAAGCATTTCCCAATAAATTTTAATTATTATTTTAAAAGGGTAAATGAAAATATTTATAAAATATGATAGATAGGATGAATATTATTTTTGAAATAGAAAATCAAAATTATCCAACATTTATTTTTTCATAATTTTGTGAGAGAAAACATTTTGGTTAAAAATTAAATTCTTTATAAATATATGGTTTGTATTATGACATCATAATAACCCAAATGTGATGTAATAAATACTCTAAATGGTATAAAAGAAAAAATATATGTTTTTATTTTAAAATAATTTCATTTAGTGTTTATTTTATTACTTTTATAATTCCATTATGAATCCTCCAAAACTATTAATATATTTTTTCATTTTAAAATCATTTCTGTAAGAGTATGACTCACTTCCACGTCAGCAAGGGTATTATATTATAAATTTTATATTGTGGCCATAAAAAATTATCAAAACCACTATGTATTTTATAAAACCTTTGTGAAATACCATGGTATTGTTTTTGATTTTGGTTGTTTTATTATATAGAGTCTAAAACCTATGTTTGAGAAATGATAAAGATTTTCCCAGTCTTTTCTTATATAAAAGCACATAAGATCAATATTCACTTCACTAAAAATACTTGTATTATGTCCTTACTATTCCCTCATCTTTCTAGGGTCCTTCCAAGGTGAACAAAAGATCTCATTATGAAACTCCCAATCATTTGGAGTCACACACTCAATTAATGGATCCTCTCATTCCCTACTTTTTTAAAGTTTCTTTATTATATCATGCCCTGTATCTTCCAATTCCTATGATTAGGATAAGTATTTCCATTCCCATATAATTTCTTATTTAATTTATAAATTATGATATACCCCTTTTCTCTCATCAAACCATTTTATGAATATTTCTACCGAAATTTCAGTATGATTTTCCCATGCTAAAACAATTATAGTGTGAATACCATGCTGATTTTTGATCATGGGTGTTCACATTTATACACTTATACTTATATGACATGGTACTTAAATGTATGCATTCCACATTAAATTATCATAGAATAATTCATTATGATTAATGAATCCATATTCTATGATCTTTGGGGCACACTTAATCATGATAATGAAATGAATGTGATGGGTGGGCCCAGGATTATATATCTCTCAATGCATTGGGTAATGTCTAGTCTCATGAGATTTCATTTTATAATATTGAGTGAACCTAGTTTATTTAGGGAAATATTTCCATCATGATGGCTTGAAATATATCCTTGACCTACATTTAATATGCAGTGTTTTATGTTGTTTCTACATTTTCCATGTTGCCTTTATGTTATCATGTTGTATCATGCCTCATTATTCATGTTTATGATTCTGAATCATTCTATTCTCCTTCGATATTACTATATTCTAACATATATTAATTTATTTATTTTATTCCATGTTTTTCACTTATATGTCTTTATATCTCACTCATTTCTTATGTATGCACCCAGGTTATCTTTTTTAGTTTTTATTGCAATGGAATTTTTGAAGCATGTTAAGGATGTTTTCAATAATGATCTTACATCACATGTTCAAGATGTTATTCTATATACCTATTTTACAAATACAGTTGAATTATTGATCTTATGGGTTCAATTATGTTTACTTTTATTTAATAATTCACGACTTAATGTGAAATAATTATACCAGTTGTTATAGATAGTATTATAGTAAAAGTATACTTATTATTGATTTTAGGATTATAAAAATCATGCGATATCTTTAGAGATAATGTAAAATCACAAGTAAGTAATGAATAATATATATTCTTATATATTTATATTTATGAATTAGATATCATTTTAGAGGATTAAAATGAGAATAAATCCAATCTTAAGCATGAAATACACTAATATTTTTAAAAGATTATTTTACTGCCTTTTGATGGAAGACCATTTTTAAATCAAAAATTTGATAATTTTATAAGCTATATTTTTCAAAATAAACTTATTCTTTATGATTGGGACATTGAAATTTAATTTGGATAAATTTTTGGTATTTTTCTAACAATGTTAATTTTTTAATGAATAGTGAAAATACTGCATTTTATATCAAAACTGTTTTTTCATCTAATTTAATTATATGGATATATTATCTTTTTAATTGGTTTTAAATTTTAATTATAATATATTTTTACCATTTAATCCAATGGTGGTCATTATAATTAATTTCACTTTGGAATTGGGCATAAACAAGTGCCAAACAATTCATAGATATTGTTTCAAGAAAAACCCGCTATTTGTTTTGGCAATGGGAATTATTTAAAAATTAATTATTGCAATTTCTATGATCGGAATTTGGTAAAATGGATTCCATATTTGTAATCATAAGGTAAAAATTATGTAATTAAGACTCTTTTGTTTTTGGACATTATGAATAGTAACGACGGTAATTATCCTCAATTATCTTGATTAATTAGTAATCAGGTAGTTAAAGATTATAAAATAATATCATAATAATAAAAAATGACCCCAAAATGTGTCCTAATTCTACTATTTGTGACATGGCCGACCATGGTATGCCTTGTGCCAAACTTAGGGACCCCATGGAATCACGTTTGGGTGAAAGTGACACTTTATCATTTTATTTTTAAAGGAGAATATCACTGGAAAATGTATCACCTGAGTAAATCATTTTTAATTTTGTCTAAATAAATGATATATTGGACTATAAATAGTCATTAGAAAGATAAAAATATTTCCTACATCATAGTATTTTATTTATAATTTTTTGACATTAAATAAATTAAATTATTTATGACATCATGATGATGCAGCGATTAACTCATTAATGAATGATTTAAATAAAATGAAAAGATAATGTAAAATATAGGAACTACACTTGTAAAAGACCTATTGTATGAGTATATTTAGAACCCTTATCACCTTATACTTTAAATATATCAATGTGGGACATTTAAAATCCGAAACTAATTTTAATATAAAGTAACATTTTATAACTTTCCAAGAGTGCCCCTCCTCTTCTCTTATAAAGGCCCCCACTTATACCTCCTTACCCACACCTCTAAAGCCATTGGATCTTCCAAGATTTTCTCATTTTATCTCTCCACATACCTCTATTCATTCTATAAGCCCTTCCATAGGCATAAATCTCTTCAAGAAATCCTTTTGTTCAATCCAATAGGAGTTACCCAATTTAAAGGTAAAGTCTTCTCTAATGTTCTGTTGTTTTATTTTGCTTCTCCAACCCCTAAAACCTTTTTATTCATTTATTTTGTAACAAAACCAGTATATTAAATATTATATGATGTTTTTATAATAAGTATTTGAGCTAAACATACACAAACCTATATCTAATGGTTAAAGAGCATACTGTTTCCGTGGATGACGAATTTCTACCTCACGAAACGATGATTGTTCAATATTCTTCCAACACCTTCAAAGGTGGCCATTAAGATGTCACTATATTTATACATGATATATAATATGTTTATGTTTCCCTTAAGCTTCTGTATTTTCTATTTATAGCATACATTTATGGTTTCCATTATGTGTAAACGCGATATCTTCATTTTAGGAAGTGCGGACTACCGCCCCCTCAAAGTGATTTGATTCGTTAATTCTATGTGTGGGATATATAAAGGATGAAGTTAATGATATTATATATGATATTACTGTGGAATTATAATATACCTTTATATTGTTATGATTCCATTCCATAAAATACGAAATTGAAATGAAAGTAGCGTCCATGCGTACGTACGGCTTACCGTCTCCATGAACGGTGCATTTCATTTCTTACCTCTAAATGTTATGTAATATTATAAATGCATGTATATACTGGATATATATGATATATATGATATCTAAATCATGAATATAATTTTAGATATAATGGATACATGAACAACTTGTAATTATAAATAGTTTATTTTTGATTCAAGTACAAATGATTGACAAAATGACCATTATTGACTTAAATAATTACATAGTGTTCATAACATAGTAATAAGTGATATAAAAGAAATAATGAACTTGAAAAATCTTCTTAAGCATGTATAAACTAACTCAAGTTTATTATTCAGGAGATTAAAGAATGATCGAGTCAAGTCGGACCCGAGGTATGGGACTTCGTCTCAATCTCCTTTCATTGAGGCATATTTTGTTTTATACACAACTTTCTTTTATATGGTGTATTAACCCCTTTGAATTTTACGTCTATTAAAAATGAATATTTTTTTATACAAAGAGTTTTACTAAATGACAAAAGGAATGTTTTTTTGTCGTACGTATGCGGCGACAATGACTTCTCCGCCACCGTGACCATTATTTGAGATTCAGCTTCCTCTACAAGCCATAACTTTTTTATAAATGAAAAATAAATACCATGTTTTAATTTTCTTTTATTTTGGTATTGAAAATGGGTTTTATAATGTTATTATTATATCAATGTGTTTTTGATGTCTTGTGATTGAAATGTGGGAATGTTATGTTTCTTTTATACATGTTTTATGTGATACGATTATGTTATGGTTCTTGGTAATTGTTATGAAGATGGGTGGTTCCGTGATAAAATAAGGGCGGGTGAGCCCGATACAGATCCCTAATGAATTGGGTAATTCTAAGGGGTTAGAAGTCAAGGTTTCTCTGAAGAGATTTAGGGAATATACTTTGATGGGTATTCCAATCGTAACCATGAGGGTTACTCCCTACATAAGAATGTTATGAATGCCTCAAGTTACATTTATGTCGTATGATTTATATGATTTATTGATGATTTGATGAGGTATGTTAAAATGCTTATGTTTTATGAGTAAATTATTATTTCATACATGGACTAATGTTTTCATTTCATTCTTTTATATCCCTTACTGAGCTTTTTATGCTAATCCCAAGTTTTTGAAATGTTTTTCACAGGTCAAGTGTGTTGGAAATAGGGTCTTCAAATCATGATTTGGTGTATGGTTTGTGTTTGTTGTCAATACTCAGTGGAAGTTCAGGGTGTGTACCAACAAAGCGATCATACCGTTCAAGCAGAAAACAGTAGTGAAGGTGGCGCCGTTTCCCAGTGTTTGCCAAATTTTTGGTCCTGAAAATCAGCCAATAAAGTTAAGTGTTTCTGGAAAAGGTACTTGCGCGCCAAGGTCTTGGAGGATAGAAGACTTGCGTGCCATATGTTTTTGAGGATCATAACGTCAAAATTTGTCTATGGAAATAAGGTCGCGCAAGTATTGGTTGGGTCTCGCAAGTGAGTTACGCGACAGAGGTTACTGGAGTCAAGACTTGCGCGCCGTCGAGGGACTTGCGCGCCGACGCGTAGGGGGTCCAGTTTGCCTATAAATACTGGACACCCCTCCTCATTTCTTACGGAGTTCAAGGCTGAGAGATTGTTTGAGCTCTCATCGCGCATGTGGTTGAGTCGTGCAGGTGGTAGTTTTTGTCGCGCAAGTAGAGCTTGCGCGCCGGTTGTTGGTTGTACGCCCAAGGCGGTTTGGAAGAGAAAGGAAGTTGACCACACAAGTTTGTAGTCGGGGAAGGAAGATTCGCGCATGTGTGTTGATGACACTTGCGCGCCAGTTTGGACTTGCGCGCCGTAGTGGGAATTGCGCGACTGTCTAGGAGAAGCGCGCCTGGTTTTGCTGAAGCCCACCGGCCTGTTTGGAGCTGCACGAAAGCCAGGAGACTACCCGATACATTCGAGGAAAAGTGATATTCTGCTTCTGGAGAGAATCAGACTTCAATAGAGCATCTACACTCAACAGAGGATGCATTCTTATGAAAATGATGAAGAGACCTTCACGTCTGTAAACTGTGTGAGACTTCACCAACGGCAGTGAGCCAGGGGGAGTCAACGGGAGTGACCCGAGGGACGCAGTGAGCTATCCCTGAACAATTGTAAAGGCAGTGAGCCTGGGATAGAGTGTCTGTACTCGAACTTCTGTAATCCGCATCTAGTGAAGCATAGTGGATTTTGGTACGACCGACAACATGTCGGCGTATGATCCTTGGACATAGCCTTTAGTGGTGAACCAAGTAAAAAGGGATGTGTCTTCTCTGTGCATGTGAATGTTTGCTTTCTGGTCATAATCATCATACAGGTTCAATAAGTTCCTACCAATGTTGGAACATGATCCATCACATTAAAAGAAAAAGTGGTCACCCTGATTCACCCCTCCCCTATCAGGGTGTCCCGGGGTCCTTCAAGTGGTATCAGAGCAAGGTTGTTGGTGTTTAATCTGACCTTCTTCGTCATGGAAAACGCGGCCAATGTTAGGGGAGTCCCTCACTTTGATGGAAGCAATTTCTAGATCTGGAAGAACAGAATGAGATCTCATCTAAGATCTCATGGAATGAAAGTTCTTTTTTCTACTATGCAAGGAATACAAGTCACTAATCCAACAGGTCTGACTATGACTGAAACAGACAGGAAACTTCTTGATGCAGATGCTAAAGCACAGAATGCTCTCACTGCAGCCCTTTCTGATCAGATCTACCTGAAGGTGATGAATTGCACCTCAGCAAAATACATGTGGGATAAACTTGAGAATATTTCTGAAGGAGATAGCAAAGTGAAGGAGGTGAGACTACAAGTGCTACACAATCGGTTTGATGATCTGAAGATGCATCCAGACGAGAATGCAGACTCTTTCTTCAATCGAATTACTGAAGTGGTTGGAGAAATTCGGGGTCTAGGCGAAGAAATCAAAGACATTGATATTGTAAAGAAAATATTAAGAAGACTTCCACCTCTGTATAATGCGAATGTGTCAGCCCTCGAGGAAAGAGATCTTTCCAAACTTTCTCTAGATGATCTACTGAGCAGCTTGGTAGCATATGAAATGAGAGTCAAACCAGAAGATTCTACGACTTGGGTGAGCAAGGAAATGGCATTCAAGGCCATGGATAAATTGAAAATCTCAAAGGATAATAGCGGTGATGATGACGAAGAGAAAGAAATTCTTTCTCTCATTGCAAAGAAGTTCTAGAAGGGGAAGGGAAATTCAAAGGGAAGTTACCTCTCACATGTTTCCATTGTGGAAAAGTTGGGCACATTGCCTCTCAGTGCTTGAAGAATATCAATGATGATGACAGTGAAGATGAAAACTTCAAGAAGCCTCAGATAAGGTTCTTCAAAAAGGGAGACTTTAAATCTGGTAAGAAAATGCAAAGGAAGAGTTTTGTCTGTGAAGAGGAAGAAGATGACAATGAATTCTGTGATGAAGAAGAACCAGAATTCAAAACTGGGAACCATGCTTCTATGATGGCCACTATTGAAAAGTCAGAAGATATTGATGGAGAAAAACAACTGAGAACTTGTGTAGATCCTGAGGTGTAACTTAAGGATGCAGTTAGTAAGCTTAAGATTAAATGTAAGAGCTGTAATAAGTGGAGATCAATTGTAGAAGAATCAACTGAATATGTTGATCAACTTGAAGCTGAAATTGAACGACTGGAAGATTTTTTGAAGGTAAAGTCTAAAATAATTGAAAGCAATGATGATGTAGTTGATCTGAAGCTGAGAATTGAAGAGCAGGCAAAGGTCATCAATGACCTCACATCCAGGCTGGATGAAAAATCCAAGACTGCTGAGGGTCTTGAGGAGGAAGTAGTTACTCTAAGGAGTAAACTGGAGACTGAATCAGTTCCAAAAGAATCGAGGAAGAAAATACAGTTCAGAAGATTCTCAGATGCAGAATTACTAGAAAGAGACAAGTGTGGTTCAGATGGGGTTGGAAAAATCTTGAGTGATCAAAGACCCACTTGCATGGGAAAGAGTGGAATTGGCTGTGAGGTTGAGTCATCAACTGCTGGAAGTGAAAAGATCCAAAAGAAAGATAAGATGAAAGTTGAAAATGATAAAATGTTACCTAGAGTTCTGAAAAAGGAACCCTCAATCGAAACTAAATGGAGACCCGAAAATTATCCTCAAACCTTCAAAAATGACAGGGAGTCTTACTATTCTCCCAAGGAAGAAGGTATCAGGAGAAATTCAAGTGAGAAGACATTTCCTCTCATGAAGTGTCAGTTCTGTGGCTATCTGGGCCATACCATGTCTTATTGTGAAGAGGCAAGAAGCTATCTGAATGGAGAAGATATAGATGCTCAACAAAGGAGAACAATCTCATATCCTAATTCTCATAGAAGAACTAATTTCTATGGATATTGTTTTCGTTGTTCTAACTTTGGTCATAAGTACGTTAATTGCAGGCAGAGAAGGGACATAGACACCTCATACCGAAGTTCAAGACAAGTCAAGTCTCGTCAGCAAGACAGTGTTTCTATTTCAAACAGGTTCTCACCTCTCAAAGAAGACTTTGACTATGAAGAACCTGGGTATGAGGAAGAGATAGTTGAAAGGCCATCAGTTATATATACTCAATCTAACGTCTCATGGAAGGAAAGGAAGAAGATTGAGAAATAAAACCTTGCAGAGGTAGCCCTCAAAGCTACAAAGAACAACAGTACCAGGATTCTGGATAGCGGCTGTTCATCTCATATGATAGGTAATGCTGGCCTACTAACGAATATCATAATTAATGTTGATGGTACAGTAAAATTTGGTAATGATGGGGCTCTGAAAATCAAAGGGAGTGGAAGTACCCAATTAGCTAATGGAGAACTAAAGAAGACTGAAGTCCTTTACGTGGATGACCTACGTCATAATCTCCTCAGCGTGAGTCAACTCTGTGACTCAGGACATATAGTTACTTTTAATCAGAAAGGATGCACTATCAAGGGAAAAACCGACAATTCGCTTATCAAGGGATGCAGAACAGAAGGCAACTTGTATCAAGTCGATAGTGAAGAAAATGTATGTTACATGACTTTTGAAGAAGAAAACAATTTGTGGCATCGGATATTGGGACACATCAATCAACAAGACATGGAGAAAATATCAAATTTGAGAATTGTCATGGACATCCCCAACCTGAAGCGTGAGCGTGAAAAATCTTGTGATGCTTGTATTCGTGGGAAGCTGGTCTGTAGTTCATATCGGCCAAAGAAGAAAAAGGCATCTCACCTTCTTGATTTGATTCATACAGATATTTGTGGTCCAATAAATGTTGCCGGAACACATGGAGAAAGGTACTTTGTCCTTTTTATAGATGATTACAGTAGAATGGCATGTGTGATGGTCATTCACAGGAAACGACAAGTCCTTGACTGCATGAAAACATATCGGTGAATCACCGAGAATGATACTGGACGAACAATCAAAGTGTTGTGATCTGAAAACGGAGGATAATACACGTCCATTGAATTTGAGAATTATCTAGAGAAGCATGGGATACAACATGAGTTAGCTGCTGTGAGAACTCCACAACAAAATGGAGTTGTTGAACATAGGAATCGATAGGTGAACAACATGGCACGAACTATGATGATTGAGAGTCATATTCCACGACATTACTGGAAAGAGGGTGTTCAAGCTGCAGTGTACATTTAGAATCGAACAGGACTTTATATGGGTGAGACGAAGACACCATACAAATTGTGTCATGGACATAAGCCTTCTCTAAAATGCTTTCGTGTCTTCGGAAGTAAATGCTTCATCAGGAACAAAGAAGGAAATCAAGGGAAATATGGCGACAATGCAGATGAAGGAATTTTCCTTTGTTACTCAATGAACAGCAAAGCCTACAAATGTTTCAACAAGCGTTTGGGAAGAATTGTGGAAAGCAGTGATGTTAAGATAATTGAAGAGAAAACCACAAATTCTTTAAGAACGTCATATGCTGATGTGATAGAAAGTCCGGAAGAATGTGGACGTGATGAAAATACAAGTGCAGAAATAGATGAAGTTGTTCAAAACACTCAGCAGTCACATCATGATGTTGACTCAGAAGAAGAATTTGAAGAAGAAACTATGGCTGAAGAAAATGATACTGAACCTCACAGGAGAAATCGAAGAGCTGAGATTGATCCATCCAACATAATTGGGGAAAAAAGTGCACCCACTCAAACAAGGAGGATGAGGAATAACACACAGTCTGCATTTCTATCAGTTGTAGAGCCATCCTCATTTGAAGAAGCTGCAAAAGATAAATCTTGGGTGAAAGCCATGAATGATGAATTAGATCAGATTGACAAGAATCAGACATGGGATCTTGTCCAGAGACCCGAAGGACACAATGTAATTGGTACCAAATGGATCTTGAAAAATAAGTTTGATGAGCATGGAAGTGTCATCAGAAACAAGGCCCGACTGGTATGTAAAGGATACTCTCAGATTGAAGGTATTGATGTTGAAGAAACCTTTTCTCCAGTGGCTAGACTAGAGTCAATCAGGCTTTTCCTTTCCATGGCACTCCAAAGAGGATATAAAGTATATCAAATGGATGTCAAGACAGCATCCGTGAATGGTGTACTTGAAGAAGAAGTCTACATTGAACAACCAGTGGGCTTTGTTTTGGGTACTGATGAAACAAAGGTTTGCAAACTGAAGAAAGCCCTATATGGTTTGATGCAGGCACCACGTGCATGGTACTCACAGATGGACTCATATCTCAAGAAGTTGGAATTCAAAAGAGGAGGATTGATCACAATATCTATGTGAAGAATTATCCAAAATATCAATTCATGGTTCTTGTCTACGTTGATGATATCATATTTGGTGGCAGCAGGGAGAAATCAGTGGATGAATTTTTCAACCACATGAAATCAGAATTTGAAATGTCTATGATTGGGGAGCTCACATATTTCTTGGGGCTGCAAGTGATTCAAAAGAAGGAATACACATTCATTTCTCAGGAAAAATATGCAAGAGAGTTGCTGAAGAAGTTCAATATCCAAGACTCCAAACCAATGTCAACTCCGATTGCAGTTGGAACTAAACTTGGAAAGTATGAGGATGGGAACTCTATTGATCCCACCATGTACAGGAGGATCATTGGAAGCCTACTGTACCTGACAGCGACAAGGCCAGATATTGTCTTTGCAACATGCCTTGTGGCCCACTTTCAGAGTAATCCAAAGGAGGAACATATGGCAGTAGTAAAATGAATCATGAGGTATATTCAAGGCACACATAACTTCGGGTTATTTTTTGCTGCAGGCAGGGACAGTGAATTATCATCGTTTTCTGATGCTGACTGGGCTGGTGATGTAGTAGACAGAAAGTCCACTAGTGGTGGAGCTTTCTATATTGGGCATAAATGTGTTGGCTGGTTGAGCAAGAAACAAGAAAGTACTTCTCTTAGTACTACTGAAGCTGAGTATATCTCCACCACAAAAGCATGCACTCAACTTCTTTACATGAAGCAGCAGCTAAAAAGATATTGGTGATAAGGTGCAGCAACCAATGGTGATTTATTGTGATAACAAAAGTGCAATTTATCTTACGAATAATATGGTTCAGCATTATCGTACAAAACATATTGAAATATGGTATCATTTTATCAAAGAAAAGGTTGAACAAGGCGTGATTAGAATGGATCATGTTGGAACTGATGAGAAAGTGGCTGATATCCTCACCAAGCCATTGTCTGTGGCTGTGTTTGAGAAGCAACGGTTGAACCTCGTTGTTCAACCACCTCCTACTGCATAAGGAGGCTCCGGAAATCCCCTCTCCCCATTTGTTTTAACTGTTTTTATCTACTTATGGCTGTTATGCAGGTTTATGGGGGAGATACTATCCAGGGGGAGTATGGCTTGAGCTGAACGTTGAACAAAATTTTCGGTCTTTGGTTTTATTGTCAATGGGGGAGAAAGGAATAAATTCAAGGCAAGAAATTCAAGGAAAGAAATTCAAGGCAAGAAATTCTTCTGTGATGAGAAGTGTAAGATTGTGATGAGAAGTTTAATAAGGATAACATCGGGCATCATGGAGAATTTCAAAACACTGGAACCCAATTCAAGCTTCCTATCTTGTTTTCTACCCTGAGGATTGCTCACGTAGACATAGAGTGTTGTCTGAGTTGATTCTTGCGTTTTGGATTTGCTCATGGTTGGAGATCTATTGAATTTATTCTGATTACCAACAAACCCAAAGGGGGATATTGTTGGAACCAGGGTCTTCAAAGCATGATTCGGTGTATTGTTTGTGTTTGTTGTGAATCATCAGTGGAAGTTCAGGGTGTGTACCAACAAAGAGATCATACCGTTTAAGCAGAAAACAGTAGTGAAGGTGGCACCGTTTCCCAGTGTTTGCCAAATTTTTGGTCCTGAAAATCATCCAATAAAGTTAAGTGTTTCTGGCAAAGGTACTTGCGCGCCGAGGTCTTGGAGGATAGAAGACTTGCGCGCCATATGTTTTTGAGGATCAGAACGTCAAAATTTGGCTTAGGAAAGAAGGTCACGCAAGTATTGGTTGGGTCGCGCAAGTGAGCTGCGCGATAGAGGTTACTGGAGTCAAGACTTGCGCGCCGTCAAGGGACTTGCGCGCTGACGTGCAGGGGGTCCAGTTTGCCTATAAATACTGGACCACCCCTCCTCAATTCTTACGGAGTTCAAGGCTGAGAGATTGTTCGAGCTCTCATCGCACAGGTGGTTGAGTCGCGCAGGTGGTAGTTTTTGTCGCGCAAGTAGAGCTTGCGCGCTGGTTGATGGTTGTACGCCCAAGGCAGTTTGGAAGAGAAAGGAAGTGGACCGCGCAAGTTTGTAGTCGGGGAAGGAAGATTCGCGCAGGTGCGTTGATGACACTTGCGCGCCAGTTTGGACTTGCGCGCCGTAGTGGGACTTGCGCGACTGTCTTGGAGAAGCGCGCCTAGTTTTGCTGAATCCCACCGGCCTGTTTGGAGCTGCACGAAAGCCAGGAGACTACCCGATACATTCGAGGAAAAGTGATATTCTACTTCTGGAGAGAATTGGACTTCAATAGAGAATCTACAATCAACAGAGGATGCATTCTTATGAAAATGATGAAGAGACCTTGACGTCTATAAATTGAGTGAGACTTCACCAACAGCAGTAAGCCAGGGGGAGTCAACGGGAGTGACCCGAGGGACGCAGTGAGCTATCCCTGAACAATTGTAAAGGCAGTGAGCCTGGGACAGAGTGTCTGTACCCAAAATTTTGTAATCCGCATCTAGTGAAGCATAGTGGATTTTGGTACGACCGACAACATGTCGGCGTATGCTCCTTGGACGTAGCCCTTAGTGGTGAACCAAGTAAAAGGGCTGTGTCTTCTCTGTGCATGTGAATGTTTGCTTTCTGATTATAATCATTATACAGGTTCAACAAGTTCCTACCAACGTGGGAACAAGATCCATCACATTAAAAGAAAAAGTGGTCACCCTGATTCACCCCTCCCCTCTCAGGGTGTCCCGGGGTCCTTAAAAGGGAAAGGTACATGATGTGATGATAATTTCAAGTAAGTGTCAAGAAAGAATACATGTTTTATTTTAATTATGTTTCCGTTGATGGGAAAAATGAGTACTATGCTTTATGTAACCACTTTGTTTAAATGTGGAATGTAATGCATGATTAATGATCTAATTCTCTAAAACTCTAAACCTGAAAAGATCCTCAACATGTATTTTTGAAATAACTCAAGATTACGTAATGTTTAAGGCCAGGGCCTTATAGTTGGTATCAGAGGTCTGTTTAGATAACTTTAGGAGTTAGAATTCTATTAAATTATTATCCAAAATTTTTTTTATGGTAAAGTTGAAATGATATAGCATTTGAATATTACCATGTTGCTTCATCTAAGACATGTTTGTTCAGAATGGTTTCCCGCAAAAGAAATAGGGAAGCAGTGCTAGAAAGGCATACAGAAGGAAATGACCTTCCCAATCAGCATCCTTAGATGGTCGGAATTGGAACTAAATAGTTTGTTGTAGTAATGGTGCATTTGACTCAAGCGATAAATGGTGGTGGTATTCATGCAAGAGATCATCCAGATCAACCGTAGAGGAACATGTCAATGGTGCAACATTTCATGAGGCAACATCCCCCATCATTCAGAGGATCATCTAACCCTGTTCTAGCTGAAGGGTGGATTAAATCACTGGAGAATATTTTCGATGTCATGGGGTGTTTAGAAAATCAAAATATTGGTCTTTCTATTTACCGTTTGGAGGGTGAAGAAGATCAGTGGTGGTCGATGGTTAAAAATGTCAGGGACACTAATGTGATTGATGATCTCAACTGGGATGAATTAAAAGGTAGGTTTCTTGAGAAGTATTTTCCTAAGGCTGATTGACTTAGTATGGAAAAAAAATTCTTGGAATTGAGGCAAGAGGAAGACTCAGTGGATGCTTATGAAGAAAGGTTCACTCGATTGGTAAGGTATGCTCCAAATTTTATCCGAGACCTTAATAGTAAAATCAACCGTTTTTACTCAGGATTAAATCCAAAATATCGAAGGGATTTATCTTATCGTGAGTTCAAGAGTTATGAAAATCTTGTTCTATGTGCTGAGAAGGTGGAAATGGAGTTTTTCGATGATCCAGTGTTATATACCAACCAACAGAATAAGAGACCGAGGTGGCAGGAGAAAGGGAAGAATTCTTCAAAAAGGTCTGATGGTAAGAAAACTAATTTTCTAGTTTGTGATAAATGTGGTAAAAGGAATTCTAGGGATTTTCTTCTGAATTCTGGAAGGTTCCACCGATGTGGTAGTATGGGACATAAGGCCCGTGATTGCAATGGAAAAGATCAAGGTGATGGTAATACCAAATTTGATCTAAAGTTAGTGAAATGTTTTAAGTGCAATGATATGGGTCACTAAACAAACGAGTGTCCGATGATGAGATCAAGTGATGGGAAGCAGTTAGACTATAAGCAGAAAGTGCTGGTGAAATACTTTGAAACTACTTCAGCAGATGTTGGGCCATCAAATGAAGTTGTATCAAGAACATTGTTTGTTTTCTCAGATTATGCCAATGTGTTGTTTGATTCGGGGTCTACACATTATTTCATCTCTGAAAAATTTTCTAGTAAATTGGGAATACCATCTCAAGAAATGACTCCTGAACTTGTGGTAAAAACACATGGGGGAAATGTTGAGGCAAATTTTTTTATAAGAATCTTCCTATCCTTATCCGTGGAAAGAACCTACTTACAAACCTTATTGTTTTACCTCTAGTAGAGTATGATGTTTTCCTGGGTATGGATTGGCTCTCTATTTACCATGCTATGATTGACTGTAGAGCTAAAGAAGTTTCATTTCAGAAAGACTTTCAGTTGGTGTACAAGAATGAACCCTTACTTTTGATAACATATTAAAAGGATGAGAAACTTGTAAAAGATGGAAATGAATGTTACCTTGCACATATTGTTGAAAACAAAGGAACCGTTCAGATTAATGATGTGCTAGTGGTAAATGAGTATCCTGATGTTTTTCCTGATGAGTTGCGTGGAATAATACCAGATTGGGAATTTGAATTTATCATTGACTTATTTCAGTATTCTAAGCCAATTTCAAAAACCCCTTATGAAATGGCTCAAATGAATCTTTTAGAGTTGAAGGAGAAATTGAAAGATTTTTTAGAGAAATGTTTAATTAAACCTAGTGCATCACAATGGGGTGATCTTGTTTTATTTGTTAAAAATAAATATGGTTCAATGATACTTTTCATTGATTATAGATCCTTGAATAACATCACAGTTAAGAACATATATCCTTTTCCTCATATCGATGATTTGTTTGATCAGCTCTAGGGAGCTCAGTATTTTTCAAAGATTGACCTGAGATCGGGATACCATCAGTTGAAGTTAATGGAAGTAGATATTCTGAAGACTACATTTCGTTCAAGATATAGCCATTATGAATTTGTAGTAATTCATTTTGGGATAACCAATGCACCTGCTGTATTCATGGACCTTATGAATAGAATTTTCCATGAGTTCTTGGATAAGTTTGTGGTTTTTTTCACTGAAGATATTTTGGTGTTTTCTAAAAGTAAATAGTATCAGGAATGTCATTTAAGGGTTATTTTTCAAACCGTAAAAGAAAATAAATTATATGGGAAATTTAGCAAGTGTGAGTTTTGGTTGCAACAAATTTCTTTCCTTGGTCATATTGTTTCTAAAGATGGAATAACTATTGATACTGGAAAAACAAAGGTTGTTGAAGAATGGCCAAGACCCACAAATTTAACTGAGATTCGTAGCTTCCTTGGTTTGGCAGGATATTACCGAAGGCTTGTTAAAAATTTTACCATGTTATCTAGTCCAATGACTAAACTTACTCGGAAGGGTGTTAAGTATATCTGGAAAAATGAATGTGATGATTGTTTTCAGGAATTGAAAATAAGATTGGTGAATGATCCATTTTTGGCACTACCTTCATGAATGGTGAGTTTGTTATCTAAAGTGATGCTTCATTGAAAGGAAATAGTTGTGTCTTAATGTAGACTAATCAGGTAATTGCTTACGCTTCATGTCAGCTGAAAAATCATGAGGTAAATTATCCTACACATGATTTGGAATTAGCTGAGGTTGTATTCGCTTCAAAAATTTGGAGGCATCATTTGTATGGAGTAAAGTGTGAAATATATACTGATCACAAAAGTTTAAAGTATATATTCACTTAGAAATAATTGAACATGAGACAGAGGAGATGGATAGAATTAATCAAGGATTATGATTGTACAATTCATTACCATCCGAGAAAAGCAAATAAAGTGGATGATGCTTTGAGTCAAAAAAGTAATACCTCATTAACCATTTTGTGTTTGGAATGTGATCATTTGTTTAAGGATTTGATGAACTTTGGCATAAAAGTTTTTGGTTCAAGATGTTCTTCTATTTTGTTTCAGGTATTAGTGAAATCGTTTCTATTAGACAAAATTAAGAAAGCACAGAGGAAAGACAGTGAGTTGCAGAAAAAGGTAGAGTTGGTTCAGAAGGGTAAGTTTCCTAAATTCAACATTGATAATGATTGTGTTTTGAGATTTTGGAAGAGGTTGTGTGTGCCTTGTGATTCATAGTTGAAGAGAGAGTTGTTATGTAAAGCTCATAGTTCTACTTTTTCAATTCTCCTGGAAGTACTAAGATGTATAGAGATATTCAAAAGTGTTACTGGTGGGATGGAATGAAAAGTGATATTGTTGATTTTATTGTGAAGTGTTTGACTTTTGAATAGGTTAAAGTAGAGCAGCAGTTACCGAAAGGGATGCTTCAGCCTTTACCAGTGCCAGAGTGGAAATGGGAGAATATATCCATGGACTTCGTTGTGGGATTTCTGAAGACACCTCAAGGTAATACTGTAATCTGGGTTATTGTTGATCGCTTGACTAAATCTGCTCATTTACATTCTATACAAGATACTTTTTCTCTAGATTAACTTTTTCGTTTGTATCTTAAGGAGATAGTTAGGTTGCATGGAGTTACCCTATCCATTGTATCTGATCGTGATCACAGGTTTACTTCTAACTTTTGGAAAGGCCTTCAGAAGTCGTTGGGTACTGAATTAAATTTTAGTACAGATTTTTATCCTCAATTAGATGGGAGGTCAAAACAATCAATTCAGACATTGGAGGACATGATACGTGCTTGTTCAATGGATTATCAGGGATGTTGGGACAAACATTGTTCTTTGTTTGTGTTTTCTTATAATAACAGTTTTCATTCCAGTATACTGATGGGTCCATTTGAGGCATTATATGGGAAGCGGTGTAGAACTTCAGATTTTTGGGATGAAGTGGGTGAAAGGATGTTTATGGGACAAGAAATGGTAGAAGAGTTGGTAGAAAAAGTTCAGCTCATTCAGAAGCACATGGGAATAGATCAGAGTAGGCTGAAAAGTTATGCGGACAACAGGAGTAAGGATCTCTCCTTTGAGGTAGGTGATCATGTTTTTCTCAAAGTATCCCCATGGAAAAGCGTGATGCAATTTGGTAAGAATGGAAAGCTGAGTCCAAGGTTCATTGGAACATATGAAATTCTGGAGAGATTTCGATCAGTTGCATACCGAGTGGCTTTACCCTTGAATTTATCTCAGGTACACAATGTTTTTCATGTTTCAATGTTAAGGAAGTACATGCTAGATCCATCTCATGTTTTGTGTCCAGTGGTAGTTCAGCTGGAAGAAAATCTATCATATGAGGAAGAATTGGTCCAGATTCTAGACCATAGGGAGAAAGTGTTGCGGAATAAGGTTATTCATCAAGTAAATGTTTTGTGGAAAAACCACATGATTGAAGAGTCAACATGGGAATCTGAAAATGCAATGAGGGATAAATACCCCCACTTATTCAATAAGTAAATAAATTGCGGGGACACAATTTTCTAAAGGGGGAAGGATGTAACATCCCAAGTAAGTAATGAATAATATATATTCTTATATTTGTATATTTAGGATTTAGATAGTGTTTTAGAGTCTTAAAATGAGAATAAATCAAATCTTATGCATGGAATACACTAATATTTTTAAAATATTGTTTTACTGACTTTTGATGGCAAACCATTTTTAAATATAAATTTTTACAATTTTATAAGCCTTATCTGTCAAAATAAACTTATTCTTTATGATTGGGATATTGAAATTTACTTTGGATAAGTTTTTGGTATTTTTATGACAATGTTCATTTTTTAATGAATAGTGAAAAATACTGCATTTTACATCAAAACTGATTTTTCATCTAATTTAATTATATGGTTAGATTATATTTTTAATTGGTTTTAAAGTTTAATTAGAATATATTTCTACCATTTAATCCAATGGTGGTCATTCTAATTAATTTTACTTTGGAATTGGTCATAAACAAGTGCCAAACATTTCATCGATATTATTTCAAAAAAACCCGCTATTTGTTTTGACAATGAGAATTATTTTTAAATTAATTATTGCAATTTCTATGATTTGAATTTGGTAAAATGGATTCCATATTGGGAATCAGAATTTCCAAATTATGTAATTAAGACACTTTTGTTTTTGGACATTATGAATAGTAACGATTGTAATTATCTTTAATTATCTTGATTAATTAGTAATCAGGTAGTGAAGGATAATAAAATAATATCATAATAATACCAAATGAACCCAAAATGTGTCCTAATGCTACTGATTGTTTCATGGCCGACCATGGTTTGAGTTGTGCCAAACATAGGGACCCCATGGAATCACTTTTGGGTGAAAGTGACACTTTATCATTTTATTTTTAATGAAAGGAGAATATCAGTAAAGAATGTATCACCCGAGTAAAACATTTTTAATTTTGTCTAAATAAATTATCTCTTGCAATATAAATAATCATTCGAAAGATAAAAATATTTCATACATCATATTATTTGTTTTATAATTTATAGACATTAAATAAATTAAATTATTTATGACATCATGACGATGCAGTGATTACCTCATTAATGCACGATTTAAATAAAATGAAACGATAATGTAAATTATAAGACCTAAACTTGTCAAAGTCCTATTGTATGAGTATATTTAGAACCCTTATCACCTTATCCTAGAAATATATCAAAGTGGGACCTTTAAAATCCGAAACTCATTTTAATATAAAGTAACATTTTATAACTTTCCAAGAGTGCCCCTCCTCTCCTCTTGTAAAAGGCCCCACCTCTACCTCCTTACCCACACATCTAAAGCCATTGTATTGGAAAAGATATTATTCTATTATCTCTCCACATCCCTCTCTTCATCCTAGAAGCCTTACCTTAGGCATAAATCTCTTCATGAAATCCTTTTGGTTCAAACCAAGAGGAGTTACCTGATTTAAAGGTAAGGTCTTCTCTAATGTTCTTTTGTTTTATTTTGCTTCTCCAACCCCTAAACTATTTTTATTCATTTCTTTTGTAACAACAACAGTATCTTCAATATACTAGGAATCTTTTATAATAATTATTCGAGCTACACTTACACACACCTACATCTAATTGTTAAAGAGGATACTGTTTCCGTGGATGGCGAATTTCGGGCTCACAAAACGATGATTGTTCAATATTCTTCTAACACATTAAATGGTGGCCATTAAGATGTCACTATATTTATATATGATATATAATATGTTTATGTTTTCCTTAAGATTCTATATTTTTCATTTATGGAATACCTTTATGGTTTCCATTATGGGTAAACGTGATATCTTCATTTTAGGAAGTGCGAACTACATCCCCCTCAAAGTGATTTGATTCATTAATTAAATATTTGGGACGTATAAAGGATGGAGTTAATGATAATATATATGATATTTTACTGTAATTATAATATACATTTATATAATTATTATTCGATTCCATAAAATACGAAATAGAAATGAAACTAGCGTTCATGCGTACATACAACTTACCGTCTCTATGAAGGTGCATTTCATTTATTACCTCTAAATGATATGTAATATTATAAATGAATGTATATAGTAGATATAAATGATATATATTATATCTACATCATGAATATAATTCTGTATATAATGGATACATGAACAACTTGTAATTATAAAGAGTTTATTTTTGAATCAAGTACCAATGATCGACAAAACGAACATTATTGACTTAAATAATTACATAGTGTTCATAACATGGTAATAAGTGATATAAAAGAAATAATTAACCTGAAAAAGGTTCCTAAGAAAGTATAAATTAATTCAAGTTTACTATTATGGATATTAAAGATTGATCGAGTCAAGTCGGACCCGAGGTATTGGACTTTTTATCAATATCCTTTCATTCAGGCATATTTTGTTTTATACACAACTTTCTTTTTTAAAGTGTATGTACCCCTTTGAATTTTATGTCTATTCAAAAGGAATATTTTTTTATACTAATCGTTTTACTAAATGACAAAAGGAATGTTTTTTTGTCATACGTATGCGGTGACAATGACTTCTCTACCGCCGTGACCATTATTTGAGTTTTGGCTTCCTCTATAAGCCATAAAGTTTTGTAAATGAAAAATAAATACCATGTTTAACTTTTCTTTTATTTTGGTATTGATAATGGTTTTTATATTTTTCTTATTATATAAATGTGTTATTGATATCTTGTGATTGAAATGTGGTAATGTTATGTTTCCTTTATGCATGTTTTATGTGATAAGATTATGTTATAGTTCTTGGGAATTGTTATGAAGACGGGTGGTTCCGTGGTAAACTAAGGGCGGGTGAGCCCGATACAGCTCTCCAATGCATTGGGTAATGCGAAGGGGTTAAATGTTAAGGTTTCTACGAAGAGATTTAGGGAATATACTGTGACGGGAATTCTAATCGTAACCAAGAGGGTTACTCCCTACGTAAGAATGTTATGAATGCCTCATGTTACCTTTATGTCTTATAATTTCTATTATTTATTCATGATTTTATTAGGTATGTTAAAATAATTATGTTTTATGAGTAAAGTATGATTTCATACATGGACTAATGTCTTCATTTTTTACTTTTATATCCCTTACTGAGATATTTATTCTCATCCCAAGTTTTTGGAATGTTTTTCACAGGTCAAGGGAAAGGTACGTGATGTGATGATAGTGTCAAGAAAGTGTCACGAAAGAATCCATGTTTTATTTTAAATATGTTTTCATCAATGGGAAAAATGAGTACTATGTTTTATGTAACCACTTTGTTTAAATGTGGAATGCAATGCATGATTTATGATCTAATTCTCTAAAAATCTAAATCTGAAAAGATCCTCAATGTGTATTCTTGAAATAACTCAAGATTATGTAATGTTTAAGTCCGGGGCCTTATAGATAAAAATATTTATAATAAAGTATCCCTAAATTTTGGTAATGTATAGATTAAATATTTTATCATGCAAATACATCCATGTCTAGATACTATAGGTAGATGTTCCTCTAACATAGATGCACATTGGAGTAAAAACCTAAAACAATGCGTTGAGCGAGACTTGATTGGGAAGTGGTGCATGAAAATGGGGTTTTCTACACACCTGGTTTGACACTCTTGAGGGATATAATTTGGTACATTCATAAGATCATTATGTACCATTATTATGGGAAAAACAATTCCCATCAGAATATATGTTAGGAAATAAATCATTGAAAACATAGATTGATGCTTTTAAATTCATAAGTTAAGAAATACATGTAATTTATACGTTATACCATTAATTTCATGGTATTCCCCCTTAATTTAATTAATATTTTAAAAATAATCATCCCTAATTTTACTTTTATTCTAGTAGATGGATGGAAATATGAGGAATAAGGGAAACAACCAATGTAAAGGTAAATGTGATGACTACACCAATGAGATGTCCAACCCAACGGGGATGGTAATCACACACAATATGATGGTACACTATTAAATGGATTATGTTATGAATCCAAACATGGATCTGGATGAGCATCCAAATCCTTATACGAGTGAAAAATATGTTTTTTAGAAATTTTTACAATAATGGCCTCCGACATTCAATGGATCAACTGATCTCTTAATTACTAAATAATAGATCAAATCCAGTAAAAAAATATTTTCAATCCTTAAATGTTCCCAAAAATATATTTTTTTACTAGATACTTTTCATATAGTTGGAGAAGCTGATCAGTGGTGGAAATTGATCAGGAATGTGAATACTGAGGAATAGATTGAAGTGATGGGGTGGAAGGAAATTTGGAAAATGGTTTTTGATAAATGTTTTCCTCACACTCTCTAATGTAAAATGTAAAGGGGTTTCCTTTCCATTGAAAAAAAGATGAAAAATATTCGAAAAATACGAGGATAAAATCACAATACATGTATGATATGTCTGTGGATTTTCTTACCCATGAATGAATGATTGAACACTTAATTGGTGTGATAAAACCTAGAATACAATGATCCTAGGAGATCCAGGACTATGATATGTATAATGGAATTTTCTAATGTACACTGAATGTCAATATGGAGGTGAATGAATCTCAAGGGTATCATGAAGATAAGAAGTATAAACTAGAGTCTGATTATGGTGTTATGACGTAGAAATATAATGGTGTCATGAAATTTAAACATCCCACTGATCTATGTAGTGGATATAAGGAACCAAAAAATTTCTTAATGGGAATTAGTAAATTCATTAGGTGTTGGAATGAAGGACACCAAGCTAATGATTCACAGAAAAAAATCTATCTAATGCGTTTCACGAGATAAATGCTCAGGTCAACACTCATGGAATTATTTTCATTGCTTAAACTACAATGAACCAAATAACTTTGCCAAAAAATGCACTATGACAAGTGTTTTTGGATAAAAACAACAACCTCCATAGAAAGAAGTAAGAGTATTTTCTATCACAACAGTTGAGGTGGATCCCAACAATGATGTAGTGAAATGTTTTCTAATTATGGATTCATGAATAGTGAATGTAATTTTTAATTCTACTCCTATGAATTATATCATATAAATAATGTTGAGTAAAACAATTCAAACACCACAAAAAATCATGGAAGTATAACTGTTAGTGAAAATAGAAAATGGGGAAATTATTTCTTCCCAAGTTTATAACTCCTCCCTAGTAAAAGTTTTTTGGACGAAAATACAATAAAACCTTGTGATACTCCCTTTAGGTTAATTTTATACAATTGTGGGTATGAATTGTCTTTCCCCATATAAAACCTACATATATTTCTATGAGAAGTAAATCTACCTTTCTATCACGAATCGATCCTCAATTCTATAAAAGTTAAAGTAGGAGGATAGATCATCATTAGAACCAATATTTCAAGAATGGTTATTATTGACCTATGTGTAAGAATATCCAGATATAATGAATGATTCTACGGATATAATCAACCTTGAAGACATGCCCATTTTGAGGTAATACACTGATATGTTTCCTGAGAAATTGTCCAACCTTCCTCCAAGTTGAGAGGTCAAAATTTCAACTGAGCTTATACATGGGGTATTACCATTATCCAAGACTCCATATAGAATGGCTATTGGAGAACTTGAGAATCTTAAGGAACAACTATTGGAGAATATATATAAAGGGTTCATATTCCCATGTGATTCACCATGGGTTGCACCATCATGTTCGTCAAGAATAAGGATGGGTCAATGTTCCTTTACATTGATTATAATGAGATCAAAAAGATAATGATAAAGAACATGTATCCTCGGTAACATATTGTTGACTTGTTTGATCAACTATGGGGAGCGCAATACTTCCCTAAGGTGGATCTTTTCCCTGGATATTACAAAGTTTGGGTGAGGATGGATGATATCACCATGATTGATTTCCATACAAGGATTAGGAAATATGAGTTCATAGTAATTCCATTCAGACTCACTAATTCTCCAACAATCTTCATGGACATTTTAAATAAAGTCCTTTGAGATTACCTCATTAATTTTTTTGTAGTCTTTATAGATGATATTATAAAATAATCTAAAATAATCAATGATCATGATGATCTTCTAATCATTTTGCTAAAGACCCTAAGAAAGAAGAATATCTTTGTCAGGTATAGTAAATCCGAGTTCTAGTTAATGGAAGTATCATTCTAGGGTCATATCATCATAAGAAATGGGATATATATGGTCCCTTTAAAGAAAAAAAATTGAATGATGGTTGAGTAAAAAATATATGATAGTTATATTTAGTTCTCATGGATTAGATGGGTACTATAATTGTTTTTTGAGAAATTTCCATCATTTTCAAACCATCTTACCATGCTAACTCAAAAGGGAGTCATGTTTTCTTGGAATGATTAATGTGAATAGAGCTTCAAGGAGTTGAAAAAGAGGCTAATCACTACACATGTACTAACACTACCCACATGTGGATAACATTTACAGAATTTAATGATTCTTTTAAGAATGTATTGCACTGTCTGTTAATGTAAAATGAAAAGGTGATAGCCTATGCTTCAAGGAAGTTGAAAGTACATGAATAGAACTACACAACACATGATCTGGAGTTGGGTTTAGTGATCTTATATTTGAAAATATAGTGGAATTATCTATTTTGGGTGACATGTGAAATATATAAGGTTCACAAAAGCCTCAGTTATATATTCACACAAAAAGATATGAACATGTGCTAACTAAGATGGTTAGAGGTGATCATGGACTATGAATGAACAATCCACTACAATCATGGTAATGAAAATAATGTGGAAGTTTCTTTATGTAGAAAAGATCCAAAAATTTTATAATTGATGAGAATATAGAGGGATTATATATTATTATATTTGAAAAGGATAGACATTGGAATCATAAAGGAGAGATCACCATCAACCATTTTAAAAATCTATTTTCAACTGACTATTTTGTAAAAGGAAAGGGATGATATAAGAGATGTTGTGGGAATTAAGAATAAGTTGGAAACTATAACAAAAGGTAAATCCTTATAGTTCAATTTTAATGAAGGAGTTTTAATATTTTGGTCAAGACTATGTGAAAAATCAAATGTTAAATTAAAGAAGGGTTTATTAGATGGTGCACATAGATTGACCTTATCTATCCATCATAGATGCGCAATGTTGTAACAAGATATTTGGAAGCACTACAGGAAGAGGAATATGAATAAGGAGATCATTGAGTATACATAAATATGTATTATATGATAGAAATTGAATGAAAAATGGGGAAAAAAGGGATGATGCAATCCTTACCCATACTTACATGGAAATGGAAAAACATCGCCATGGAATTTGTAACTGGTCTTCCAAAAACATCAAGAGGAAATAATTTTATATGGAAATACTACAAAAACGGTGTTTGACAGCACTAGAATAAGAATTTATCTGTACTAAAATAGTTCTGATAATTTGGGAATGGTTAAAGGCCCAAATCATCTATCAGCAATAAAAAGTGTTGTTAAAGGCCCCTTCTATTAGATCTTTTTATGCACTATTAAAAGGGTCCTTTCTCAGCGATAAAAAAAATGATAAATGGTATATACAATTTTTTCCATGCCCTACACAACCCCCTTCATCTTTGATTCCCACCCCATCCATTTATCAGAGCTTTCCCACCCCTTTATCGGTGTTTTCAATAATCCCACCCACCCATGTGTGCCATTTTCACTAGCATGTTTCAAATCCTAGACCTCCAACATATACATAAATTCCTTTTCCACTCCAATATATTATTTTGGTTCACATTTTATTATAGATCTATATATTTATATATATTTCATATCATTTTCTATCCATATATTTATAAATATGTTCATATATATGTTTATATATATGTTTATATATTAACACATATATTTTATATGTAAACTATTTTAATTAATTATTTATAAAATTAAATTTTTATGTGTGAAAATATAAAAAATATGTATATATGGTTATATATTTGATTATAAATAACAGTAAATTATGAAAAATGATAATATTTTGAAGCCATAATATCAATATAAATGTGATGGGAATAAATTAATTCCCCACTGAAAAAGGTAAAAATGACCCCCTAAAATGAAGTTGAAATTCCATCAAATGTTATAAAAAAATTGGTTATCCAGACTAAAAAATTAAGTTTTGGAGGCCTTCTGGGGATTTTTTGACCTTAAAGAATCTGAAAAATGGTTTTCCTGTTCCACGAATGTGTAGATCTCATCACATGCTTTGATTTGATATGTGGTAGATCCCAAATAGACACCCGAATCAAAATTTATGGTTTTTTGAAGTTCTAGTGACATTTTCAACCTATTTAAGATATTTTATTAATTTTCTGATTTTTTATCTTTAAATTTATATTAAAAGACTATTAATTTGTAATAATAACTAAATTATTAATTAAAAATATTTTTTTAATTATTTTATAAGTTATTTCCTCTATATATTTTATATATTAAGTGTAAGTTTCAATTTACATGATCAAAAACATATTTTAATTTTTTATTATATTTATATTAATATATTAATATATTATTTATAAGGAAATATAATTTTTTTGAAGAATACTTTTATCATCTCTTTTAAAAAAACATTGATAAATGGGGTTCTTTTATCATCACTTCTATAAAAGTGCTGATAAAACCCACCACATTTATCTACCCTTTTTACAAGCACTGAGAACCGACCTCATTTATCAATTATTTTTTTAAAATAACTGATAAAATTTAGGCCTTTATCAGCACTTTTAAAAAATTTCTGGTTAAGGTTCCCCTTTAATAGTAATTTTTAGCATTGTTATAGACCCCCACTTTAACAATGATTTTTTGCACTGGAAAATGGGTTCTTTATCACCATTTTAATCTAGTGTTTCTAAAGATCTAGTTCTAGATAATTCTTTTTTATAGTAGTCTGGGTCATGGTGGATAATCTTATGAAGACTATTCACTTCATTACAAATCGAGAAGACTTCTAACTCGATCAAATTGCAGGGATATACATTAGATAAGTGGTGAGGCCACATGGAATGACACTATCGATTACATATGATTTACATCCAAGATTTACCTCCATGTCCTCCAGGAGTTTATAACACAATATAGATAGTAATTTGAACTTTATCACAACTTATCAACCAAAAATTGATGTCTAATATAAGAGAACTATCCAGAATCTCGAAGACATGTTGAGATCATGATCACTTAAATTCAAAGGAGGATGGGATAAACATCTTCCTCTGGTTGAGTTCTCATACAATAAAAGTTTCCACTCAAATATCAAAATTTCTCCCTATGAATCCATTTATGGGAAGAAGTGAACCATACTATAATTTTGGGATGAAGTTGGGGAATTAAAACAACTAGGTCCTAAAATTTTATAGGAAATGATTGATAATGTAAAGACCACTTTGCAACACATTATGGCTGCTCCTATTCGACATAAGAGCTACACTGAAAATTTTTTATAAGACCTAGATTTTTATGTTTGATATACTACATTACTTATCATTTATCCATGGAATAAATTGATGACATTTGATGAAAAAGGAAATTCTAGTCCAAGATACATCGACCCCTTGGAGATCATTGATCACATCATACTAGTGGGCTATTGACTAGAAGTCCCACCTAAACTGTCTGAAGTACATGATTTATTCCATGTATCCCCCTTTAAGAAGTACATACCATACCACTAACATGTACTAAATCCAGAGGTGGTACCATTGGAGAATGATCTCTCATATTAGGAGTATCTGGTGAAGATCTTAGATCATAGAGAAAATCATATATGAAATAATACAATTCACCTGGTAAAATTATTATGGAGAAACCAAAAGTTTAATGAGTTGATGTGGGAACTGGGGGAGGGGATGAAAGAGAGTTAACCTCATATATTTGAGTACGGGAATGAAATTTTATAGAAAAGTTTCTGAGGGGTGGGGAGTTTATAATGACCCAAACTATTATAAATAAAATTCCCTTATAATTTAAATTAAATGTTTAATTAAGTAATACAATCATTGAAAACACACGCACTTATTTGGTTTTATTATATCCTATCATATTTAAAATAACATTATGAATATTTTTCATTTATAATATAGTCATTGAATAATGATCATATGATTAGTATAAAAATAAGTATTTAATAAATCCAATTGATACAGAAAAAGGAAGTGATAGTATTAACTAATAGTATCGTACCTAATGAATCCCATTTATCAACGAATTCAAGGGAGATGGAATCACTTGATTTTACAATGTACGTGACCAAGATTATTTCCAATAACTTATGAATAAGAGAAACCATTTATGGGAGAATTTCAAGCACATCGAGATCACCACCAAAACCATGTTCACCAAACCACCTCATAAAAGTATCACCATTGTACACCTCAACGTTAGGGAATTTTCTAGTGTATTGAATGGATAAGTATTTATAATATAGATATAAGAGTATGAAATTTTTTATAGAATAATTAATATATTTTCATCCTATTATTGTTTCTCTATAAATGATTTTATTGATTTATTAAAACACAAATTCTATATTTTGGGTAATATTAAAATTCAATTGAAGAGTTTATTTTAATGAATTAATTGTATTTTTAATTATGTAATATTTTTTTTAAAATATTATCCAATAATTTTTATTAAGTTGAAATGATCATTTAATATTAAATAATTCAAATCTAATTTTTATAAGGGTTCAAAAATTTTTATTGTCAAAAAAACCCAATATTTCATAATAAATGGTATTTTTTTATTTTAAAAGGGAAAATTTACATATCAAAAAAATTATTTAGATATTATTAATATTTTTTTGTAATTATAACATTGAAATTATCCATTTTTTTAATTTTTTGAGGCGATCGAAATTTTGGGAAAAAATAAATAACCTAGTAACATGTGGTGTGTATTATAAGAACAAAATGGACCAAAAGTGATTTAATAATTACTATAAAGGGTATCCATGATGAAATATGTGTTTTACCATTAAAATAATATTATTTTGTGTTTATTTTATTTATTTTATAAATTCATTATGAATCCTCAATAACAATTAATATAATTTAAGGTTTAAAAATCATTTATTTAATAATATGACTCACTTCCGCCAAAGAAATGGTTTTATTTTTATATAATAATACATTGACCTAAAATATTATTAAAACCACTCCCATTTATCCAAAAAAATCAGAATATACCATGGGATTATTTTTTATTTTGGTTAATTTATTATATCTACTCTAAAACCTAGGTTTGAGAAATGATAAATAATTCCCCACTATTTCCTATATAAACCCATCCAATATCACATATATCTTCACTAAAAATACATTGATAATTTCATTAGTCTACAATTTCTTCTATAGAGTCCTAAAATGTTGTAGCCAAGCATTCAATGACCCCCTCCAAAGCATTTGGAGTCAGACAGTAAAGTAAATGGAACTCTCATTCTCATCTTAAATAATGTTTCTTTGTTACCTTATTCGTTATATTTTAAAATTTATTTTGTTTTTATATGTCTCTCCATGTATCTATTACTACCCATTTTATTTATAAATAATGATATAACCCTTTCACTGTAATAAAACCATTTTATAAATTTTTATGTGACGTTGTTATACTACCAAAATTTCACCGTGATTTTTACCTTTCCAAAACAATTGTGTAGTGAATTACATATCCATTTCCAGTCAAGGGTGTACAAAGTTTTGTTGGGAAAAAGTTGGAAGATCATTTTATTGGATTAATTAAGTATTGTTTTGTGTTTTCAAGAATTCTAGAGAAGAAAGGAAATAACTTCACTATGTATAATTGGGTAAAGAAAGACAAGAAATTTACAATACATTCCATGGTAAATATGATGATTCTTTGTTGATCTATATTTAAAAAAGGTCTAATATTGGTTGGAGAACTTATGATTCAATAATTATGATAGAAATTTGGATAAATGATGCATCCAATCAGTGTGGATGTTCATGCAGAAGAAGGTTTCTAAGGTGGTGCAATTTCCCAGTGTTTGCAAAATTTTTGGGGCTCAAAATTTGATGTTCGGCTAGTATTAAGAAAAGTGGATTTTCATGAAGATCATATAAAAATATGGAAAAGGAATAAATTTTTCAAATATGATATTCATGAATTGTATTTCACAAAGATATGATGAATGTTGATGGTGTTATTCTCAATTACGATGAGCTTCACGAATGGGAGAGGTGAAGAGATTTATAAGAAATATTTTTAGCACAAAAGAAGAAGGAGAATCGTGGTGGTGTAATGGAATAAAGAGAATTGAGGTAGAAAATGGGGGATTTGGAATGATTTGCGATTACAACGAGCTTCATGAATCAGGAAAATAGTCGTGGTGCTTCGCGAAACAGAGTGTATTTAAGCAGAAATTTTGGAGCTCTGCGATTTGATATTGATGTGGCGTTGAGGTGCTTGGAAGGTTCTAGAGTCGGTGGGAAAAGCCTATAAATAGGCCCTTAAACCCTCAAGATAATTAGAGAGACATAACGAGAAATTTAGAGCTCCCAAAATTTGATGAAGGTTCATGGAGAAAGAAAGCTCTTTGATGGAAGCGTGCTCTGCGACAGAAATGAGCTCTGCAGTGAGCCTTCATGCTTTGTGAAAGAAGTCAACTTCAAAAAGACCAATCTGTGCTCTATGAAATAGTGAGCTTTTCAATCTTGTGATTTTTGGGAACTAGTGAACTTTGTAAACTGAACTGCTCTGCAAAGCTAGGAGCGTCACGAAGGATCTTCACGTATGAGCTTTACAAGCTGAAGATTTGGGTACCAAAATTTTATTTTCCTATTTTTATCTTATTAGAATTCATATTTTACCCCAATTATCCTCTATATATGTACTCAATATATGAAAATAATTCTTTAAAAGCAAAATTATTTTCATTTTTCTATTCAATTGAAACCTTTTTTCTTCAAAAACCATGTTTTCTTAAAATTTTTTAAAAAATGTTTTTAATGTTATCAAAATTATTTATTAAAGAAAATTTTACCCATATTTTAATTTTTAATTTTTTTTCAAGGAATAAACATGTTGTTTTGAAAATAATTTCCATTTGTCTTTTACTAGAAATGTGAAAGGAATATTTGTTTTAAAGTGTATGACATGAAAACAATTTCCGACTTTCATGAAAGCTATTTATTTGAATATACCTTTATAAAATATCGTGGTTATTTTCAAAGAAAAGTGTTTTGAAAATAATTTTTTTAAATATATTTTTTTCAAATTCGAAATAATATTTTTATTATGAACTTTTTTAAGTTATATATAACGCGACCTTTAAAGTTTTATATATTATTTTCAAGGAAAATGATTTTTTTTATGTTCTAAAGTTTTGGTCAAATTGGAAATGATTTTTTCCTCAACAAATGTTTTCAATGTTTATTAAATTTTCTATATAATGTTCTCATGGTTATTTTTAAATAATATTATTTTCAAAATTATTTTGTTTTTAAAAAGTTATTGTTAAAGAAAACCTAATATCCTTAAGGAAAGGTCATAGTGTTTTTTCAAAATTATTTTCTATCTAGGATGACATATATTGATGTTTCTTAAGACTTATTATGGATATTATCCAAAGATACCATTCATATCCATTCTCCAGATGGTTAAGTATTATGTTTTTGAAGTTTTTGTGAAATCTATTTTCTTTTTATTGGTTATGATATGGTGAATTGATGAAATATTTATGAAACCTAATTTTGTTACATAGGTTATGACGTGTGCTATAAATAATGGTTTATGAAATGATGGAACAAATAATTATGGGTTTCATTATAATATGGGTGATACCTATATCTCCCTCCAATTCATTAGGTAAATATTTATATCACACGAGATAAAAATGGGAAAAAAGTTAATGGTATTGACCCACTATATGAAACATGTGAATCCTAATCCACTATGGGATGCAAGCAAATTGTGATCCATGATGGAAAAATGGTTATGAATATTGATCAACTATATTGATGGTATTGTTATTTAAGCTTAACATATGGAATTTTTTTCAATATTTATGATGATTACACAAATTTATGAAATGAGACTATGGTATAGGATTGATTTATGTTGATTTATCACTCTTATGGACCATGTTTTTTGAAATTCTAAAGATAAATTCCATAACTGATGCTTATGATATATGATATGTTGGATATGAACTTTTCAAGCTATTTTCATGTTCAAATATGCTTATTGTTTTCTTATTACTTACTATAAAAATATTCTGATATCTCTTATGTTTACCCTTACTGAGTATCTGAGGTCACCCATTTTTATGTTGCTAGCCCTAGGTTATGAAGAATGATTTTGGTATGGTATTCCTATAAGGAGTAATGTGTGAAAATATCATTGTGGGTGATGTTAAAGATATTTCATAAAATTAGAATATTTTCTTTCTAGTCTCCAAATACACTAAACCATTACAGCCCTTCTGAGTTGTTTTGTGAAATTTAATGAATATCCATCTAAAAAGATGTGATATTTATATATGATAAGACTGCATAATTATAGTTAGTATTAAAAGAAAGGTTTAGTTATCCTTTTTAATCTAGGATGAGAAACATTTATTGAGATACGAAGTTAAATTTCTAAGGATATGTCTAAGGATAATTCTAAAGACGATTTAAAGTTTTTGAAAATGTCCTTAAATTTTTGTAAAGGAAAGATTAAGTGGTTTTGAGAAATTACATACCTTAATGGATACTTAAAGTGGATTTAGATGTAGAACTAATGTACATAGTGGTAATAACTCAAAAAATGTTGCATTGAGATAAAATCGATCATCACATATTGCATGAAAATATACCTTATTGTACACCTCATTTAACACTCTTGGGGGATGTGTTTTTGAAATTCACTAACTCTTTAGGAAGCATCATGATATATTTAAATAGATAATGACATTTAGTGTCCTATGATAAGGATAAGGTGTCATACATTGTAAACAAGGTTTCATTATTTAGAGATCCTATAAGTAATTTTTCTTGATTATGTGGTTCCCTACTTTGATAAGTGTTATTCACACTAAGTTTTTTGGTTTTAATCAATTGAGTGAACTAGAAAGAAATATATTAATGTTGAATGAAATAGAAAATAATTTTATTACAAAAAAATGGGATGACAAATGAAGTAAAGGGTATTTTGATTATGCATAATCTGTTATCACAATATATTATTAACAACTTTCAACTTATCCAACTATCATACTAACCAAAGAAGGGAAGGATATACTTCATTGAGAGTTTAGGTGGTGGAGACCATGGATGAATGAATACTCAATTTCATATATTTAAATAATGTAGGAATAATCCCTCTAAGGACTGTATTAATGGAAAAATATGTTATTTTATGCATCGTGAAAAAGAACACAAAGTAAGAAATTACCGATGAAAAATGAAAACTCCAGTTAATACAATGGATATGAATAATTATTTCCACAATTAATTATCAATGGTTTAATATTATATACGAGTAAAAAATGGGAATTATAAAAAATGATGTACAAGGGAGAAATCTTGAAAAAGGGTAAACAAGGAGGTACAGGTAATGGTTTTTTAGGATGTGGAAACTACAAATGACATAAGAAAATAATGATTCATCAAGGAATAAAACGATGTAACCCATTTAATGCTTTTCGAATTTAGTAGAATGATTGAAGTTTTTGTGTATTTGAATTCATAAATTTTGAAATATATACGGATTTTTTATTAGATGACCTTTGTTATAGATTTAAGAGAATTTGTTTAATAGTTTTTATGACCTATAAAAGTAACTTAATGGAAATGTGATATTTCAGGACAAAACATTATTAAGGGAGTGAGAAGCATAAATATGTTCTATATTTTTAGAGAATAATTTTGGGATAAAGGTATGATTGATATGGATAAATAATGTTGGATAAAGCTGATTAACATGGAAATGATTAATTATTTATTGAAATAGTGGTTTATACTATCATCGATGGAGGTTATAAAATTTTTGGATTTAAAGAATATATCCAATTATCTAGGTTTTATTTAAGGAATAAATAAGAACGTTTGTTTTCAATAAGGTTTTATGGTAATTTAGGTTATCACCATGTTTCAATACAATGCATGATGATGGTATTCACATGTTTGGTATGGGACAATTCAGAGCTACTTTATCTTTTTTAGGAGACTAATGATAACTTCAATATAGAAATTTAGTGATCTTATTTGTAATGGTTTAGATTTTAATATTTTAGAATAGGTAATAAGGTTGACCATTTATGAAACATTTTAAGTTGATCTTTGGATAATGTTTTATAGATTAATGTAATACATCACCATATAAAGAATAATCCATATTGGATAATTAGTGCTATTTTTTTTGTTATAACTAGAGATAGAAAAAATAGATAGTCATTCTATTATGGGTATTTTGATCCATTAGTGCATCAGGTAAAAAAATATTCATTTTCATTTCATAGAGTAATATATAAAGTAGAAATTGATCAAAGTATAATGAATGGATGAAACTATGATTACTATAAAATGGAGAGTTAATCTTTAGGAATGATGGTGCCTCTAAAATTATTGATCATATCTGGATGGTATCCAATCAATTGGAGCCACCAAAAAACCTCACTTTGGTCTTGGATGTGTTTAATGTGTCTCACCTAAGGAAATATATATATGATTCATCATATATACTGAACTTAGTGGGCATACAACTGGAGAATGATATTTCTTATGAGGAAGAAATAATAGAGATTTTGGATTGAATATGGTTATTTCTATGAATAAGTGAACTCACCGAGTCAATGTTTTTTAGTGAAACCACTAGCTTAGGGAAGCTATGTGGGGACAATAAGAGGGAATGAGGGAGAAGTATCCCATATTTTTATACAAAAGTGATGAATTAGAGTGGGGGATAATGTAACACCTTGATATTTTGTGAACTATTTCGAAATAAATTTGATATTTTTGTTATTTACCATTACATACAACCAAAAATATAGCATGCATTACACGAAACACTGATTTTTTCTTTCTTTACATGCAGCATTTATTTTAAATAAAACGTTGTATTACATTAAAATATTATCATTTAACATGAATGTTATCACCGAGACATTGGAATAACGAGTACTAATAGTTTTACCTAAATTATAAAAATATTGTTTCTACATTGGTATATAAAATTAATTCTTTAGTGACTAATTGACTAGAAATGAAAATTTAAAATATTTGAAAATAATGGAAATATTATTATGAAAAAATATTTTAAGAAACAAACATATTTTACCTCACTAAATTAAAGAAATTATATATAGTGAAATCTTGTAATGAAATTTAAACATTATATATTCAATAAAATAATTAACATTCATCTTATTATTTTTCTAGAAAATTTATAATAATTAATCAAATTTTTCACAAAAAACCCATATTTTTCTAGAAAATAGTTTTAACACAATTTTCAAACTTATTTTAAAAAAATCACATTTATAATTTTTTTAAAATTAAAATTCATTTTCAAAATTATCTTCTTAAATTCATATGAGAAGTAATTTTTGATAATTTCTTAAGAAGATAAAATTTTTGATGAACAGTGAAAAATAATGATTTTTATTAAGAAATATAATTTATTTTAAAAGAAATAAAAAATAAAAAATTGTTTTATGATTTTATTAATGGTATTATTAGTTTATTTATATATATTAATCCAATATAGTTCATTTGAATTAATTTAATATTTAGTTTTTATATAAAATCATTTTAAATTTTCATATATATTCTCTTTGGAAAACCTCTTTACCATTGCATCTGTGGGAAAAATATTATATTAAATTTGAAAATCATGTGAATTCTACTTGAAAATTTAATTAAATATTTTTAATCATAATAATTTATATTATCTAATAATTTAAACTTAATTTTTGATCATAATGAATAGTAAATATTATTTACTGTGGTTATAGTAAAATTTGGCGAACCTGGGTGGTTAAACTAAAATGATATGGTTTAAAAATGACCCAAAACTTTTCCAACACAAATGGGATGGAAAAATTTTGACCTTATATAATCTAGGTTCTATATTGGAATATTTGGGATCCTTTTGACATGTATAAAACATGGGAAAACATTTTTCTTTTCAAAAATTACAATTGTGTCATTCACCTCACTTTTAGAAGTCCACCACTATCCTATACTATTGAAACTTTAAAAAACTAGTGGTTCATAAACTAAATACCCATATAACTTCCTTACATCAATCATATCATCATATAAAATTATATTGGTCATAAATCAAACCTAATAATTATTTGTTTGAAAACCAAAAGAAGTTTTCCAAAGAAAAGCTAACATCCCAAATCAAGTATTTTATATAATTTCTTCCACCAACTCCTTAAATTATTAATAACACATGATTATATGATAATATTAATATCTCCCATATAATGATATGTTATTATGTTAATTTAATAATCTAAATACTACTCCACCTCTATTAAATTTCTCATGAAATTAGTATTCATTTGTACGGTGGACCTCTACATCATGATATAATGTTTTTCGTTTTCCATCACCACCTATGACAGATGGATATAATGTTTGATTTATTGTTTATATATACGATATATTTATATACGATATTATTATTATTTTATTTTCATGATATCTCATATTTATTTTTAATTTCTATTTCATTGGAATGCAATAACATCGTTCGTGTGAATGGCAGACTACCACCTCAAAAAAGCGATGTGTTTCATTCATGATTTAAATGGATGGTAATAAATACAGTTTTAATTAAAATATGTGATATATATTATTTTTTCTGAAATGGTGATATATTATTTAACTTTCTTTCTTTCAACCTGTTAGGAAAGTAGAAACAATTGTCATCCGTATGTATGACCTACCGTCTCCATGAATGGTGTATTTCATTTTCTATCTATAAAATTTATACATGTATCTATATATATAATAAATATATATTATATTTATATCATGGATAAAATTATGGATATGATTTAACCATGATCAATATAATATTACTGAAAACAATAAATCAAAATAGAAAAAAACAAAGTCTTTATTAACCAAATAGTTATTTTAACAAGGAACTGTGGATAAATGGGTAATAAAAGGTAATAAGTAAATAATATATAATTTGATAAATATGAATATGGTTATTTAATATATTTATAATATACTTATATTTATTATACATGATGATCTAAAACCCTTTATTTTTCAAAACCATGTTCTCTAAAAAAATTAATTTTTTTAAATTATCCAATGATTTTTAATGAAATTTTCACTCATGTGTGAATTTTTTTAAAAAAAATTGTAATGGAATATGAATGACATTTTTGAATAAATGGATGGTTTTATTTTACCAAAAATGTTAAATTAATAATTCTTTTAACATGAACGACATCAAAAAAATATCCTGCAACCATGAGCATTATTTATTTGAAGATTCCATTATAACGTTTCAAGGAAATTTTCAAGAAAAATGACTTTGATATTTTTTAATTCTTTTAAACGTTTTTTTCAAAGGGGAAATGATATTTTCTTCAAGAAATGTTTTAAATGATTATTTAAGATTCCTTTATATGTTTCAAGGTTATTTTCAATGAAAATTATTTTTATAATATTTTATATTATAAAAAGTTTATTATAATGTCAAAAGGATATTTTACACAAGAAATGTTTCAAATTATTTTTAAAGATTCAGTAACAAGATTTCATGGTTATTTTAAACGAAAATTATTTCCAAAATGTTTTATGTTTTAAAAAATGATTTTCAAATAAAAGTTATTTTTCTTAATGAATTTTATAAGTGTATTTTTAAAATAATTTTACATCTATGATGACATCCTTTTATGTTTCATGTGCCTTATTAGGGATAAAATCCAATGATACCATTCTAATTCATTCTATGGATTGTTAAGGTTTATGTTTTAAAAAAGTGTGAACCCCAAAATTATTTTCATGGGTTTTACAATGGTGAATTAATGAGATATTTATGAAACCTTTTTTCTTTACATTGGTTATGATGTGATGATATGATAGATGTTTAGTGATATCATGGATCACATAAGGATGGTCTTCATTATGATATATGTGGGACCTATATCTCCCTCCAATTAATTAAGTAAAGGTTTATATATCATGAGATAATAATGGGAAACAAGTAAATGGGCTTGATTTACTATGGGACACCAGTGCGTCCTGATTCACCATGGGAGACACTTTCATCCTGATCCAATGGTGGAAATAGGAGCATCCAGATTCACTATGGGAAATAGTTAAAGAGTGATGATCCACTATGTTTATGGTCTTTGAAGTGAACAAATATATATGAAATAGTTTTCCAAATTTATGAAGGTGTCACAATAACTACCAAAAAATATGGTTTTCATAGTGCTACACTTTAACAATGCTACAAAAATAGATATCAAAAGATCCCCTTTATTAGAAATTTTTTACCACTCATAAAGGTACCCCCTCTATCAACGCTTTTTTAGTGCAGTTAAAGGGTCATCCTTTGTCAGTTCTTTTTATAATAGCACAAATAAATGGGGGTCTTTATCTTTTCTTTTTTTACTAGCACAGATAAAGGGTGTATTTTAAAAAATATACGTTTCATTAAAAATAATATATTGACATATAAATATATAAATATTATTTTATTTATATAAATCTAATATATTTTTCTTAAATATGTTTTAGATTAGTATAAAGATAAATTTTCACATAATATATAAGATGTGTAGTGAAAATTAATTTATAATATTTTAAAAAATATTATTTATTAATATTTTTCTAATTTTCATCGATTAATAATCAATTAATAAAAATTTGAAGGCCAAAAAATAAAAAGTAATAATAAAAGTTCTAAAATAAGTTGAAAACATAATTCAAAATTCAAACATCCATAACTTTCCATCCGCGTGTCTGTTTATGCTCTACCACATATCAAAACAAATATTATGATGAGATAAACATGTTGTAAACATAATGGAAACTTATATATCATTTTCAAGGCCAAAAAAGGCATAGAAGGCATTTGAAATTGTGTTTTTGGTTGGGATACCCAAAATGTTTAAAATTCAGTGGAATTTCAGCCTCATTTTGGGAGGTATTTTTTCTATTATTCACTAGCGAATTAATTGTTTTTGAGGGATCACATTGATATTGATATTATGGAATTGAAATTTTATGGGTTTTCACAATGTAAAATTATATATAATCACATATATAAAAATATATACAAATTGTTTATGTATTCACACATAAAAATTTTAATTTTATAAATAAATAAACAAACGTATTTACATATAAAATACATTTTTCAATATATAATCATTATCTAAATAAAAAAATAATTTCCATTTTGTTTAGAATACAAATATATGAATATTTATACACCTATAAAATGTTTGTGTGTGTGTGTGTTTATTTGTGTGTGTCTGTATTAACAAACTGATATATAATATATATATATATATATTATAAACAATTGTATATAAATATTAATATATAATATATGTAAATACATATAAATATGTATAATTATACTTATAGATACACATATAATATATATATATATGCATATTTTATATATTTATTTATCAATTTATATAATTATATACAAAATTAACATATATTATAAATGTAATTAAAAATGATCTTATATATATATATTAATATACAAATAAATATACAAATAAAAAATATAACCAAATTTATATAAATAAATAGATATAAATATATATTACTATTATAAAAATTATATAAATATATAAAAATAACTATATATGTATATATATATATATTAATATATATATATATATATATGTATATTATATGAATTAATATAAGTAAATAAATATATATATATATATATATAAATTTATATATCATTAAATGGAGAGAAAAGTAACATGTAGGAGTGGTAAAGGGTCCAGGCGCACAGAAGAGAGGTCCCAAGTTTGAATCTCAGGGGAGGTAGGGGCGCGTGTGCGAGTTGGTGAGGGGGAGGTGCTAACACTATTAAAGGGTTGGGGTGGGATTGGGGAATGAATGGGTGGTTGTGAGTGCAGGTGGGTGCTTCAATATAGCTATAGAAGGAGGGGGGGGTCAAGCGCTCTAAAACTGTAACTACTCGACCCTAGTTACCCAGATTCAGTGCATTATTATATAACATTGGCATGATACAAGGAAATCATGTCCCGAAAGGTCGATCAGTTTAGTATCCTTGGAAATACTAGATACATTCATAAGTTTTACATTACATTATAAAATAACAAACTACAACAAAATTGTTTCCATAGACAACACTCATATCCCCTCATAATATCCTCACACGTTAGTCATAAAATACTTATTCGCATTATGGGAACAATAAAACATAGAAAGGGTTGATCATAGATGCTTAGTAAGGATAACAATATAGCAGAGACATTCATAAATAAGCATAAACATTTATGGAAATATATAACACTAATACAAAAGAATTTTAAACTTGTACATAAATATAATATGGAAAAGATAAAATTAAATAATGTCATTTACTTATTCACATGGATATTCTACTAGTAGAATAATCACATGAAATATCAATAGCTACATTCAGAATGATGAAATGCATAATTCCAGACTTCATTACCACATAGTCAAGGCCTTATGCCAAGACTACAAATAAGATTTTGTCTAGGCCTTGTGCCAAGACACTAGTTTGTCTCATGAGACCTACCGATGCATCGTGGATCTATAGCGGACTCCACCCGTCACTTACTAAGTCTAATGCATTCCTCATATCTAAAGGGTTAAACATAACATAAAAATTTGTATTAAAACTAGCATATGAAATGTTAATAATTTATCCATAAACCATGAATGGTGTAAAAATAACACATCCATATTCAAACAAATCACAAAACCTTCAATAAAATATGGAAGTTTTGTATCATAATAAATCAACTTCATACAATCATAAAATTCATCAATGGATATTGACATAGATGAAATCAAAAATATTTCAGAGAAATATCTCATTCTATTTTTTGAAATATTTTAAAAGATACATAATTATAAAAGAAAAGATTTATTTTGAAAATATTCTTATAATCATGTAAGGGAAGCTTCGACTATGTTATAATGGCGGAAAATATCTTCACCCACAATATAAGTTAAAAAACATTCTTACTTTAATTTTTTCGAAAAGGTCATAAGGTACCTTATTTGGAAAACGACAGAAAGATTGATTTCAAACCATTTAATAAAAAGTAAAAAAAGGTTATAAATAAATTTAATCCATAGTTTAGTAAATAGTAGAAATGATTTGGAATAAATTTTTAAGAAACATGGACGTGGATGATAAAGAGGTCCCATTAGATACTTACGTAAAAAAATCTCGGATAATAAAGAGATTTTGAAATTAACCCTTACATTGTTCTTTTACTTGGTCGAGGGTTGGTTAACCTCCTTTATAATGGTGAAATAACTGTTATAAAATTATTCAAGAACCATATACATTAATATTATATCAAATATGATATTCTAATATTGCTTTGTTAATGAAATTTCAGTAGTATCATCGTTTCATTTGTTAACTAATTCGTTTTCCTTTATAGGATTTCTTACGTAAGTAATGTATGTTGGGGATATGATGTATCTTATTCATATTTAGAATGATATTAAGATTTTATATATTATTTTTAATCATCAAATGAAAATTATTTTTGAATGGATACGATGGGTAATGAATCTCATCGCATTCATGGAGACGGTAATCCGTACGTACGCAAGAGCGAAAATATCATTCTTTTGATATTAAAATAATATATAATTGGATTGTATATCATATATAGAGAATAATTATCATGTTTAATTTATTATTTAAATAATTTATACTCATTATTACACCCATCCAAATGAATAAGTGTTTTAATAAAAAACTACACCATGACGTGGATACGGTAAGCCAAACGTACACACGTATGGTGAAATGTCATTCCTAAGATGGATAAAATTATGGATATTTTCTACCATTTTTATAATAACATCACAGTATATATAAGATACATTATTTATTATTTTATAATGTAAAAAACAAATAAATAGGATGTGGAAGAAGAAAAGAACTTGAAAGAGGTGATGAAATATTTACCTCTTCTTTGGGTTCTTCCTATTGATTTGGTTAAAATTACTTCATTGGTTGAATTTATGACTAAAGGAAGACATCTAGGATGAATGTAGGATAGTAGGGAGGATGTATGGGCCATTTTAGCCGAGCCAAATGGCTTTGATGGTGTGAATTTGAGAGAATGGAAAGTTCCCTTTTATAAGAGGGGTGAGAGTCACCTTACAGAAAGATTGAAATATTATTTTATAATAAAATCAATTTATGTTTATAATGGATCAAAAATTATTTATTTCTAGGATATAGTGGGTATGGGTAGAAAACATCTCAACCAATAGGTTTTAGATAGGTTTGAATTACTATATTAACCTTATCTTCTAGATTTAACTCTATGTTAATCAGTTTGACATTTACTATGTCTCTTTGTATTTTTATATTATATAGTAAATAAACTTATTATAAACTTAAAATAGAACCTCAATTGGTTCATTAATGAAATATATAATATTATTTATGACCTTTGGACAAACCTAAAATTTTTAGGAATAGAATATCAATTAATAATATAATATTTTTAAAAATAACACTTTTCTGTCAATTTTGACACTATTTTCTATTTTGTTATTGTTAAATTTATAACAAAATTATTACCTCGAACAAAATTCATTTAATCAATCCTAACATGTCACATTAACCTAGAAAATTCATGGATGGCATCAAAACATTAAATTTTATTTATTTTATCACTTATATTACCATTTATTCAATTCTTTCATTAATAAGGAAAATAATACATCATTATTGTGTCATAAATAAATTTAATTATTCAATGTCTAAAAATTATAAATAAAATACCATTATGTAGGAAATAATTTTATATATCTAATTAATATTTATACTGTAAGAGATAAAATTTATAACCGTATGTAAAAAAAATTTACTAAAAGAAATATGCTTATGTCATTTTTGTATTTACTTTATGATAATTAATATAAAGTGTAATTGTCACTAACAAGTCGCTCCATTAGGTCCCAAAATCGACCCAAGGATTCAAATGGTTGGAAATTTATCAGACGATAGGGTTAGAACACGTGTTATGGTAATTTAATAATATTATAATATAAATTGTTTACCCTTATTTACCGGATTTACCCTTTAACCATAATAAATAAAATATTTACCAAAGTAATTATCCAAAATGTCAAAAAATAAAAGTTACATATTTACACAATTTGGACCTCATGATTCTAAATATGGAATCCATTTTTCTAAATTCAAATCACAGAAGTGGAAGAAATAAATTTAAAATTAATTCTAATTTTCAAAACAAAAAGTGTGTTTTTAAGAAAAAATAACTATCAAAAGACTGACACTTTATTATGTTCAGTTTAAATTTGAAATTACTTCCAATGACCAACATTAGATTAAATGGTAAAAATTTAATCTATTTATACTAAAAACCCACTCAATAGTATAATTTATCACTATAACTTATTTTTATTAAAAAAGTTGTTTTTAATTAAAATTTGCATTTTCACTATTCATGAAAAACAGAATGTTTTCAGAAAAATACCAAAACATCACCCTAACATAATTTTTATATTAAGAACCCAAAAATGAATTCCATTTCAAAAGTTAAAATTTATAAAATTTCAAAAAGTGGGTATTACTATTCATAATGGCTAGTTTGATTGGTCACGATGTGTTAGAATCTCAAAGTTGCGTACAACACAAGCTATTGTATTATTCAAAGGGAAACATACCGTGGAAGCATGGGGTGTTAAATTCTCCCATATTCAAATAATTTCATCCTCGAGATTTGATAAATATTACTACATAAAAAGATTCGGGTGGTTCTTCATCATAACTTCCTCAGGTTGCCATGTTGCCTCTTCCATCTTGTGGATTCTCCATAGAACATTTACCAGACGAGTCTTCCAGTTTCTCAACACTTGTTCTCATATACGAAACATTATGATAGGCTTTTTACAATAAAATAGATCAGGTTTCAGTTCTAATTCCTCATAGGTAAGTATATGCATTGGGTCATGCATGTATTTTCTCAATAGTGATACATGGAACACATAAAGAACTTTGGAGAGACTTGGAGGCATTGCCAAACAGTAAGATACATCCCCAATTCGTTCTAGGATTACAAAAGTTCTGATATAACTGGGACTCAATTTACCTTTCTTACTGAAACGTATATCACCCTTCCATGAAGATACCTTCAAGAAAACATGATCTCCTAACTGAAATTCCAAATACTTCCTTTGGTTATCAACATATCACTTCGGCTTACTTTTAACTTCTTTGATGTGGGTATGGATTAACATCACCTTTTCCATATTTTCCTCAACAAGTTCTAGGTCTATGAGTTTTCTTTCACAAAAATCTTCCCAATAAGTTAGTGGGGGCATCTCTTTCCATATAATTCTTTATGTGGTGCCATTTGAATAATTGAATGGAAGCTATTGTTATAGGAACAATATAATATAGGTAAATATTGATCCCACATTCCTTGAAAGTCATGTGAGAAATCTCTCAACATGTCTTATGAGGTTTGAATAGTCCATTATTATTGTCCATCAGTTTGAGGGTGGTAGGCAGTGCTCAAATAATGTTTAGTATCTAGGGCATTCTGAATTCTTTTCCAGAATCCTAATGTAAAACAGGGATCATGATCAAAACAAATTTATAGGGGTACTCCATGATGTCTTTCAACATCATTAATATAAAGTCTTCCTAAGCTTTCAAGTGGTAAATCTTCTCTTATAGAATGATAATGTGCTGAATTGGTAAGGTGATAAAAAATGACCCATATTGCATCGTTACTTCAAGGAGTTTTTGGTAGTCCCATGACAAAGTCCATAATAATATTATCCTATTTCCACTCAGGTATGGGAAGAGGTTACATGACTCCTCTAGGATGTTTCCTTCCTGCTTTCACTAGCTTAAAAACCATACATCTTGTCACAAAATCACCAATCTCCATCTTCATGTTGTCCCACAAAAAATGTTCCTTCAAATATCTATACATTTTAGTGCTGCCATGGTGTATAAAGAAATTGGGGATATGAGCATCATCTAAAAATTCTCTTTTAATATTAGGTATATTGGGAACACAAAGTATCTTCCCAATTTTCAAAATTCCATCTTCATATATTAAGTTACTCAATCTTCCGTTATTCACAGCTTTAATCTTCTTTTGAAACTCATCATCATCAGCCTGAGAACTTTTTATCCATTTTAGTAAAGATGGTTTGACAAACATTTTAAAAAGAATTGATGTTTCACCTTCCATGGTTATACCCATATCCATCTTTACTATATCCATGTATATAGGATCCTTTTTAACTCTCATCTTTTTTAAAACTCCATGATCCTTTCAACTCAAATAATCTTCCACCTTATTTTCCTTCCCTGGGTGGTAGTGTATAGTCCAATCATAATCCTTCAGTAGTTCAATCCATCACCTTTGCCTCATGGTGAGTTCTTTGGTGAGAAAATATACTTCAAACTCTTGTGATCAGTATAAATCTCACATTTTTTCACTATATAAATAGAGTCTCCATATCTTCAGAGAAATGATTATAGATTATAACTTAAGATCTTGAGTATGATAGTTTTTCTCTTGAATTTTCAGCTGTCATGATGCATTGGAAATAACTCTATCATTCTGTATAAGGACACAACCAAGTCCTTTTATTGAGGCATCATTATAAAAAACAAACCCTTCATTCCCCAATGGTAGAGTCAATAAATGAGTATTGACTTATCTTCTATTAAATTCTTCAAAACATTATTCACACTCTTTTTTCCAAACAAATTTAACCCCTTTACTTATGAGCTTGGTTAATGGGTTTGCCAATTGGGAAAAATTCTGGATGAAATGTCGATAATAACTTTCTAAACCAATAAAAATGCGTACCGCATTTATACTCATCGGTGCTGGAAATTCTTGGATTGCCGTGGTATTTGAAGGATCAACAGATATTCCATCATTATAGACTATATATACAGGAAAATAAATCTCTTGATTCCAGAATTCACACATGCTAATCTTACCATATAATTCATTTCATCATAGAGTCTTCAAGATAATGCGCAAGGGATTTTCATGATATTCGTAGATTTTTTAGTATACCAAGATATAATCATTAAATACCACTAAAAGTCATCATGATATTACTTGAAAACCCTATTCATTATATCCGTGAAGACAGAGGGTGAATTAGTCAATCAAAAATCCATTACTATAAACTCATAATATCCATACCTGGTTTGAAATGTTGTCTTCGGAATGTATTCCTTCTTCACGCAAAACTGACGCTATCTAGATCGAAGGTCAATCTTTGAAAATTTTTGATCTCCATGAATGTGGTCAAATAAATCATCAATGCGAGGTAGGGGATATTTTTTCATTATTGTTATAATGTTTATCTCCCTGTAGTAAATGCACAACCTCATTGATCTATCATTCTTCTTAAGAAAAAGAAAGGGGCTCCACATGGAGAAACACTAGGGAAAATAAATCCCTTATTACTCAATTCCCTTAATTTTTTCTTTAGTTCCACTAATTCTACAGTGGCCATTCTATAATGGGTATTCTATATGGGCCTTGAACCAAGAATTAAATCAATGGAAAACTCAATTTCTCATTTTGGAGGATGTCTACGTAAATCTTCTGAAAACACATCAACATATTTTTGCACAATAGGTACCTCCTCTATTTGAAAATTCCTTTCCTCACCCACAATTATTTCATTTCATTCCTCCCAAATAATTGAATTTATTTGAGCTACTAGGGGTGGATCTAGATAAGAATTAAGTGGTGACATTTATTCTCTAAAGATAAGGTACTCCTTATCATTATAGAGAATTGTAACCTCCTTCTTCTTACAATAAATTTTCGCATCATTGTCATAAATCCAATCCATACCAAGGATTATTCCAAATTTTATTATGGGTATGACATTGATATCAATAGATAATGAACATTTATATGCCCTAATGGGAACTGATTCACAAAAAATTATTGCAATGACACTTCCCATTAGCGTTTTGACTGACAACTCCCTTGTTTAGTAAAATTGAAAATATATAATTTTCATAGAAAACTGGGAAGATATGAAACAAGATGATTATCAAGATTCAAATAAATCATTTTATAAACTTGATAAAACCATTAAATTACCTAACATAATGTATTTCAGAGATTTAACCTCAGCAGTAGTGATAGCATAAGCTTGGCCTTGATCCCATGGCCTTTTATGAGGAATTTTTCCTTGGGGATTATGACATTCATTTTCATAATTCCCCCTTTCTCAACAATTTTATCATTCAACATTGATTGCCTATTTCTTCCCCTTGTAATCGGGATCTTGGTGGCCTTTTCACCACACTTGTAACAGACTCCCATTCCCTTCAAGAATGTACCAGGGTGTTTCTTCCCACATTTACTACAATATGGATATTAAACATTTCCCTTCTTCCACTTATTTCAATTTCTATATTTTTTAGCATATCTCTTATTATCTTGATTTTATTTAATTCATAAGACTTAGAGAATTCTTTTTCTATCCTTATAGCACATGAGAGAATATCTTCATATGACAAGAAGGATTGTGAGACTAATGCTCACTGGAGAAAAGGTTATAACCCATAAAATAACCGATCAATATTACTCCATGGGTTATATATATAATCTATTGCATTCCATGCGAACCTTATAAATTTAGCCTCATACATTGCGACATTATCATCATCCTTTTGCAGCAGATTCAAAAATTTCCTTTCCATATCCACTTGATGGTCATGAGGAAAGTATTTTTCTAAGAAAATATATTTAAACTCCCTCTTTTCCAAATTTTATACTTCATTATCTTCCTTTTTTGTTTTGAATTAATGACCACCATTGATCTGCATCTCCCGTGAGGTGATAAACTGCCATGAAAATTATTTCCCTTTCGTTACTCCCTAAAGCATGAAATATTTTCTCTAAAGAATTTATGCATTTCTCACCAACTAATGAATTTGTACTCCAATTTAATGTTGGTGGGTTTTTCCCATGAAGCAGTCTAACATTGATCCTCTATGTTATGGATCAGGGTGCTCCATATGGGTAAGGTTATTATTCATAACCTGAGTGAGTTGTCCCAGTATGGTTATAAGCTGATCAGCACCACTTGCATAACCATCTCCACTATAGTTATCTTGAGTAGGAGGGAAATAGCTACATGGATTACATGCATTGATTCAATTTCCATTCCTTCCATTAGGCACTATTTATAAACAATGGCATAAACTAGATTAGTTTATGAATAGAAATACATAATTCCATACTTGTAAAGAACATAACATGAATTGAAAAGTTTATGGATATAATCCATAATCATAAAAAAATGTTTTCTCTGACGAATAATATACTCATAAACCCTTCATAATGGTTTGTAAAGAAAATGAGAATTATCTTAAGAATATCCCCCGGCAGTGTCATAACCAAGAGTGCAGCAAGGCCCGTTGTCGTGTACTAGTTCCTATTAGATTCTAGCTCAAAGCGCTGTTTTCGGGTTTTACCCATAGGTACATCTATGCCAGAGCCACTTGTACCAGCTCATATCTAGATAGGTAAGTATTTCTGGGACATCTCACAAAATCTCTACAATACCAAAATTCTAGGAATCTCGTCTATACTAATCCTCAATGTCTATCTTAAGATAATGTTTTGTAATCAAAGTTTATCTAAATATAGTTTCCAATGTTTATAATAAACTTCCTATGATACGAATTATAATGCCCCAACCCTAGTTAAGTAGAGTCAGTACATTATTACATAACATTGGTATGATACAATGAAATCTTGTCCTGAAAGACCGATCAGTTTAGTAGCCTTGGAAATAATATATACATTCATAAGATTTACATTACATTATAAAATGAAAAACTACAACCACATTGTTTCCATAGACCACACTCATATCCCCTCAGACTATCCCTATAGGTCAGTCATAAAATACTTCTTCTCATCTTGGGAAAAATAAAACATAGAAAGGGGTGAGCTCAGATGCTCAGTAAGGATAACAATATAGTGGAAACTTTCATAAATAAGCATAAACTTTTAAATAAATGTATAAGACTAAAACAAAATCCTTTTAAACGTGAACTTCATCATAATACGGAAAAGATAAAATCAAATAATTCCATTTAATTATTAACAAGGATATTCTACTCGTCGAATAATCACATGCAATATCAATAGCAACTTTTATAGTGATGGAATGACTAACGTAACACTTCATAACCACATTTTCAAGTCCTTGTGACAAGACTAGAAAAAATATTACTTCAAACCCATTTTTTAAGACACTAGTTTGTCTCATAATAACTACTGATGCATTGAGGATCTATATCGGGCTCCACCTATCATTTAATAAGTCCAATGCATTCCTCATATGAAAAGGTTTAAACATAACATAAACATTCGTATTAAAACTAGCATAAAAAATTTCAATACTTTATCCATAAACCATGAATAGTGTAAAAATAACACATCCACAATAAAAATTATCACAAAAAGTTCAATAAAATATGGATTTTTTGTATCATAACAAATCAACTTCAAAAAATCTTAAAATCCATCAAAGGATATTGATATAGATTAAAATCAAAACTATTTGAGAGAAATATCTGTTTCTTTTTATTAAATCAGTTAATTGTCACATAATTATAAAAGAAAACATTTATTTTGAAAACATTTTTATAAGATTGTAAGGGAACCTTTGATGATGTTATAACGGCAAAAAATAGCTGCACCCACCGTATAAGTTAAAAAAACTTTCTAACCTTAATTTTGTCAAAAAGGTCATAAGATACCTTATTTGGAAAATGATTACGAGATTCCATTCAAACCATTTAATAAAAAGTCAAACAAGGGTATGAATGATATTAACCTAGTGTCTAGTAAATAGTAAAAATGTTTTGGAATACATTTTTAAGAATCATGGACGTGGATGATAAAGAGGTCCCAGTAGATACTTATGTAAAAACAATCTCAGATAATAAAGAGATTGTAAAATTAACCCTTATCTTGTTCGTTTCCTTGGTCAAGGGTAGGTTAAACTTATGTATAATGGTAAATTAATTGTTATTAAATTGTACAATAACCATATAAATTAATATGATATCATATATGATCTTCTAATATTCCTTTGATAATGATATTTCAGAAGTATCATCGTTTCAGGTGTTAAGTGATTCGTTTTCCTTTATATGCCATGTTACATATGTAATGTTTATTGTAGATATGATGTATCTTATTCATATTCAGAAGCATATTAAGTATTTAAACATTATTTTTAATCATCAAATGAAATTAGTCTTGAATGGATATGATGGGGAATGAAACTCATCACGTTCATGGAGACGGTAATCCGTACGTACGCAAGAGGGACAATATCATTATTTTGATTTTAAAATCGTATATAATTGGATGGTATATCATATATACTGAATCATTATCATGTTATATTTATTATTTACATCATTTATACTAAATATTATACCCATCCAAATGATGAAGTGTTTGAATAACAAACTACACCACAACGTGGAGACGGTAAGTCGTACGTACGCACGTATGGTGACATGTCATTCCTAGGATGGATAAAATAATGAATATGGTTGTAAAATTTTTATTAAACAATCAAAGTATATAGAGGATTCTAGATTAATAATTTTATCATGGATAGAACAAAGAAAGTGGACATGGAAGATGAAATGGCCTTGAAAGAGGTGATGAAATATTTACCTCTTCTTTAGGTTCTTCCTTTTGATTTTATCAAAAGGGATACTTAAGACAGAGTTATGACTAAAGGAAGGCATATAGTATAAAGGGAGGACATTTTAGTGGATATATGTCTGGGGTTGGCCAAGAAAAATGGATTTGATTGTGTGAATTAGAGAGAATGGTAATTGCCCTTTTATAAGAGGGGTGAGGGGCACCTTAGGAAAAGATTGAAATATTATTTTATAATGTAATCATTTTCGATTTCTAATGTCTCAAAAAATTTTAATTTCGAGGATAAGGTGGGAATGGGTTGCAAACCACTCAAAAAATAGGTTTTAGACAGGTTTGGGTCACTATATAAACCTTATCTTCTAGATTTAATTCATAGTTAATTAGTTTGACATTTACTATGTCTCTTTGTATTTGTATATTATATAGTTAACAAACATACAATAAACTTCCAAGATAACCTCATGTGGTTCATTAATGAAATATATAATATTATTTAAGACCTTTTTCCGAACCATAATTTTTTTATAATAGAATATCAATTAATAATATAATATTTGTTTTAAAAACGCTTTTATGTCAATTTTGACACTATTTTCTATTTTGTTTTTGTTAAATTCTTAAAAGAATTATTACTTAGAAAAAAAATCATTTAATCAATCATAAAATGTCAAATTAATCTAGAAAATTCATTCATGGCATAAAAACTTTCAAATTATATCTATTTTAACATCTATAATACCATTTATTTGATTCTTTCATTAATAAGAAAAATATTGCATCATCATTGTGTCATAAATAAATTTAATTATTAAATGTATAAAAATTATAAATTAAAACCATTATGTAGGAAATATTTTGAGATTCCTAATGAATATTTATAGCTGAATAGATAACATATATAACCATATGTAAAAATTGTTTTACTAATAGATATACGCTTATGTCATTTTTGGTTTTACTTCAACTTAATTAATATAATGTGTCATTATCACTTACAAGTGGCTCCATGGGGACCCACAATTGACCCAAGGATTCCCATTGTTGGAAATTTATCAGTCAATAGGGTTAGGAAATGTGTTAGGGTAATTTAATATTGTTAAAATATTGTATTGTTTACCCTTATTTTCCGGATTTACCCTTTAACCATGGTAAATATAATATTTACCGAAGTAATTATTCAAAATGTCTAGAAATAAAATATTCCTATTTACACAATTTTTACCTCATGATTCTAAATATGGAATCCATTTTTATAAATTCAAAACATATAATTGGAAAAAATTAATTTAAAATTAATTCTCGCTGTCAAAACAAAAAAGTGTGTTTTTAAGAAATAATAACAATCAAAAGATTGACACTCACTAATCTCCAGTTTAAATGTGAAATTACATCAAATGAACAAAATTGGATTAAATGTTAAAAATAAAATGAAATTATAATTAAAATATACTCAATATTATATTTTATCACTACAAAATATTTTGATTAAAATTGTTTTTTTTAATTAAAATTAATATTTTTCTCTAATCATCAAAAAACTGAATGTTTTCCGAAAAATACAAAAAATTAACCCTAATATAATTTCGATATTTTGAACCCTAAAATTAAGCCCATTTTGAAATATAATATTTATAAAATTTTATGAATTGGGTATTACTATTCATAACCGCTAGTTTGATTGGTCGCAATGTGTTAGAATCTCGAAGTTGCGTACAATGCAAGCTACTGCATTATTCAAAGGGATTTGAATCGTGGAAGCTTGCAGAGTTACATAAAACCCCCAATGAATTGTAGAATTTTTTTTTATGTTTTTTAACATTTTTCAATGCGTTTAAAAATGCATTGATAAAGGACACTTCTATCAGTGATTTTTAGTGATGAAAAAAATAACCCTTTTGTCAGCACTTTATTTAGCACCGATAAAAGTGGTCTTATCAAATTTTTTAAAATTGATAAGTGGTATCCCGTTTTAATATCAAATCAATTATCAGCACTTTTTTAGCAGTGATAAATGTCTTTTTAGGGCTAATAAAACTCTATTTTTTAGTTTTTACTTTTATTACATGAGATTATGATTCATGATTCATTTATTATGATTTCTCACTCTCCTAGTCCATATTTTCAAAAATGATAATGTTTTATGCCATAACACATGTTTAGGATCTATGATAGGATGATTCTAAATATAATAAATTATGTTCTTGATCACATACCCATATGGTTATGTTATGATTTCACGTGATCATAGATTAATATCTCTGATGTTTACCCTTAATGAACATCTTTGTTCACCCTTTATTATGACTCTTTACCCAGGTTATATAGAAATGTTTAATAAGAGTATTCATAAGATGTGTACAACATCAGAAGATATTTTTGAGAGATGTTAAATAAAATTATTTAAATAATAATATTTTGTTTCTAGTCTCCTAATACACAAAAAAATACAATCCTAAAAAATGTGTTTATGTAATGTAAAGCATCTTCATCTAAAAAGATGTGATATTAATGTATGAGACCTGGGTGGTTATAGTTTTGATTGAAGATGAATGAATGTGTAGATTTGGTTTTACAAATTTTATTATTATGGTTGACTCTTTTTTTGATGAAAAATTAAAATTATTGTTAATGTAAAGTCCGGGAATTTTGAAAATGGGGATTTGGTGAATATTTTATTTTCAGATTTGAAGGGTAAAATAATAATATTAAAATTCTCAATATAAAATTTTTAGAATTTTATTTGATCTTAGATGTTATTTTTCTATTGGATGATAATTTGATATTTTTTAAGGTGATATAATTCACTTTTAAATGTTTGGTGGTGGGGAAATATTATTATTATTATTTAAGTAATTCATATTTTATTAATTATTCAAATAAAATAAATAATATGGAATGTGAAATATTTTACGGGGGTGATGAAAATTAATTTTAGGAGTAAGTGAATTTATATAGGTATATTGATGGTATGGAATGTTAGAGGAATCAAAAAGGATAAATAAATCGCAAGATTTAATAGGATTTTTAATTGAAGATCAAATGAAAAATTATGCATAAAATTAATCATGGACATAATGGTAGAGTTATAATAAATTGAATTGAAAAAATTCATTTTCTATTAGGCTATTTATTTTTCATACATGTAAAATTCTATTATGATATCAAAATATTGGAATTGTGGGGGAATGGTCGATTGAGATAAATAATGGTGAAGCATATGAGTTTGGAAGAGTGATTAGTGGTGATCATTAGAGGATTGAGAAAATTAATTCATCATGGAATCAACCGACATGGCTCAAATTATCATTCTTTATCACATCCTTGTGAATCTATAAAACTTTTTATTTTATATATTTGATTTATGATTCATAGTAATTAGGAATAATGAATATGCTATAAATTGAATATATATATGAAATATGAATATAAAATTGGTGGAATATTTATTCTTGTTGAATAATTCAAATGAGATTTATTATCAATCTAAAAGATTATTTGAAATTTAAATTATTTAGTTGAGATACATAAATTTTTTGGAACATTTTTCTAGGATATTAAATTGATAGGAATAGAAAATAAGTAACTATAGATATGACTTTGTACTGAATAATTGATGACTTTAATTGAATATTGTTTAGAATTCATGTGTGAATAATTTTATTTGTAGTTTACTATGAAAACATTTTATATTGATTATAGATATTTAGATAATATTTGATAAAATCTCTATAATTAACCTAGAGACTATAATGATGAAAAAATATATAAAATAAAATAGGGGAGAGGGGGATAAAATGATTTTAGGATGGAGGCTATTCAAATATAACATGAAGTCCATTTAACAATCTAGAATATTTGTAGAACTGTTATAGAGGGATGAGGGACAAAGTGGAAATGAGATACATAAGGTTGTTATATATATTTAAGAGGCCATTCCATATCTCAGAGTCTTAATACCTTTTTAGTTGTGATTCACATAGAGTGGTGTGAACCGTATAAGTGTTTTTAATAGTGTAAAGTTCCCACCCCATTTCTAGAAAAGGGCCGTACATGCTAGTGATTTTTAGATTTGATGATTATGGGAAGAGATGATAATGCAGGTGACACTTTAATATAGTATAAAAACTTATATATCATTTGATGTGTGAACAGATAAGGGCATAGATATAAAATGATGTGGAATATGATATATTTTTATTAAAATGTCTCTTTCATATGTGGTGGCTATTTTTTGAGGTTGTGAAAATTTTTTATACCCAGTCTATATGCGATTTCAGTGATATGATGAGTTACATACTTGGATATGAAGTTTTGGTAGACCTAGGTGGGATCATGGAATATATATGTACATGTTGTTATTGAATTCCATAGGAACTTAGTTGTCATGGTGGGATAAGTGATATAATAAATGGATAGTGGGTCCTCGTATCAATTACAAATATGTGATAGTGATTTAGAAGTTAAGACTTGTGATGATGCAGTAGTTTGTAAGACATGGTAATGATGATGATGAGGATGATGGGGATGATAGGCTGGGTGATATTCCTATACATAGTAGATATATGATATATTGTGGTGGTGAAAAATATTAAGGAGGAGAGATTCCCTGAGGGTGTAATCGTAGTAACATAGAAATAGTCTATATGGTTGGATAACTTCCCATTCATTATTGGTTGTATTTGGGGTTATCCTTATGAATAAACACAAAAAAAACCAATGATATTAACTTTTGTTGGTAAATGATATAACCAATATATATTGGTTCCCAGCAATAGACTCTATGTATACTCATGGATAGATATCCCACATTAACCATTGACACCACCATCACTATCCATCATTTTTTTCCAAGAATCACCAGACATCAGCATCAAACAATCTACACCAAATCTAAATCTACCAAGACCATATCTGAACTTGGATTCTTTTATTAACACAATACATGAGGTAAAAATGACTATGTAGGGTTCAATATAAAAATATTCAACATGGTACCTCAAAATCAAAATGTTAAGGTAATAAATAAATCAGATCAATCTAAAAAATAAGAAGTTAGTTAGGTGTAAGACATTGAAATATAAATATATTATATTCTAATAGAATTTTCTAGGATTAAAAAATCCCCATTCATCTCAGATCCAATCCTAATAGGTCATACCTCATTAGAAACTATTGATTTCTTAAGTATCAAAAAAACCCGATTTTGATAACCCAGTATTACATCATATCTAAAGGGAAACCCAAGGTTTCTTAAAGCATCAATAGTATAAAACTATTTGATCTACACAGAGTTTATTTCATACCGCCACTAAGTTACATTAAGGGACACTCTCTCATTACTTACATATGAAAATTATTCAAGGGAGTACCACACCATTCTATACACAATACCATGCCACTGTTCCAAAAACCCATGGGTGTCCAATGACATCACATAGGAAAAATATTAATCTAGGGATTAATAAACCCCCTTATCATAACTACACATATATGGGAAAACTGACATTATATAAAAAATAATTTAGTATAGGAGCCACCTATCATTGAGTATCACTCATTAGATGAGAGCATACCCACTCCAAGTATATAGGACCCACAACCCATTTATTTTGGTGAGTACTAAACCATATCAGTTGTGTGGGGGGGGGGCATGCTTCAAAAATAATGAGGATGTTTTGACCCAATTATGAGATGGATAAACTTAAATCTAACTACATGACATTTTTGAATATTATTTCCCTTTAAATAATTTTATTACATTGATAGATTGTGTTACATGAAACACTAAGATTAAACAAAACGAGATATACTATTAAAATATTATTAAGTGACAGTTATCTCCTAAATGTTAGATTGGATTGTAGGAATAGTAAAAAATATTCTATGAAAAATATACGGTCTACACATTCATGAAACTAATTAATTGGTTATGAAAATAATATAATTTAAAATATAAATTATTTGAAAATAAAAGTGAAGTTTTTAATGAAAATTTAATTTTAATGCGCACAATAATTTTTATATTAATAAATTAAATTACACACTATTGGTGAGTGATATTAATGAAATATACATATTATATATTCAATAAAATTTTTTAAAAATAATTTAATATTTTTTAGGGACATGATAAGAATAAAACATGTCTTATGCTTAAAAATAACTATTTTTAAAAAGCAGTTTTCATCCAATTTTTTGCACTAATTTTAAAATTAATTCATGAATCCTTAGCTATTTAATTGTTTAAACATTATTCCATACCTATAATCAGTTTTAAAATATTTTTCAATATGCCCCTATTATTTTTTCTCAATATAAATAGTAACTATGGTAAAATTTATCATCTCGGTAAAGGGTAAATCACGATAATCTAGGTTAAATATAAGATATCAGGGTATAATTATTCATAATAACTCTTATTGGACAATTAAATTATATACTTATCACCATAGGCTCAAATTTTTTTAATGGACTATTTTCCATGAAAATGAACAATATATTATTTATGAAAAATAAAGATGCAAAATGTCACTCTTTAGTTTCAAATAATAATTATGTTGCCACATAGGGAAAACAGAATGTCATGAATGAATTAAAATTTATATTTTAATAAAAATAGTCATATTTTATTTATTTTATTTTATTTAAAATTTTTATAAATTAAATAATTACCTTAAATTCGTACACAACGCCGAAACAATATTTATTCAATTAATGGAAAAGAATAACTTATATTAAAAATATTAAAAATGAAATAATTTGATTGAATTAGTGTGTGAAACTAATTTTATAGATGAATATGTAACATTATAACTATTTTTAAGTAATAAATTAGAAATAAATCTTTTTCATTAGGTATTTTAAGTCAAATTAAATAAATAGTTTTAAAATAAAAATTAATAATAATTTATAAAAACAACATTTTATTAAATTACTTGAAAATCATAATAATATTTAAAGTTGAAAATAAGGATAGTATATGGTCTAATATCTAATACATTGGAAATTTATGATCCCATTGTCAATTTATATGAAAATTACGACACATTCAGTGTTTAAAAGACGTTGTCGCTCTTAAGGTTAAAATTGGCTAAAAAGGTAGTTTAGAAAAAATGAAGGTTTATATTTATAGAAGAACATGTAAAAATTTTATTTTATGATATAATTAGACCCCTATTTTTTCTAATATTTAAATAACAGGCTTTTGAAGGCATTTAGGCTAGATAATGACTTTATTTTAATTAAATATTTTCTGAAATTCCAAAGGTTCCCCATAAATATTTTATAAAAGGGAACCGCCTCCCTCAAATATTTACAAGAAATTGATTGATATAGATTTAAAATCACATAAAAAATTACGTGTAAAATTCCATATAAATATTTTATTAGTTATGGCCTTCCTAAAATACTAACCCTGGGATCCATAAGAGGATATTTAAAGGAGTTATTTTAATACAGAGGTAATCATGTTAACTAACCCAATTCATTTTTTACATATTATTTTCCTATATTAAATCCATGATATTTATCATAAAGTAATAAATTAATTATCCTAAATATACTTGAAATGTTATTATGACTCTGAATTCACCATTATTCACACTATTTACCATCAAATGGTAAGTGAAAGTACCACTTATGTATACACATGACATACCGTCTCCATGTAGCGATACAATTCATCTTCAATAACCATATTTCATGGATTGTTATTTTGATGGTTTAAAAGTTTATAAATTATATTTATGACATAATTTTACATCTATAATCATAATTTTATATCCATATTCTTACATTAATAACTATTGGAAAACAACAACATCCCTCGTGTGTACATGTGGACTACCACGTTCACAGAGATATGTGTTTTGATTTCAATTTTTGTTATTATTTATGGGTAATAAAGATATATTTAATGAATTTATATGATATAATAATGATAATGTAAATGTGAATTATTATTAATGTTTATTTTATTCCATCCATCAAAAAAATGAAAACAACGTTTGTGCGTCTCGATGCCATACCATCTCCATTAATTATGTAATTTATTTTTCTATCTCTAAATTTTATGAATGATTAAGAATATTTATATAATTAATATATATATTTTAACAAAAATAATAAAATTACGGAAATTATTTTACCACGATAAATGTTTAATTAACCATATTACTAAACCGAACCATTCTTTGAAAATGAATAAGTTATCACCCAAAACCACAATTTTAATAACAAATTATTAAAAATGGGTGATACGATTTAATAAATAAATAACACATGGTACTATAGATATTAGTATTGTTAATTAATACATGCATAATAAATCGGTATTTAATATATAGTTGGATTTGACTTCAATGAGGAAAGGATCGATTTGAGGGAAGGAATTTATGTTTCAATCCTATTTTAATATGGACTTTTTATATTTTAATTTCCATTAAAGGTATTATATTATTATTATATGATGAATAACATTAATTTTTCCCTATATTTATCTCCTAATAATATCTATTTTCTTTCATTTAACTCACTTTAATCATTTAATTGATCAAAAGATTGTTTTGATGAAAAATTGTATTTATTTCTACGATCATTTAAAATCATTTTTCTTCAATATCCGTATTTTTTTTAAAATGTTTTCATGAATAATTTGGATATTATTTTTTAAATAAATATTTCCCCTTGTTTAGATTTTATATAATATTTATTAGAATAAACATTCTTTTTATTTTTCTTAATAGATATTTTTTTTCAAAAATATGAATGAAATGTTATATTTTAATTTATACTAGGGGAATGAAATTTCTCACCATCATTACCACCCAATAAATTGAAGTTTAATTTATAAGTTTTCAGGATTAATTTAAAAGAAATTTTTTTCCACGATATTTGGTAAATCTATAGTTTTAGAAAATCACTTTTCAAATGAAAAGGGTATTTTCTTCCAAAAAGGTTTTACTGATATTAAAATAGTATTTATATTCATAAATGACAAATAAATTTGGTGTTGATTATGTTTTTTTTAGATGTGATCCACTGATACCATCAATGGTTTTTATCTAGATGGTTTATGTTTATGATGATGTGATGTTTATAAGACCCATTTTTATTGGTTATGATATGATTTGATGAAATATGGAACTCATTTTCTTTACACGAGTTATGATATGAAGATATGACGTATATTCTATATTATTGTGGCACACATATGTATGGTTCTCATTATGTGATGGGTGGAACCAATATCAACCTCTAATGTATTGGTAAAGTATTATTTCTCATGATATAGTTATGGGAAACATGTTAAAGAGCATGATCTATTATGTGAAACAAGTCTAAATGATTTAACTATTATGGGAAACAAGTTTATGTGCTTGATCCACTTTGGGAAATAATTTTGGATGCATAATAAGATGGTATTAATTGTGAAAATTTAAAAATTAAAAGGTTTCTATACTTATTATGGTGGAACACAAATTTACGACATGGTCTAAAGGTTCCTGATTGAGTTATGATGATTTCCCATTCTCATTATTCATGTGTTTTGAAATATTAATGTTTTTAGCCACAAATCATGATTATGTTCTTTTTTATATTGGGTATTAACTTTTAAATCTATTTTCATCGTTTTATACCATCATGATTATCTAATTATTTCATATGAACATCGATTTATATTTATCATTCTTACCCTTACTAATCATATGAGCTAAAAAAATTATGGGTCTTTTCCCTAGGTTTTGAAGAATGTTTTAGCTAGGCTATGCCTTTGAAGAATACTATACGTGAATATATTTATGGATTATTTTGAATATATTTCATAAAATGATAATATTTTTTATATAGTCTCAAAATACTCTAAACCATTACGGTTTAGGAATGGATCAAAATTTTATGATTTGAATATTAATCTAAAATATGTAATATTATTATATGAAGAATTTGTTCTACTATAAGGGGTATTAAAATAGATTTTAGTCAATATTTAGATATTAGGGGTAGAAAATTTTTATAAAAACTCTTGGGATAAGTCTTAGTATAACATAGTATCCCAAAGGTATGGTAATGATCATGAATGACATAAGTTAAAACTATGATTTCATAGAAGAAGGTTTTATGATTTAGAAATTCTATAAATAAGTTTTCATGATTATGTGGCTTTCTAGTATGATTATTTTTTATTACACTATGATTTTTAGTTTTAGGCAATGGATAGAACAAAAAGTAATTATTTCAATGATGAATATGATGTAATATTCAATTATTTTCCACCTAAGAAACCAAATGTTATAGGAGCAGGAATGAAAAATCTTATGGCTATTCTCAAACATCATTCTTCAATTGTGAATCATGCCATGTTTCCAAATTAGTAAATGATTGAACATAATACTATTGAATATTTCAAGATGAAACATCCCCCTTCTTTTAATGTATCAACTGATAAACTATTGGATAAATAATGGATTATCACCATTGATAAACTATTTTCTATTCTTCAATTATTATGACGTTAAAAAATTGTCCTTCCAGTATGTTATCTAAAAGGAAATGAAGATTAATGTTGGAATATTAATAAGAATAAAATAAATAGGGATGAAATTTTATCTGTGGAATAAAATTATTTTAAGGGGTTGTTATTCAGTATGTACCTTCCTTGTATTCCATGTACAATGATGAATAAATAATTCCTTGAGGTGAACAAAAAGTATGATGAATCCATTGGTACCTGTGAGGAAAATTTTACAAGATATGTAGGGTATGCATATGGTTTAGTTATCGATCTTGAAATTAAAATTCATTGATACTTTACTGGGTTAAAACAATACCTCCAAAATGAACTATCTATAAGATATTTTATTAGCTACAATTAAAGAATTCTATTTTCAATTAAAGGTGAAATTAACATTGGATATTCCCACCATTACCATGGTTTTCAAAAGAAAGGGAATATTGAGTCCCTTGAAATGTTGACTAAATCACATGTTGGAAATAAATTCCAACCATATATGTTACATAAATATGGTAATAAAAATCAAGTTAATTTATTTAATGGAAATGGGAGGTTCTTTAATTGTGGAAAGTTTGTCTATAAAGTCATTGAATGTTGAAAGGGGATGAATATGTTGGTTAACACATTGGAATAAAATATAATGCCAACTAATGGACCACCCATGCTCTAATTATTTAAATTTATGTAATATGGGAATTATTACAACTTGTGTAAAAATCCAATGGGTTTTTATTATAAGTTTCAACAACCTCTTTATCCCAATGAGAGTGTGAAATCTTATGAAATCATGGATTCTAGAGTGGGTTATGAGAATAAAATGGTAAAAGTTACACTTATCATAAAATATATGAAAAATATAATCATATTTTATTCAATATGAACTCACTCTTTTATATGTAAGGAATTTATAAGGGTTCCATGAAATCACCTAAAATTTTAGATATTGAGCTTCCTGTTCAAACTCCTAATGGTATGACAACCGTATCTCAAGTTTATAGTTCCTCTCTATGTGAAGTTTTTCAGAAAGTGATTCCTATAAATATTGTGATTATTTCTTTAATTTAATTTTAAATGACACTAGTATTGTATTGAATTTCTTTATATAGATAAAATATCTATTTCTGGTAATGGAAGTCACATTTCATATTTCCAATCAACCTTTGATCATTTATTAATGCGAGGATGAATATGAACTTACAATGGAATTTTTTTCCATATTGTTGGTATTAATTTCAATTCATGAAGGTTATCTATATTAAATAGTTGGTAAAAAACTCAAAATTAATGATACTCCAATTTTATTGGAATTTGTTAATTACATTCTAGAATAATTATTTGGTATACCTTTGAATCACAATATTGATTTTTCAAAAGAACTCATACTAGATACTATGTCTATTTTAAAAAATCCTTATAGAATAACCCAATTATGTTGAAGTAATTGAAGAAGTAACTCCTAGAGAATCTTAATAAGAGTTTTATATGCCCTAGGGAATCACTATAGGGATCACCTTTTTGGTTCGTTAATGGTAGAGACGACTCAGTGCATCTTTGTATTGAATTTTTTAATCAACTATATATAGCTAAATACATTTCCATTTTCATACTGCATTATTGATATCATCAATTATGGATAAATAAATAATATATACCAAATAAGGCATTTTTTACATGGTATGTACACTCTGATTTTTTAGTGAGTCCTTTTGGTCAAACTAATTCCTCTACTATCTTCATAGATTTTATGAATAAAGGGTTTATAAATTTTCTTGATTAGTTTTTAGTATCATTTAAATATGATTTTCTTGTATATTCAAAGAGAAAGGAAGAGAATAAATATCACTTAAGGATTGTGCTAGAATCTGTGATGAGGAGAATATTTAGGAAAAATTTACTAGTTGTGAATTTTTTATTTATAATGTTTCATTAATCTGTCATATAATCTTATGTGATGGTATATCATTAGTTCCTTAAAAGATATAATTTATTAGGACATGGGATAAACCAACCATTGAAACCTAAATCCATATTTTTCTTGGATTTCATGGATACTATTGACATTTTGGTAGATATTTCTAATTATTATCTAATATAATCACCAAGTTTAATTGGGAAGGGGTTATGTTCATGTTGATGGAGGAATATAATAATAATTTGAATGAGTTAAAAAGATGTTTGGAGGGTGAACCTATTCTTAAACTAACATATAGTGGTGAATTTTTTGTAATCTATAGTAATGCATTGAAGAAGGGACTAGGATTCATATTCATTAAAAATTATGTGGTTATTGTGTATGACTTAGACCAAGATAAGGTTAATGGTAAAAATTACCCAACTCATGACATGGATTTATCTATAATAATTTTTATATTAAATATACAGAGGTATTATATATACAGTGAAAGGTGTGATATATATAATAATCACAAAATATTAATTTTTATATTCACTTACAAAGAGATGAATATGATCAAGAGAAGATGGTTGGAGCTGATTAAATATTATGTCTTCTCAATAAATTACCACCTTAGAAAGGTAAAAATGGTGGATGATGATTTGAGTCGAAAGTACCATGCTATCTTATATATGATGAGGATCTCAAAAGATCAAATATTTTTCATTTGTAAAGGATTGATATATAAATCTTAAAATAAGGTAAGATATATTATCCTTTTCAAATAAATGTTAAAAAATATATTATAATAGGATTTAGGAGGAAATAAATAAAGACATGGAGCTACAAAAGATGGTCATAAATATTCCTAATTTCAACCTTGATTGTGAGGGAATGATAGGAATTGAGAACCATGTATGTGTCCCATTATTACCGTATTTGAAAAGGATCAATTGGATGAGGAACATTGTACATCACTCTTAATTCATTATGTAAGTACATAGATTTATAGATAAATAAAAGAGTATCTATGTTGTAAAAAATTGATGATAAATTTTCTAGAGTATGTATCTCAGTGCTCAGTATGTTATAAAGTTAAGGCTGAGTTATAAAAATCAATGGGGATGATACACACATTACCCATACAATATTTAAATTGGAAAACATGCCCATGTATTTTATCATAAGACTACCCAAATCATCTAATGTTCCTAATACTATATGGGTTATATATGATCAACTTATAAATTCATTACAATTAATTAATGTTAGAGAATATTTCCCTCTTGACATGCTTTCTAGATTTTTTGTTATAGAAGTGCAAATATTGCATGGAGTTCCAATTTCAATCATATCTGATAAGGATCCAATGATTATCTTAATGTTCTATAAATGAATTTAGTAGGAATTGGATATATAGTTGACTTTCAATACATCGTATTATCCTAAAAAAGAAGGTCAGTCTAAGAGAACCATTGAAAACATAGAGTTTATATTGGATTTTGTTTTTTTGATTATAAATGTGGTTAGGATGAACACCTTCCTCAAGTAATTTTTTATTATAAAAATAACATTCATACAAGAATTCAGATGGCTCCTTATGAGTCACTATTTTAAAAAAAATTCTAGAAATCCAACATGATGGGATGATTTTAGAGAAATAAAGAAATTGGGACCAGATTTACCTCTGTAAATGGTACATAATGTTATGAATATTAAGAATCACACCAAGGTATATCAGAGTTGATAAAATAGTTGTCCTTAAAATCAACAACATGATCGGAAATTTGAAGATGGTAAGAAGTATTTCATGATAATTTCTCCATGAAATAACATTATTAGATTTATAAATAAACAAAATATGATCCCTAAGTATATTTTAAACCTTGATATTTTTGATCGAGGGTAGGGGTGTAATTGAGTTGAGTCAAGCTGTGTATCACTGTAATCGAGCTCGATCTTGGTACATGAACTTAGTGGTAGGTCCTGGACTAAATCTTGACTATGTATTGATTTTTTTGGCTTGCGCTCAAGATCAAGCTTAACTAGGGCTCGATCAAGCACTCATATAATCTCGAAATGGTTTGATTAAAATACATTTACAAAATTTAGCTCCAATTCGAGCTCGAACCCAATTTTGTACTAAAGACCGAAAGCTCAATCTCATAATTAAATACATATATATTGAGTAAAAACATATATTAAAAAATTATATTGCTCGATTAGGGTCACGATCTACTTTATTATGTTTTTGTAATACTTGAACTCAACTCGAGTTAATACTCGAGTAGATCAAGCTCGATCTCGACTAAGAAAATGATAGGAGATCGAGCATAGGTTTAGTTGAGCTTGAGTTTCTCATGAGTAATATAGCTCGATTAAAACCCTAATTGAGTAGGGATCATCAATTATCACTTGGCATTTCTACTGAACCAATTTCAAGTTAATGTTGTGTTACATATATCTCTCATAGGAGACTATAAACTTGATCTTTTAAATGTATTGAACATAGAGGTCAATACATTAGAGAATGTGATTTACTATGGGGAAGAACCATGTAAAATCATGGATTTTAGAGATAAAGTGCTATCAAACAAGACCACTTAATTGTTTAATGTTCTCTTGATGAACTATAAATTTGAAAAATATACTTGGGAATGAGATGATATCATGAAATAGAGATATACTCATTTATTTCTATCAATGTGAATACATTCATGGGAGAAATTAATTTTATGGGGGTAGAATGTAACCCCCTATTGTTTTTGAAAAATATTTCCATTTAAATAATTTTATTTCATCAATATAATATGTTATATGAAACAATGTGTCTAAAAGAACCATGATATACTATTAAAATATTATTATGTGATAGTAATTTCATAACGATTAGATTAGTGAGTATAAATAGTAAAAACTAAATTATGAAAAATATAGGGTATACACATTTATTAAATGAATTAATTTGTTATGAAATGATTATAAATGAATATAATAAATAATTTAAAACAAATTAAATTTTTTTTCATGATTTTCTAATGCATAGAATATATTTTTATAATAATAAATTAAATTATACAATATTGGTGAATTATTTTAAGGAAATTTATATATTGCATCATAAATCAAATGTTGTAAAAAAGTTTTTTATTTTTATACATATGAGATATATATAGAATAAGTTTCATGCTTAAAAACTGTATTTTTCTAAAAAATAGTTTCCATGATGTTCTACATATTTATTTTAAAATTAAATTATATAAATTAATGGTATTCAATTTGGTAAAATTAATTCCATATTTAGAATCATGAGGTTCAAATGTGGTAAATATGACCCTTTTATTTTTTCTGAATATAAATATTAGTCCTTGTAAAATTTATCACCTCAGTAAATGCTAAATCTGGCTAATCTTGGAAATATTTAAGTGTTTGGCTATAATTATACATCTTAATTAATATTATATGAATTTAGTTCCCACCATATCATATTAAGATAAAAATTATTTTTTTATATAAAATTTAACAAAATAATTACCAATATATTATTTAAATCATAGAAAGTTACATAATCTCACTCTATTAGTTTTAAATAACTATTTTGTTTCCACATAGGGACAAACGTAAGTTATGAATGGTCAATATGTTTCTTTTTGGAATTTTAAACTTATTTATATTATGGTACTTTATTTATAATACTTAGGTATGAAATAACTAATTTTAATGCTTACATAATGATGAAACAATATTTATTCAATTAATGAAAAAATAAAATAAATGATATCAAAAATATTATAAGTGATATAATTTAAAAGATTTAACATGTTACATGAATAATGTAGATTAATATGACATATTAGTATTTTTTTAAAGATTTATATTCAAAATAAATCTTTGTATCTATATCTTTTTTGTCAAAAGAAATAAATCATGTCAAAATATATATTTATAAAATTTTCTGAAAATAATATTGTATTAAATTAATTTTAAAATCAATAAAATCATGAAATAATAAAAATAGAATAATATATGGTATAAAATTTAATTACATGAAAATTTATTATAAAATTATCATGTAATTTATAAAATTATAACACCTTAATCCTCATGAATAAGTTACCAAGGATAATGATACAATTGGCTAACCAAGTAGTTAACAAAAAGAAGATTATGGTTAAAATTACCACAAAACCTAACCATATTATATTTTATACTACTATAATAAATTTAAACTATCTTATATTTTATTAAATATCATTTTGAAGGAATTTGGATTTAATTATGTTATTATAATATAATATTTTATGAAATTCAAAAAGATACCCTCACCTTACTTATAAAATTCTTCACATTCTTTAATTATTTCCACCAATTTAGGATTTCTAGATCAGCTATAACCTAAATAAATACCTCCTAAAATTAATTATCTACATTATATATAGTCATATATAACCAAAAGGACACCCCTAGGATCCATTATAGAATATTTAAATGGGTTCCTTAAAAGAGGAGGTAATCACATTAATCGATCACTTTCTATTTATTTCTCCTTTACCTCATATAAATCTGTGGTATTAAACCTTAAACGGTGACATAAAAATATAAATTACACTAAAATTATATTATGATTATAAATTCACCACTATCGACCATGTTTTTGAGGAAATGGAAATTGAATGTATCGCTCGTGCATACATACAGATTACCATCCCCACGAAGCGATACAATTCATTTTCCAACAACATATTTAATGGATGAATATTTTGAAGAGTTAAGTGTTTATATATGTTATTTTTTACATAATTATACTTCTAAAATAATAATATAACATCTAACTTCTTACCTTCTAAACTGTTGGAGAATGATTACATTGCTTATTCACCTCTACAAATTGATGCGATTTTTTTCATTTCTATTTTACATGGATGGAAATAAGGATTGATTTAAGGAATTTTTTTTGATATATATGAAATAATAATGATAATTTAATGGTGAATTTCTATTTAACATTCATTAGTTGCGTACATTTAAAAATTAAAACAACGTTCATGCATACGTACGACCTATAAACTCCAGGAGCGATGTAATTAATTTTTATGTCTCTTTTTTTGAATGATTAAAAATATGTATACAATGAATATATACAACTTTTATAGTATGTTAATATTTATATAAATTATTTAAAAAATATTAAAGATTATGTAATGGTACAAAATAACTAATGAATTCTTTGAAAATGAATCAGTTAACACTCAGAATAGTGATGTTAATAAAAATTTATTAACAAAGAGGTGATAAGATGTCAAAAATAAATTATACATGGTATAATATATATGAATATTTTTATATAATACAAGTATAATAACTATTTACCAATTATATAGGAGGTATTAATATGAATGAGTAAATATAGGATTTTAGGTAATAGATTTATGTTTCCATCTGATTTTAATGGGGAATTTTTATATTTTAAATTGTTTAGAGGAAATTATATGATCCTTATATGATAAATCCATTTAATTTCTAATCAAAATTTTTTCTCATTATAATATACTTTTTTGCTTTAATTATCCTCAAATTAAATATTTAATATATTAAAACATTATTTTTAAGTAAAATTTACATTATTTATCTCTTTGGTCTAAAATCCTTTTAATTCCATACCAATATTTTATAAAAAGATTTAAATAAATGATTTTTAGATGATTTTTTAAATAAATCATGACCCATGGTTTAATTTTTTGATAAATTTTTTACAATTAATATTATTAAAAATTTTCAAATAAGGTAATTTTTAACAAAAATATGAATTTAATATTTTATTTTAACTTATACAGCGTGAATTTTTTTTCCACCATTATGAACACTCAATACATTGAATAATCCTTTAAAATTTTCAAAGACTATTTAAATAAATCACTATTATTTTGGAAATTTATATTTCTTGAAATGTTATTTTCGAATGAAAGTGTTACGTTACTTATGAATGTTTTTAATGATCTTTTAATTGTATTTTTATTCATAAACAATAATAACCTTTGGATTTTTATATGTTTTATTATGGATGTGTATAGAACCCTGGGACACCCTGAGAGGGGAGGGTTGAATTAGGGTGACCACTTTTTCTTTTAATGTGATGGATCTTGTTCCCACATTGGTAAGAAGATGTTAAACCTGTATGATTAAAAGGATCAAAAAGTAAACATTCACATGTAGAGAGATGGCACAACACTTTTTATTTGGTTCAATACTAAGGGCTACGTCCAAGGAGCATACGACGTCTGGTTATCGTGCATACCAAATTCCTCTAAACATTACTAGCTGTGGATTATAAAGTTTCGGGCACAGTCACTCTGTCCCAGGCTCACTGCTTTTAAAAAATTTCAGGGATAGCTCTCTGCGTCCCTCGGGTCTCTCTTGATGACTCCCCCTATCTCACTGCCTTTGGTGAAGTCCCACTTTGTTTATAGACATGAAGGTCTCATCATCATTGAAAAATGAATGCATCCTCTATTGTATGTAGATGCTCTATTGAAGTCCGAATCTTACCCGTAGACTAATCTCACTTTGCACCGAATGTATAAGGCAATCTTCCAGCTTTTGTGCAGCTCTAAAAAGACCAGCGTGCTTTAACAACACCCGGCGCGCTTCTCCAAGCCCGACGTGCAAGTTTTAAAACAATGCACAAGTCTCAGCGGGCAAGTCCAAACCGGAAAACAAGTTCACCTAATACACTTTTTCAACACTCACTTCTTCAACTTCAAACATGCGTGACTCAACTCCTTTCTCACCCAAACCACCACGGGCGTGCAACTATCAACTGTCGCACAACTTCAACTTGCGCGACCCACCACCACTTTCATGACTACAACACATGCGCGATGGGAGCTCTGATTTTATCTAAGTCTGAAATTTGATCCAAATGAGGACAGTTGGTCCTATATTTAAAGGAAAAATGGAAACCCGGTGCGGTGGTGCGCTAGCATCCTTTCGGCACGCAAGTTCCAGTTTGCAACTCCAACCACCCTATCCTCTGTCATGCTACACACTTGTGTAACCAAACCAATACTTGTGCGACCCTCTTTCCTTTGCCTTATTTTGATATTTTGATATTGAAAAACATATGGCGCTTAACTTTACAACCCTCCTAAGCACAGGTGCAAAAGTCCTTTCTCGAAGCGCAAGTCTCTTGCAGACACATATCTGGCGCGCAAGATCCTTTCCCAAGAAAAACTGTTTTCCCCTTTTGTCAATTTTTGAGGTCCAGAAAATTGGCAAACACTAAAAAATGGTTCGAACTTCAATACTATTATCTTCTTGACCTATATGAGTAATTTTCTGGCACACATTATGAACTTCCTCTGAGGATTGACAAAAAACACAAACCATACTCCAATTCATGCATAGATGACCATGGTTCTAATAATTTGATCCAATGAAACCATCACCGTTATTTCTAAAGACACATTATATTTATGATGATGAGATGTTTATGAAACTAATTTTTATCAATTATTATATGATTTTATGAATTATAGAACTAGGATTCTTCACATGGGTTATAACATAATGATATGGTTGAAATTTTATGATCGTGTGGCACAGATACCAATGGTTTTCATTAGGCGATGAGTGTGACCTATATCTTCTTCCAATGTACTAGGGAATGTATTATATGTCATGAGATCGTTATGGTAAACAATTCTAAGTAAATGATATACTATAGAAAACAACTCTATGTGATTTATATGTAATTGGAAAAAAGTGGATGTGGTTGATCCACTATGATTAACTGGTGGTGGTTTATAATATGATTTTATTTCTATAAATCATTAAAAAATTAAATTGATTTGGAACATATGATGATAACATAAAAATATGTGACATATATTTATCATTCATGATTAAGTATTTATGATGTCTCATTCTTCAAATTCATGTGTTTTGAAATGATAAATTTTTATTCCATAAGTCATGTTTATGATATTTTTCAAATTATTTATAAAATTTGTATGTTATGGTCGTGATCTTATAAACTTATGATTATCTTATGATTCCATATGATCATTGACTGATATATATTTGTCTTACCCTTATTAAAAATTTTAGATCACCATTTAATATGTTTATTTTCCTCAATCCACCAAGAATGTCTTATTTAGGGTATTCCTATGAAGAGTATAGTGTGGGAAGATCAGTATAAGAGATGTTGGACAAATTTAATGAAATAAGAAGATTGTACATCATGTAACCTAAGAATCAAAACCATTATGATTATAGTATGGATCATAATTATATGAATTGCATATTAATCTTAAAAGATATAATATTTATTTATGAAAATATTTGGTTGTTATACACATCCCATGTACATGGGAGAGTTCCAAACTCAATGATATATATGGGGGATAAATGATTTATCATAAACACACTCCTAAGGGTACCAACCCTAAGAAATATCTAATTACCATGCTCTATCCTCATCATCATCCTTGTAGATCTAATGACTAGGACTATATATATCACCATGGAAACATCCCTTCATGACCACCATGGGCCATTTTATCATGATATATGTTTATAAATACATAGGGTATGATATCGATTTAACAGAAATTGACACACTAAGGAGATGTTGTGAAAAACTCTCATATAGGTTGAATCGATTCATGTGGAGACTCTCAGGTACACCATATGGAGAATTAGGGTGGGATGGTGCACCTCACCAGGAGAGTCGTGTTCCATGCATGGGAATAATGTTAGTGTATGGACCTTAATCATGCCTCAGTCTGAGGGTTAGGATAGGAAAACCCAAGCATGGGTCTGGAAACCCCCCAATATTGTGGTCAACACAACATGATTATGGATATGACTAGGTATATGAGGTTGGTAATACTCATCGACACACACATCAAGTTCAATAAGTCTACAAACCAGACAACCCAAGATAGGTTGATCCTCTCTTTCCCATGGATGTACCTCCACTTGCTATGTATCAGGAAGGGAACCATTCATTCCAAATGGATCGAATGATATGGGGACATAAACCCATTGACCTAGATCGATTTCCTCATATAGTTGATTCTTGATGATCTCCACCTCCTATGACATTATCCTTCATTATGAGTGGAATAATTTCTATGTCCCCTACCTCTTTGCAACTACCACTACACCAAATTTTGCAATTAGTGGCAGTTTCTTAATATAATGCAATTTTTTTTACAAAATATACCTTTTGTTTTAAAAGAAATCACCACTAAAATGTTTTTTAAATGAACGCCAAATCTTCACCCTATGTCTGAAACCCCCACCCCCTCTTCCCTCAGGCATGTCAAAATCCATGCCACTAGCACCCAACCCCATCAAACCACTCACTGCCGGCCCCCGACCCTATCAAACCCCTTTCCATTAGCCCCCAACTCCATCGAACCCCTCACCACTGGCCCCATACCCTTTCAAATCCCTCACCTCATTGAACCCTAGCCACAAATTATTGGCCCCCAACCCCTTCAAACACTATCCTGTCATACCCTAACCCCGCGCCAACCCTAACCCCTTGTTGTTGGCCCCTTTATCCCCCTCGCCGCCGACCCCAAACATCATTGATAACTTGACGCACGATCACTCCACCATTTGAGATTATTAAAACTTTTATTATATATATATATATATGTGATTTTATATAATTTTTGGGATCACGAACTGGTATGTTATAGATAAGGAAACCTTGGATTCACATGAATGTGATGACTTCACAAGTAGGATGAGATTCTTATCATGAGTTAGGAATACTCATAGTTGGATCCATGAATTTTTTTATGTTTGTGAATATGGAATTCATATTATGTGTTTATGAAATAGATAAATAATTAATGATTTTTATATTTAATTAAAAAAATTAGTATTTTGTTTTGGATTTTCACCCAATAGATTTATTTATTTTTTAAACTGTGAGCTAGAAAGTTCTATTCCTAGTGGTGTCTGGGTAATATTTTGGTTTTATTTTTTACTGGGTATGATTACTAGACCAATCCATATGAACATTGGTTAATATTCTAGGATTTTACATACTAACACCACAACTATAATCCACTGAGAAATATTAATTTATTCTAGGGAAATGCAATGAGGAATAAGGTGTGCTCTGAATCGGTGAGCTTGAGTATATAGTAGATATGAAATTTGAATGTAGTAAGTCATTGTTATATTTTTTTTTATCTTGATGGTATCACTAAAATGCATTAGAATATCAATTGATATATAAATTCGACCCATGGAATTGGTATTTTTTTGTATCTTGGGTCACTTGATTGTTACTCGACACTAGAATTTACATATTTTTACTCCTTTTTATATCTACTTTATTATAATGAGGTAAATTTTTTAATAATGTATCTTCCTTGATATGATGTATTCTTCATAATTATATGGAAAAAACTCATATTTTTAGTATCAATTATTGACATTGGATTGTGATAGATTTTTAGTTATTTCATAGAATAATTTTTTTATTAAAAATAAATTCAAACATGTATTTTTTCCCTTGAGTTTATTAAGGATTTTTAAATGAAAAATGAAAATATTTTATACAACATTTTCCACATAAGAAGAATTTGTGGATTTAAATTATCCTTTTTAAAATGATTCATTATTTACCATATGTTTTTTTTCGGGTCACATAGTACTATGTATATTTTTGGAATAAGATCACATAGTACTATGTATTGTTTTGGAATCAGAATACTCAATCATCTTGAAACCATATTAACATTAATTAGATATTAGAGATTGTATCCCATTTTTTTGTGTATGTTTAGGTTAATCTATTTGATCACCTCGATAAATTATTATGAATGTTTCTTTATCATGATTTTCTCTCAAATAGTATTGATATTTATTTTACTCTTAGAGATGTTAATTAAACAGATTTATAAAACTTACCAGTTTTGGCATGAATTTCTAGAAGATATTTGTAGACGTATTTCAATTCAATCATTGAAACAACATTAATGATTTTAGACTAGATATTTTGATATATTTAATTTTTAGGGCATGGAATATTATAAATTCCAAATTTAATAAGTATTATGTGATCTTATTATGATAACTTAATCATTTAATAATAAAAATGTAGTAGAAGACATATAGTCACATTTATAGGCAATTTAATGATGACTAGAAAAAACTAACTTATTAAACTAGAAAACTTATGTGATTTATTCATGAGGTTATCCACCAATATCAATGATATTAAAGAATTATGTGACATTCCCTTTAGTCATTATACTAATCATATTATATGAATCTTCTTATAACAACTTTATTTTTGGGGTTTTCACTTCTATTATATATTTTTCTATTTAATAATAGTTATGTGATTTAATTTTTTTAATAATTTTTAGGCACATTGTGATATATATGGATAAAATATGGATCACATTACTGAGGAACACACATGACTATGCTAAGGATTTTTGGGAGTTTTTTTGATTTTTCAATTTCTAATCGATCCGCTGATTAACGAACAAGATGTAAATGTCCAAAATGTAAAATTTGATGATTATTTAAGAGAGATGATGTTTATGAACACTTGATATTGAAGTAATTCTCTGCTCAATATTTGTGTTGGATTTGGGATGGATAATAAAAAAGTACAAAAACATTGAACACAGACATCAATAAAAAGAATGAGCTCCCAACATCATCGACAATAGAAAATGAAATGAGAAAACCATATTAACTATGAAATAGGAATTTTGAGACAACAAAATCAACATCAAAACATATTAGAACAACTAGTTAATAGTGTTATAAATATAAACACAATGATTAAGGTTTTTGAGACTATAGGACAACCAGATCAAGATTTTAACATATCATTGGATACTCTTATTGTTTCCAGGGAGGAAAATGTAAGAGAAATTATCACTGAGAAGATAGATTAATATCATGGTTTATTTGATAATTGAAATAAAGTGTTAGATAGTGGTTTTTTTATATATTCAAAACATTCATTTCCACTGATTTTGTACCATATCTGATGCCTCCGTGGAATTAAAAATAAGGTACTCTCTATGATATTTTAACTTTTTCAGGATGAATTTCTGGAAACAAATATTTATGAATCATTTCTATGATAAGAAAAAAGTTGTTAACAAACATCATCTGAATTATACAAAAATACATGTATGTCCCAATGATTGTATGCTTTATTGGGGAGAGGATTCAAGAAGGCATGATTGAAAAAAAATGTTCTTATTATAGATGTAAATCAATGAGTGATGTTGGAATTATGGATCATCATGATAATATGAAGAATAAGAGATGTGATAAACATCAAATTGTTGTGTTACATCAATTTAAATCCTTGATTTAAAAGATTATTTATGTCATAAAAACCACAAAACACATGAAGTTTCATTCTATAGATAAAAAAATTATGGGATAACATGACATCCAAGAGATTCAAAATCATGGAATAAATATGACTCATTACAACAAGATTTATCTTCTAATACTATTAATGATTAATATGGATTATAAGCCAATAGATTCAACCCATTTGGGACTTTGAGCACTAGTTATAGCTTTTAGCCAAATATTTTGATCCCTCACAATCTGCCTCCATGTATGTGAATGATACAAACTTCTTTAATCATTTTGATGATTTTTTCTTGAAACAATATACATGGAAATGATATAGATGTATACTTATAGACATTAATTGAAGAATTACAAGATTTATGGAGAAACAATGTTGATACATATGATGCATATTCTAGAACATTTTTCAAAATGGAAGCTTCTATAATCTAGACCACTAGGGAATTTTCTATACATGTGAATTTAGCTAGTGGGAACATTTACATGGGTTTGTATTGTCCTATTTCATACACTAATATTCTGCCTTAAAGACTACCTCATAGTAGGAAATGGAAATTTTTGTTCCATTGAATATTTCTCGATGCATCTCATAGATTTCGGTTGAAAAATTCAAAATTTAATGGTTCTATTGATAGTAGACCAACTCAAAAGTAGTTGGATGTTTTTGAAATATTAGAAAAATTTAGAAATTATGAAATGGAATTTTGGAAGGTTTATTCCATAAATGACAATGGGAAATTAGTTCTAAGGGCATCATCATGTGAAATTGGAATCAAACAATGGAAGAGAAAAATTATATTCTTCAAAAACCTGATTTGAGAATTTAATTGGTTGTAGAATAATATTGATGTGATGAATATTGAGAAGAATGCTTCTGAAAATTTTATCTTCACATTTATTAATGATCATGGAATATACAAGGATAATATCAATGCTTGTAATGACATATAGGCCATGAACATAAAGCATGATCTCTGGATAGATGAGAATTGAAAGTACGCTTCAAAAATATTTTCAATGTAAAATTGTGATAAACATCAAATTTTAAAACATGTCAAGGTATTTTATGGGTATTAAACTAACATATAAATGTGTTTTGAATTAAATCATCGTATATTACATGGATTGAAATGTAACAATTCACATATTTTGTTACAAATATTGCTACCATTCGGATTTCTTGCATTATTTTTTGAAAAGGTTATTGTTGTTGTACTCAAATTTATCACATTCTCTTGAAAACTATATGAGAAAAATATACAACCATTTGATCTTGAAAACCATTAAGAGAAATTGTTATTGACACTTTTTTGAAATGGTGATGATATTTCCTCAATTTTTTTGTACTATCATGATGCATTTAACTATGCATTTGGTTGAGGAAGCTAAATTTGGAGGCCCCATAAATTATTGATGGATGTATAAAATTGCGATTTACTTTATTTATATGTCTTTTCTTTTATGTAATAAATTCATGGCACTTAATTTAATACACAAATATTTTTTATTTTATTTTATAGATATCTTGGGTATTTGAAATCATATGTGAAAAATAATTCTCAACCCGAAGGCTATATACATGAAGGATATTTTATAGAGGATTTTCTAATATTTTTTCTAGATACATTGATGATATTAAGTCAAGATTCAATCAAGTTGGACATATTGACGACACATAAACTTAATCTCAACTACATGGGAAATCAAAAATATTTCCTACTATTGGTTGATCAATTGGGAAGAGCACAAATGTTATACTGATAGAAATATAATTATCATAGGCATATAGATATGTGATGCTGAATAGAAAAATTGTGGATCCATTTATTGAATTTTTTAGAATACATAATATTAGATGAAAGAGGGTCCAAACATGAAATGAGAATGATATAACAAAAAATATTAATAAAGATATTGTTGAATGGTTTACACAATGTTTATATTCATAAATATTTCAATATATATATATATATATTAGGTTGAAACATATAATTTTTAAATCTAATAATATATATTAATTTTTGAAGATCATGAATAGTGATACTCAAGAAGGGTTTCTAGAAGATTTGCTGTTCCTCTCATGAGGCCCTCTAAAAATGGCTAGGAAGGTCAATTATTACAATTTGAATGGATTTAATTATATACAGTCGATTAGAAAGAGGGTTTGAAAACACAAAAAAGTGGTATATTTATGTTTTAAAAGTGGGATACTATGGAATGTTGACTGATATTATCGAATTAATCTACCACACACATTTTTATTTTGGTTTATTCAAACACAATTTGGATGAATTTACCATAGGTGTTAAAAAATATTCTTTGAAATTTTCATCTGTGAACGTCTCTTGCTTGATGTATGTTGGTGACTATGAATTAAATGATCTTTATATATTATCATAGTAATATAAAATGATATATTATATGGAAGATGTCACAAGTGAAGGGTGGAGTGTAGTTTCTCACCTAATACAAAGTGTATTTTATGATATGTGTGATAAAGTGAATGATTTGACCTCTGGAATTGAATCCCATCAATAGCAAGAAGTGAACTTATTTGTACATCACGATATTAAAAATTTTTGTCTTTAAAGGGTGGTTGAAGTAGATAAAGTAACGATGGAGCTGGAAAACAACATCATTGAAGGAAAAAGTTATTATATCTGTAGTCCTCCATTAATTTATTAACCACTTCTGTCATTTGTGCAGTCATTCAGGATCATTGTTATGTACATTTTGTTTCATAGTATTGTGCATCTGGTATAATTTTTAGTTTTTTTTCTACATGAATTTTTTGAAATATATGTTTTGAAGATAATTTTTTTTGATTAAATTATAGGAATTCCAAGGAGGAAGCATTATATTGATACCAATCGACCCTTAATATAGGGGCATTAGGCCACCCCTGGTTCTTCATGACGATATTGAAAGGTGATTGTTATAGGTACAAATTATAATATAATTTAATTTATTGTAATTTATTTATACTATTAACTATTTTTTCCTAAAATATAGAAAAAATTCTACTGAGGAGAAAACTTTGAAATGTTTGGATATATGGAATTTAAACGGACTAAATATTTTTGTCCCATTTAACTGTTTTGGGACCCTATGGATGATGCCACTGGATTATTTGGCTAGATTCTAGGAAAACTATCAGTAGAGGTAGTTACCCTTCCAATTACATAATATTATTGGAGAGATATTAATTCATCTTGGGAAAATGATATTTTTGATTCATATATAGTAATATTAATACATTATGGTGTAATTGGATGTCATTATATTATTAAATTCTAATATTGTCAACATGAATCTATTTGTACATATGTTTTTTCCCTTTTCTCATTGGTAGTGTTATAACACAAAAGTGGACATTAAAAGTGTTGGTTTATTAATATCCAATGATGAACGTATCTATCCCCATTGATATTTCATCGATGACTGGTGGTGAGCAGGTAAATCTCACAACTTACAAATCGTTTAGCTCACAAAATTTTATTGTTTTTATGTTTAAATATAAATATTAAATACTATTTACTTTTCAATATAATTCTATTAATGGTGCCAGTAAAAATAAGTAGATATATAGATTAATATGGAGATAACTATATAGAGGGTTATTAGTAGAGTTCATCATGATGATATTAGTGTCCATTTTAATGTTTTGGACCAATATGTAATGAGAGGGTTTGTTGATGTTTTATTTGTAACAATGAACAGAAATAATTGATTCTTGGATGTTAACAAATATACTTGTTTGTTGATACCATATTTGTTATATATGTGTGATTTTATTGGATTTTGGTAGATATTTAGTGTGTTACTGATAGGAAATACACTTGTTTTCCAAATATTTAGGGCTGTTCACGGGCTATAGGATCTACAGGTGGGTTTTTTTTGTAATTCAACATTTAGATGTTGTTAAAACTACCTATACATATGGAATATTTTTATTCATTCCAGTTAAAACCACTTCCATAAGATGCATTTTTTTGTGGTAGGTAAAACCACCTCTAAATAAATAACTATTGGTGGTTGTAATTAGTTTATCCGTGTTTTTGTGGGAGATTTTCTTTGGATTTAAAAATGGAGTTAACTACTGGTAAATCCTCAACCCATAGAAATCCAACGTTATAATGAAAATAAATGATGCTAAATATTATTTCTACGATGCTTACTTAAAACCTCTGCTAAATGGAACAAAATTATGTGTATTTGATGCCGACATAAAATATAAAGGCAGTTTTTTGAAATCGTTGCAGAACCATGTAGCGGCAGTTTAACCCACCTCCATATAAAAAACAGATGCTACCTAACCCTTTTCATTTAGTGTTCCTACCAAGGAGACCTTTCTCCAATGACATTTATACCTCACTGAATCTACCCACCACGGCCACAACTAACTAATGTTTCTTCTACCTCTCAAAATCAACCTAGAATAACCATATCCTACCAACACCACCCCTATGAAACTATCATTTATGCCTAAAAAGAACTATAGGAATTGGAAATTAGTTGTAGTGACTGATAACTTTTCCCCTCTTCAATGTTTCACTGAACAAATCAAATAGTTCTAAGACACACCAAGGAGGGGTGTGGCTCGATGATAGTGGAATGAATCTAGCCAGTAGTCCCCATTGAGACACCTCGTCTTGATGCATTGTCGTTCCTATAATTTTCGCCACACCAAAGTAAGGGAAAGTCTCTGGTATAATAATTCTACCCCAAAATTGACTGCATGAGAATAAAAAAATCAAGAATAAAAAAATAAAACATGGAATTAATTTAGAGAAATTATCCAAAATGAAATAATGATCCCAACCTCATTTATAAATCATTCATTAGAAAATATCTCATCCATGTCAGGTTTCATTAGATATTTTTAATGAATCATCTCATTATTTGGTTTCATGTATCTATGAATCTCCATAAATTACACTATATAGATTTAGGGTTTATGGTGTCTACCAATGGTTAGAGAGTTGAAAATAATTAAATAATGGGATTAGTTTTTTCATATAAAAAACTATTAATTTTTAATTAATTAATTTAATTTAATAAAACACTTGTGATGAGTAATGTCAGTTCCCCGAGTGAAAACAAAAATAGCACCACACCTAGGGTAGAACCATATTCCAGAATTAACCACATTATAAATTTTTTATTTGATTCTACTATCATGGGTAAAATTAAATTTATCAATAATATATTTATATGGACTAAATATATTTTATAATTATTGAGATGATATGTTGCTTAAAACATTAAAATGACTCAAAAAGGCACTAAAAACTATCAAAAGTATTTAAAAAATTTAGATAAAAAATTTGGGTTGTTACATCCTCCCCATATTTTAACTATTTTTATTCTTGAAAATTTAAAAAATGAGACTTGGTAAAATGAAATAAAAAAAATGTGTGAAAAAACAACCCACTTTCACATGTAATTACTTCTTATATGGATGTATGAGATCTAAAATAACTCAATACGTCAACTTCTGAAAAAGGGTACATCCATGCTCATTACTGAGGCTTCCCTACCTGGATCATCTTGAAGAAAAAATATGAAAATAACCAAAGAAAACTCTATGGGAGAATTTCATTGTCTATAAACTCAAAACCTTTTTCTCATTTAAAGGTCATCCAACAATATAGGACGAATTGAATCAGTAAACTATTCACATATTCCTTAGAATGGTTTATTTCCGATTTTACCTCTATTAAGAGATATTTTTTCCCCATATTTAAAGAGAATACTTGTTTGTAATAATATGAGAATAAATCATCTACACTATACTACATCACTAATAACATTATAAATATTTCATTTTAACACTAGAAGAGTTTCATGGTAGTATACTCATGATCTATGTAGGTTTCTCTATCATATCATTCCTATAACGAACCATCATCATTATCCCCAGCTCATGATAGAATTTAAAAATAATCCATTTTACTCAAACTTTTTTCAAACATTTGAATGATTCCACTAACCAAATTCCCATAGAAATTGTTTTTTATTAATTATCAAACATAACCTAGTTTTTTTTCATCACAAATTCATGAAATCTATTGATAATCACATAAAGAATAAAACCAACCTAAAAATATAGTTCAATACTTTAAAAGTACACATCAAATAACCAATCCAACATAATAAAATGTAGATTTCACTGATTGATCAAATGACCCTGCCTTTTCTTCTCTAGAATATAGGATAACACCCACAGAATAAAAGAAATAAAAAAACCACAACCTACTAGGAAAAAAACCACCACCATTTTTTAGAAAGATTTTCCATGTGATTGGTAAAACCAAAGGAATATGCTGGACATACTAAACTACGGTTAATTCTATACTAGGGTTGTCTCCACTAAAGATGACAATACTAATATTTAATACCAACACTATGAGAAACCACTGTCTACCTAGTGTAGTGGATGGCATGCTTTCCACATTTGATAAAATCTTTGAGGACCGTCTCCTAATAACATTTAGTCACACAAGGCCACTATGTCATTATTATCGCTATGGGACTCTCTCATATAAGGGAAGGGTGTGGGGCCACCATTATTGATCAATAGTGAGAAATATCAATATCATTTACAAAATTAATTTCATCATAACCATTTTTTCATGGGACTCCACTATCATCCAAAAATAGATCACTTTACTAAAAGAATAAAATAACAAACCATTACTCTATAACTCCAATATTTTTATTATCCATCATTTCAACTATATAAAGGAAAAAAATGTATCCATGAATCTTTAATTCACTCAATAAGAGGTTATTACGTAGTTTATACTCTCATGAAAAGACTAGGAACATACTTGGAATGCCTAAAATGGTTTTCTATGAATTGATGAAAAGAAGGATTTGGCATATATTATCTATAAATTACATGGGAGTGTTTATCATTACGCATAGAAATACATGAAATCCATATCTAGAATACAAGATAATTCTTACACTTGTCTCCCATCGAGGGACAACCATTGATCTACCATTAGAAGCATTCATGTATTCATCCACATTTAAAGGTAGAGAATTATAATATATGCTCATAAAAAAATTACATGGTTACTATATGATGGGTAACTAACTCTAACTTATATAAAGTGGTTTCCACTCACCACACATAATGGGATACCACTCGATAGTGGGGGTAGACCTTAACCCAATTACTAAAATATGAATTACCATTAAAACTAACCATAGGCAACCATTCTATAATATGGTAGATACCACTGGATCTCATTTATTTCATGAATTATTACCATTAAATACCCCATTATACACTATGGATAAACTCATTTTACTGTTGGGGGTGATTAAAATATGGTGACCAATAATAGAAACTCTATAATGTATAAGTACTGGCTATGGATTCAACTGGAATATCCAACTCCCAAGAATTTTTTTATAAATAATAATTAATCATCCTTCAATTTAGTATTAGTTTACATGAATAGGGTACAAAATTTTACATATAATTTTATATGTTGATTCATAGTAATAGTCATCCCTTGAATGCGCCATCTCATAGGTTTAACAGTTATCACATATGTGTGACATGAATTAACTGGGGGTGGAAATGATGAGGGTGTATTGAAGCATCATCTATTTTCATATACTCCTACACCAATAACTTCCCTATTGATATCATAATATATTAGGAAATTTTATTTGATATGAAACATTAAAACTTCAAAAATATATTTAACATGGAGATTCATCCAAATAACCAATCTGGCTATCCATATGGAAAGTTCTCTTATACTACCAAATAAATGGTTAATACCTTATATGAACCACATTTATCCCAATAATCACTTATATGTATCCATTATAGGGGGTCTTTCATTAAAAAACAATTGAATATTTATATATATTCCCTTTGATTATCTTCCTGAAACACAAATATCAAACAATTCCATAATAAAACCTATGCAGGGAACACCTCATGAGGTCCATAAGCCTCAATGAATACTAGGAAATGATCATGATTCCATTTAGAGGGTATAGTATTCTTGGATAAAACCCCATCTAGAATATGGGACCAAATTCTATCCATGGTATATAAGTTCCAATGTGAATTAAATAAAAACATTATTTACTAAGGGCTCACAATGCCATGTATTGTGCTCGATGAAAGAATTATCATCCGTTCAACGATATTCAAAAATGGAATGAAATTTGTTCCTTATACCACTAGAAATACTGCATTACCCAAGGACCAGTCTATCCATTTAAACTAATGAGTAATATAAACAAAACACAAAAATCATATTCATCCTACATTTTATATCATCTAAATCAGTGGGAATTAACTTCTGATATAAAAAATTGAAAATACTAAGCACAAAGGAAAGAGATTTTTTTTAATTCATAGGGTAATAATATCTCTCAAAAGATCCCCAAAAACGATGTATCACTTCTCACTAACCGTTTATGGGAGGCCCAACAACACAAAGGGGATTGTCATGAACCTTCCCATACACACATGATAGATTTTAGTGGCTACAAAAATAAATTTAATAGGATGATCCCAGAAGGATCGAATAATATATTGAATAGTTGAAACAACATAGAAATTAAGGCTCATAATATTAACACCTGATCACTAACTATAGTAATTAATCATTTAATTCTAAATAAATCATTACATAATTCACAAAGATTTAATCAATAATTTTATTTAAAATGAAATCGCACAATTTATAATTTTATTTTGATTAAACTAATATTATTTTTGAATTCATCAAGTAAAAATTATCTTAGGATGGATTTTTTATATTTTTTAGAAATAGTTGAATCTTAGGAAACGAGTGAAAAACAATGATTTTACAGAAACAATAACATTTATGACAATATTAGGATATAATAATGGATTTAAAGTTTAGAAAAAAGTTATACACCAAGTATATATTTATTATTTATTATAATTCATTTAAAATAAAAATTTGAACTTAGAAATCTATGTTTAACAATTTAGAAATATTATTAATGTTTTTATTCAAATAAACCCCAATTTTGTTTCTACTTTAAATCAAGAATTCATATTTACATTTAATTTTGTTTTGGATTAAAAGAAAGAAATATCTAATTTTATTTAACATAATCTAATTAGTTCTATTAGAATAAAAATTATATATGATTTTTGAATTAAATCATTTTTATGCTTAAACAGGCTTTCTTAAAAAATGTTATTTCTTTTGGTATTTTTAATTTGTATTAAAAGTAATTTTATCACTTCTGGGAATTTCATCAAGTATAATGAAATTAATATTTGTAATAAAATTAATTAAAATTATTTACAAATCTCAACTAATTTTTTTTCATAAGAATGATTAACTATAGAAATTATTTATCACCCCATTTAATGGTAAAATGAGTTAAAAGTGTTAAAATAATGGTATAACCCATAAAGTAAACACAAAAAACATTATAAAATCACATTATGGTTTTATTTTGACCGTAAACTTACTATATATAAAAATATGATAATTTGGGGACACTTCACTTAATGAAGACAAATATTTTATAATAGTGCTTTAATTATTTAAATTTTTTCCACATACCTCACTTATAATAGGGAACCTCATTCCCACATTTATCCACACATATTGGGACACTTATCTCAACAAATACCCATCCAAATATCATCTTAAATACTTATCAACAACCTTGATGTTATTTTCTTACCATAAGACCACATTAATAAGTCTTAAGGTGTAAACCAAAGGATATTACTAAAAGAAGAGGTGTGTGATCTTACATAGATTTTTCATGTTATATTCTTACTAAGATTCCTCAAAATATTCAGTTTAAAAATTAACAAAACTAAATATGTATATTTACTACACTAATATTTTTCTATGTTAATGGTTCATAAATTTTCTGTCTCCCTTTAATCCAATTGAAACTGAAAATACCGCTCGTGCATAGGTTTGAACTTCTGCCTCCACATAATAGAGTAATTTGTTTTTCAATACCAATTTTCTTGGATACTAATAAATATTAAACTATTGAATATATATATATACATATACGATGTTAAGGAAATAATTATCATCAAATAAATATAAAATACCATCTACCTTATTACCCTTTTACCCATTGGAAAATGATAACTTCACTCGTGCGTACGTAAGGACTACTACCTCTACGAAGTGATGTGATTTGATTTTGAACTAACTACTTGAATGAGTAATTAAAAAATTTATACAATAAAAAAATTATATTAATGAAATTTATAATATTTTTTATGAATGAACCATCTAATAACACCTTTATCATTGGTCAATATACCAAAGTAAATTTTAGAAATTCACTAAATATCCATATCTGGTTGATGTAAGAAAGAACTATTCGACGAATGAATATAAAATAGTTATTCATGGACCTTAAAAAATTGGATATTTATGAAAAAAATCCTTAATTAGGGATATAATAAATTTGAATTGTATATAAAACATAATATATCATATCTGAACAAGATGGAATATAAATTAATGGGTTCTTATCTCAATTACCTTCTATTGAGACATATTTTATATTTTGTACATAATTTATATTATATGGTAAGTATATTACCCGTTTTACATATTATATAATGGATTCATATTTATGAATTGTATTTAATGTTTTAATTTAGGTATTTTCTTTTAATATGTTTTGATTCAGAAGTTATTAATGACGTTAAGGTTTATTTTACAATATCACTCTTATTTTGGAATGTTAATATTTAAATTTACATTAGAAAAAATTTCTTCTTATTAATTAGTAAACAACATATATATAATTTTATTATAGGTTTTCTTTGGGTTTTCCATGTTCTTTTTCGAATTATTCCTCTCTTTAGTACTCAAATAATGAAATAATATTTTTATAAAAAATTGACATTATTTATGTTATTCAATCAAGAACCACTCCCTCTAATATATATATTCTTGAAATTATTTTATTGATAGTTTTATATAAATATAATTGATTGGTAACTATAATTTTCAACTAACTTTCTATTTCCTTAAAAATGTCAAAATGAAATCTTTGAATGTTTTCTGAATAACTCATTTTTTAATTTTTAAAAAAGTGTGAATGGACTGTTCAGTTTAACTTATATGATGTAAAAATACTTTCCCGCCTTTATAAATATTATTCAGTTTTTAGATTCTTTTGAAATATTATATTTTTTTGAATTAAAAAACATGTCATTTTTTGTGAATTGTTAATTTATATTATAATATTAAAGGCATTATTTACTAAAATGCTAAAAATAATTTTATAAATGAGTTATAAATTTTTTTTCCAAACAAATTACAAATTATTAATGGAAATTTATTTTTTGAGTTTCACATAAATATTCAAAATAGAATTTAAAAAAATCATTTTTTTGAAACCATAATTTTTGATGTATTGACATTCTTCTATCACCATTTACTGATTCATGTATTATACATTTTTGTAACAATTTAACTTCTTGTGATCATGTTCTCTATCACTCTCCATTATTTATTGGAAAATATTTTTCTTTCATCTATATGTTTTCATTATAATGGAATATTATATATTATTTATACTATATTGATATTTTCTTAACCATATACCATTTCAATATAAAATGGTGGTTAATAGATTCATATAATGAATGTTATTTCACTTCCTAGGGAAATTTTGATGTTCTGTATTCATGATTAAATAAAATATTAATTTATTGATAAGTAATATTTATTTGATATTATATCAGTGACTCAAAATACAAGGAATGCATTAGACATATGTAAGTGATGGGTGATTCCCCATTTTTGATTGGACCATGATGCATTGACAGATCTCATGAGACAATCACTTGACCATATTAGTTGGATGTTGGTTTTTGACCTTCCCATTCATTGAAATGGCTTATCACAAGACCTTGATTGTAAGGATTAAGATTTATTATAATGATACACTGAGGCTATGATCAAGATATCCAAAATTTTACATTTCCTTCATTAATATTTTAGTTATTAATACCAATTTTATTATTATTTTCATATTTTACATGGATACATTTTTAAGTAAAAAGTATTTATTAAATAGAATATGTATTTATTATCACAATACCATATGGTTAATGCCTTATAAACTCATTATAAATTCCTTTGTATGTTTTCCTATACTAAGAATATATAATAATCATTTATTATGTTTTCATTTCCCAATGACATGAAAAATAAATCTACAAATTATCTTCATGGATACCTAGAAGTTTGTCATGCCGTGTTTTATTTTTATAATGTAATATGAAAATCCTCTTTGTCTCTATTATCCCATCACTACTAAACTAATTTATTAATTATATTGATATTCTTTATATCTTGTACCAATGTAATAAATAAAAAAATTATCTCTAGGTTACTATAATCAGGGTTTTATTGCAATTAGTATTAAATTAAGTTTAGTAATACCCTTGAGAAAAATATTTTATAAGAGAACATCTAGCACAAACATTAAGATAAACTCTTAGAATGTTTAATAACATTATGTTCTTTTATAATATGGATCAATATTTATGATTTTATGAGATAATAATATGTGTTCCATTGGTTAGAGATGTATACTTCCAGAATAAAAGAAAAATATTACCAACACCCGAAGTCAATATAGAGATTTACTTCATTAGAAATTCAATAAAGAGGGTGTTAGATATTTTATATCATGGAAATTGTATGGAAACTAACCCAGGTTATGATATATAACTGTTCCAATATAAATAATCTTTTTTTTCCATAAAAATTTGCTCCAAATAATATCACTTTATGAGAAATAATCCTTCATCCTTTTAATAACTATAAATCATTTATAAATTTTATAGTATTTTAATGTATTGATTTTCCTTTTAAATGAATATTTGTAAGGAATGTTTGACAATTTAACTTTTTTTTCTGTTTTATGGAAGGATATAATGAATCTTTGGAAAAACTAAATTAAAGTGGAATATTTTTTTGAAAAAATATACTTCACGCTGTGGGAAAAGAGAAGCAGTGAGAAACCATATTTTTGAGAATATTTATAGAGAACATCTAATACACCAAATTATTCAACCAATGAAAGTTGAAATACAAGAGAAGAAAAAGGAATTATAAATCATGAATCATCAGTACACTAAGTGTAGTATCAGTTCACGACATGATGCGGACCACATAGCCATGTCATGAATCTATTACATGCCACAAGCCACATTTACATGTCTTGATCCATAGTTACACGTTGTTACATGGGTCAATAGTCAAAGTCTTCGAATGAGATTAACGTAGATCCAAAAAGCACATAACCAACTTTGGAACAAGATTACAAGACATGTAATCACATTAAACATTATGACATGGGCCATGAAGAACCTTTCAAAAGCCTATAAATAGAGTGATTTCCTACTATTGTGTGCAGAAATTCAAATTCCACTAGAGACCACTACTTGGAGAAATGTTGTTTCACCCTCTCTGAGTTCCTTTATTTCAATATGAATTTCCATTATTTTCTCCTTCCCTCTAATCCTATCATCTATAGAATGAGGGGGTAGTCCTAAAATGTTTTTGAGTGATTTAATATAAGGGGTAAGGTGCGTTGGATTTATCTCTTTTTAATTATTAACGTATTTGGTTTGGAAATTTATATTTCCACTTCCAAACCCTTTATTTTTATTTTGTCATGACCATTGAAAATCTGATTAAAAAAATCATTAATATTTCACATCTTAAAATCCTAAACAAGGAATGAACATTGTTGAATTTATGGAGAATATGTTTTATAAAATTGTATCGAGAGAAAATTGATTCAGAAACACCCAAAATTTCCAAAACAAGGGAAATTGGGAATTCCTACATTAATGAGGAGATACTATAACTGTTTGATCTACCAAGTATCGACTATTGAACAATCATGAATTAATCAACTTATTTTCTAAAATACAAATTCCCCTAAACCCCAATATTAAATTTCCTCAACATGATTTATAAATATGATCACAAACCAATCAATCTGATTTTATTTTTTCTATTTATTTTTAAAAATTGTATTAAAAATAAACTTTTCTCGTGGGTTCCTCCAATGATAATAAAATTAAGTCATTTGAATGTATAATTAAACTAAAATTACCATATTATTGGGTTCTATCGCATACATCCATAATACTAAATTTCATTTAATAAAGTAACATAGATTAGGTATTTTAAACTTTTTTCATAGTAATATAGGGAAATAATGATGCCTTACAGGACTATCAAACTGGAACCATTTCCAAGGATGGTATCTTTTTTATTCTTAAGATTTCAATTATTTATTTTATGGTTTTATTTAAATTTATTTTGTTACAGTGGGATTTCTCATGATTTAAATTTTAGAATTGTCATGCACTATTACGACACTCGATCATGGAAAGAAAATGTCACCAAGTCCACACACTATTGGGAACCCACCTCAAAAATCAATGTAACTACGACCAAAGTGGGTGAAGAACAAAATCTAATTCTTCAAGGAGATCAGGGGCCTTGGATTCTCATTGACTATGTGAGGCTATCAAATATAGTATTGAAACTGAGCATCCTAGAACCCCGCGTTGTTCAAATCAAATTGAGATTAAACCAGTGATCCTCAAAATGATTTTGAACTACATGTAATTCACCACAAATCCGCATGAAGATACAAACAAGAATATGGGACATTTCGCCAAGCTCTGTGACATATTTTAATTTCAAAATGCCTCAAGAGATGCGGGAAGACTTTGTATTTTTTCATTATCATTGTGTGATCATGCATGAGAATGGAGTCATCACCTACCAGCTCATTCCATCACTACATGAGATGAGTTAGCATGAAACTTCCTCACCCGCTTATTTCCACCATCTAAATCAATGTATATATTGATTAAAATTATGATCTTTTCTCAACTTCAGGATGAATCATTGTACTCTGCACGGGAACAGTATAAGGACATGACTAGAAAATTCCCTCATTATGTAACAGAGCCACATATTCTAATAAGAACACTGTATAAGGATTTTTAATATGTATAACGGTCAATCCTTGATACTACAACTTGAGGATCCTTAATGAAGAAATCAATTGAAGTGAGGTACAACATATTGGATGAGATGGCATGAAATAGTTTCCAATGTTAAGAAGAAGGGATTCCGAATAAAGGAATTAATGATATAAACAATAATGACAAGAAGTCATCACAACTAGATCCGCTGACCAATAATATTGACATCATGATGTTCCAGAAACAAAACCTCCACAGTATGCATAATGAAGATGAAAAATATGCTGATTACAGTTAGGGTAATCAATTTCAGGGCTAGAAACCACAACAACAACAACAACAAGGACAAAGATATCAATAGATACCATAAGGGGACCGACAACAAGAACCTGAAGGACCCATACTGACGAGCCATGTCCATTCATTGGAGGAGATATATGAAAAATTCATGGATACTTCCGAGGCTACAATCAAACAAATAATGGGAGAAGAATTGAACCTAAGGTCCACATTATAGAATATGGATCTTCACGTTGGTCAGATTACTAATTATATTAGAGAGAGATATAATGTTACACTTCTCGAATTTAATTAAGAATGACCATGTGAACATTTGAAGGCTATATATCTTAGATGTGGGAATAAAACTAAAGTAAGTGGAATATAATTTTTTAAAAACCCACCAGAGGAAGTTGAAGTTGACAAGGAACAAGTAGCTGAAGTAGAAGAAGAACCACCTCAGTACAAGACATGAATGCCTTTTCTTGAGAAAATGGAGCATGTATAGAACAATGTGAAAAGAGGTATGTTTTTGGAAAACATTAGAAAATGAATATTAATATACCCTTTTTAGAGGATCCTACTAACATGCCGACATATGACAAATTCATCAAGGAGCTAGTAACAAAAAAGAAGATGTTTTTAGAGATTGGAACTTTTTCCACTCACATGAGAGTGTTCAGTTGTGGTATCAAATGACATGCCTAATAAGTAAATAGACTCATGTAGCTATTCAATTCCCATCATTATAGGGGTAAACAAATGTGGAAATATATGTGTGACTAAGGTGTGAGTGTCAATATCTTTTCATACACAACATTCAAGAGTTTGGTAACAGGTGGAATAAATCCTACAAGAGTAATTATTCAATTAGTATAATCAATTGTGAGATCCCCAAGAGGATTCATCGAAGGCTTCATAATCGAAGTCGATAAATTCTACTTCACTGTTGACATCCTACTACGGGATATGGAAGAGTAGAGAAATACTCACATTTTAGGAAGACCATTTTTAGGAGAAGGCATGCACTGATTGAAATTTAAAATGGAGAACTCAATTTGAGTTTTGGTAGTGATCAAATGAGTTTTATCATCTACCACGAAATTAATAACTATAATTTGAAAGAGTACAATGATTATGGATAAATAGAAACAACTGAAGATAAGGATGTTGCTGAGATTTAATAGGTACATGATCTAGATACTATTGTTGCAGATGATTCTCAACCTAAGAAGAAAGAGAAGACGAAGACTGCTGACACATGATGAGAGGCTGAATCCAATATATTTAAGAATGAACAAAAATTATGAATGATAAATGAACTTCTATTTAGTTCATAAGGATTGTGAAATAAATAGTGGGTCGGTCCAATGGAGAAAAATTAAGCACTACCATTAGGGAGAATTAAGTTGTTCTGAGAAGAAGGATAGGGATTAACCTGCATAGATAGAACACAACTAAGACCATTCATAGACACCGAGGAGGTACACAATTTTCAATCATCCATCACAGAAGATGATGCTGAAGGAGGTAAGGTTGAACCAATGATGCTAAACAAAAGTGCTTCCAACATGCAACTCAAATTGATTGTTTTTATTTATTTTATTTTTTTAGAGGCACACAAGCTCTCATTCCAATATATTTTAAAATTTAATGGTAATGGATTGTTACTTCATTTTTTAATTTTTAATTTGTATGACCACCAAGACCCAATGAGATAGTAGGCTAAAAGAAAATTTACAACCCATCTTTGGACAACTAATTAAATGGATATTAGTAATTTCAATTCAATATTTTCTATTTTACACCCCACATTTAAAGCCTTAACTACGAATTTCATGCCTACACCTGATTTATTCTTTAATCAACCGATCTAGGTGACATAAACATCCTCCAAAAATTATCATTCCATATATTTATATTTATTTTTCAAAAAATTAGAATGATAAAAATGAGAAAATGAATTATTAAAAAAATAATGTGGAATATGAATTGATAAATAATGATTTAGGTAGAATATTGACCATTTTAAATTAATTTTTTCTATGAATTACCCATGTTTTGAATTTTTGAAATTTACATTGATGGATTTAATTTTTTTATACATTTCTATCAGTAATTTCCCCAAATATTCATCTTATTCTTGAGACATCCACTGAACCAATTATTATTATTATTTCAATAGTAAATTTCATAAATACTCAAGCAAGTTTTCTTCAAGAACATTATTTTCATATTATCGATGCTATGACTAAAGAAATCCACTTTTAAAATTATTAAGGCATTACTTTTTATCCCTTTTCCATATAACCACCACGATTTAATCATTTTATGATGGTAGAAGCCATGTAATTACATGTTAGGAAATGAGCTATGTTTCAAGCCTATCATATCCATTCATACATTCCTCTAAATTTTTATAGGACATATTAAAGAATTTGGGGGATGTATATTATTGGGTGAACCAGGATGTACTTAATTATGGATGTTTTCCTGGGGGATTTTCTATTGTGATCAAGGGAAGGCCATATATAATTCATTTTATTTCATTATTAACCTCTCTTGATTAAAAAACATTCAAAAAATAAAAAAAATTGGTTATATTTTGGGAGGATAGAAAATCCCCATTTATGAGACTGATGATCCTTTGAACGTATGTGGATAGGTGAGGGATGTGAGATTTTTCTTAATCAAAACATTCAGAGAAGAAAAATAATATTTAGAAAAGAAAAAAAGGGAAAGGGAGCGTGATTCATTCATTGAGCTTGCATATATCATTGTCCCACTTTGAGTTTTTGGGGGAAGGGAGAAATAACATCTGTGGAGGAGACATTTAGTGAGAGATTTTTGATATAATGAAGAATTATTTATAGTTGAACATCCTTTGGAGCCTTATATTTACATCATTTACCTACCTACCCTAATCCCCAGAGAACACTGATCCTTAACAGTGAATCCATCTTGATTAATTGTGATTATATATTTTTATGGTGTAAATTCTAGATGCCTTTGAAGAATATGATAAGAAATATGTCATTGAGATTTGTACTGAATTATTTGTTCATGTTTACCCAGTTGATGAGTAGAAAAAATCACCTGAGGTAGATTCCAAGTGGTAAGTACAATAATAAAGAATTGAAAATTGAAAATGGATGAATGAAAAGACATGGCTATTTAAAATGTAGAAAAGTAAAATGCATGGTTGACTTTTTTCATTAAAAAGTGTGGTGTTGAATAATTTTCCATATGTGATACTTTCATTTTATTGTCCATTTGATCAATGTATTTTATTGGAACTGAATTTGAAGCATGGTAAGGGGAACATCCTTTGTAGTATATTAAGGTTACATCCTTGAAGACAAGGATACATTAAAGTGTGGGGGGTTTTGATGAGACTAATTCATGTATAAATTATATAGTATTTTAAATTATTGATTTTCCTACCCCAAATTTTTCTGAATAATCCTGGAGTGCTTCAAAGATACCAAATTGATGAAAGTAAGGAAATATGATATCTAGGAGAAAAAAAAGAATTACATGTAATGAATCATCATTAAAAGACATGTAGAATCAGTTCATGACTTGTCGCATACCTTGAATCCAGGTTAGGAAATTATATTCCACAGAACTATTAAACATAGTGAGCCACAATTACACGTCGTGACCCATTGTTACGTGTTATGACATGAGTCAACAATCAAAGTCTTTGAACAAGATTTTCATAGACCAAGATTCAAGGAACCAAATTCAGAAAAAGATTACATGATGAGTAATCACATTACACATCATGAAATGATCTAGGAAAAAACTTTCCAATGACTATGCACTTTCCTACTTCTTTGATGAGTAATTAAAATTCAGTGGGAGACCAACACTAGGAGCGATGTTATTGTTCCTACTTCGAGTTCATTTCATTCTTAATTTTTTTTTATTTTATCCTTACCTCAAAAACTATCATTTCTTTTATGATGGGGAAATATCTTAATGTTCTAGGGTGATTTAATCGACGGGGGAAAGTAAGTTTGATTTAACACTTTTTAATTATTCATGTATTTGGTTTGTACAATTTCTATTTCCAATTTCAATCCCTTTATTTTTAGTATAACATGGTCATTGATAATCTGATTAAAATGAAATATATTATTTCGCAAAATAAAATCCAAAATAATGAAAAAGAAATATAGTCTTTAGGGGTAATTAGTTCTAAAACAGTATCAAGAAAAAACATGATTTTATAACACCCAAAATTACCAGACTGATGGAAATTGGGAATTTCCACGTTATAGGGGAGATACCATGTCCATTAGAACTACCTAGTCTCAATTATGAATCCAATTAGAAAATAATAATCATATTTTCTGAAATATTATTTCACATGAACCCCGATATTACATTTCCCCATCATGCTTTATAAATATGATAAAAAACCAATCAATCTTCTTTGTTTTTGTCTTTTTCTTTTTCAAAATTGAATAAAACTCAACTTTTCTCATCTATTTATCCAAATATAATATAATTAAATATTTTCTAATTTTAATTAAACTGATTTCACCATCTCTATGTGTTCAATCCCAAACATTGATAATTTTTTGTTTCAATTAATTGAGTAGTATACTTTAGGATTTATAAACATTGTTTTTTCATAGTACAATAGGAAACTAACGACACACTATGGGGATATCAACATAAATGGAATTACTAATCCATTATATATAAGTAAGGGATATAGCCTATTGAAAATATATTCCTATATTTTGGATGTAATGATAGGGAAATGGGTAGTTTGGAAGTATATTGTTTATTGGGAGATGCTGATGAAAGGTGATAATTTGTCCAAAATACTAAAAAATATAATTAAATAGAAATTAGGGAATGTATAACATTAAAAGAGATAATCATATAGAAATATTTTCCATGAGAGTAATGAGATTATTTTGAGATAATAATAAAACTAAACCATAAGGAAGATGAATGTTTTTCTAAATATGAGGCTAGATTCAAAAGAATATCTTGTCATGGAATAGTCTACGTAAAAAATAAGGAAATTGGGATTGAATATTTCATTGAAATGATTATTCTGAACATTAAATTGTTCGTCAAATCCCAATTGTTTTCATTATATGGGGATATAGTATTATGTTCTATTAATATAGATAAAAAATCATCTATGTCCTATATCTTTAAGAGAAAAAAATAAGATATTTTTTGAGCACCATGGAAAAAGAAATGCATCAAAGAAGAAAAAGAAGAGAAGAGAATTACATAAAGTGATAAATTTGGAAATAAACATTCTGTAAATTTTTAAAGGGAATGGGGGTTTACTAAAAGTGTGGATATAATAGACCTCTAGATCAATAATAAAATTGAAATAATGAAACAACTATTATACAATGCTTCAACTGTAGAATGATGAGGAATTATTCAAACCAATTTACAATGCACCAAGAGAACCTTTACTAGAAGTGTCCAAGTGGAGGCCATGATTATGTGATTACTATAGCTAATGTTGATGTTCTTAAATATATGGAGGTGGGTAATATGATCATAAACTCAATGTTAGTAAATGATTTATTTTATTCTAGATCTTATCACTATATTAAATCATTTGTTTTTTATATGAAAATTAAATCATACCTAGGAACTTAATCAAGGGATTTTTCAATCAAAACGTCCAATCGAAATCTTATTATAAAAAGGATATATCAGTTAGTCACTATTATGATGTATAAACATACCATATTTAAAAACATGGTTATTATACTTATGATTTAAATTATATAATCCTTTATATGTATTTGAATTAAAAGAATAATTTGAAATGTTATCTTCAAGATAATTATATTATGATTTAGGAAAGAGATATTAAATTCCTCGTATTTAAAATAGATTCTTCATCATTTGAATCTTGTAAGGATCTGCCTCTTAAACCTTACCTTTATAAAATTCAATTAGAAGAAGATACAGTGAAACATATTGATGGGAAATGTAGCCATAGATTATAACATGTACCTATTAGAGGGGAATAAATTAATGTATTTCTAAATGAATTACCTAGAAATACACATGAGTACAAATTTGAGGTTTTCATTTAAATCATCCCTAATGAAAACCCTATATTTAATACTCTCTTCAAAATTGAAAAAGTAGAAATAGTGTAACTGATAAAACAAATATATTAATTTTGTAAGAAAGGAATCATTCACCGTAGTGTTTCACCTTGGGAGACCTATTATTTTTGTTACGAAGAAGGATTGATTTATTAGGTTGTTAATCGATTATAATAAAATTTATTTCATTACTATAATGATCATGTTTCATCTGTCTCACATTTTAGACTTGTTTGGTAAACTAGAGGGGGCTCAATATTTTTCAAAAATTGATCTTCATTTTGTTATCACCAATTGTGAGTAATTAATAAAGATATTAGGATTAACTAATAAAGCCCCTGTTTTCATGGATATGATGAATATAGTACTCAAAAATTAGCTTGATAATTTCATTGTGGTATTTATAAATGATATTCTAGTATACTAAAACAATAAAGATGATAATTAAAGATATTTTTGAATATTTCATGAAACTATTTTTGGAAATAATTTATATGGGAAATTTATTAATTTTAAATTATATCTTTTAAATGTTTCTTTTCATGGAAATCTTATCTCCATGGATTGAAAAACAGTTGATCCTTCAAAGTCCAAGGAATTTATAGAATAACTGAAACCCATGAACATAACCAAGGTACGTATTTCTCATAAATTAATAGGTTACTATAGGTTATTTCTTAAAAAAGTTTCGTGATTATTAAACCAATTAACCAAATTGACACATAAAGGGGTTGAATATATATAGATGAAAAAAGGTAATGAAATTTTTATAGATCTGAATATGATATTGTTTAATTAATAAATATTAACATTACCATATAGAAGGCATAGATTTATGATATATAGTGATTCACCTTAAAAGGAATAAGATGAATCCTTATACAGAAAAATAGATATATCACTTATACATTAATGGAGTTATATATCGAGGAAGATAATTATCCAAACCAAGATATGGAGTTGGATATCGTTATATATTCCTCGAATATATAGAGCCATTATCTATATCAAGAGAGATTTGACACATAAATAGATCGGAAAATTTTGAAATATTTATTTTTTTCAAAAATAAATCAATATTAAACAAAAGATATGGATAAAAATACTCAATTATTATGGCTATTAAAAGCACTAGAATCCTAGAAAGGTAAATAAGGTGGATGATGAGTGGATTCAAAATAATTATAGAGTTATTACTAAACTGATAATTAAAAAACATCCTATATTCATGGATTTAGTAATGTTGGATATGATAATCATTAGGGAAGGGAAAAAATCACTAATTTTCCAAATTATTATCAAACTGACATTACAATAGAAGACATAAATATCCCATTTTTATGATAAGAGTTTATAAATGAAAATTAACGTTATAAATGATGAAAATTATAGGAATTTTTTTGAAAGACTGTGAGAAGAAATTCAAAGAGGCATTTTTTTCCACTAATACCTCAGCTGAAGAGGGAATTTCTTGATGAATCCCAATACCCAAAATTTTCTATACTCCCTTGTATTAATAAGATAAACATTGATTTAAGAGAATATTTTTTGTGGGATAATATAAAGTAGTAAATTACTAAATATTTTCCATTATGCGTGTTTGTCAATAGGTAAAGTCTAAGAGACAACAACTTAAAGGAGTCATGACACCTCTACCTATTCCTATGTGGAAGTGGGATGATATTACTATGGACTTTTTCATAAGATATACAAATTATCAAATAATAAATGATTCTATATTGGTTATAATTATTCTCCTTTCCAATTCTATAAATTTACTCTGTATAATTGATGATTTCCCCTTGAGAATCTCATATGACTATATATAAATGAATTTTTAATAGTTCATGGTGTAACAAAATTCTATTGAATTAGATAAAGATCCATAATTTATAGTTAAATTTTATAAAATTATTCAGGGGTCTCTTGGAAGAAAGCTACATTTGAGTACTACATATCATCATCATACTGATAGAATTCCTAAAAATACTATTAAAACATTAATAGACATGTTGAAGTTTTGATCACCCTAATTTTTGGGTATATGTGATTAATATTTACCATTAATACAATTTTCAATTATTAATAGATTTTATTCAATAATTCAAATGGATCTATATGAAGCATTTAATGAGAAAATAGTTCATACAACAACTTGTTGGGATGAATTCGGTGAAAGGATGATTTTAGGCCTGGATCATATTGTAGAGAAAATAGTGAAAGTGATAACTATTCAATGTCGTATCACGGAAAAAAACTAGAAAAAACTATACAAATAACTAAATGAAGAAGCTATAACTTCATGTATAGGATCATGTTTCCTTGATGGTATCTTTATGTATGGGTGATATATGGTTTGGCGAGAAAGGGAAGCAAAATCATTGGTACATCAGTCCATTTGGGATCCTGTAAAGAATTAAAAATATTTCATACCATTTTTCAATTTCAAAAAACATATATATAGTATGTGTTGTTATTCATTTATCATTATTGAACATGTGGATTCCAAACCAAAAACATTTACTATAATATCCCATATCCTTCTTTTAGGTAATACTTGACACTTCTTTTGATTCACTTTTTGTTTAGGTTAATTTCATGCCTTCTGAGGATGAAGATATTTTTTGGGGAAAATAACCTTATTTTTTGGGATGTACGAGTATTTATATTAATCATGTTTGATTTTATACGTGCCAAATATTTATAGGGTAACTTTCGGGTCTAGGTTTAGTTGGAGTATTTTCTATGTTTTTTCAAGTATGTTTTAGTTGTGTACTGTCTATAAGATAGATTCACATCATTATCATAATTTATGACATGAATTTATCACCTCGAATAATTCATGATGTACTTTCATGATGTGAATGATATATAATTCTTGATTTTGTTTCATGATGTTAAATATTCATGATAATGATTTTTAATCTAAGTAAACATATTTTTCACAGTATCCACCAATTTGGATATTGGCATTTTGAATCAAGAATTTATGTTGTCAATTCCTCAAATAAATCAATTTCATTATATGTTGAATCCTAAAAAATATTTAATTTGTCATGAAGTCTATTATCACAATACCTAGGGAATTTCCAAGTGATTTTGTAGTGATTTCCTCCATTTTGAAAATCTCATATTGACATTTAATCTTCAGTTAGTTCCCTTGTTTTGGTTTTCTCCTTCTTTCAGCTATCCCTATTTGGTAGAGGTATGATCTTGTTTTTTTGATGGAATCAGATATTGATATTGAATATTTATGATCTAGGGTCTCCTTTTTGATCTTCCTCACCTTTATTCTTCACTGGTGTTTCCCATTTGGGATGTGATTTCATTTTTTATTAAAGGTAGGTGGTTCAATATGAATTTCCCCAATATTTTAAATATTTAATTTATTGAATAATTAGAAATTAGTTATTAAATTATTTTAAAAAATAAATTTTCTATGTTTGAGAGATTTTTTTAAAATTCTTGGAGAGTATGAATAATGCCCAATTTCAAGTTAATTTAAATTATTTGGTGGATTTGAGAAAAATTGAAGGCATGATTTCAAAAATTGATTTGATGAAAAGATTTGATATGGATAAAATTGAAAGATTATTTTAAAAGTGATGAAATGATGAAAACCTATAATTTTTATTTTGAATTTTAAAAATAATATTTTAAAATTAAAATTGGGACAATGTATTTTAAACTAAATTGAAATGATCTATTTACCCATGATTAAACGATTGATTGACTAAAGCTTATGTGAACCTAGGAAGTTAGTGCGTAATTAGGAAAATCATACTAGGATATGAATGAATATCATTGTATTGATGATGAAAACACTAACATAAAAATACTACTGCATGATCTTTTCCCTGAAGGGGAGTTATGTCACAAAAACCTAAGTCATGGGATGTGTACTGACATTGATCTAACATCCCTAATATGTAGTTTGAGGATCATATTACTGAAAAATAACTTATAGTAGTGCTTGATACATGGTTTTATAATATACCTAACCGAATGATATCATTCCATTGATTTATAGAACTTTTTTATTTATGCCCATTTCTTTATATAATTTTTATATAACATTCTATTTTTATCCAATTTTGATATATATTCCTTATTTTAAAAAAGAAAGCCTATTTTTTTAATATGTAATTTCCATGTCAGACACTTTTTTATTAATATTCAAGGCATATTTGGTTTAATGGTTAGGGAATTTATTTGGGAACACATCATGAGAACCTATGGGGATTTATAGAACATACCCTACTTTTGACTTCGGTTGTTTTTAGATTATCTTATATTAGGTCTGAGAAAAGTGATATCACCACTTAGAGGGGGTGTATTTTTTTGATCTTTGGGACTCATAGTTATGGATGTGGCCATTGGGGATGTGATCCCATTGTTATATGGATAAATTGTTTATATTTATCATTTTTAATGTTGTTAATTTTCTAATGTAATGTTTCGGTATTATTCTTACTATTTTATTATAATACTCTATCCTCTTTGGTGTGTTGAGAAGTATGTCTTGTAACATGGAAATTGTATCTTCTTCATTTTTTGGAAACATCATTCCGTCATGAATCTTTTATAATTCTAGGTATTAACCACCAACTCATGAGGATTGGGAATTCCCTTTTGGCCATGTTAGGATTGGCTCAGGTATCAGGGTACCAAGGTATCTAGGATAGTTCATGACAAAGTGGTATAAAACAATCCATGTTAGGTTATGTACATTTCATTAATGTTAGTATGTAGTCTGTTTTCCTAGTAGATAAGAGGTAATATTGATGGGACTTAAGAGGTTTTTGCGAGTGAGTACCTAGAAAAAACTCGTAATAATAAGCCTTAATCCATAAGGGGTGTTTGAGAAAACTGTATTTGGGAAATTTTATGATCAATTTTATAGACTTTTACTTTCTTCTGGTTTGAGTATGTTAAAATCCAAATCTTGTATTATGCTCAATGGAATTTTATATTCTGGTTTTACTTGTTTGAAATTTTGATCTGTTTAACATTGTCGATTCTTCCAATTTTAACTATTGATGTTCTATAGTGTTATTCCTCTAAGGTGATATATGAATAGGGGTGGGAGGAAGCATCAATTTAACCTTACACAACTGGAAAATAAGTCTATACCAACAGTTTTAAACAACTGGAATAGGCACGAAAACTGTTGGTATACCATATTCCAATGGTTTTCCAAACGGCTGGGTAGCATGGCATTGGTATACACCTATATGAATATTTAGTCCAAAACTATTATAATAGGGAAGTGTAAATTTTAGTATACCAATAGAAACAGAAGAACCGGTAGTGTATATTTATACCAACGATTAACAAATTGTTGGTTTATAACATAAGTAATTTTTTTCCAATGATTTATAAAATGTTGGTATAGAGTTTTAACAATATTTTATTAAAACAATTGTTAAATACATGTTTTTAAGAACTATACCAATGGTTTAAAACCATTGGTATGGGATATTTTAATAAATCTACACAACAACCATCCAAAATCCCCTCCATTGAATATACCTATATACAAAGCTTAAAGAAGCACAAAAATACTTGCAATAGAACATAAAACAACAGATAAAAACAACATATTCTTCCGACCATGGCATGCACTATAACATAGTATTCCTCATTTCAATCATTATATGACAACCAACCATCCCACAAACCCATTTCAATTTCTTTGGTGCATACATCTCAATTTTTTCACTTTACACAAAATGGCCACAAATATTTTATTATGGAGTAGTCAATGTAATTTTTGGTTCCTAGAAACACACTAAATAAGTATCATTTATAAGATTATATCCTTGTTATTATCAACTATTATGTGTTATCAATAACACAATGACATTATTGTAACTTCTTTTTTATAAAATGACATGCAAAATGCTCATTTCTAGGGTAGAAAAGCTATTTCTGTTCCCATTTGAGAATTATACATCCTTATTATGTTTATATTATTGATTGATGAGTTTACCGTTTACAAAACATGAATTATGATTTTGAATAGGTTCTTTATGGTTGGTACTGATTTGTATAGACGTTTTTAAATGAATGGTTGTAATACATTTGAGTTTTATACTTACACAAAGAGATATTGAAGAAACCATTGATAAATTTATTTATGATGGGATCCATCATCATCACCCTGATAGTGAGAGACCACTCACCTTAGGAAAGTTGGAATGATAACAGATCAAAATGGTGTCCCATTAGACTAGATGAAAAAGGTGAGATACAACTCACCTTTAAGAGATATGATGATAGTTAGAGTTTTATTTTGAGCACGTGACTATTATTTATAGTTATTTATTATGGAAATTTGTATGTGAGGGGTATGTGTGAGAAGTTAAATAACATAATTTGGTTAATTTATGGGTATTAGGAGTGATACCAGACTGGAGTGAGCATTGAGTGTGATGCGGTATTTTATGGGCATTATGTATTGTGTGATTAAGAAATGAGAATATGATGGGATATGGAAAATGATGGTGTATAATGGTTCTAATATGGGTGTTATGGGATTATGGTTGGTGTAAGACCCCCAATATATTGAGACCTTGGGTTATGAATTGATCGAGTATGTAATTCCAATGGGGGGAGTTTTGACAGAAGGGATAATTTAATTAAATTGGGAATTTGGGGTATTTTGGGCATGTGGGAATGATACATCTATATTGAATGTCATTTCAATGTTTTGGACAATGAAGATCAGGAACATGAGATGAAGGAGAGTTTAGGTCTGTGTATATCGAAAATAGTATAGTGATTAGATATAATATGATAGGGATATGTAAATGTGCATGTATTTTTCAAGGATTTAAAATATTTGAGGGCTGAGAGTGTATAATGAAGAGGTTTGGGAGAATCATGATAGGATAATGTAAAAGGTTATTTATTTTGATATAAAAATTAGGTTTTATGGTTGGCCCTTCAGATGATCTAGTAGCATACTCCTCTTTCTCTTTCTTTATGAGTGCCAAGTGTGGGAGATCACTCTTTTCCTTCAAGATCTTGGAAACATTAGAATTAGGAATTATCATAGAGAAAGGATAACCTTATATGTTAATTATTCTATGATTTATCACAATTACTTAAGGTGTTGAAGTATTTATGAATATTTTTCCTTATTTTTATATTTTCATATTCATTTTCGATTATTCATATTTGAAATTGATTCGAGTTTAGTCTTCTATGAGGTGACATCTATGTTTATAAAGAAGGCGGTTCATATATTTCTCCTAAATTTATATGTTTTTTATGTGATGTGTGATAAATAGGTGTTAGAGGGATGATGTCGGTGATTACATTTATTATATTCATAAAATTTTTATGGTAATTAGGAAATAGTAGAATGCAGTCTCTTGTGTTAAATGTTATGGTGGACCCAATTATGGAATTATAGGTGTGATTTATGACTTTATTTTCAGTTTGGCATGATGATGTCAGGTATAGGAATTGTTTCATGATGTGATCAATTAGATGGTTCTATGGGAATGTGTAGGGAATGTCCCATGTAACTATGTATGCTGTTAATCACTATATGTGATGTGACATGGTTTTTCAAGATGATGAATATGGTTTTCACAATTTTACTGTTGGAAAAAATGGTTCGTTGGTGTTGATAAAGGTTTTCCAAAGGTGAATCCTAGGATTTTTTTGATGCCTCTCACTATTGAAAGCCAATATATCCATTGAGATCATCTGTGCATAGGATACAACCCCTTGAGGTGGTTCTGACCACTCATTGTGGGTGGATACCTTCATAGATTATGCCACATAAGATATGGGGTTTACCATGGGTATAGAGAATGCATTTGGAATCGAAGGCCATGATTAGTGGTGTGCGAGGCTATCATATGGAGGCGATGGCTTGATAATATATTGGGGATGATCTGATATGAAATGTAAGAATGGATATCATCATACCTTGAGATGTTGACCTTTAAGCCAACTGTGTTTGAGTATGTGGATGTTTTGGGGACATGTGATAAGTATATTGGAAATTCCTTTTGGGAATTGGGTTGAATCCAGAAAAATTTGGAATGATGACATGTGATTTCTTGAAATATTTTTGTGATGCCTACTATGTGACTTCAAGTGATATAAAAATAGTTGTAAGGTTATTCCTTTTTAAAATTTGGTTGACTCAAAAATATTATGTCATTGTAACTCACCGAAGGATGCCTGGGTAGTGTGAAGGGATATTGGGAATCCATTTAGAGTCTAATAGATGTCAATGTGATGGAATTGTTTTTCATAATGTTGTAAAATGACCTGTCTATGGAAACATTGACAAGAAATTCCATTATTTGTGGAACAGTGCACCCCACCAGGTCCTTGAAAAGACGTCATGGCACTATGATCTATCATACATAAACTATTGTAGGATCCAAAATATATTTGGACTCAACATGATGATTATAGAAATAAGATATGTTTATTGTGGTTGTGATTTCTAGAATATCTATGATAGTGGTGGAATAATTACAAGTTATCCCATGAAGAAGAGAAAAGAGAGAGGATTTACAACCAAATGATAATCAGGGTCCATATCCTAAAGTCTGAAAGAAACCTCCATAGAACTAAAGGATTATAGAATCACCTCAAAATAAAATTTTAAAGAATAATATATGTTTTTAAGGAATAACTGGACGCCCAAAAAAGTTCTCAACTAATGTTAGAAGGTGTGTTTTAAAAAATGATGTTAATCACACACAACACTGTCAGAGGCTGAGACATCAAGAGGGGTGGAAAATTATGTAAACCCAGTAGGAGGGCAGTGGGAGGTAAGGAGATAACATATAAGGAGATACTAGGATTGGCCATTGACATGGATGGTTTTGGAAAGGAGGGTGGTGTTTTGGGGAGGGTGTCATGGATAAAGATGTGTAGGGTTATGAGATATCGTTGATACAATTTAAAAATATAATTTATGGAATCCATTTATAGATAATGCAATAAAGACACAATTAATATCAATTACCCAATCAATCCTTTGAATGTTAAATCATATATTAAATATACTAATATCCTAATTAATTTATCAAAGAAAATATACAATTCATTGGTAAAATGTTATGTGATTAAAAGTATATAGTTTTTAGGATATCTATGTCCAGAAAAATGTGACCTACCTAATCACACATATATCCAGTCAAAACAAATAATCAAACATCATATGTTAGCAATATTAGTAAAAAATGTGATGGATCAATATGTCCGTCATCATCATCACTATAATCACCATAATCATCATCCTCATCCTCACACTCATCCATATCGCCATCTTCATCCCCGTCCTCATCCACATTATCATCCTTAACCTCATCCTTTCCCTCATCCTCTACCTCACCCTCCGCCTCGGCCTTGGACTCGACCTCTTCCTCGCCATCATCATATCCAGAAATGAAATAGTCTTGAACACCACTAGGAATGACCCATAGTATACAATAAAATGAATGAATCAACGACATATATACATCACAAGCTGTACAGGCCTCTGGTGGAAGCGGTTGTCATAAAACATTAATCAGTTTCATAAATTTAGTGTTTTCTCTATCAACCTATTCTTCAACATATGTTGCCCAATTTTTTGGCTTATTATTCCCATTGCGTAACATTTTCAAACTCATTGGTACTAAAGCTGGTACGTGAAGAGGGAAAATACATCATCAAAAATGTACTCTTCCTATGTAGGTAGTGTATTATGCCAAGGATCTCATCTCCCAACACCCAATGTTAGGGATCATTTGCCTCAAAATTGTCATCTCATAGGTATCAAGGGCCTCCAAAGAATCCTTTTACAAAAATAAAAATATTATTAATTTATAAAATAGTTATTAAAGTTTGAAATCAATAAAGTAAAACATACAAGCTTCGGCTTTTTTCAGTTCATTAACCACACTTCAATATTTTTTCATTCTACTCGAGAAAACCAGTTTTTCTTGAGGGACACACACTTCAATATTCAATACCAACCTCTAAAATGAAATTGGATGTAGGAAACCATAATTGAAAATAGTTTATCAATAATTAATTTCTTATGTTATTTTATATAAAAACATTATTACATTAATAATTTATGTAGGAAACAATAAAAGTGCATGTACTAAAGAAAAATTATTAAAAAATTTCATACCTGCTTCCTCTCATGATCTGACATCATAGTACAACACAATATGTGGAAGAATTTTTTAGAATTAGTGTTTTATTATCATTTTTCAATAATTCCTAAATAAAATTCAATAATAAAAAAGATATTATTAAATAAAAACATGAAAATTTACATTTAAACCCCTCAAAGGTGATTGATATCTTAAACAAGGAAGTCTCACAATGAGTAAATTTTTTTATACTATTCTAACAAACACTAATTATTGATAGGTACCACCTCTAACTCTATTAAAAATCTAACACTTCATAATATATAAAAATCATTATTATAGTCTCCCCAAATCTCACCTAATTCCTTTAGAGATATTTTTCATGAACCCCCACCATCGAGAAAATTAAACTAAAGTTAACACCAAAATTTTAATTTATATAAATTAATAATATTAAATTAAATCCAACAGATGTTTTTACCCATATCTATGCCCAATCATTATCTTTTACCTTGTTTGGAAACATTATCCATGAGAACAATCTAATAAGAATGGTGTCAGAGTATTTGGAAACTGTTTCCAAAAAACATCAACATTACTGCCCTGTTTTTTTGATCACATGGTATTCTTTGTTGTAGTCTACCAGCAATTGTGTGTGTTGGTTTCACACCAGATGCATGCGTGTATGCCCCCTCCACTGATCAATATATGTATCTTTTATGAAATTAAAAAATATTATATCAATACATATTATAATGAAAATAAACTAGGGGAGAAAATTTTGTTAGGGTTGTAAAATATACAAACGAAAGTCTTCTCAATGGGCACCACTATATACACCGACACTGAATGAACATCACCCTGTACTGGTTGACTGGATCCTAGTGTATGATATATAGGCACAGAATGTTTTAGAGTAGGATTCAAAGAAGGAATGTAGATGCCTGGATAAGAAGAATTTGAGGGTAATGAAGATGGCATGGGTGGATGGCCAACTACATAATATGGATGAGGGGTGGGAATCATTTTGGGATACAGTAAAGATGGGTGAGGAGTCTCAGGTGTAATGGCTGTTGAAAACATGAGAGGCCAAAATATCCCATGTGTCCCTAATTAAATTTCGGTATCATAATGTGTGAAATATGGCACGTCATATGGAGGGGTTTGGTCCAAATAGGTACACCGACTGGAGGGCCTAGATATCGTACCACCCTTGTCGTACCACCAGCCTCAGTATTGGGACCACTACAAGGATTCATGTCATATAACTGGATCCTATGGGGTGTATCCTTAATAACAGATAAAAAAATTAATTACATGACATTATATGTTATATATATATATATATATACTTGAAATCAAAATCTCACCATGGGAAATAATGGATGAATTCCCATCTTAGTCATTTAGAGATTGTTTTCTGCCAAACATTTTCTTCATTTCTCTTCAATAGTATTCATTTCCTTCATTTCAATACAAATTTGAAAGTAATTAAAAATGGATAACTATTGTGTAACCCAAAAAATATGGGACATTCCTTATTTTCTTTGGTTATTTGGTTCATATTTTTGGTTAGTCAATTTAGTTATTTTTTTTGTTAGGTCACTATTTAATTATTTTTTATTTTCATATAAATTATTTTAATATATATAATTCAATTCAGCTAGTGTTTTTTTATAATTTAAATATTTTTTTTGTTTTGGCAGGATTGAATATATTTTAATTCAATATTATAAAATGAAACACAAAGAAAACAACAACCATTGAATATTCAAAATGAACATGAAGGTTTACTTGGATAGAAAATATTTTTAATCAATATCAAAATATTTTTATAGAAAAAACATCAAAAAATTATGTCAAAATAAACCAGAATAAATTATAACACAAAATAATTCTTCTATATATTTCCCACCACAACTTTAGGGTCATAATCAACTCTAACAATTGATGTATTGAAGTCATCATAAGTAATAAATGGAACGGGGACAATGAAAGAATGGATGGTGTCAATTCTATCATCAAAAATATATCATGGGATTACTTCAATAATGACAAACAATTAAGACCAAATATTATATTTGACATAAATTAACATGTTTCTCCGTTAATTCCAACACATACGGTTCATCGGAAGGAACCGTGTGATTCAAGTCAATAACTTGAAATCCACAACAATCATTAAAGGCGACCAACCTTATCATCAAAAAAACCAATGTAATTTCATCATAGTGACTCAACAATGAGATTAATAATCCAATATTATTATTTTTTCAACGACTACATAATAAGATACATTTTAAAAATGAGTTCCATTATCTGATGCACTAGCATAACGGTCTGTTGTGGAAGTTATCATAACACAATCGTTTTGTGTTCTCATGTTCTATTCTAGTTCTATGATAGTAAATATATACTAATTGATCACAATTTATTGACCTTCACAAATCGAGGTATTAGGACCAAAAGTTAAATCTCTTATTTCCTTAGAGACATCATTTTAATAAATCTCGATACCTAAAATATAGATTAATATTATACAAAATCAAGAAATTTATTTTATTTATTTATTACAACAACATTTCTACAATCAATTTCAACCAAGAATAAAACTCATTGCTATGAAAATTATATCTCCTTCTCAATGATAAATAATGATGCATTATGTTTATCATTTCATTATGTTCCCTATAGATAAAAACATAAATAGTTTAATATATGTGTAAAATTACAAGAATGAGATAATATATACATATTCCATTTACTTAATTTGTGTAGTCATCGAACAAATAAAATTTGAACAACAATACGTGATGTCCCTTCTCCTACTCTTCAAGGATTATTGTCGTTAATGTATATGATCTAGGAATTCCTCTTGTTTGAGGAAGTGGGGAAAAATGGGTTCCATTTTTTCATACCGTTCTTCTTCATTTCTCATTGATTTCTTAATTCTCTTAGTAAGATCAAACAATTACATTGAGCAGAAATCCATACATTCTATATCCATGTATCAATTCACAATACAACCTTAGGGAAGATTCCTATTGTAGACATAATATTTCAATGTGTAAATATTTTATTCCATTGGGTATATCCAACAAAAATTAGTAGATCCACTGATATGTATTTCAGTTAGAAGGTACATAGTCAAATGCAACATGCATGCAAAAATGATGGAAAAAATATTTTCTTTTACCCACACAATATTAATGGTGACTTTACCAAAAAAAAAATTCATGAAATAATTGGACAACATCTAATCAAAAATATCTCAAAAAAATGGCACAACTAAATAACATACACCATAAAGTTGTTGGACAAAAGATGATGGATTTTTGTTGGAATCATCTCATGCAGAATGGTATGATAATCATGAGTCTTCAATGATTTCAACATCAACCCTCTTCTATTGACCCATTTTGATATATTGTCTGAATATCCATCTGGACCGTTAATAGAATCTTTTACTTAAATAAATTGATTTTATTTTACAAGTGTAATCACAAAATAAGCACATGGAACTTTTTATTTATTTCCATTGATACACACAAGATGGAATTATGGTCTGATCCCCTAATACACCAAGTCATGCCGATATCGTAAATCAATTTTTTTCCGTTCCCTTGATATTTACAATAATCTAAATAAACATTTCACTTATATTATTTACAATGTACATTACATCTATGAAATAATGTTTCAATTTTTTTGACCAATAAGCTAACTCAAAGAATATGACCATCTTAATAAAATTGTATTTGTTTTCATTGGAAACATTTTCTCTCATTTTCTATTTTATTTGTCCCTCCCTGAATAAAAAATTGAAATCATGTAATTCATTAAGAACATCAGTTCTAGATATACACTGAGGTAGATCATTCACCTCCATGGTATTTTCAAATAGTCGAGGATAATTTCTATATTGATGGTTTATTGGAAACAACCAACCATGTACCATAAAACACAAACTATAGTGATATTTCAATCTTCAGGATCGAGTATTCTTCATTCAAACAAGACATGATAGTTTTCCCTTTGTGGTCCATCGAGACATCATTCAATAAACAGGAAAATCACTGATCATCAACATAAGAACAACACTCATATGAAATATCTCTTTCAAACATTCATCGTATGCCTGCACACCCACATCCCAATGAAGTATCAACTCTTTTATTATAGTTTTCATGTATACGGATATACCATTGTTGTGATAATATGGGCTAGATTTGAGTAGACTGAAGAATGTGAAATGTTTTTTCATACAAAACCATGGGGAAGGTTATAAATGTGTCTAAATATAGGTCATGTGATGTGTGAAGTTATTATATTCCCAAAAGTATTAAAACTATCACATGAAATACCCATCCACACATTACAAACGTCAAATATAAAATACGGACATTGAGAATCAAATATCTATCATGAAAATCCATCTGCAGGGTGCACTAACTCTTAATTATTCTTCTTTATCTCAGTATCACGCCATCACAATTTCATTTGTATTTTCTAATATGTGAAAATATTATCGTGTGTGGGGATCAATTTAATATTCCATGTTACTTTCTATGGAACACACTACAGTGCTCCATCAGCTTTGGTCATCCATTGGGATGTTCCAAATTTTATATAATCATTTATTTCAGCAGGTTCCTCCTAGAAAAATCATCAAATTTTTCGGTAAAAATGAATTTTTTTTGAAACTCCATGTTCTTCAACTAACTCCCATGAAATATATTGTTTTGAGGGAATATATGCATTATTTTTATGTGAGTCCTTCAAACAATAAGACTGTAATTTATGGGAATATTAGAAATCTCATTTATTGTTATCCTATAAATCAATTAGATTAGCTATTCTAGCTTATTAATTTTAGCACATTTATAATATACTAGAGTTGTGGTGGCATCATTCAACTTTTCACACTGTTAACATCATCATTTTCATTAGAGGCATCATGTGTGCTCAAATCAAAGTCTTCCTGTATTTGAATCCTTTCATTATCATGATTATGAATAAATTAAAAATGGTCTTATAACAAATTCTCTAATCTAGACCTCTCATTTTGATCATCAGCTTTTTGAGATTCCATTTTCTCCCCATTATGATACCACACATAGTAGTTTGTTCGAAAATATTATTTGGTTATATGGAAGCTATCTTATACATAGATCAACCAAGGTCTTCCAAAAAAATTATAACATGGGAAGTGCATGTGACCACTGTAACTTCTATGATCCAGGTGCCACTAAACGGATTCCCCAAACCCGATTGGTCACATGACCACAAGCACATTTACCCAAATTCTAGAGGCTATCAACTAATAGCGAGGGCCTTGGTCTGATAGTGGAGAAACTATACCCTCATTTTTCATAGTGTAACATAGTAGAACAAATACAAGCATACAAAATCGGAAGCAATATACAATACCAATGCTGAAATAGACAGTGTATTAATGTAAATAAAAGACTATTAGTCATATATATTGGTGCAATATGTACCTATATACAAGAAAGAATCCATAATAGGATACACTATATTCAAAAAAATACATTACAATTGACAAATAAAACAAAGGAAAATAAACAGCGCAGTAGGAACTCAGAAGCATTGCAAGCCTAAGCTCAGTCCCATGCTCTCCTACTCCTCGGCAACAATCAAGTACCTATATAAGCTCCCTTTACCTTATCCGCACCTGCAACAATATAATCTGTTTGGGCCCAAGACATGACCCAAATTGGGTGTGAGAAACGAATCCCAGTAGGAAACCACCAAAGGCTCGTTCCCATCTATTAGTGAATTTGTGCAACAGCATTGTGCAGTAATGGAAAAGAAGTAAACTAATAAGTAATCAAAAGAAACTACTCCTACTAGTTCCATTTGCATTTAATTATTATTTAACAATTCAGGATAAGTGAATTATAAATTCCCAAGACTCAGCCTCAACCGATAATCTCTTAAACAGTGCCGCAACAAAAGTACAACAAGCTATCTAACATGTACAAGGTAAAACAATACCAAGCCTGTGTTTTAGATTGGTAGGTATATCATGTAAAATCACCATAGTGAATATACAGACTAAATAGAGACCTTAGACATAAAAAACCTTACCATCTGGTAAATAGAATTGAAACATGTAGGTGATTTCCCTCAGGCTAAACAAATAATGCCCTTAAGCATGAGGTATTTACCTCTAGCATGGAAGTAATGTCCTCAGATATATGAAATTTTTCCCTTAAGCTAAATAGAATACTTCCCTCAGTCTAAAAAAATACTGCACTTTGGAAAAACAGGTAACTAGGTCAAGCCCAATTCACAACAAGCAATTTATATATGTTCCTCTCAAGAAAACTTAAAACATGTTATAGATATGGCATACCCTCGGGTATCCTATCCAAATGGCTAAAGAGGGGGGACGCAGCCACCAGGTGGCCATGGATCCAAGAAATGTTCCCACACAGAAGTTATAAATATTCATTAATTTACCTATGTAATTCTAGGGATTTAATTAATCAAGGCCTCAGCCATACGACACCCCAACATGGGCAGGTTGTACAATGGTACACAAAAATACTCAGAAATTGGAATTAAACCTCAGACCTCTTACCTTGATCTCCTCTAATCAATATACATGAATGGTTCCTTGTAAAATGTCCGAGAATAACATAGATATAGGATAAATGAAAATGCGTTCAAATCTAAATAACTTTTCTTCATAAAATAGTTGGAAGGAGACAATCAAGAAGAAAGAAGAACATACCCACGTGGTTCCAACTACATCGTCGGTGAAGGAATCAGAGTCCCACAATTCGGTCAGGAGATCCTCTAAGTCTCGGCCATATCTCTCAATCTCAAAATGCGTCTACTTCCTCCTCTACTGAATGAGAAGGCTACTACCCGTTTTAAGAGAAAAAAACAAACTACACGACGTGTACTCTCAAGTACACGATGTGTACTTTCCATTTTTTTAACTGTTCCTGGGCTGATACTTTTCACCGAAACACTGTTCATTTTTAGATATGGTTACACTACATGTATTTCTATATACATATCGTAAACTGTCGCTCAGCTGGTGACTACTCGCACCACCTTAATGTTCACCTACTGACTGATTACATAGAATGTAAATACTAAGTACATGACGTGTAGTCAGTTTTTACACCCTCCACCCCCGACAGTCCTACATGCCCTGTGTACTCATCCCACATGGCCAAAGTACACAACATGTGGAAAAGTACATGGCATGTACCCACAAAATTTGGTATTTTCCCCCATTTTCCTTATTTTCTCAAAAACACTTAAGGAAAAGGGAATAGAAGAAACTCATAATCAAGAATAAGAACAGGGTTCTTACAAACTTCTTCTCTTAATGAAATTTGTCCCTGAATTTTCCTTCCAAGGTTGGTGAAGATAATGTTGTGAACAACTCCAGCCACTAAGCACCTACGTCAGTTTCCTTCTCCCATGTTTCACTATGCTCTCGGCCATGCTGCCATAGCACCCGTACAAGAAAAACTGACCATCCTCAGAGAAATTTCATGCTCCTATCAAAAATATGAATTGGATGCTCCACAATGGATGCATCTTGCTAAATCTCAACCTTCTCGGATGAATGATATGAGACAGGTCTGATTGATAATGGCGCAACTATGATACCTGGAAGACGTCGTGCATGGCCCAGTACATCTTTGGTAACTGCAACTGATAGGAAACTGGCCCGACTCTCAATAGAATCTCAAATGGCCCCACATACCTTTGGGATAGTTTACCCTGTGTCTTGATATGCCTGTTTCCCATCCTCAGTGAGACATGCAAGAAAAACTAATCTCTGACCATGAACTCCAAGGGTCATCTTCAGCGATCATCATAAGATTTCTGACGAGACTGTGCAGTAGCCATCCACTTCTTAATCAACTGGACCTGCTCTGATGTTTCCTGCATAAGACATGGTCCCAGTAAAGCTTCCACACATACCACTTACCAGCATATGGTAGATCTTCATGGCCTTCCATATAAATCCTCGTAAGGTTTCATCTCAATAGTTTCCTGAAAACAGTTATTGTAGGAAAACTTGACCAGGGGAATGTGATTCTTTAAAGATTCCCCAAAGTCTAGGACGCATGAGCGCAGCAAGTCCTCAAGCACTTGTACCGTACGCTCTGACTGGCCATCGGTCTAAGGGTGGTAAGCTGTGCTCAGAAGCACCTATGTACCCAGTGCAATTTGAAAACTCTACCAGAAATGAGACATAAAACAGAAATCCCTATATAAAATGATAGAACATGGGACCCCATGAAGACATACTACCTCTTGGATATAAAACTTCCCATGATCGTCAACATCGAAGGTCTCCTTGATCGACAAAAAGTGAGCTACCTTTGTGAGTCTGTCCACAACAACCAACACGACATCCTTGCCTCAAGGTGACCTCAACAACCATTTCACGAAGTCCATCATGACATCATCCCATTTCAACTATGGAATGTGCAACTACTGTAATAGTCCAGCTAGCCTCTGATGTTTCTCCTTCATCTGCAGACAGGTGGAACATCTCATAATAAAACCAGGTACCTCTCCTTTCATACCCGACCACTAATACTAACATCTCATGTCAATGTACATTTTGGTAACTCCGGGATGCACTGCCCAAGCTGAATCATGAAATTCCTGCATCAACTCCTTGCATATATCCCCTGGAACCCACACTCGTCCAAGGATATGAAGTACCTTATCCTCGCCTATCGTCCAACCAGGAGGAGGGTTCTCACTTTCCCCCAACTCCCGTAGAACTAGGTGTTCAGAATCTGATAGTTGTCTCATCCTCTCTCTATCCAGGAGAGTAGAAGTCAGAGCTAAGGATGAGATATAGGTTTTCCCCAGACTATTGTGCACCAAAAAATTCATCTCAAAGAACAAATCCATAAGATGCCACTCACCACTGGCCTCTTACAATGCCTGTATCTGAGTTCTTCTGCTCAGTGCATCAGCCACTGCATTACCCTTACCAGGAGTATAGGCAATCTCAATGTCAAAGGACTGAAGGTATTCAACCCACCATCACTGTCTCAAGTTCATGTCACTCTGGGTGAAGATATATTTAATACTTTTGTGGTCTGTAAACACCAAAAATGTTATCCCAAGAGATAATGTGTCCAAAAGCGTAACGCATGAAAAACTATAACCAACTCGAGATCATGCGTCAAGTAATTCCTCTCATGTGGCCTCAATTTCTGAGACCCGTACACAACTACTCGATCACCCTGACTAAACACTACTTGCAACCCAATACCTAATGCATCACAGTAAATTGTATAGCTCTTCCCTTGCTCTGAAAGTATCAAGACTGGTGCTGATGTCAACCTTCCCTTCAACTCTTGAAAGGCTGTCTCATAAGCTTCTGACCAAACGAACATCATACCCTTCTTAGTCAACCCTTAAATGGTGATTCTAAGTGGGAGAAGTCATATATAAAATTCCTGTAGTAACCATCCATCCCCAAGAAACTCCGTATTTCAAACATTTTCTTAGGCTACACCCATGAAACTACTGCTCTCACTTTCTCTAGGTCTACAGAAACTCCTACCTCTGAGATAATATGAACCAGGAAGTGAATCTGGTCCATCCAAAAGTGTCACTTACAAAGCATAACATATAGATGATGCTCTCTCAGTGTACTCAGTACAATCTCAAGATGGGTGGAATGGTTATGTCGAGTGTGAGAGTACACCAAGATATCATCCACGAAGACTACAACAAAAGAATCCATATAAGGGTGAAACACACAATTCATCAAATCCATGAAAACTCTTGGTGCATTCGTGAGTCCTAATGGCTTAACCATGTACTCACATAGACCATATCAGCTTCGAAAATCTATAAGCATTATATATTATGGTCTAATGCATAACTGATGATATCTGGATCTCAAGTCAATCTTCAAGACCACTCGTGCTCCTCGAAGCTGATCAAAAATATTATCAATCCACGGTAAGGGATATTGGTTCTTAACCGTCAACTGGTTTAGCTTCCGATAATCCACGTAGAGTCGGAGGGTACAGTCCAACTTCTTCCCAAACAATACAGGCGAACCCCAAAGAGGAGAACTGGGTCAGATGAAACCCTTTGCCTAAAATTCCTCTAACTGCCTCTTGAGCTCTTGAAATTCTGGTGTAGCCATCCTATAAGGAGGAATGGACACTAGTTCTGCTCCTAGCACTAGATCAATAGAGAAATCAACCTCTCGCTCCAAAGGTTTACATGAAAAGTCATTCGAAATGAAATCCCTAAAACGATCAACCACTAGAGGGAAATCATTCAGAAAAGTTCCCTAGTTATATAGATATAAACTCACAATTTGGACTGTCACTCAACCTAGCCCATGTTGCTCGGGTCTAGCTCGGCTCGGCTGGACATCCCATTCACCCTTGTATAGAAACTCTATGCCCTTTGGTGACGTGAATCTCACCCTATGACGATATCAATCTATAAAGGCTCGAAAGGGTACCAACCAGTCCATCCCAAGAATGACATCATAGCTTGTTATCTCTAAGATATAGAGGTCCCATAGAAACTGACACCCACCAAACTGTAGGGGCACCCCTTTAACTGATGCACACCTTCCTATATCATCCCCAATAGAGTGTCTAGCATCATGATATCAGAAGAAGAAGAAGCATAGAGCCCAAGGTTCTCCACAATGGGCACAAATATGAAGCTATGTGTAGCACCAGTATCGAATATTACATAAGATAAAATAGAAGAAACTAGAATAATACCTCTGACAGTGGAAGATTCGGGATCCTACACTTATTGGGTCTTTTAAACTGCATATGTCTGCCTAGTTCCATGGCCCCGCGACACAACCTAGCTACCCTAAGTTGACCCGCCCTACTGTCTCTGTGATCCTAGTGTCTGGATACCACAAACACGACCACCACCTTGGCCTAAACGTCCCAACGAATCCCAATTCACTGACTGGAAAGAAGCTACTGGCCCTAATATTGTATGCATAACACGAATAGAACCCCTCTCACTATCCACTGGTTGAAACTCCCAGCAAAGTTGCTGTAGATAACCCATATTGGCAGAAGCTCGGCACTCCACTGGGTCAGGTGGCCACTGAGATCTCTTGTGCCCCTCTTTACCACACTTGTAGCATATTACCTGGCCACCTAAAGAATACTACTAGCTAGTTCTGCTACCATGAGAGAAATCCATATACCTCTTCCTCTTACCAATAGAAATAGTACCAGAAACTGGTACAGAATCGCCCTGGCTTGCACCACTAGCTTTTTGCTGGTTCTGCTCAGTAATCAGTGTCTGGTTCACAATAGCATGCACTATAGGAAACTTGAAAATGTTCACCAGTGCATAGATGTCATGCTGAAGACCATCTTGAAAGATTCTATCCCTCAATGTCTCATCACTAACCAGAATAGGTGCAAAACAATGTAGATCGGTGAAGCGAGAAGAATAGTCCATCACTGACATGGTGCCATGCTGTAGATTCATGAACTCTTGTGTCCGATCTTCCCATAGTGTCTATGGAAAGAAAAATTAAAAGAAGATTGTCTGAAAATCTTCCCACACCATGTCTCTATGATGGTCGGTATGTGTGGTAACATCCAACCATCTCTTGGAGGAATCACGCAGCATGTATGTAGCGAGCCAGACACTCCTCCCTGGAGGTGTCTCTAGATTCTCGAAGATAGTCTGCATAGAACCCAGCAAAGACTCCACAGCCAGTGGTCTGCCATCCCTTGAGAATGTAGGCGGATGCTGCTACTTGAATATACTAGTAATCTCTTCCATACATGTGGTAGCCGACAGTGCTCCCTAGAAGGTCTACATGAACTGCACAAAGACTTCATGGAACTTCGCCTCTGCGCCTATGTTCTGTATAATCGCTGGAACCGCATCTGGCTCTGCTGGAGGATTCATCGGTAGCCTGTGGCCTACCGTCTCTAGATTATACTCTTTGCTTCTCTCCTGGTGAACAACTCGAGGCCATCTTAGAGGCATGACTTTACAAGGTCAAAAACACACCTTAAATTAAGACTATCAAGGACCAAGAACCGAAAGAGTAAGGAGGGAACAAGAGAAAGAAAACATTCAATATTGACAAAAAAATACTACATGAAATTTATAATAACTACATGACATGTTCTTGTAAGCCTTCCACATGGGCATGTACCTCTGCAAGAACTGGTCTTGTAACACCCCAAACACACTGCGTTTTGTCCATACACATGGCATGTACTTTAATTTTATTCCCCCGCCCGAGTCCTTCTACAGGGATAAGACACACAACACTCTTTCGAAAAAGACTACACGGTGTGTATAATGTCTACATGGCATGCCCTAGATGAGCTTTATCGACCCATGTTGTTCATGACATGGGCGGGTACACAGCTCAAACTACATGGCATGTTCTATATGGACACGGTGTGTAAAACATAAATTCCAACTACCCGTGTTGTTAGCGACACTGCCAGCTACTTGGTTGACACTACACAACATGTTACACCCACACACGGTTTTTAAACAACCACATTTCCCCAGCCATGTGGCCAAGTCCACATGATCTCCTTCTGGTAAAGACTACACGGTGTGTCCCACACGTACACGGCATGTCAAAGAAGAGGTAACACCGACCCATGTTTGTTAGTTACATTGTTGGATCCCCAAGTTCCACTACACGACATGTTCTTAAATGACACGGTGTGTATAAGCTTAGATTTATCCATATGTATTGTTAGTTACTTGGCAGACACAAGGTCCACACAACATGGCATGTACAATAGGTACATGACATGTGCCCTCAAAGTTTCACGATCTCATGTTTCTGTTTACATGGCCTATGACACGGGTAGAAACTACATGGTGTGTACTTATGGTATACGGTGTGTACTCAATTGTTTTTCACTTCATCCTGAACAGAAGAGGACAAGGATTGTATTCAAAACTACACGGCGTGTATTTTGGGGTTTTCAAGACATTAAGCCTCAAAATATTCTCTAGAGCCTATAAAAACACTAAAATCAACCCCTAAGTTCCAAATTCTGAAATTTGAGGGCCCATACTCTCTGATAGTCAAATCTTGGCATCTTATACATGTTATAGAAATGTAACCAAGTCGAAGATCCACCAAATTCCGGTTGATGAGGGCCCATACTCCTCAAAAACCAACGTTTGGCATTCATTCACAGAACATTACATAACAATACCCTATCAAATAGAAGGTATTTTATCAAGGCATCCATCATAAAAGCATGCATTTTCTAGGCACAACATCTATCACAACAATATAAAATTTCTTAATGCACATATATGGAAAAGAAAAATTACATGGAATGTGATTCTAATATGTGCCTAAATGATGGGTGAGATCGAATACCCTCATCTCATCTAGTTACAACTAAATAGAACCCATGTATAAACATATAAACCTCACACCACAGGTGAGTCACCCAACGACGAAAATCAAATCAACTGTAATAATCATAAACAGAAAATCATAATTTAATTTGAGGTAATCTGGTCTTTACCTGTACATGGGGTAGCTACTCCAGGGCATAGTTATTACTGAATCCCTTAACAATCTATCTGTTTCCATCATCGCCAAATAATAAAGTATCTCAGAAAAAGGAAAACCTTTGATACCACTTTGTAACGTCCCAGATCCGGGTGCCACTAAAAGGGTGCCCCAAACCCATTTGGTCACATGACCTCAAGCACATTTCCCCAAATTCTAGAGGCTGCCGACTACCAGGAAGGTCCTAGGTCTGATAGTGGATAAACTATTCCCTCATTTGTCAAACTATAATGCAGTGGAACAAATACAAGCATACAAAATTTGAAGCAGTATATAATACCAATGCTAAAATAGACAGAGTACTAATGTAAAGAAAAGACTAACAGTCATATATAATGGTATAATATGTCCCTAAGTCTAATAAAGGAGCAAGAATAAGATAGAATACATTCTGTACAATAAAATAAAAGGGAAAAATTCAGCAACACAAAATAAACAGCGCAGCAGGAACTCAGCAGCATCGCAAGCCTAATCTCGGTCCCATGCTCTCCTACTCCTCTACAACAAAAAAGTACCTGTATAGGGACCCTTTACCTTATCCACACCTGCATCAATATAATCTTTTTGGGCCTAGGACATGACCCAAACAGGGTGTGAGAAATTAATCAAAGTAGGCAACCACCAAAGGCCCGTGCCCAACTGTCAGTGAATTTGTGCAACAGTAGTGTGCAGTAATGGAAAAGTAGTAAACTAAAAAGTAATCAAAAGTAGCTACTCCTATAAGTTCCATTTTCATTTAATTATTATTAAAAAATTCAGGATAAGTGAATTATAAATTCCTGAGACTCATCATCAGCCGACAATATCCTAACAGTGCCACAACAAAACTACAACAAGCTATCTAACAAGTATAAGGTAAAACAATACCAAGCCTGTGTTTTAGCTTGGTAGGTATACCATGTAAAGTCACCACAGTGAATATACAAACTAAACAGAGTCCTCATACATGCAAAACCTTACCCACAGTTAAATATAATCAAAACCATTAGGTGATTTCCCTCTGGCTAAATGAATATTTCCCTCAGTCACGAAGTATTTCCCTCAGGCACAGAAGTACTGTCCTCAGACATTTGAAACATTTCCCTCAGGCTAAATAAAATATTTCCCTCATGCTAAACAAACACTTTCCTCATGCTAAACAGGTAACCAGGCCAATCCTAATTCACAACAAAAAATTCATATATGTTCCTATCTAGAAAACATAAAACATGTAATAGATATGGCATACCCTCAGGTATCCTAGCCAAACGACTAAACAGTGGGGACGCACCCACAGGGTGGCCCTGGATCCATGCAATGATCCCACACAGTAGTAATACATATTAATTAAATTACCTATGCAATTATAGGCATTTAATTAATCAAGGCCTAAACCATATGACACACCAACATGGGCGCGTTGCACAATGGTACAAAAAACCACTCAGAAGTTGGAATTAAACATCAGACCACCTACCATGATCTCCTCTGATCAATATACGTGAATAACACCTTTCAAAAAGTCCGAGAATGACAAAGATCTGGGATAAATGAAAACACATTCAATCCTAAAGAAAATTACCTCAGAAAAGAGTTGGAAGGATACACTCAAGAAGAAAGAATAACTCACCCGTGCGGTTCCAACGAGATTTTCGGTAAAGGAATTAGAGTCTCGGTGTTCGGTCAAGAGAACCTCTATGTATCAGCCATCTCTCCCAAGCTCCAAATGCTTCTACTTCCTCTTCTGAATGAGGAGGCTTCTACCCATTTTAAGAGAAAAAAAACAAACTACACGGCGTGTACTCTAAAATACATGGCGTGTACTTTCCATTTTTAACTGTTCCTCTAGCAGCTACTTTTCACCACCACACTGTTCATTTGTCGACATGGTTACATAGTGTGGATTTATGAATACATGGCGTGTACTGTCGCTTAGCGGGCGGATACTCCCACCGCCTTACTGTTCACCTGCCGACTGATTACACGATGTGTAAATACTATGTACACAACGTTTTGTCATGTTTTACACCATTCACCACCGATAGGCCTACACGCCCTGTATACTCATTCCACACGACCAAAGTACATGACGTGTGGAAAATTACATGGTGTGTACCCACAAAATTTGGGATTTTCCCCCATTTTCCTTATTTTCTCAAAAAAACATGTGAAAAAGGGAAAAGAAGAAACCTGTACCTCATGAATAAGAACCTGGTTCTTACAACAACTATCTGATGTATTTTCTAATTTAAAATCTAAGAATCTCTCAATTTGGTTTTTAAAATCTCTTGAGATCTGATCAGTTTCATACATCCAGCTTCTATCCATTATATAAGAAAAATTGTAATAAGTCATTTTGTGAAAGAAATTCAATAAGATTGATATTAAATCAAAAATATATTTTTGTAAATTACGATTGTTCAGTTAATATAAAACCATAATTGACACACTAATCTATATGATAATCATAATATAAAAGACAAAAACATACTATAAATATAAAACCATGATATTGAATTGAATTATGGCTGATGTGATGGAAAATCATTGTATAAATAATGATCTCTCTAGGATGATTATGAGATAATAGTTGGTATTAAGTCTAAAATTATTGAGATCATTGTATTGCATAATTAATGATATATTTCTAATCACTTTTTCAATTTTATTATTAGTGATCAATGAAATGTTTTATAGGGTGTGGTATTTAAAAGGTAGCTGTGTTTGTTGTAATGACCCAAACATTGATTAATGAAAATTTATCTTGATCTGATTAAATGTCTTGCTTTGTAAAATGGTTATATAAGACATATGAACTTCCTTGGTATTATTTTTTTGGAAATTATAATACCATTATAAATTGTTACTATTTCTAATATAGTTGTTGAACAGTGATCACGTGATTTGTATAAATATAGATCATTAAAAAATCTAATTTACTCAGACCTAGGAAGTGATGGCCTCATCTAGTAGAATTGCCCCATTTAAATCCAATTTTTTTGAACATGGAAAGGATGTTGAGTCACCGGGCTTCTCTCTTCAGCATACCCAAGGGGAGCATTAATATGTTAAGCTTGAATGGAACCTCCTATGGGAGAAGTGTATGTCAATAGAGATTACCACCCGAGCGATATTATCCGAGCCACCGCAAAAGTCTTTCACCATCACACGCCGTACCCTTATGTCATATGCGAGTGTTATAAGGGGTTATGTAACAAGACCCTAGTAGTATAACATTTTGCATTATTTTTTGAAAAAGGAATATAAACTCATTTTATTGTTACATTGCAAATAGTTTTAAAAGCACACATAGGATTTTTAGTAAATATTCATTTAAGAAAGATATTTTGATGTATTACTTCATTTTTTTATTAAATAATATTTTAATGAAATATTATAACAAAATTACATTTTATTAAATATTAATTATCATATATTTTGTCATGAATACAATTGTAATTTTTATAAGGTTTGAAAACTATTTTTTTTCAAAACCCATGAAATATCAATAAATATATTTTTTATTTTAAAGTTAATAATTCAAATATTTAAGGAATTATTTTGATAAAATTAATATCATTGTTGGATTATGGATATCAATACTATCTAACTATTAATAATTCATAATTTTCTGAGAGAGTCGAATGTTTGGGTAAAAATTAAATACTATTTAAATATATAATGTGTTTTATGACATCATAATGACCCAATAGTGATGTAATAAAATACTATAAAAAGTAGTTTCTGAAAATATATGTTTTACCTCTAAAATAATGTGCTTTTATATTTGTTTTATTAATTTTATCATGCCTTAGGGGACCCTCCGTGAATTTCAAAACATTTTAACTTTTCCAAATGATTTCCTTAATAGTGTGAATCACCTCCATTTAAGAAAGCCTAATATTTTAATAAGATCAAATATTGGATTTATAAAATAATTTGTTCCACTAAAATTTGGAAAAAACAATGGGTAAAACAATGGGATGATTTTTGGTTTTGATTAGTTTAATTTTTAGTGTCCAAAACCTAAATGATAATGAATTCCCTCTCTTTTCTTAAATAAACCCACTCAATATCCCATTAATCTTCACTAAAATACTTTGCAGCTCAACCAAAATCTTCTCTATTCTCTATATAATTCTAACAAGAGGCACCAAGCTCCCTATAATCCTCTCTCAATCCTCTCACAAGCCTTTTGGATCACACTTCCATGTAAGGGTTTTCTTCCTTACTCATTTCTGTCCATATTTATTTATGCTATTATAACCTTTTATTTTCAATTAACAATTTTGGGATATGATGTTGCACCTGCCCATACTTACCTAATTATGTTTTTATGATGATATAACTCTTTATCGTTCATTAATTCCTCCCATATACACCCGTTACAAAGCTGAAAGTCAGTAAGTAATTTCTATCTCTTCATTTACATTCAAGAAATTATTTTATATTATGCTTATAAATTCCACTAAATATTTTGAGACATATTTATATGACCCCATTAGTATCCATTTCATGTAAATATTATAATATAAACCTTTATATCTCATCAACCATTTTCATGAATTCTTATGTCACGTCGTTATGCTGCCGAAATGGAACTATGATTTTCCAAGCCAAAGTCATTATGTAGTGAATACCAAGACAATTTCTCTATCAAGGGTATTCACCTTTACATACATTTGCATACTAATTATATAGTTTCATATATTTATTCCATATTACATTATCGTGGTTTAAATGAAAATGTTGAATGATTTCATGTTATTTGATTCATGTGGAACACTTATGCATTAAATGAATATATTTAGAAGAGTGAACCCTCATAGCGCTCAAATGCCTTGGGTAATGATTAGTATCACGATACGTCAAGTTAAATGAATATTTACTCATTAAAATTCAAGTTAAATTATGTTTTAATCGTTCTCCATGTGCAATGATACTTGGATCATGCTAATATCATTTTAAATGTTGTTTCCAAATTTCCAAGCTATGATATTCATGCTTTATCATGCCTTTATTTTCATGTTTCTCATTTACTCTGTGGATATGGATATTGACTAAAATGTAATATATTCTTAATTTTATCCCTTCAATACTCCCTGAAAGTGATTTATAATTCACTATTTTCTTATGCATGTCCTCAGGTAATCCCATGAAATGCAAAGTATGAAGGAATGTTTTGGTCATGTGAAAGATGTTTTCAATAAAGATGTTGTGTTTTATGTTCTATGTTGTTATGTAATTGTCCTAATTTTCGAAGATAGTAGAACTCTCAATCCTTGGAATTTTATTAATTAATAAATTATTTAATAAATCATGTCTAAGTGTGTATTAAAGTGTAGGGTTGTTATAGTTGATATCAATGAATAGGTTTTGTTATTTTTGGGATTAGGATTAGAAAAACCCAAGAAAACCCCTTATGGATAAGAATAAGTATAATAAAAATATACCTAAATTTCTGTGAGTATATGAAAAGTGTTTTATCAGGAAAATGAATCCCTATCTAGATACAAACATGTATATGTGGCTCTAGAACAGATGTTTTTAGGGGAAAATCTTGAAAACACAACTTCGAGCTAATCTCGAATGGGACTGGTTCATGACAATGGTCATTACTGCACTCTGGGTTACGAAACTCCTAGGGGGTATGATTTTATAAATTCATAATCTTATTATGAACCATTATTATTGGAATAGAAAGAATGACCCTATGTGTAGTGCCCCAACCCTAGTTACCCTGAGTTGGTGCATTATTACATAACATTGGCATGATCACAAAAGATCAAGTCTCAAAAGACTAGTTAGTTTAGTAGCCTTGGAAGTACTAGATATATACATAAGTTTTACATTACATCCTGAAACAAAAATGTGTCCCCTTTGAACACACTAAATCCTTTATCCTATACTTGTAGGTTAATCATAATATACTTTTTCTCATCTTGGGAAAAATAAAACATAGAAAGGGGTGAGCCCAGATTCTTAGTAAGGATAACAATATAGCGGAAACTATTATAAATAAGAATATTAATTTAAGGGATTATATAGAACTAAAAAAATACTTTTAGACATAATATTCAGCATAATATGGTAGAGATAAATCAAATAATTCCATTGAATTATTCACATGAATATTCTACAAGTCGAATAATCACATGTAATATCAATAGTGAATTTCTTAATGATGGAACACATAATGAAGGACTTCATAACAACATATTCAAGGCCTCGTGCCAAGACTAAAAATAAAAATATTGTCAATGATTTGATCCAAGACACTAATTTTTCTCATGAGTCCTACCGATGCATCGACGAGCTATAGAGGGCTCCAGCCATCACTTACTATGTTCAATGCATTCCTCATACGAAAAGGTTGAAACATAACATAAACATTCATATTAAAACTAACACATGAAATGTTAATAATTTATCCATAAACCATGAATGGTATAATAATAAAACATCCACAGTTAAACATATCACAAAACCTTCAATGCATTATGGAATATTGTATCATAATAAATCAACTTGAAACAAGTGTAAAATCCATCAAGAAGATGTTGACATAGATGAAATCAAAACTATTTGAGAGAAACATTTCATTATATTTGAAATAATTTAAAGTAAATTAATTATAAAAGACATAATTTCTTTTGAAAATATTCTTATAAGATTTTATGGGAAGCTTAGAAGGTGTTATAATGGCGTAAAATATCCGCACCCGCTATATAATTTGAAAAACATTCCTACCTCAATTTTTCGAAAAGCTCATAATGTACCTTTTTTGGAATATGACGGAAAGATTCCATTCAAAAAAATTTATACAAATTGAAATAAGGGTATAAATTAACTTAACCCATAGTCTAGTAAATAGTAAAAATGATTTTAAACACATTTTTAATAAACACAGTTGTGGATGATAAAGTGGTCACAATACATACTTACATATAAACAACCTCGGATAATGAAGAGATCGTAAAATTAACCTTTACCTTTACTTTTCCATGGTCAAGGGTACATTAAACTCCCATATAATAGTTAAATCATGGTTATTAAATTATAAAATAAGAAAATACATAAATATTATATCATATATGATCTTCTAATATTGCTTTGTTAATAATATGTTAGTAGTATCATTGTTTTGGTTGTTGACCGATTCATTTTCCTTTATATGTTTTACTATTCAAGTAAATTTTTTATGGGTAGGATGTATTTAATTAATATTTAGAATGGTATTATGTTCTTAAACTTTATTTTTAATCATAAAATAAAAATTTTCTTGAATGGTTACAATAGAGAATGAATGAAATCACATTCGTGGAGACGGTAATCTGTACGTACGCACGAGCGAAAATACCATTCTATTGATGGTGAAATAATATGTAATTGGATGTTATATCATATATATAGAATTATTAAATGTTATATTTATTATTTAAATCAATTGTACTAATTATTATACCCATCCAAATAATGAAGTGTTGAATAACAAACTATAGCACGACTTGGACACGGTAAGTTGTACATACATACGTATAGTGACTTTTTCATTCATAGGATGGATAGAATAATGTATATGGTTGTACCATATTTATAAAAACATCATAGTATGTAGAAGTTATGAGATTTATTATTTTTTTTGGAAACAACAAATAAAGAGGATGTGCAAGAAGAAAATAACATTGAAAGCGGTGATGGAATAATTTCCTCTTCTTCGGGTGCTTTCCTTTCATTTTATCAAAATGTCTCCTTGAGATGGATTTATGATAAAATTAAGGACCCTAGTATAAATTTATGATAGTTGGGAGGATATTTGAGTAGGGTTGTCTGAGCCAAATGGATTTGGAGGTGTGATTTTTAGAGAAGAAGAAGTGCCCTTTTATAAGAGAGGTGATGGTCACTTAGGAAAAGCTTCAAATATTATTTTATTATAAAATCATATACGGTTTATAATATATAAAAATATATTTATTTTGAGAAAAAGGTAGATATGGGTCTAAATCCTCTCAAACAATAGGTTTTAGATATTTTTAGGTCACTATTTTAACCTTATATTTTAGATTTAACTCTTAGTTAAATAGATTATATGTTACAATGTCTTCCTATATTTTTATATTACATGGTTAATAAAAACACTATAAATGCCAAGATAACCCCAAGTTGTTAATTAATGACATAAATATCATTATTTAAGTCCTTTTTAAGAACCATATAATTTTATGAATATTATATCATTTAATGATATAGTATTTATTTTTATAAACTCATTAATGTCAATTTTGACACCATTTTGTATTTGGTTTTTGTGAAAGTTATCATAATTTTATTATTTCAAAAAAAATACATTAAATCAATACAATCTTGTGAAATTAACCTATAAAATTCGTGTAATTTATCAGAAGTATGAATTTACATTTATTGTTATATTTATAATATAAATTATTTTAATATTTCATTAATAAGATAATTACTATATCATCATTGTGTCATAAATAAATTTAATTATATAATGTCTAAAAATTATAAATAAAATAACATTATGTAGGAAATATATTTATCTTTTAATGAATATATATATTCTAATTTATCTTATGTATACACCTATATTAAGAATGTTTTAGTTATTAAAATTGTAATTTTACACTTTTAACTACTATTTAAATAAAATAATAATAAATGTCCTAATCTAATCAAAGTGGATCAAATGGGATCATATTTTTTTTTCCTAAGGATGATTTTGGTTGAAATACACTTATCCAATAGAATTAGGACATGTGTTAGGGTAATTATAAAATCTTCTTTACATTTAATTACCCTATTTAATTTCATCCGTGGTAAATAAAATTAAAAAGTTACAATTCCCAAAAAACTAATTTCATAATATTGAATGAAATTTCACTTACTGATGTCATCCGTGTCTCTTAGTTTTTTGAAATTCAATTCCCAGAAGCGTTAAAATTATGTTTTATGCAAATTTGAAAATATACGTAGAAGGTGGGTAAAAGATGGTAAAAAATTCAATAAAATTATATATATATAATCTTATTATAAAATTACTCCAATAAATTAAATTTGAAAAATATAAGTATTATTTATCTATTTTGAAATTAAAATAAGTTTAATTAAAATAATAATTATTTAAATAAAAAGTCAGTTTTTATGTACTAATGTTGTATTTTCACTATTCATCAAAAATTTAATGTTTTCAGAAAACACCAAAAATTCACCCTAATCTATTATTGATATTGTGAAACTAAAAATGAAGTCTATTTTAACAAATTATATTTTTAGGATTATCTAATATTAATATTATTATTGTTAACAAAATGAAATAAAAATTATTTCTTTTAATGAAATAGTTTTTATAAATATATAACTATTTTAACAAAGAATATATTTTTTATTAAAAATATGTTTTATTCATGTGAAAAAATTATTAATAATAATAAAAATTTATTTTTTACTATTCATATCACAATACTTAATTGATAAATACATTTATTGTTTAAATAAATATAATACTAATGTGTTGTTTCAAAGAAACTCAATCTTTCATATAACGCAAGCCAAGTTGGTGTTGTGTGTAGTATAAGATATTAACTTAATTTAAAGATATAACTTAATATGAAATATTGGGTTATTACACTAAGAATATATGTTGGAAAGTAGATCATGGATAACATAGATTAAATCCTCTAAATTCATAAGTTACAGAAATAAATGTAATTTATAAGTTATACCTTTTTTAATTGGATTCACCTTTATGTGTTACCCCTAACTTTCCTTTTATCCCAGCCAATGGCCAGTAATAGGATGAATCAGGCTATGAATTGATTTGAAGATCAATGTGATTGATATTCTAATGAGATGCCCATTCTGATGGGAGTTGGAATCACTACCTTTGTCATGATACTATCTCAGTTAACTCATGTTTTGAATAATAGTGTGGTTCAAGAGGAACATTCAACCACCCTAATAAAGAACAAGTCGCAATTGAGAGCTTCATGAGACAAAGGCCTCTTACTTTTAATAGATCATCTGATCTCTCAATTGGCGAACAATGGATCAACTCCATTGTAAAGATCTTCTCCATCCTTCAATGTTCCGAACAAGGGATGAGTCTTCGGGATTTTTATCGTATAAAGGATGAATCTGGTCAATGGTTGACATTTATAAAAAATATGTTGCAAGAGGAGGAGATTGGGGCATTTGAATGGAAGGATTTCTCGAAATTTTTTCCAATAAATATTTTCCGTCCACCCACCGAATTATGATGGAAAGGGACTTCCTTGACCTCAAGAAAAAAATATGACAAATCCATCAAAGCGTACGATGAGAATTTCATAGGGCTTGTATGATATGCCTTCAGCCTTGTCATGCCCCCAAATTCAAGGCTTACCTATTTTTTAGTGGGATAAAACATAACTTATGGAAATCCCTAGCGATCCGCAACTTTGATAGCTATGAGGAAATTGTCTGATTTCCCTCAAAGTCAAAATGGATATTAGAGAGTCACCGGGGTATCAAGGGGGTAAGAAGTGTAAAGTGGAATTTAATCTTGGATGTACAATGGATAAATCTAATAGTTCTATGATATTACAGCACCCCACTTTCCATAGGTGAGGAAATAATCACCTCGGAAATTGACTAAAGGGGATGAGGAAATGATTTAGTTGTGGAAGAGAAGGGCACTTGTCCATTAACTACTAACAAGAAAACCCCACTACTGAAATATAGGGGAGGAAGGCTCAATTTTACCCTCAATTCATTTTTCATTACTTTAACTACAAAGAACCAGAGAACATTGCAATCCAATTCCATTAACCAAGGGATTTTAGAGGCAACCGATAAACTACAAGGCAACAAGGGAAAGATTTTTCCATCACTGCTGCTGAAGAGAACCCCGATAGAGAAGTGGTGATAGGTACACTAATTATTCATTCAATAATAAGAAATTCCCCTTTTTATTATAATCTATGCATTATTTTGTATCGCTAAATTTTAGTAGAAAAATTACAACATCACAACAAATCATAGAAGTAGAGATGTCGGTGAGAACGACAAATGAGAAAATTATTGTAACCCTTGAATATAGTTAATCCCCAATCACAATTTTTGGATTGAAATTCCTGGTGAAATATGTTATACGACCTCTCATGGATTTTGATGAATTTATTTTCATTGTTTGGATTTACCTATATAGATCCAACATAAATTTCTGTGAGAGGGAAATCAATATCCAAATAGAGAATCAACCCCTGATTATGTACAAGTTCAAGGAGGAGAATGGAACTTCTTTAGCACCATCATATCAAGTGTGGATATTACTACTCTATAAGCATGCATATCTTTCTCATATGATTGAGTCTAAGGAAACAACCATCCTTGAATACATTACTATTCTTAAGGAATTTCCTAATGTATTTCCCAAAAAACAATCTGGTATTCCTCCTAGAAGAGATGTTGAATTCATGATTTATCTTATACCTGGGTCATAAACAATATCCAAGACTCCATATGGAATGTTTTTTGCAGAGTGTGTGGAGGTAAAGAAATAACTACATGAGACTATAGATAATGATTTTATATTCCCAAGTTCTTCACCATCTAGTGCACCAGTCCTCTTTGTCCATAAGAAGGATGGGTAGATGCAACATTTGCATTGATTATCATGAGCTCAAAAAATCACGATAACGAAAAAGTATCCTCTTACCCGAATTGATGACTTTTTAGATCAGATATGTGGATCACAATACTTATCCAAGGAGGATCCGAAATCGGTATATTACCAAATAAGGGTGAAGAAGGAGGATATCTCGAAGACTACTTTTCGTACAAGGTACGATCACTATGAATTCATAGTAATGCCTTTTATAATCACTAATTCTCTAGAAATATTCACGGACCTGATGAAGATATCCTTTAGATAATACATTGAAAAAGTTTTGTTAGTCTTTATATATGATATTATTATATACTCCAAATCCATGGAGGAGAATTAGGAGCATATAAGAAATATACCAGAGACCTTGTGAAGGGAGAAGCTCTAAGAAAAGTATAGCAAGTGTGAATACTTGTTGTAGGATATATCATTCATGGGCCATATCATCTAAAAAATGGGATATCTGTGGATCCCTCTAAGACATCTACAATTGAGGGTGGGCCGAGGCCAACATCGGTGGCCAATATCCATTGCTTCATGGGATTAACTTGATATTATCACTGATTTGTAATAAATTTACCATTATTGTCAATCCCTCACACCAACCTAACCTAGAAGAGAGTCATGATTTATAGGATCGATGAATTCTAAGATAGTTTAAAGGAGTTGAAAATGAGGCTTATCACTGTGCCCGTTGTCACACTACCCACAAGTGGAGAACTTTTTGTGTTATTCCTTGATGCTATGAAGAAGGGATTGTTCTATGGGTTGGTGAAAAATCACAATGTCATTGCCTATGCTTTAATGAAATTTAATGTTCATGAAAAAAATATCCAACACATTATGTGGAGTTTTCTATAGTAATCATCACACTGAAAATTTCATGACATTAGCTTTTTTGGGAGAAGTGTGAAATATATACAGATCAAAAATGCTTCAAGTATATATTCACACAGACAGAGTTGAACATGTGCCAATAGAGATGGTTAAAGATGATCAAATACTATGATTTCTCAATCCATTACCCCTAGGTAAGAAAACGTGGTCGTAGATTCTCTATGTAGAAAGGACCCAGTGATTCTATCATTGATGAGAATTGAAAAGGATAGAATCTTCTTAAATTTGATGAAGATGGACATGGGAATCATAAAAAAGGGAACATCATCAACCCTTCACAACTGATTGCTCAACCGTCTCTTTTGTAAAGGTTAAAGGGTGTTTAAAAGGATTATGTGGTAATTCATAAGAATGTGGAAACTATAAAAAAGGAAATCCTTGGAGTTCAATGTTCAAGAAGAAGGAATTGTGAGATTTGGGACAAGAATATGTGTTTCATCAAATCAATAGTTAAAGAATGGACTTTTGGATAATGCACATAGTTAAAATTTATCCATCCACCTAAGAAACACAATGATGCATCGATATATCTGAGAGAATTATTGGTGGGATAACATGAATATGTAGATCACTGAGTATACATAAATGTGCATGTTATTTCAGCAATCGAAAGTTGAGAGGTAGATATCAAAGGGGATGAAGGATCCACTACCTATACCAATGTAGAAATGGGATACAATCACTATTGACTTTTTCAGTAGACTTCTAAAGACATCCAACGGAAACAATTCTATTTTGATTTTTGTGGATCGTCTTACAAAGGCTTTAAACTTCATTGAAATTTGGGAGGATTTCCCATTGGATCAATTGGCACCGATATACATCAGAGAAGTGGTAAGGCTACATGGAGTACCTCTATCTATTGTATCCTATCAAGATCTAAGAGTCACCTCTACATTCTGGAAGGGTCGCCAACATGCTTTGAATACTGAGAAGAACTTCATTATCGCTTATCATCGACAAAACTTGTGATAATCAGAGTATATTACCCAAATACTCGAGGAAAAGTTGAGAGCATTCTCAATGGACTTCAAAGGAGTATGGGATCAATATCTTCCTCCGGTCTAGTTCTCTTACAATAACAGTTTATACTTAGGGATCCAAATGACACTTTTAGAATCCCTTTATGGGATGAGGTACAGAACACTGGAATGTTGGGACGATGTTGAGGAGAAAAAAGTCATAGGTCTTAAAATGGTCGAACAAATGTCGGAGGAGGTTAAGACCATCAAGCAACACATTAATGCTTCTCAGAGTTGAAAAAAGAGATATGCTAATAATTGTCAATGTGAAATAGAGTTTGATTTTGGAGACATGGTATTCCTCAATATTTCACCTTGGAAGAGATTTATGAGATTTCAGATGAAGGGAAAGATTACTCTAGAGTACATCATCACATTTTAGATCCTCGATCGCATTGGAGAAGTGGCCTATCAGTTAGCACTCCCACCAAACCTTTCTCAATTACATTATGTATTTCATTTATCACTCTTGCGGATGTATATACCTGACCCACCACATTTTCCCAATCCAGAGGTGGTACCTTTATATAATGACCCCTAACATGAAGATAAGACGGTGAAGGTCATAGATCATTGGGAAAGAGTTCTATGAAATAAGATAATTCCCCTCATCAAGGTGTTGTGGAAAAACCACACGTTTAAAGAAGCAATGTGGGAATCAGAGGAAGTGATGAAACAGAGTTACCCTCAACTGTTTTAGTGTGGGGAAAGGAAATTTCGAGTGAGAAATTTCTTAAGGAGGAATGATTGTAACTACCCAAACATTTATTAATGAAAATTCCACTTGATCTGATTAAATGTCTTACTGTGTAAAATGGTTATACAAGACATATTAAATTCATGGATTTATTTTTTTGGAATTTAAAATACCTTTAGTAATTGTTACCATTTCTAATATAGTTGTTTTATAGTGATAACATGATTAGTATAAATATAGGGCTTTAACAAATCCAATTTATTCGAAAAAAGGAAGTGATTGCCTCATCCACTAGAATTGCTCCATATAAAGTCCATTTGTTGGAGCTTGGAAAGGAGGTGGAATCACTGGGATTCAATCATGACTAATATGAATCCATGCTTCTACACGTTATTCTTGAACGAAACCACCTATAGGAGAAGTGGAAGTTAATAGAGATCACTGCCCAAGTGATGTTATCTAAGCCACCCCAAGAGTCTGTCACCATCGCACACCGTACCCTTAGGTATTAGGGGATTTTTATAACGGGTTATGTAGAAATACATTAGTAGTATGACTATGTGCGTTATTTTTTGTTTAAATAATATACATTCATTTTATTTTCACTTTGTAAATAGTTTTTAAAGAACAAATAGTATTTTTAATTAATATTATAGTAAGAAATATATAGTTATGAATTAATGGATTTTTGAATTAAATAATATTATTTTTAAATAATAATTATTTAATATGAATGATAATATAATTTTTTATGAATACAATTTTAATTTTTATTATGGTATGAAAACTGTTTTTTTCAAAACCCATGAAATTTCAATAAATGTCGGTTTTTATTTAAAATTTGAAAATTCAAAAATATAGATAAAATTTTACATAAAATTAATAACATTTTTGGATTTAGGACATAGAAATTATCTATTGGTGAATTTTTCATAATTTTCCGAGACTTTCAAAATTTTGGGTAAAAATTAAATACCATTTAAATATATAATGTGTTTTATGACATCATAATAACCCAATAGTGATGTAATGAAAAACTATAAAAGGTGTGTTCGTCCAATTAATGTTTTACCTCAAAAATAATTTGATTTTATATTTTTTTATTAATTTTATGGTGCCTTAGTGGACCCCTAAGACTTATAAAAAATTTTAAAATTTTAAAATTATTTCCTTGAGAGTGTGACTCACCTCAAAATAAGTGTTGATGCTCCTTTTAGTCACATTGTCTAAAATAATGTAAAGGGAAATGACTTAGCACAAATTGATTCATCCTTTGAAGAAATCATCAAAAATCGACAAAGGCATGGACAAGGCTTCAAAAGCACAAGGGTCGCACATGTTTCCTCACTGCCGCGCAAGTATACTTGAGCGCCACCTAGTGGTCGCGTAAGTGACATGAGCTCCCTAAAGGATAACTGCTCGATGTCTTTTATGGCCTATAAATACCCCCGGTGGGACCCCCATTTTGGATGGAAGTTTTCTAGAATTCACATATAGAGATCTGAACTTCCAAGTCACTTCTTTAGGTCTTCCGAACTCTTCCAAGGTAATTATTTACCTAGAATGGAAGGTCTAAACAAGTGGAGTAAGGTCTAAGTGTTAGAATTAACTAAAACATGCACGCATAAGTGTTTTACCCTTAGGGGAAATGAACACACTTTCACGCCACCCTACTTCTTCATCATTACTTGCGCGCCATCTTCTAGAATGCCTCTAAGGATGATTCCAAAGGCTCTAATCAAGGATCGCCCAAATATTACTCTAAGGGATGAAAATTGTGCATGTACCCATGTGACGCGCATGTATACCTACGCGACCAGGACTTGCATGCCCACGCAATACCTACACGCCTTCCAGGACTTGCGCGCCCCAACCTTTTTGGGTGCCTTTCCTGCCCATCTCACCCCCTCTTATGTCATTCCACCTCTCCTATTAAAGATTTAGTCTTCAAGACACTCTTAAAATCCATTTATGGCATGATTTCTTGATTTGGCTTCCTTATCTGGAAGGAAATCCGTGGAACATCTCTCAAAATCTAGTGATTTATACATCTTTATGTCACTAAAGATTGCGATTTCATTCATTCAACCTCATCCTTTAAATATGAGAGAATCCTTAATATGGGCCTCCTTTTTAGGAATAATCCCCAGTCACAATTCTCAAATATGGGCCTCCTTTTTTAGGAGTAAGCCCCAAATCCCCTAACCTGGGCTTCCTTTTCAAGAGTAAGCCCCAGTCCTAATTCCCCAAATTGTGGGCATCCTCCTCCGGAGCAAGCCCCAAACCATAATTCCTTTAACATGGGCCTCCTTTTCAGAAGTAAGCCCCAGTCTAAATTATCATTACTGTGGGAATCCTCTTTAGAAGTAATCCCCAAGTCCCCTAATATGGGAATCCTCTTTAAGAGTAATCCACAGTCATAAAGTCTCAAATATGGGGATCCACCTCAGGAGTAAGACCCAACCATAATTCCCTTAACCTGGGCCTCCTTTTCAGGAGTAAGTCCCAATCTCAAAAATGGGCCTCCTCCTTAGGAGTAAGCCCCGAGTCCCTTTAGTTTTCACATGCCTTTAACCTGGGCCTATTTTTCAGGAGTAAGCCCTAGTCTTAATTTCCTTTTGATATAGGCTTCCTTCTCAGGAATAAAACCCAATAATAAGTCCCCTCCTAACTTGGGAATTTTCATTAGGAGTATGTCCCATGATTAGAGTATCCAAATCTCCATAAAGTACATATATCTTTATGGACCCTGTTCCCGTATTTCTTCCCTGAAGTAAATCTTAATCCTCATCTATTTTGGGTAGTCATATATACATAAGACCCACATCATTTCTTATGATTGCACCTTTCATGGAATAATTTTCTGATTTTACCAATACCTCTTGTTTCTCACAGCGAGCATGACTCACGTGAGCTTAGAGTGTAAAATTAATTATGACATCATTCTTTGATCCATCAATCATAAACATCATACGCTCTTATTAAAACTATGTGGGTTCTGATTCTTTTTCCAAAACAAAGGATACGTAGGTAGCTTATCAGTTGGTATGATCCCAATTCTGAAATAATCCATGTCCTCCTGAATGACAATAAACTTCAAGTGCCCCACTGAGTGGATTTAAAACCAGTATGGTCATCATAATGACCAAGAGAATTTTATGTATTTTAAGGATACCATCAACTAAGAATCTCTAACAAATACAGATGATTCTTCATCGATGAAGAATCTCAAATACATATACAAGATTCCTTGAATTTCTTACATATCAATCATTGATTGTCAGACAAAAGGAAGGATCATTTTATAGATGGTAATGTAAGAAGGTTTCACGATCTTAACTTAAATCTATAAAGAGAGTCCTAGAGTAGACAATAATTCCCCTAAAAAAGGTGTGATGAGTCCGACCTCCCATACTCTAGACCAATGAAAATTCCTAAGCCTCATCAGTCCACAACTAATGAGAACCTACCTTTGGAAAGTATGTCCAAATGGATATGGAATCATTGGATGTTTCCAGTTCTACGAAAAAAACCATTAGAAACCGATTGGAATGTTTGAACCTTCAATCAACGAGGTCATCCCTGATTCCAGAGGGAACCAAAAAATGGAGAACCCAGCGTGAATCCTTAACCAAGTTAAAATGATGTTTTTTATATTTGTTAGGCCCCTATTTAAACTCAATGAGAGGGCCAACAAAAAAAATCATTGACATATGTGCTCATCCAAAATATGTAGTGGCGGAATTTATCTTGATTACGTCTGTTATATCAAACAGGCCCTCTTTTCCAAGATTTTTTGCATTCTAAGAAATGGATGCTCTCAAGTTCACACCTGTGAATACTGCTGCTGCGAATTCCACTGATCCTACTCCTACTGGATTTTCATTCACTCTAAGGATGAAATCACCTACTCAGCGTCTTCAATGCTGGGTTACAAACGTGATGGTTAAGGAGTACAATCAAAATGGTACTATTCCATCTCTGGAGGCTGCTCGACAAGCCCTCTAAGTGAACAATTCACCCTGGTCATCTGGACAGCGACGACTAGTGATCAAGAAGTAGGTGGTGCTAACTACCGTCTCTAGCCGTTTCGGGCCATTATCCCCGGAATGCAATCACCATTCAATCCCATATTCTAGAGAGGTGAATGAGCAGGTCCATCAGGGCCTTAATTCAAAGAAGCAGAAGTCCTTCCTGAGAGCTCCTATCAACAATCGCCGCCAGACTCGTGCGATAGTGCACCCTCAACATGATGAGGGTATCGACTCCAGGAATTCGGCTCATGTTCCTTGAATCCGAGCAGGCAAGACGAATCACCATAGGCGAAATCCGGACAACAGTGAGCAGGTTCTCATCTATGCCATCTCCGGAGAAGTCCGCCAACCTAACTTGGTGGCAAGCAACAAGCAGCACACACACCTGCCTATTTTAATTCCACTGTCCAGCAGATTCGTCTGGCAGCATCACACCATTCCCGTCAGGCAATTCCAATGGAGTACTATAGGCAGTAACATACACCTGTTTAAACTTCATCATCTAGTCAGTAGGCTTGTCTAACTACATCAGATGGAGCTCTTAAACCACGTTTGGCGAAGTACAATCAGCAGTCACATACACCTGCTAGTATTAATCAAGCCTACCAATAGTCTCGCATTGTATCACATGGAGAAGTCAGTCAGAAAGATCTGGTGACAAACAGGAGGTAGACTCAACTCTCTACCCCCACACTTGAGTACTGTCAGGATTCACTAACAGGAAAAGGAGGAGAGGAGCAGGCACACACACCTACTACAAGCATGGAATGGATGTATATCCCCATTCCAGTAGCTGGATCCACCAAGAATATTCTATCAATGGTGAAAGATCAGAAGAAAATACCTACTCATAATCTAGATGCCTGCCAATATATTATAACAGCTTCAGCAACATCTCAGGGAAAGACACATAAATCCATCCCTAACAGTGGAGTGACACATCAACAGTTTACTCTAGAATAGACAAACACATCTGTTCCAGTCCAAGAGGGTTGTGGGGAAAACTCCCCCATATCATACGGACAACCATGTCAGGAACATACAACTGATTTGAGTAGAGATCATCAGCCTAACCTGGCCAACTCTCCTGACCCGGAACATACACCTGCTCAGAGCAGCAACTTTCATCAACAAGTGGTTTCCATGGTGAGTAAGAAGGCGTCTAAGAAGAAGACTCGCCCAACATATCCAGGAGATCAAGATCCAATCTGTAACAAGGCCTTGCTCGATGCTGGAATTCATAAATCCCTCAGACAGTTATATGTTAGAATTCAATATTCTAATCCCTCATTTCCCAATAGTGGGAACATTAATTTCGATGGTCTTCAACATACACTTCCTCATAAAGGCTTGGTTTATTAAATTCAGTCTATCTTGAAGTTTCATCTTCAGATGAGAGCCACAGGAACCCTCTGTGTGGTCAGAAGACCAAGGAGCAAGTGATCTCATCTTTTTTCTATAACCCACCATGGTGGTCCTCCCCATGATGATGAATTTCGCTGCGAAAGTCCTCTCCGCAGTAGTGATTCACATTTCCCGGAAAATGCTATAGTGGAAAATGTAGTTCCGAGAAATCCCTCTTATCTTGAGGCACTTGAAAATGCGAAACCAGACATGTTTGATGCTTCATCGCTAGTAGGTGAAATACTTTCTCAATCGGAAGATAGCCCAGGGTGTATGTCATTCTCCAAACCACCCCTAAGTCATGAATCTTCTATTTTGATTAGTGATTTCTCTACCAATATTGTTTAATCCGATGAAGAAACAAGGAAGAACCAACTCTAGTCAAATCAGGTAGAAGAATCTTCATTGAAGGATAAAGAAAAAATAATGAACATGAGAAAACAATTGGCGATGGGTGAAGTGCCAGTCATGTTTTGGCCTCTGGCTGACTCTTAGTATGACATTCCAAAGATGTTGACGGAAGATGGGATTCATGATATTCATCTCAACATATGGAAAACTTTTTGTCAGTTGAAAAATAAAGTATTATTTTATGATGAATATTAAAATAATCTTAAGATAATATATGGGTTACAATGTCAGATTCATTTTCCATCTCTATCAGTCTCTCGATATCTAAAGGCTGAAAAACAGTAGAGATCCCTTCAAGGTTCATGCCTTGGCGCACTAAGAAGATTGTGCCAGTTAATTTCCAATTCCCAATCTGGTATTCATGTCATAGGATGGGGTGTTCATGGGGAACTACATTTAACTATGCTCTCCAGTCAGCAAAGCCCTCCAAAAATGGTCTCATGCAATGTTATTGCCCGTGGCCGGCCACAATTAACTTGCTTTGTTTGTAATCAAAAGATTGCCCAAAAACAAGACTCAACTAGTTCTTCTCAAAATCAAGAATAAAGAGAGAAAGTTTTTGAATTACTCCTGCATAAAGCAAACGAGAATATTGAACATGCATCTTGTATGAAGAAAGAACATCATCAAGTGATAGAAGTGTCAGAAATCATCCAATGGTCTTTCGTGCTGGGTGAAAAAAGTGGATACATGTTCGTGCATCAAGCTAATTTCCAGACTAAGGTCCACAAGATCAGGAGAGATTTTAATAAAGTCTTAGACATAGCATGTCAATAGCCACCCTAGCTTGCCAGACTGGGGACTCTTTTAAACCAAACCTTGGAATCAATAAATAGGATTCGAGGAGTTGAGCAAAGAAAGAAGAAACAGCCCCAGTCCACCGAACTGGGGACTTTTTCAAATAATCAATCCCCTCCTCAGAGAAATTCAGTCTTTTCTCAATTGGGGAAGAAGCCTCAAGAGGAACGAAGTTCCAAATTATGAGGAGATTCTCTCCAAATTACAGTTCGTCAAGAAGTTCCTGAGGGATTGAGTCAACAAAAGGAAACATCTCATCAATGACATGGAAGAAGAGAATATCAAAGAAATGCTTATAGAAGGGATGCAATGCGTTATGCATAAATCAATGTCATCAATGCTGTTGTTGTTGATACACCAGATGAGGCTCACTTAGGGGACTCATATGTAGAAGTTCCTGCTCAGGAAGTTGTACGCACAGACAAAAATGAAGAAAGTGTGCGTACAAAAAATCAATGGTTTACCCAGAATTTGGGTGTTCGGTCAAGTATCCCACTTCCCCCTCTCTTAAAGGGATCAAACAAGGGGAACGAAAAGAATCAGGTTTCATATCCTTCCTATGGAGAAGGCCAATCTCTCTCACTAGAGCAAAGATTTGCGCAACAGGAGGAAGAGATGAAGGAATTGAAGAGGTTGAATGCAGAACTACTTCAGGGTAGTCTTACTCCTAAACGTGATGGAGACAGTCAGCCAAGGGAGTTTGTTGCAACTACTGAGATGGATCAAGAATATCCTCCTTTATCAGTACACCCTCACAGGTCTAATCTTACGGGTCAAATGCAACAACAATTGGCAGGGCTACCATCAGTTGCAGTAATAGCTGCCATACCTGTCTAGACTCCAGTCATTGCACCTACCCAAGTCCAAGTTCAACCGGATGTTTCTAAAAAGGTAATAACTACCATTGAGTAATTAATAGATTGGTTAGAGACTATGGAAGGGAAGCATGCGCAGTTTCAATCGAAAAAGAAAGATTACCCTGAATGGGTAGATTCAATATCTCCCCCATCAAATTTTGGGAATCATGTATTACCTATTTTCAATGGATCAGGCGACCCTGAATAGAATTTGACGCATTACATGTCTTGTTGCGATCCTATGATGGGAACTCTAGAGCAGGAAGAAGCAGTGAAACTCAGATGCTTCGTGCGAACCTTGCAAGGACCAGCTTTTGTCTGGTACAAAAGCTTGAAATCCCAGTCAATTACCAGATGGGAAGATCTCCGTCAACAATTTCTTCTTCAATTCAGCTAAACTTTGCCAAAGACAACAGTTTTTTATCTTAAAAACATTAAGCAAAGGGAGAATGAAAGAGTCTCTGATTTCATTTGTCACTGGAAGGGATTAACATATTCCCTAAGCTTAGTACTACCTCAAGAGGAATTGTTGTCAATCTGTGTGGAAAATCTGCATGACGAATTACACACACCACTGATCCCTGTGAAATACACAGAAGGGTTTCGAGACCTTACCTCAATCACTCAAAATATTGAAGATTATCTTATACAGACTAACGCTAAATCTCATGTAATTCCATTATCTCTAGGAAGGATAATGGGTAAAGAAGAAACAACTACAGTTATGCTTAAACAAGCACCTGTACATGATTCTACCTCAAAACCTTCACCTTCCCTAAGGGATCCACCTCCTGAGCATCAACAACAAAGGTTGTTTCATCATGACGATCAAAGATATCAAAGAAGGAAACAGTTTGAGGATCTAAAGAGAAAAACATACTCTTTCTGAAATGAACAAAATCCTGATTACTTCATTTCGGCACTGGAGAATAATTTGGTTCAGCTGCCAAGGCCCAAGAGGCCAAACAAGGTAGGATATGAATACCGTCCCAATTATTTCCCATTTCATCAAATGTTGGGGCATCCCATCCAAGAGTGTTTTGTCTTCAAAGACCTCCTACAAACGATGGTCAACTTAGGACATGTGAAACTGAAAGGCTCTTCAGCCCAGTTAGCATGTGTTACTGCTACAGTTTCAGAGGAGGAAGATGAGTGGCATGAAGTCAAAAGAAAAAATGCACAAAAATATGACGATTGGATGGTCAGAAAGATGATAAAATGAACCCCTTCTATTTTGCGAACACAATTGAAGAAACCAATTGTACCTTCTGTCATGAATTCCGCAACAAAACCGTCTTCATCAGAGGGAAAATTCTCAAAGAAATGGCATGATTCGAAGAAAGAAAATGAATAAGAAAAATATGAGTATGTGTCAAATCCTAAGTTGTCTTTGACTCTGGCAGACTTCATGCCATCTACTTCAAATCAACAGGCACCATCCCACCAAACAGCACAGTCTAAACAAGCTAATCAGGCAGAGTCTTCATCAGATGAAGAGTTGATTTTTGGTTCTGTTAATATGATTCAATTAACAGATCCCTATGCCAGTCGTAGTTTCAATTTCAATGAGCCTGAATTCCCTGTATCAAAAAGGGGAATCAGAGGATGTTCCAGAGGCTCAGGATACAGGGGAATATGTGGATCTTTCAGAAGACACTATTCCAATTCTACCCCTGCTAGAACTGTGTACACAGCAGAAACTCATGGTAGATCCCTTAAACGAGCTCAACAAGAACAAGAAAGTTCTTCCAGCAATAGTAAATTCAGTCCGGGCATAGTTATTTTGGAAGACCAGTTGAAGGTTCTATATTCTTCCTCTCAGTAAGTAAATAGACCTAATTGTTTTAATCTTCCAAAGCCAGGAGTATTACCAACTCCTATCCCGGTACAAGATGCATCAACTTTCAAAGAATCAACTTCCAAGGCACCTGCTAAACCACATATTCCTGTTGGGAAACACAGACCTATGGATCAAAAGTATGATGTATTGAAACACTTGGCCCAAGTACCAGCCAAGATTTTAATTCTGGATGCTTTGAATCTGTCAAAGGATCTTCGGGAGGCACTCATCAAGGCTTTGTCAAGTCCTCAAGAGTGTGAAACTAAAATTGCTGTAGCTGAATTCTATCACATAAAGATTAATTCTATAGAATTCCATGCAATAATATCTTTTACTGATGAAGATGAAGATGATGTTGTTAATGGGCATATTAGACCTTTGTACTTATCTAGCAAGGTCAATGGTGTAGACGTCTGAAGAACTTTCATTGACAATGCTTCAGGAGTCAACCTCATGACCATTCGTACACCTCGTCTATTGGTCCTCACAGAATCCGATTATCTCCTTCTACCATGATGTTACAAGGATATGATAAAAATGAACAAGAACCACTGGACGAAGTTACACCCAGAACATAGTTTGGAGATCTTGTATCCAATTCAGATTTCATGGTTGCTGATCAAGACTTAGCCTTCAACATCTTGCTTGGAAGACCCTGGCTACATCAACGTGCGGCTATCCCTTCATCATACCATCAATGTCTCAAATATTGTTTTGATGGTCATGTTGGGACATTGTATGGTGATAAGGCCCCGTTCAAGACATGTGAGTCTCAATACATTGAGGCAGAATTCTATCCCATGAAGGAGAGGGAGAAATCCACAACAAAGAAGATTACCAAAATTAATGCTCCATATGGTTTGGGGAAGATTCCAGTAACTCCATTTGCACATGTGAGTACAGATTATGTATTACCTATCAGTCAAATTGAGAAGATAGACCCAAATCCAAATACTCTTATGCAAAGATCCATTATGTCAATTATGGCAATCGATCCAGACAACATGGGAGAAATTAGTGATCCTCCAGGCAATGATGAAATCCCAAATGGTGACGTTTTCATTTCATCTGCTGAAATCCAACAAGTCTATACTTCGCCAATCAGGATAGAAGAAGGTATAGAAACATAAGAGGTGAAAAATGATGTCTATTTCCAATCCATCATATCCTCTTTATTTCCCAAGGAAGACCCTTCATCAACAATCGGGTCGGAAATGGAAGATTCTTCTTCAAGATGTGCAAATTTTGGCATCTCTTCTGATCATGAAAATTCTGCTTCATAATCTAATATGCATGTAGAAATGAAAGAAATAACACATGTTGAAGAAGAAGAGGAAGTGCTCAGAGATGCTCCTCCATCATTTTAAGAGGGTATCTCTACCATCGTGGATGAACTCAGAGAAATAAATTTGGGTACACAAGAAGATCCACGCCCCACATTAAACAGTGCGGCCATGACTCTTGAAGAACAAGAGATGTATATTTCCTTTTTAATGAAAAATCGAGACATATTTTCTTGGAAATATACATAAATGCCCGATCTTGATCCTGATGTTGCTACTCATCATTTGGGTTTACCAGAAGAACATTGAGGATTTAAGAAAGCCGTGAGAAGAACACACCCAACTTATGCTTCCAAAAATAAAGCTGAAGTGGATAAGATTATCAAAGAAAACTTCACCAGAGAAATTCAATATCCCAAGTGGTTGGATAATATTTTCCATATAAAGAAGAAGAATGCAAAAATTATAGTCTACATCGATTTCTGATATCTTAATCGGCATTGTCCTAAGGATGATTTCCCAGTTCTGATTACAGAACTTTTAATTTATTCAACAGCTGGCTATGAAGCACATTCCATCATGGATGGATATACGGGATATATTCAAATCCAAATGGCCCCAAAATATGAGGAATCCACAGCCTTCAGAGCCCCTCAAGGTGTGTTTTGCTACCGGGTAATGCCCTTTGGCTTAAAGAATGCGGGCGCTACATATCAGCGTTCCATGCATCGTATCTTCAAACCCTTTCTAGGGGTGTTTGTTGAATGCTATGTAGACGATTTGGTGGTTAAATCCAAACAATGTTCTAATCACTTGGCTGATTTGGATGTCATATTCCGCAATCTTCGACAACATAATATGAAGATGAACCCCTTAAAATGTGATTTTGGTGTAACCTTAGGAAAAGTTATTGGCTTTCTTGTACACCAACGTGGTATTGAAGTCGATCCTGAGAAGAAAAAGTCAATACTTGGTATGTCACCTCCTGGAAATTTGAAATAATTAAGTGGAATTCAAGGACACTTAACCTATATTCGGTGTTTCATCGCCAATTTGGAAGCCAAATGTTTACCCTTTAGTAAATTGATGAAGAAGGGTGTCACATACCAGTGGACTGAAGAATGTCAAGAAGAATTCGATATTCTCAAGAAATACCTCTTGAGTCCACCAGTACTCACTCCACCTATTGACATAATACCACTTATCCTCTACGTTACATCTTTAGAGCGATCCTTGGGTGGCTTTCTTGCTTAGAATAATGACGCTGGGAATGAAAACAGCCTCTACTACCTCAGTCGGACTATGCTTAAAGCAGAAACATGGTATTCAAGTATTGAGAAGTGCTGCCTGGCATTAATCTTTGCAGTTCAAAAATTGAGACACTACCTACAACATCAAGAGGTCCAATTGGTATCTCGCAATAACCCGCTCAAAATCATCCTTAGTCGTCTAATGCTTACATGACATCTAGCAAGGTGGGCAGTTAGTTTGCAGTAATTCGATATTCATTATGTGTCTCAAAAGGAAATAAAAGGCCAAGCTTTGGCTGATTTCCTGGATGAACACCCTTCAATAGAAGACACATCTTTAGATATTGAACTCCCTGATGAGGAAGTCTTCTATATTCAAGAAAGTCCTCAGGCATGTGAAATGTATTTGGATGGTGCTTCCAGAAGTACAATAGGGAGAAAAATGGAAAAAATCCTAAATTCAATAAAGTTGTCTTATGAATTGTGCTCATTTCTCCAGAAAAGGAAGTGATAACTTGTTCCTTCTTATTGTGGGAAGGTGGTACCAATAATGAAGAAGAATACCAAGCTTTAATCGTAGTCTTGGAGTTGGCGCTTCAATCACATTTGAATCACTTAAACGTGAAAGGTGATTCAAACCTAGTAATCAAGAAAGTCAATGGGGATTATGCCATCAGAAAAGAAGAACTAATCCCTTTGTGTTATTACATAAGAGATTTAATGGCAGAATTCCCTTCGAAAACGACATTTTCTTATGTCCCGCAATCACAAAATGCTCATGTTGATGCACTGGCTAATATAGCCACATCTCTGGTAGATCCAAATCGGGACGAGACAACCATCAGTATTTCCCACCGTCGTGTAATTTCAGCTTATGTTCGAATCAGAACAGTGGAAATTAATGAAATTAGTCCCATTCCTGAACTATGTGGTCATACTACAGGATGTATGTCACCTATCAGGGAATACATTCAAAATGGAACACTACCACCTGATAGAGCCGGGAAAGAACAAATCCGATGACGTGTGGTCAATTTTACCCTTTATGATAGCCCAGATCACTTAGAGAAAATTCTCTACAAATGTGGTTTTGATGGAGTTCTCTTCAGATGCATTGATGGTGAAGAGACAATTGCTGTCATGAAGGAAGTGCATGTAGGAATCTATGGTTCCCACCAGTCTGGACATAGACTGTCTTATCAGATTCGAAGGCTTGGATACTTTTGGACTTCAATGATACAAGATTGTGTTGATTTCACAAAGAAGTTTCATTCATGCCAAGTACATTCCAAATTCATTCATCAACCTCCAGAGTTGATTCATACAGCTAAATACTCATGTCCATTTTCCACATTTGGAATGGAAGTGGTGGGACCTTAACCTTCAGCTAAGACCAAGAAGTTTAAGTATATTCTTATTACTACTGATTTTTTTCCAAATGGACAGAGGAAATACCTCTTAAGGATGTCAATTCTAAATGCATTGTTAGATTCATCAAGTCTAACATCATTACCAGATTTGGTGTCCCTCATACCATATTGACGAACAATGGCACCAAATTCTATTCATTTGAGGTGAATAAGTTGTATCAAGAATACAACATCAAATCCAACCATTCATCTCGATATCATGCAATGGAAAATGGCCAGATCGAAGCCTTCAATAAGTCTCTGTCAAATATACTGCAAAAGATGGTGGATAAAGATAAGAAATCATGGCTTGATAAACTCTTCCATGCTTTATGGGCTTATCAGACTACCACCCGCACTACAACACGGTCAACTCCATATTCATTGATATATAGAACAGAAGCAGTCTTTCCAATTGAATTTCAACTACCCTCGCTCAGAGTTTCCATTTGTGATCAATCATCTATAGATGAACAATCTCAAAAGCGATTGAATGAATTGGAACGGTTAGATGAGAAAAGATTGTGCACTTTGCACCACTTGGAAGTCTATCATAATTGAATAGCATGAGATTTTAACAAAAAAGTTCATCTTCATTCATTCAGTCAGGGAGAATTGGTATTAGTTATCAGAACTCCAATGATACCAGGAAAGAAACCTCCCAAGCTTGAGCCAAAATGGGAAGTACCTTACTCAATACATAGGGTCTAATCCAATGTAGCTTATTCATTAATCTCGATGGATGGAGAACTCATCGCTACTCCAACCAATGCTATATTTTTGAAGAAGTATTTTGTATAAACACAAAATATATCATCATGGTCCGGTATGACCTTAAACTGCCCCACCTTCTAGCATGATATTAAACTGCATCATCAACGGTCCATGCATATGACCCTAAACTATGTGCAAGTCCCTTACATCCAGCAAGACGTTAAACTGCATCATCAAGGGTCCATACATATGAATTTAACCTATTTGTATTAATTTCATCCCACATGACATTAAACTAGGAAATTCTTTCCCTAAATTTTCCTCATGCATGACATTAAACTGCACAGTCCTCCTTCCGTCCAACATGACGTTAAACTGCACCATCCACGGTCCATGCATATGACCTTAAACTATTCTCACTTTTTTCCAACATGAAACTAAACTGTATCATCCCTTTTTCGTCTAACATGACGTTAAACTGTGAAAATGTCCCTAATACATCCAACATGATGTTAAATGGTGTACTCTTTTGTCCTCACTGGATGACATTAAACTGCAAAGTCCCCCTTTCGTCCAACATGACATTAAACTATATTGTCCCCATCGTCCTAACTACATGATTCTAAACTGTACAGAAAGACCTTGATAAGTCCTACATGACATTAAACTATACTTTGTCCCTGATACATGACACTAAACTATGTAGCACCAATAGTCCTAACTGCAAGAATTTAAACTGCATAGTCCCTTTATATTCTTACATGACATTAAACTGTGCATCGTTAGGGTTGTTTCTACCTCTTGTTTCTCACACCGAGTATGACTCACGTGAGTTTAGAGAAAACTTCAACCATAACTCTATCTATGGGCTACTAACCATGTGTAAGTCCCAACAACATCATTTTTAGGTCGTTGTCCCCAAGAACAACTTGATCATTAATTCATTATTTAATTGAACTATGTGGACTTGATCCTTGCCTTCCAGGCCGGGTACGTAGGCAACCTCCCAAGGTTCAATCCAAAAATAAATATCTTCACATCTGTTCACCTCAATCTCATACAATGTTGATTCCTAAAACCGCCCCTAAAATCAATATCTTTACATTGGTTCACTTTCTTCCTTGCTATACGACGTTAAACTATACAGCACTGTTTTGTCCAGTTTGACAAGAAACTAAAAATATTCTTTGGTACCTTCACCTGAGAGGGAATCATTATTTACATTTATTTTTCAATCATGTTTTATTCCAAAGACTACGTACATACATGGAAATTCCCAAACCTTTTATCTTGGGTTAAACCATCATTGCACTAAAGCCCCCTTTCACCCTTCACATGTACGAACCAAATTTGAACAGAGGGTAGTTCTAGAACTATGTGGGCTTGATTACCTTCTTTATGGGATACGTAGGAACATTTGAGTGTCCCTCAAATCCAGCCCCAATTCTTTGGTCCTAACCCCAAATTCCACTTTTAGCCCCTTGGCTGAAAAGTCCCCATGAAAACACACATTGTGTATTTATTATAATGGTCCAAGAACCATGACCCTAAACTAAGATCTCTAATCCTTTTTTCCGATATGATGTTAAACTATAATTTAAGATCTACGTATGGCTTGATTACCATCCTTATGAGATGCGTAGTGAAGTCCAACATTTCAATTCAGGACCCAGCCACAACATGATTATGGTTAGCATTGATCTGTGTATCTCTGTACACATTGGAAAATACCCATCTTTATGTGTCACAATCCTAACCTTAAATATTTTCAGATCTTCATAACCCTTTTCATGACTATTAATCACAAAAATGTCAAATTTCTGAGAGTTATTTTATCTTACTATGCAGTACGTTCCCTAAGGCAGCCTTGATTAAACAGTCTCCATAAGAGATTTGTCAGCCAAAAGATACTATTATTTTACTATGTAGCAAATGCCCTTAGGTGGGCCTGCATAATTCAAACCCCCTAATGGGTTTTTCGGATACTGGTAACATCATTCTTAAGAAGAAAGCCTATTTTGTCCTTATTGGTATTAAATGACAGTATGTAGGGATCTACAAAAAATAGCCATCCTTAACATATTTTTCCCATATCCTTTTTCATGATCTGAAAGCATTCAATTCTATGGTTTATATTCTCCTTCCCTACGTTTGGGTCAGACCTTCGTAGGAGTGATATCCATCCAGTTCTTTGATAATCTTATTTGGAAATATATTCTCCATATTCAAGTACCTCTTTCCATACAACAAACACTATACTTTGGAAAATTTGAATCTTCATAAACATTCACTGGATTTTTAGCACTAGGAAAGTAAATTTCTGAGAGTTCTTTTTCCTGATTATGCAGCACGTGCCCTTAGGCCGACTTCCATAAACAGTCTACATAACAGGCATGTTAGCCAAAAGATACTATTTATTTGACTATGCAGCCAATGCCCTTAGGCGGCCCTGCATAATTCAACCCCCTAACAGGTTTGTTAAATAATGGTAACTTCATTCATGGAAACTACTTCTTCTATTGACTTTTAGCTCTTTTTCATATCATTCCTCAGATTCAAATATTCTTAAGTCAAAGTTTACATATTTTCCCTCATACTTGAGTATGGTAATATGTATTCAGATAAATTGTCAAATAATTGAGTCTATTCTAATTCATTGGGTCAAAGCTATTTTTGACCTTAAAGATTAGCCTCTTTATGTCCGATGTGCGTGACATTAAACTGCCCACAAAAGACAATGGAACTCTGAGTAAAAGTAAAGTTACATCTCACTAAACATACATTTGGTATGATTTAGGTAATATTGAGAAAATTAAAAGAATCAATATTTTAGGGTTATTTATAATAATCCTAGTAAAAATCAAACTATCCTTTCTAGGCCCATTGGCTTAGGTAAAATTTAAAGCTTGTATCAAAAGAATGCAGGTACAAATGATTGAAGATGAAAGTGTGTTTCATTGATACACAAGAGATAGAAGGACATCCACAGATTGGATTCTCTTCCCTTTTTCAGGAATTAAAAAAGGCTTTCAACATAACTCTTAATTTGATTTACAGCATCTCGATCTTCATCAGAAACCACCTGGAATTCATTCATTCAACTAGATACAATAAGAGATGCATTGATACCAGCTCTTCTTGGAACAATTTTAAAAGGATGTTCTTGAGTTTGATTTGAGAAAATTTTCTGCTGATCAAATAGTGGCTCTGTTTCTGTCCAAGAGACTTGAAAGATGGATACATGGATTTGAGAATGGAGCATTGGAAGTGAGGATCCATTTGGAGAGGGTACTCTTTTCAGATATTTCTCTAATGCCATTTTTGTCTTCTCTCCACCAACTGGCATTGAAAAAAATTTCAGCCCATGGGTTTTCCATTTTCATATCTTCAAGGAAATGACATGGAAGGAAAATTTGAATGTTCACACCATTGTTGTTGCTCTTAATGCATAGCATAACCGAAATATAGGAGTAGTAGTGTAGCTACATTTCAGGTGTATATTTCTTTTCATCTGAAACATGGACTCCTTGCAGATGACCATGACCATACAGAGACAGGTAGATTCTCTATGGGAAATTAAGATGATATTTCTTCAAGTACTTAGCCGAATCTGGAAGACTGTTGTCATAGATATCATAGTAATCATGGCCAACAATGTTCATCATGTCATCAATCCTTTTTTTATGTAGTTCATCAGCCATTCTGATTCTCCTGAGAGCCATTGAATCTACACAAAAGTTGAATAAACTAACTCTTAAATGGGTTTATTTTTCATAAATTTTTTGAAGGAATTCAGGAAAATGGAAAAGGCATTAAGGCGTGCAAGTCTAAACCTGGCGCGCAAGTGTTAATGTGCCACACTAGTTTTTGACGCGCAATTATACACCATGCAAGTCCAAACACCTCCACAAAAGAGTGATAGCAAATAAACAGCATAAAAGAGATCAACCTATGCGGTGAAGGCCACTTGCGCGGCGAGAGCTCGAATGTTTGAAATATGGATGCTTTTTATGGAAATGGGGCCATATATTTATAGGCCACAGCCTTACCCTACGCGCCGAAGTGTATCCAACTAGATGTTTCACGCCATACCTTGCACGCCACAACCTGTGCGCTATACCTTGCGCGCCTCTTTCCCTTTAGTTTTCTGCATTTCCTCAGAGTCACATCCTCATTTCTTTCAGATCCAATTCTGAGGGGGGACTTTTGTTGATGCTCCTTTTCGTCACATTGTTTAAAAGAATGGAAAGGGAAATGACTCATCACAAATTGATTCATCCTTTGAAGGAATCATAAAAAATTGACAAAGGCATGAACAAGGCTTCAAAAGCACATAGATCGCGCAAGTGACTTGTTCTCCCTAAAGGATAACCGCTCGGGGTCTTCTCTAGCCTATAAATACCCCCGGTGGGCCCCACATTTCAGAAGGAATTTTTCTAAAATTCACATACAGAACTCTGAACGCCCAAGTCTCATCTTCTGGTCTTCTAAACTCTTCTAAAGTAATTATTTACCTAGATGGAAGGTCTAAACAAGAGATGTATGGTCTAAGTGTTAGAATTCACTAACACTTGTGTGCCTAAGTGTTTTACCCTTAAGGGAAATGAACACACTTGCGCGCTTCCCTGCTTCTTCATCAGAACTTGCGCACCATCTTCTGGAAAGCCTCTAGGGATGATTCCAAAGGCTCTGATCAATGATTTCCCAAATATTACACTAAGGGATGAAAATCGTGCAAGTACCCATGTGCGGCGCAGGTATACCTGTGCGACCAGGACTTGTGCGCCCACGCAGTACCTGCGCGCCAGCCAGGACTTGCGCTCCCCTATTTTTTGGGTGCCTTTATTACCCATTTCACCGCTCTTATGTCATTCCGCCTCTCCTATTCAAGATTCAATCTTCAAGACACTCTTCAAAGCCGTTTATGGCATGATTTCTTGATTTGGCTTCCTTATCTGAAAGGAACTCCAGGGAACATCTCTCAAAATATATTTATTTATAAATATTTATGTCACTAAAGATTGATATTTCATTCATTCAACCTCATCCTTTAAAGATGAAAGAATATTTAATATGGGCCTCTTTTTCAGGAATAACCCCTAGTCATAATTCTCAAATATGGACCTCCTTTTTCAGGAGTAAGCCCCAGATCCCCTAACATGGGCTTCCTTTTCAGGAGTAAGCCCCAGTCATAATTCCCCAAATTATGGGCATCCTCTTCAGGAGTAAGCCCCAAACCATAATTCCTTTAACCTGGGCCTCCTTTTCAGGAGTAATCCCTTGTCAAAATTCTCATTACTATGGGAATCCTTTTTAGGAGTAAGCCCCAAGTCCCCTAATCTGGGCATCATCCTTAGGAGTAATCCCTAGTATTAAAGTCTCAAATATTGGCATCCTCATTAGGAGTAATCCCCAACCATAATTCACTTAACTTAGGCCTCCTTTTCAGGAGTAAGTCCTAGTCTCAAATATGGGCCTCCTCCTTAGAAGTAAGCCCCAAGTCCCTTTAATTTTCAAATCCCTTTAACCTGGGCCTCTTATTCAGGAGTAAGCCCCAGTCTTAATTTTCTTATGATCTGGGATTCCTTCTCAAGAATAAAACCCAATAATAAGTCCCCTCTTAACATGGGAACCTTCCTTAGGAGTAAGTCCCAAGATTAGAGTATCTAATTCTCCATAAAGTTCATATACCTTTATGGACCCTGTTCCTGGATTTCTTCCCTGAAGTAAATCTTAATCCTCATTTATTTTGGGCAGTCATACATACATAATCCCCACATCATTTCTTAGGATTGCACCATTCATGGTACAATTGTCTGGTTTTTCCAATACCTCTTGTTTCTCACACCGATCATGACTCACGTGATCTTAGAGTGTAAAAGTAATTATGACATCTTTCTTTGAGCCATCAATCATAAACATCATAATCCTTTATTCGAACTATGTGGGTTCTGATTACTTTTCCAAAACAAAGGATACATAGGTAGCCCATCAGCAGGTATGATCCCAATTATGAAATAATCCATGTCCTCCTGAATGACAATAAACATAAAGTGCCCCACTGAGTGGATTTAAAACCAGTATGGTCATCATAATGAGCAAGAGACTTTTATTTATTTTATGGATACCATCAACTAAGAATCCTTAACTAATACAGATGATTCTTCATCGATGAAGAACCTCGAATACATATAAAAGATTCTCATAATTTCTTACATATCAATAATTGATTGTTAGACTAAATGAAATCTCATTTTATACTTGGTAATGTAATAAGGATTCATGAACATAACTTAAATCTATAAAGAGAGTCCCAGAGTCAACAATAATTCCCCTAAAAAGCTGTGATGAGTCCGACCTCCCATCCTCTCGGTCAATGAAAATTCCTAAGCCTCATCAGTCCACAACTAATGAGAACATACCTCTGGAAAGTAGGTCCAAATGGATATTGAATCGTTGGATGTTTCCAGTTCTACGAACAAACTCGCTAGAAACCGATTGGAATGTTTGAACCTTCAATCAACGAGGTCATCCTCGATTCCAGAGGGAAACAATAAGAAAGCTGAATATTTTATTAAGTTCATCCGTTGGACTTGTAAAATAATTTTTACCGTGATAGTGTGACTCATATCCAATTACTCTTCACTCAAAACCTTTGGAGATTAACAAACCTCTCCCACCCTCTCTTTGGAGTCCTCCCAATGCGCCCCCATCTACCTAGAAGCCTCTCTCAAGCCTCCCCCAAGCCTTTGGGATCAAAATTACAAGGGATTTTTTCCTTTATCTTTTTGGAGAAATTTATTTATGATGTTATACCATTTTATTTAAAATTACACATTTTGGGGTATGATTTCACACCTCCCCCTACTTACCCCCTTATGTTTTCATGTTGATAGAGATCTTTCTCTCTCGTTAATTCCTCCAATGTAGACCAATTACCATACCAAAATTTCTTAATGAATTTTTCTCACCTCATTTACATTCGTCTAATTATTTTATATTATGAATCTAAATTCCATTACATATTTTATGACATGTATCTATATGACCCCCTTACTTTAAATTTAATTTACATCTGATTATATACCTCTTTCTCTCTTTTCAATCATTTTAATGAATTATTATGTCACGTCATTATACTGATGAAATTGATCCATGATGTTCCAAGAAAAATTGATTCTTTAGTGAATAACATGCCCATGTATCTATCAATGGTATTCGCCTTTACACATATTTACTTACTGATTATATAGTTTCATGAATGAATTCCACATTCCTTTATCATGGAATAATGGATGATGTTGAATGATTCAATTTTTTATGATCCACGTGGCACACTAATGCATGAAATGAAATTATTAAGATGGATTCACCCTAATAGAACTCAAATTAATTGGGTAAAGATTAGTGTCCTAATACATCAAGTGTAATGAGGGTTTACTCATTCTATTTCAAGTGAAATTAGGGTTTACTCATGCTCCATGTGAAATGATCATTGGCTCATACTAATATCATGATAAATGTTCTTACCACATTTCCAAGCTATTATTATATCATGCCTTTATGTTCATGTTTCTCTAGTGCTCCGTTGATGTGACTATTTTCTAACATGTACTGTATTATTCATGTTATTCCTTGCTTACTCCCTTAATGGGATATATAGATCACCCATTTCTTATGTGTGTCCTCAGGTTATTCCATGCAATGCTAAGTACGAAGGAATGTTGTGGTCATTTAAAAAGATTTTTTTATTTAAAATGATGTGTTTGATGTTCTATGTTGTTATGTAATGTTCATAATTTACAAAGAAACTAGACCCATTAATCCTAAAATTTGTCTTAAGTTCATGTTTATGTAATAAATCATTTTTATGTGTGTAGTGAAGTATAGGGTTGTTATATCGGTGTCATAAACTAGAAACTTATAGGTACTCAATGAAAAGGCTATATATCTTGTAAGATGAGTTATTGAAGGGTTTAAGGAATTCAAAATATACCCCAATGTGTTATATTTAACTTACTCTATTACATGCCAATATTTTCAATGGACACCCCACATTAGGATGACAACTTATTCTAACTTTGTTGTTATATAATTGTAATTGTTCTCCCTTAAGAAAAAAAATTTTACTTCTTCATATGATTCATAGGGTTTAGATGTGTGGGGTCATATAATAGGAAACATCATGGTACAAAAATATTCAATATCTCATATATTCATGCAATAAAATCTTCATCTAAAATAAAAATATTTTTTAAGAAATTAGAAGTATGGAAGTAGGTTGATAATATTTTAATAGAACCAGTGTAAATATTTTAATGTATCATTGAGTAAAGGATATCATGGGTTAATGTTTGGTTAATTCCATCTCAAGTGGGTTGTGTAGCCATGGACATGATTTTGGAAAATTCATGAATTATTACCCAGTGCCTGACACAGGTCACTTATCCCAAGTACATCCCACGTGTCACTTCACCAACAATCCTCACACAAGTAACCTATTTAACTACCATTTCATTTTTTATTGTGTTCAATAGTAGTGTATTACATATAGTTTATATAATAAAATTATACACAAAGTGTACTAAAAATATCAAAAATAGATTACACACACTATTATATGCAATATCAATTCAATATATATTTGAAAATAGATTACATACTGAATTACTATTTCACATAGTAGGGTATCTAATAAAAGTGTATTGAAGATACTCATTCGAGATTAATATTACATTTTGTATTGAAAAAACAGATTACCAATGCATAATTTATGATTTATGTTTAAATGTAGAAAAAAGAAATAGTATACCGATGCATATTACAATAAATTACCTTTACACGATAAATTATAATTTATGCATAGATTATAATTTAAAAATAGATAATTCATATTGCAACAGATTACTTATTTCATAGGGTAAGATGCATATTGAAACAAATTACTATTTGATGGTATAATAGAAAAACATATTACATATTTCACAGTGTATGTGTTGATTAAATAATATAATTTATGATTCATATTAAAATATATTATATGTGCATAATTTAATAGAAAAATAGATTACATATTGGACAGTGTAAGGTTTATATTCCAATAGTTTACTAATTCATAGTTTAAAATTAAAAAAAATTAAGATAAATATAAAAATTATAATAGATTTATATATATGCAATATATGTATACAAATAAGATATAATGTATGTATACATATGTAGTATATACAATAGAATCAACATCTATGTGTATAAATATGTTGTGTATCTATAAAAATACAATATAATGGATTTATAAAAAACCAGTGTATCTATGAGTATACATATGTTGTATGTGAAATATAATCGGTGAATATATGTGTATATAGATATAGTATATGAAACATAATCAATACATGCAAATGATGAGATATTGAAGATCAATGGGGAAACCAAAAATAAATAGAACAAACCGAACACACCAATTTGAATATAAATATAGTTAGAAACTGATTTGATGTGTAATAAACCTATTTGAGGTGGAATAAATAGAATTAAAACAATGATGGAATGCATTTTGGAAGAGTGATTGCGTGCTGGGAGAGAGCTGTGCGGTGTTGGATCGGGAATGTGGAGGGGGATCGTGCTATATTTGGGGGAAATATATCCCAATATTTTTTACAAAATATTTGGATATATCTTATATAATAATAGTTAATATAAAACCATTGGGATAAAGTGGTTTTTATAACCAAATTCCAAATATTTAGAATAACTGATTGTATAGAAAATCCTTTCCAAAATAATTTTCAAAACCATTGGGAAACAATAAGAATATATACCCATTCCCAATGGTTTTGTGAATACCGTTGGGATAGGGTACGTATCCCAATGGTTTCAGAGAACAGTTGGCATAATGACATTGGTATAGAGATGAATTTAAGTAGTGATAGTATGTGAATCCTCTAGTAGACCATATTTGTTTTGAGATAGCAGTGCATGCTATCCATGAATTAGGATATGTAGCTGCACCCATTCCCATTAAGGATCTTGTAGTGGAACACTAAAGGGATGAATCAAGCTATCTAAATTAGGAGATTATTGATCATAACCCACCTCACTAAATGGTTCGAATGATACTCAATTGGATGAGGATTGGTTGAAAAAACTGATATTCTTTTTGAATTTTTAGTTATTGTTGAACATATTTTGTGAAATGTGATACCTTTATGCTTGAGGGGCATAGAAGTAGAATGTTAGATTAGATGGAGTCCATGAAAAATCATTAGTTCTTATAGTGTAAGCAATTTTTAATTTATTTCACTGATTAGTTCTATCAAGGGCTGATGGTCTAGGTGTAGTCCATGGTGTTTCTAAACCTCTAGCAATGTGAAAGGTCTATGATATAGTATGTGACCATTTATTTGAGATTATTCTATTTTCACTTGATATAGTATACAACGTGAATATGTGTTCTTGAAGGTTTGATATAGGTCTTTGACCCAATATCTGATCACATTTTCTCATATAGAATCTCACATCTTAGGTTGATTTACTGGACAAAGCATTGATAGTAGAGCTTGATATGGATGCTATGTCAATTTTGATGGGATTTACTTTTTCTCACAGTGTTAGTTTTGGGAGTTTATTTAAATCAAATGTAAATAGTGTTGATCCTCATAGTGGGTCTACACATTATTCATGATCCATACCTTTTATATTTCCTAGAAGAGGCCATTTATCTTTATTTCAGTGTGTCATGGTTGTGAATTCAAAATAGGTCTGTAATGAGGTACCAAATATCAATAGTTTTTGTGGTCACTCATTAAACCTACATTAGTTCCTCCACATATTTTAATGATCTCATTATAAGAAAAAATTACTTTAGTTAAATTTAATGCTATATGAAAAAAGGGGATACAATTTTATGAAACTAGAATGAAGCCTTTTCACATAGTAGAAAAGTCTCCAAAGGAAGATAATATGGGTCCAACGAATGTGAGAGGTTCCATATCTATATATTTATCAATGGATACTTATTTATTAGAAACTAGTGTATCACACTAATTTATATTGACCCATGTTTTGAATTTAATGAATATTCCTTTAGAGATTCTGTCTTATTTGATGGATATTACTACTCCCCTCATAATGAAGAAAGAGTGGTTTCTTTAGATTACAACTTATAATTTCTCTTTATCAAATATTAATCTTATCCAAAGATTTTTTTGGACATTAAACCATATGAACTAATTTTTATGATGGATTGTATGAATTCTCACAACTCCCGAATTGAATATTATCTTCAGTGGGTCTCCTTTACTATGATCATTGTGGTGCGATGTGTTTTTCTTGGAGAATGATTCCTGAGGCCAAGTAGAAATAACCCTTATTTGATAGAGTTTAGAAAGTAATTATCATGGTTTAAAATCATCATGGAGAGATAATATCTGAGTGATGATATCCATTCAATTTTAAAAGAGATTCCCAGCATTTTTCCTTCAAATTTCTTTTGATTTCCCCAAGTAATAGAGGTATAGATTTCTATTGACATATTACCTAGTACTCAGCTAGTAACTATAATTTATTACCATATGGAACCAGTTGAGTTAAATGAGTAAGTATATTTCTTAGACGATCATATAGATAATGTTTTCATATTCCTGAGTGTGTCTCTTTGGGTAGTACATATTCTATTTGTGAAGAAAGTTTATGGGACCCTTGGAATTTGTGTTGATTATTAGAAACAAAATTGAGTTATGGAGAAGAAAAAATATATGTTACCATAAATTAATGATACACTTGACTAGTTTAATGTGTAAATGTGATTTAAATGATTGATCTTCACTATTGTTATCACCGGTTGAGAATAAAAGAATCTAACATTTAGAAGATAAACTCCAAGAGTTGGTATAGCTATAATGACAACATTGTTATTCCATTTCGTCTAAAAAATTATCATATGGATTTTATGGATTTGATGTATATGATATTTCATGATTAGGTTAACATGTTTTAAGTGGTATTTCTGGATGAAATAAATTTTCACTCTCAAACTGATGGGGATCATGTCTATCATTTGGGAGATATTCTGGAAACCAAGATAAATCTTACACTTTTCAAAAATATCGTTAAATGTAATTTATGGATTGAAGAAGTGAATTTCATGGGATGAGTGGTATTGAAACATGGTATTTTAGTTTTCTATAAGATGGTGAAAGATTTTATGAGAGGGGAGAAACCAGGTAATGTTTTCAATATTCAGGTATTCATGGTTTTGGTGAGATATTTTAATAGATTCATCATAGATTAATCAATGTTGGATTCTACAATAAAAACTTTGACTTAGAAGGGAGTCATACTATTATGGGATTATAAATAATATTTTTATTTTATTGAGATGAAATGTATTTTCAATTCTATGCTAGTGTTAACTCTTCCAGAGGATATATAGGTCTTTCAGTTCATCTATGATATATCAGGTTCATGTGGTAACATATGTTTTCAGAAATCATAGGACAGTCAATATAACATATTTGACCCTCAATCCTGAACTCATATTTGTGATTCATGATCTTACGAGTCAGAGGAATTTCCTTTTAGAGAGTGGTTTTTCATTTACTCCAATATCCAAATATAGAGTAATATATTCTCTCAGAAGGTTTTGAATATTTTATAGAGGAATTGGGTGGAGTACCTAAAATATTTTGATTTTGAAATGAACTAACCCCATGGTAAGGGGAGTGTTGTTTCTGATTCATTAAGAAAGAAACCGAAAACCTAGTCAACTAAATAATCATCAGAAGAGTCAAATATTACATCTATCTTTTCTATGTTTCATTTTTGGGTCCGGGTGACTATTTTTTAGGTTGTTTTGGAATGAATATAGTTGAACTCCACTCTTCTTGAGATGTTTTTTGGGAGAACTTGTTTGTTTATTAATTCCCTACAATTAGGGACACTCTTTATGATGGGGATACCATTGGTTAATATGCATTGTCATCATTATTGAGTCAATAATGTTTTCCTTATGAATTTTCCATTCCTTCTTGTTTTGAAAATCACAAACACCTTATACTTAAGCAAATCGATATTTTACTTCTATAAGGAAAATTTACTTACTTAAGGAAATTTATCCTAACCTATATCTCCTTACACATATCAATATTGTTGTTAAGTATAAAAATAGGATTCATTCCTCAAACCTCAGAGTCATATAATACATAGATATGAAGCATTCTGTTTTAGGTTTCAAATTCCAGATACGAACTCTAATGAAGTTCCACTCTGAATTTTGGATATGAACTGTAATGAAGTTCCACTCCAAATTCAGGATACGAACTCTAATAAGGTTCCATTCCGAATTTTAGATACGAACTATAATGAAGTTCCATTCCGAATTCTGGATATGAACTCTAATGAAGATCCAGTCTAAATTCTGGATACGAACTCTAATGAAGTTCCATTCCAAATTCAGGATACAAACTCTCATATAGTTCGACTCTGAATTTTGGATACGAACTCTCATATAGTTCCACTCCGAACTTTGGACTTCAAACTGTTATATGTTCGACTCTGAACTTTTATAATTTATTCTTCGAAATTTTATAAGTTTGACTCTAAACATTTACTAGTTTGACTCCAAACTATTACTAGTTCAACTCCGAACTCTATAAGTTAAGATTCTGAACTCTGGTGAAACCAGACTCCAAATTTCCTTAGAAATTCAGATCCAAGATTTCTACAGAATTCAGATTCCGAATTTCTATAAAACTGAATCCAAATATCGTTTTTATTATAGACTCCAAATTTCATTTTGGTTAGAATTAGAACATTTTTTTCTTACATTTTGAACTTCAGTTTTACTTGTTCTTACACTTGTTCCATTACAAAACGATGTCGTGCTTTCAGTTACACATGTTTTTTTACAAAACGATGTCGTCCATTCTATTTCTAAATAATCGTTGGTTTAGTGACACGTGTACAGGTCCCTCCGAAATTCCAGGAAAGTATGTCCACTGGAGGAAGGAGCTGACCATTCCAACCGAGCCAATAAATAGGATCTCATTTGAACGAGCTCAACACACCTTTGACAACATGTGCTTACATGCTGTTGAAGTGATTTCTAGAGATAGAGGCTCTTATCAACTCCCAATCTTTATGCAAAAAGTTTTAACAACTTGTTCAAACATTGCCTTGGGCAGACGTGATTTGTACGAATTCGAATGTTGGTGATTACATTCGAGGGATTTCAGGGATTGGAAGACAAAGGTGCCGACTTCCTCGAAAGTTTGAGGGCTTCCTTACTAAGGAAGACAAAGGTTCCAACTACATTGAAGTCGAGGGCTTGTGGGGATAGCAAGACAGAGACTCCGATCTTCGTATCGAGGGCTTACCCTGGGGTGGGTAAGACAGACTTTCTTGAAAGTATAAATAAAGGGATATTTATCCAAGGTTGTTAGATACACTTCTCTTTGGGTTAAAAGATTTATATCTTGTTACTTGTAGTTTTAATACTAGTTTTTCCACTGCTTTTTGTATTGTATAGAAAGTATAATCTTCTTATATTTCCTTACACTTGTACTCTGATTAATTTATATTCTATACTCTATATGGTAGAATCTCATATTATAAACTTTGGTTAAGTTTCAATTTCTGGATCCATATTTCCGGAACCTGTTTTTCAGAATCACTTTCTAGATATAAGAAAGTGCATAGAACTAGAAGTTTGTAACTTCATACTTTTTCCCAATATTTCATTTGTGTTAGAGGTGTTGTGAATTTTCTTAGTTTAACTTTGTTAAACTTAGATCTTTCTGTGTTTAAAGAAATTTTTAAATTGTACAATTCACCCCCACTTGTATATTGAGCATCTACATCGTTATTTGGATCCTACATTTGGTATCAGAGGTTGGAAACCTCATACTCTATATCAATCTCAAATTTAGTATCAGACCGGGTCTTTGAAATACTTGTACTCACATATAAGTTTTCCTGCTCAGTTTTTCCTTTGTTCTATATTTTCCTTTCTTATGAATATTTTTCCTTGAATCCGATATTTTTTTATTAACAAGTTTTTGTATAGAATATTTTCTTAAAGATGAAAGGTTTAAATGTTGGTTCCATCGACAACCTATGTCCTACAAGACCACCAATTTTTTATGGCAATGATTATGAGTATTGGAGAGATCAAATGAAGACATTCGTTATCAATACCGGGGTAGATAACTTTGTTATGATTATTGGAAGTTATAGAATTCCTGATAAAGACGTTAGTGCTTTCAGAAACCAAGAGAATCATGATTATCAATTAAAGTATAAGTTACGCAATACTCTACTATGTTCAATGACTAGAAACATATATAGCCAAATTTCTTCTTTTAAAATAGAAACTGTATATGGAAGAAACTCGAAGTTACACATTTTGGTAATCTAAAGTGATTGAGACTAGAAGAGCTATGTTGAGAGCTGAGTATCATGGCTTTAATTTTCCTTATGGAGAACCTATAAGCAAAGTACAATAGAGGTTTATGACTATCGAGAATAGCTTACAATCTATGGGAGAGAAAGGTCTGGATGATGAAGATCTTTTAGATAAGATTATTGATATTATTCCTAATGAGTGGGAATCAAAGAGAATAGCAATTGATGAGAACAAGAAGTTTACCAAAATTTCCTTAGATGAACTATTTGGAACCCTACTCCAACATGAAATAAGAATAAAGAGAGATGCTGACAACATCAAGAAGAAGAATGGAAATGGTACTGTTGATTTTACTACTACATCAAATCACATGAAAGCTACGACTCCTGAGAGAGTAACTAGATCCAATTATAATATTGTTACTATCCAATATGAATCTAGTGGGAGTGAAGCCTCAAAAAATGAGTTAAGAAATCTTGCTCGAAGAATGAACAAGATAGATGGTCACATAAATTTCCAATCCAGGTATAAGAAGAAGGAAAGGAAAGATAAGAAATATTTAGGGGTCACATGATATGAGTGAAAGTGAAGTGGACACATACGAACCGACTGCCCTATGCTTAAAAAGAAAGAATGGAAAGAGAGGAATTCTGAAAGGAACAAGAAGAAGTTTTATAATGCCAACGCTAAGAAAAGTCTGAAAGATAATACTACGTGGAGGGATAGCTGTAGAGGCTCTTCAGAAAGTGAATCGTTAGAATATGATTCATCAGCTCAGAAGAATATTGGATTCATTGCTAATACTTCTTTTTCACATACATGTCTTATGGACAAGGTACGCTCTACCGAGGATTTAACAAAATTATCTCTTGATACGAATTATTATTCCAAAAATAGTACTTCTAATGAAGATACTTCATCCTAAGAAAATGAAGAACCTTCATATGAAGAATTATCTATATTTTCCAAGTTATTGAAGAAAAAAATTGTAAAATTTATAAGAAATTAGACAAGGAAAATACTAGGGAAGAAGTTCGTACAAAAGAGATTTTAGATCTTTCTTCAGATCATAAAGATAAAGAAGAGCATTGAGAAAAACTTTTTAAAGACCTTGAGAAAGCAAATTCTTATAAGGAAGAATTTTCTAAAGATCTTAAGAATTCTATTTTAAAGATGAAAGCTTTTGAGGAAAAATATAACTCTAAGGAAATGATTCCTGAGGATAGGAATTTAGTAATTAGACTAAAATCCGAAATTTTTTCTCTTAAGAAGCTTCTTGAAAAATTTACCTCTAGGAAGGAATTTATTTACAAGATTTATTTTCAAATTAATCCTCATGGAAACACTACTGGAGTAGGTTGTACTCATAAAAAACATGTTTTCAAAAACAACTATTTTGTTCCTTCTAAATCCCCTTTTTGCAGTAAGTGTCAACGTGGTTGGCATTGCAAGAAAAATTGTTCTTTGAATAAATTTCAATCTCTTGGGTTTCAAAAAGAATATTTCTCTAACCAAATGTTCATACCCAAAATTTTATTATATGAAAATCTCAGATTCAAACATGTTTGGATTCTGAAAGTCTAAATCTTTTCTTATTTTTAGGAAGATAAAGTACCAACAACAATACTTGGTACATGGATAGTGGATGTTCCCGACATATGACTGGTAACAAATACTACTTTGAAAATATTATCAAGACGAAGGGAGGAAAAGTAAGTTTCAGAGATAATGTGTTGGGAGAAATTTTCAGTATATGCAATATTGTTCTTCTTGGTAAAACATTGATTTCAATTGTTTTGTTTGTTAATGGTCTTAAGAACAACCTCATTAGCAGAAATAAATTATGTGATGAAGGAAACCTTGTGAATTTTAGGAATGATAAGTACTTAGTACACAATTCCAAGGAAGAGTTTATTCTTTCTTCTAATAGGAAAGAGAATGTTTAAACTTTGAACATAGAAGACCTTAGGAGCCAAGAATTACCTTGCCTAAGTGAAATAGAAGATCATTCTTGGTTATGGCATAAAAGGCTAGGTCACTGAAACCTTAGGAACATATGAAAACTCCCTAAGAAAGGTTTAGTTAAGGATCTACCAGAACATAGATTTGATTCTTCTAAAGTTTTTGATCCTTGTTAATATGGAAAGAAACATAAATCTAGTTTTAAATCAATCGGTGAAGTCTCAACAATTGATGCACTACAGTTGGTGCACACGAATCTTTTTGGTCCAACACTAACTGGAAGCATTGGAGTCAAATACTATGTGTTTGTTTTAGTTTATGATTACACTAGATTAACATGGGTATATTTTCTAGCAAATAAGTTTGAAGATTTTTTTTTATTTCAAAAGTTTTAGAGCCCAAGTTAAAAAAGAAAAAAACCTTCCACTAAAAAGAAATTCATAGTGATTATGTAGGAGAATTTCAAAATTCTGATTTTGAAACATTTTTTAGTAGAAAAGGTATTACTCACAAATTCTCAGCACCTAGAACTCCTCAACAAAATGGTGTAGTTGAATGAAGAAATATAGTTCTTCAAGAGATAACTAGAACCATGATGAAGGAATATTCTATAGCTAGAAATTTCAGGGATGAAGTTGTAAGTACTACATGTTATACTATAAATCGAGTTTTGATTAGACCTTTTCTTAATAAAACTCCTTATGAGTTATGGAATGGTAGATAACCAGGACTATCCTACTTCAATGTTTTTGGTTGCAAGGTATTAATCATGAATACTAAAGATAATTGACACAAATTCACACGAAAATCTGATGAAGGAATTTTCTTCGGTTACTCCATGACTTCTAAGGATTATAGTGTTTTCAATAAAAACACTTTTACTATTAAGGAAACAGTACATGTCAAATTTTATGAAACTGGTCCTTTTGTTTTTAAACCATCCCAACCTACATCCTCAGATGTGTTTTCAAAAACTGATTATCAACCTTTGATATAAGATCCTTCTGATAAGGAAAATTTTCAAGAAGATGCTTCTGAAACATTTACCACATAATATTTTCTACCCTATGTTGATGGAAATGTTTTACAAAACCCAAATCAGTTTTTTTAAGAATAATCCCAGTGATAGTATCATTGGTGATGTAAATCAACCTGTAAGGACTAGAAGTTCCTTGAGGAATGAAGTAGAACATCTAGCATTTCTTTCCCAATTAGAACCAAAAAGCACTGATGAAGCTTTAGGTTATGATGATTGGATTAAATCCATGCACAATGAACTAAATGAATTCGAAAGGAATAAAGTCTGGACCTTGGTTGAAAGACCTAAGGAAACTTCTGTCATTGGAGTAATGTGGGTCTTCAGAAATAAGTGTGATGAAAATGGATTTATCGTTAGAAATAAAGCTAGACTAGTTACTAAAGGCTATAATTAGAAAGAGGGAATAGACTATGAAGAAACTTATGATCCAGTAGCTAGACTTGAATCTATTCATATATTACTTGCCTTCGCATCATTCTTCAATTTTAAACTGCTTCAAATGGATGTGAAATATGCTTTTCTTAACAGTTATGTTCAAGAGGAAGTTTTTGTTGAACAACCACTTGGTTTTGAAGATAAAAAACATCTTAATCATGTTTTTAGACTTACCAAAGCTTTGTATGGTCTTAAACAAGCCCCAAGAGCTTTGTATGATAGACTTACAGGATTTTTGTTTCAAAATAACAATGTTAAGGGAAATGTAGATCCATGCCTTTTTATAATGAAAGATAAGAAAAATGTTTTGATTGTTCAAATTTATGTTGATGGCATTATATTTGGTTCAACTCAGCAATATTTAACTAATTGCTTTGCAGATCTAATGAAATATGAGTTTGAAATGAGTATGATGGGTGAGTTAAAAATTTTCCTTGGTTTTCAAATTTCTCAAAAACTAGAAGAAATATACATATCCCAACATAAGTATATTAAAGATCTTATTAAAAAGTATGGATTTGACAATACTAAAAGTATTAGTACTCCTATTGGTACATCAAACACACTTGATCTTGATGAAGCTGGGAAACTAGTAGATCAAACATCTTTTAGAGGTATGATAGGAAGCCTACTATACTTGTCAGCCAGTCGACCAGACATAATGTTTTCAATATGCTTATGTGCAAGATATCAATCCAATCCTAAGGAATCTCATTTAAAGGCAGTGAAAATAATTTTTTGCTACTTAAAAGGAAGCATGGATATGGGATTATTTTATACTTCTGGAAATGATTTTTTTCATAAAAAGATTTTCAGATGCTGACTTTGGTGGATGTAGAATGGATAGAAAAAGTATATCCGGAACTTGTAATTTCTTAGAAGATTCATTAGTTTCTTGGTCCTGCAAGAAGCAACATTCTGTAGCACTCTCCACTGCTGATGATAAATTTGTAGCAGTTGGAAGTTGTTGTGATCAAGTGATGTGGATGTAACACACACTCACAGATTATGGATTTAGTTTTACTAAGACTCAAATTTTGTGTGATAACACAAGTTCCATTTCCCTTAGTAATAACCCTGCACATCTTTCTCATGAAAAACACATAGATATTAGGCATCACTTTCTTAGGGATCACACACTTAAAAGAGATATCATTCATTAGTTTATTAGAATGCAAGATCAACTTGATTAAATTTTCACAAAATCATTACCCTTACATAGATTTGAATACATTAAACAGAAGTTAGGAATGATACTGTGAGGCAATCCTTCTCTATTAACATCTTGTTGAACAATTATCCTTATAATAATAAACTACTTTTCATAGAGGGACTACATATGCTTGTTAGAAGAATCAATTTTTTTTCCGTAGTCAGTTTTGTTAACTTTTGTAACAAAATTTTCATAGTTATTCTTTTTAAGGAATTTGTAATAAAATTTTTCGTAATGAGTTTTTCAAAATATTTTGTTATAATCCTTTCAAAATTTCTGGAAATGGAATTTTCGTAATGGAAATTTTTGGAACCGAAATTTTTAGAAATAAAAATTTTGGGAACTGAATTTTTCAGAATGGAAATATGCGGAAATAAAATTTTCATAATGAAAATTTCCTACTGAGAACTTTCATAATGAAATTTTCATACTGATAATGTTCGTAATGAAAATTTCTCACTGAGAATTTTCTTAATGAAATTTTCATACTGAGAATTTTCATACTTAGAATTTCCATTCTGAGAATTTTCGGAATGAGAATTTTCATAATGAGGTTTTCATAATTAGTTTTTCATAATGAGTTTTTCATAGTTAATTTCTCGTAATGATGTTTTTCATCGTAAGTTTTTCTTAGTTAAATTTTCCTCAAGAAGAATATTACCAATTACGAACAAACTTCCTGGCCAATCCGAAAAGTATGATTTCCTTACTTAAGTCATTGTAATCATATTTTACTTACTGGTGTTTTATTATGTGTTTTAAAATATTTCAGATTATAGTTTTCTTAAATCCGAATGTTTTTTTAAAACCTCAAAAGATCGTAGTCAAGTTTTCCTTAAGGTTTGTATCTCAACCATCAGATCAAATCTCAATGTATCTCAACCATTCGATCAACCATGGAAACTGAACCGTCATCTCAACGCCTATATAATGGTGACCCTGAGGGTCGTCCCACATCGGTTTTTCAATGCTTTTGCATCTTGAAGCCCTAGATCTCTTCTTAAGGACCATTCTGATCTTTCCTAAGCCCATTCCGAATCTTCTAGAACTCTCCATTCCGAATGGCTGTTGAAGCTACTTCCCAAGATATGTCTACCTCAAAACCAATATCAAAATGGTTATTTTATGGGGAGAGGTTAGTAAATCCATGTTTATACAAGTGTAATTCTCTTATAACTAAGAATATCAAATTGAATGGCTAGGAGGATGTTTTCCTGTCGAATCTAGAGAAACAGGATCCGGTTTATACAGAGTTTCTCATTGTGTTCTACGAGTCTGTTTACTTCGTTGAGGAAGATGGCAGAGATTTAATTTCATTCAAGTATTATGGGATGAATTACAAGTTATTTTACACCAAATCTGCAAGCTTTGTGGGTTTGAAATATGAAGGTGAAGCTGAGTTCGGTTCACATAAGCTTCCGGATGAGCAAGGAAGTTTCAACAAAGTGAAGGCATTGAGATGTCTTGGACTAAAGATGCCAAGACTGCTAAGATTTCTCACCTCTCTCCAAATAATCGTATTCTATAGCTATGGGTACAAGGTTTTCTCATACCAAGAAGGGGTGATAAGGATAATCTGAAGAAGATTGATATTTATGTTCTAGATTTCTTGGTAAATCTAAGGAAGATAAATATAATGAGGCATGTTTTGATTACAGTTAAGAATATCAAATAAGGGAATCTAAAAGCTCATATCATAATGTATCCGACCCTTATTTCTAAACATATCATCAGATGTATTGATTCATTCAATGTTGCGTGCACTTCCAAGAAAAAAATTGTAATGTAATGATAGAAAGTGAAGATACATTAAAGATGATGAAAATGGGTTTTCTTGATAAATCTAGATAATTATATCCTTTACTAGAGGAAGAGGCTTCGACCATTCCGGAAAATTTGGAGAAGGCTGAACCAGAAAAGAAAGTTACTAAGAAGAGGAAGCTTAAGGAAGTGGTTGCTGAAGAAAAAAAACCCCAAAGGTAAGGAAACTCAATCTTCACCACCCAAGTCAAAGAAACAAAAATCATACCCAGATGAAGTGGATGCCAAGTGGAGAGAAGACAAGGAGAAGAGGAAATAAGGGTATCCATAGTTCATATTGGACCCTACTAAGGCTAAGGACATAAAAGAGAAAGCTTCAGATTAGTTAGAGAAGCAAGCAAATGAAAATAAATTGAAGAATAAGATATTAGAAGAAGATATTGCTCAATATCTTTTAAAAGAAACTGAAATAGCCTCTGAGAATATTCCCATTCTGGAAACCTTTAATGAACAATCTTTACTAGAAACCCCTTGAAAGAAATATCCCACTCCGGAAATGTCCAAAGGGAAAAAAGATGTTGAAATAACAGAAGAAGAAGGAGTAGATGAAGAAGAAGAAGAAGAAGGAAGTAATGATCTGGATGACTTGATCCAGAAGTAGAAGATTATCAAGAAAAGGATGAATATGCAAAATTATTCACTATGGGAAATGGAGTTGAGAAAGAAAGTAGGAAGTATGATTATAAGAAATAGGAAGAGGAAGAAAATGTTTTGTATGATGAGGAAGAATCATATGAGAAGAATTTTCTTGAAGAAGGAACAAAGAAGGAGAAAATTGATGAAGAAAAAATTGTTCAACTATCAGAATGTGAGGAAGAATCTCCAGATGATCAACCCATTCTGAAAACAGATAAAGGTAAGGAAGTGATCATGAATACACCAATAAAAGATATCATCAGAAAGAAAGAAGTCAGTGGTTCTTCTAAAACGATGTTGGTGCATATTAAAGAAGATCAATCTCTAAGAAAGGTCTATGATTCAGATTCATCAGCACACGGTCATGACTTTGTTGTTGAATCTTTGAAAAAGTTTGTGCACACTATTCCTATATTTTCCACTATTGACTCTAGATGCCAGATGTTGCAACATAGCTTGAATCAGATGTAAGAATCCTTATCTATGGTGATGGATAAATGTATTAGGATTGAGACTGACTATAGAAATTTCCTTATCAATTATGATATACACAAGAAATCATGAAGAAAAATCACTTTGTGGTCTAAGAAAATTGAAGAAGACATGGCTGACATTGATATCTTTCAGAATGAGGTAAAAGATTCCTTTGACACTGAGGATAACAAGATTAAGAATCTTCAGGATGATCTGATCATTGAGAAAAGTTCTCAGAGTCAACAAGTGAAGGAAATAAATGATAAGGCTAACTCTCTTGCTCAAAATTTTATAAGGGATATAGATATCCTGATTGAGCTTGAAAAAATACTTGTAATGAAAGATGAGCTAGTGAAGATGCATGAAGAGGCCATGAAGGCTAGGGAAGAAGCTTTGAAAGCTCACGATGAAAGGATAAAAGCTTTGGAGAGGCAAGCTGAGGAGGATCAGAGTTATTTTAAGAAACTAAAAACCTTGTTGAAGACGCTAATCCTAAAGGAAAAGGATGGAAAATAAACTCACTCCGATCTTTTGTTGTATTTTACTTGTAAAACTTTTCTCAACTCTAATGAAATTTTTTCCTTGTTGTATCTTGTATTGTTATATAATAATGTTTCATGTACTCTATATCATTTCCATTCCCTTAAATTCTTTTTGAAAATCACAAAGGGGGAGAAGGAAAAAGAACTACTTAAAAGAGGAGAAGGAAAAATTTAAAATGGAGAGGGAAAAGTTTCTAAGTGAAATATCCTTAAAGTAAGGGGGAGTTCCTCATTTTGAAGTATTTCATTCCCCGAATAATGAAAACACCGTTTCAAAAATTCATAATGCAATCCTTAGAGTTTCAATGCCTAAGGGGGAGTTAGTTGTATTCATCATTATCCATGAAAAGGGAGATATGTTTTAATTTCAAAGTCTAATGAAAATTTTCAAAGTCCAATGAAAATTTTCAAAGTCATTATATTATTTTTCATAAGGATGTTTGTGCTTTCCAAAAAGGAGGATATTGTTGAGTCAATAAGGTTTTCCTTATGACGTTTCAATTCCTTATTATTTTGAAAATCCCAAACACCTTATACTTAAGCAAATCGATATTTTACTTTTATAAGGTAAATTTCCTTCATTAAAGAAATTTACCCTAACCTAGATTTCCCCACACATATCAATATTTTTCTTAAGTATAAAAATCGGATTCATACCTAAAACCTCAGAATCATATAATACTTAGATATGAAGCATTCTTTTTTAGGTTCTGAATTCCGGATATGAACTCTAATGATGTTATACTCCGAATTTTGGATATGAACTGTCAGGAAGTTACACTATGAATTCAGGATAAGAACTCTAATAAAGTCTCATTCCGAATTCTGTATACAACCTCTAATGAAGTTCCATTCTGAATAATGGCTACGAATTCTAATTAAGTTCAATTCCCAATTCTTGATACGAACTCTAATGAAGTTCCATTCTGAATTCTGGATACGAACTCTCATATAGTTCCACTCCTAATTCTGGATACGAACTCTCATATAGTTCCACTTTGAATTCTGGACTCTGATCTTTTATAAGATCGACTCAGAACTTTTATAATTTCGAATCCAAACTTTTATAACCATGACTCCAAACTTTTACTAGTTCGACTACGAAATTTTTTTAGTTCGACTTCGAACTCTGTAAGTTCATATTCTGAACTCTGGTGAAACCAGACTCCAAATTTCCTTATAAATTCAAACTTCGAATTTCAATAGAATTTAGGTTCCGAATTCCTATAAAACAGAATCTGAATATCCTTTTTATTATAGACTCTAAATTTCATTTTGGTTAGACTTTGAACTTTTATTTGCTGACATTCTAAACTTCTGTTTTAATTATACTTAAACTTGTTCCATTACAAAACGATGTTGTGATTTCAATAACACATGTTTTGTTATAAAACAATGTCGTCCATTCTATTTCTAACTAACCGTTGGTTTAGTGACACATGTACTGGTCCCACCGAAATTCAAGGAAAATATTACGGTTGGAGGAGGGAGCCGACCGTTCCAACCAAGCCTATAAATATGATCTCATTTGAATGAGCTCAACACAACTTTGACAACTTGTGCTTACATTTTTTTGAAGTGATTTCTAGAGAGAGAGGCTCTTGTCAACTCTCAAGCTTTGTGCAGAAAGTTTGAATGACTTGTTCAAACTTTTCCTTGTGAAAACATGCTTCGTGTGACTCTGAATGTTGGTTATTACATTTGAGGGCTTCCGGGGATAGAAAGACAGAGTTTTTGACTTCCATGAAAGTTTGAGGGCTTCCTTGCTGAGGAAGACAGAGGTTCCAACTACCATGAAGTTGACGGCTTGCAGGGATAGAAAGAAAGAGACTCTGATCTTCGTATCGAGGGCATACCCTGGTGTGGGTAAGACATACTTTCATGAATGTATAAATCAAGGGACCTTTATCCAAGGTTGTCAGATACCCTTCTCTTTGGGTTAAAAGATTTATATCTTGTAACATGGGTTTTTACTACTAGTTTTTCCACTGCTTTTCATATTATAAGGAAAGTATAATCTTCTTATATTTCCTTACACTTGTACTCTGATTAATTTATATTCTATATGCTATAAGGTAGAATCGCATATTGTAAAATTTGGTTATGTTTCAATTTCTGGATCCATATTTCCAGAACCTGTTTTTTTGAATCACTTTCTAGATATAAGAAAGTGTATAGAACTAGAAGTTTGTAACTTCATACTTTGTCCCAATCTTTAATTAGTTTTAGAGGTGTTGTGAATTTTCGTAGTTTAACATTGTTTAACTTATTTCTTTCCTTGTTTAAGGAAATTTTTAAAGTGTATAATCCACCGCCCCTCTTGTATAGTGAGCATCTACATCGTTATTTAGATCCTACAATTATAGGGTATCAAATGTATTCAGAATTGTTATGTTATTATTTTTAGATAAGAAAGAATTTGATGGGGGATGATATAGATCCTAGTAGGCAGTGCATCCTGACACTTTGAAGATGTTCTATGAAATGTGATGGTGATTCTAGTGGATATGCATTAGAAAAATCATCAATGCCTTTGTTTCTAATCGGTATACTGAAAAATATGTCAAATACTTTCATTATAGACCTTACGGATTACTTTATCCACTTCAAGAGTTGATATGGAAGTAGGATGAGATATCTATGGATTTATGGGTTGGGTTGATACATACCCATGAAGGGAAAATGTGATATGGGTTGTGAGTGATAGGTTGGAAAAAATTTCACAATTTATACCCATTTGATATTCAACCAATGTTTAGAATAGGGGATATCTCAAAATTCAAGATATTATCTTATTTCAAGGATTCACATATTCTATATTCTTTGATAGGGATCCCTATCCCACATATTGCTTCTAGAGAGTCTTCCATCACACAATGGACTGACTTACTGAAAAATATTTTTTATTAACCCCAACAAGCATAGTTATAAAGAGGAGAGGCCACTCAAGAAGGCTGGATGTAGTTCATCCCAAGAGCATATTCATGTATAGCTACCCTACAATCAATAGGAAGATATCCTAAGCTATCAAATATAACCTGAGTCTCAGCCTCATTAGCCAACCGAGAAAGGGAGTCTACAGTGAAATTTCCTTCTCTCCAAATGTGATGAACATTTTTCCTAAAGTTAGTTTCCATAGGACACAGAAGAACCAAGTAGACTAGGTCCCATGGCACAGGATATCTCCCAAGGGTAGCTCTCACAGGAACTTCAGAGTCAGACTCCATCACAACCACTTGAAGAATATACTCCCTACAGAGTGTAATACTAGTGATAAAAGCCTTCACCTCCGCACCGAGGGAGGATCCTACCCTGTAAAAGGAACTGAAACCCAAGGGAATTCAGCCTCTGGAATCCTAGAGAACCCCTAAACCTCTCATTAGAGCTCCCATGGGAGACCCATCCACATTTAACTTCAAGATGCCCTATGGGGGGACACACATAATATAGCGCCCCTCCTTCATAAGAGGCATGCAGGTTCTGTTGAACATGCTAAAAGACATTAGCAAAAGATTATTACCTTTATGGAGTGCGTCAAGGTCAAAGAGAAGGGATTTTTATCTCATCTGAAGAAATATATGTGTCCTTCCATAACACATCCGAACTTTATTCTATGCCTCCAATATCATCCAACTAATTGAGGTTAAGACGATGGCACGTGTCTTGCACTATGACACTATTACTTCCACCCCCTAGAAATAGGATTCCAAGAACCCCATGATCGAGGGATTATCAAATTCTATATTGGGGTGTGGTGAGAATATGGACCATAGGTACACTGCTCACCTGCTTTCAAATAATAAATGTTGGTTAGATTATGTTTTGAAATTATCACAACAGTAGAACCATGACATTATGCTAATCCCCTTACGTTGAATGTTTTTATCTTTTGGAAGTGCTCAATCTCTTATACGACAAATTACGATGTTCATATTTTTAGGAATCTCCTTTCACTAGGTCTTAATGGACCAATCATCATGAGGACTCTCCAAATGCAGAATATCACTGTAATCCATTCAGGTGGACCTGCATGAAGATGATCGTGTGAAGCAGCACCTATCTTGCTCATCGTTAAAATAATACCATCTTAAACCTTAACCTGATCAGGTTTGAGAACCATGTGGATGAAACTAGGGATAAAATAGTCCTCCTTGAAGTAGATCCCGAGGGTGAGGACAACCAGGGAACATTAGCTTCTTAGCTGCCCAATTCACCTCCCAAAAGCTGATCTCACCTTTTCCAATGATCAATCTAGCAATGTCCAAGAGGATATCCAGGTGGGAGCCGATGCACCCCGCCAAGTAAGATTTTAAAGATCCTCCACCATAAATCTAACCATGCGTGCCTTAATTCCCTCAAAAGAACATTTCTCGTAATGAATATCCCATGATAATGTCCCAATCAAGTCATCCCTGCATGCCATGCATGGCTTCACCAATATCTCTTAGGCCCACCCCTCCCTTGGCCACCAGTCTGGCCATACAAATCCAGGAAGCCCAATGGATCTATCTTACCTAGTTGGAATCCCACACAAAGTAGGATAAAATACTTTTGATCTGCTTGACCATGTATTTTGGATGATTTAGAAGCAAGAAGACATGCATCAGAATAGACACAATGATACCGTTGACACGTGTAACCTTCCCCCCCAAATGAGACAAATTTATTTTTCCAGTTTAGAATCCTCCCCATAATCCGGTTGATAATATCTTCAATTTTTTGTTCTAATTTGGCCATAGGAGATGGGCCACCAAGATAAACCAAAGGAAATTTCTTTTGGTGACACCTATTAATTGACTCAATATCTCTACAGCGATGACAAGAACATTTATTAGAGATGAAAGCATGGATTTTTTAGGTGTTGATACCATGACCACTCAATTAACCATAGGTGTTCATTATCTCCATGAGATTGAGAAAATATATCAGTCTTCCAATTGATAAGATTAAAATATCATCTAAAAACAATAAAAGATAAGTGTTCTCCAATCCACACCTGCTCCAATAAAGATCCAGATTTCCATTTTCCACTCCAATGTTAAGACATCAGGATAATGCATCATGATCCATGGTAAAGAAACTTGGAGACAATGGATCTCCCTACCTAACCCCATGAGCTGATTTGAAGATACAAAACCCAATACCCATCATGCAAATGGAGTTCCATGGAGAAGAGAAACATCTAAAATAGTGAAAAAAAACCAATCCTAGAAACCAAATCTCCGCATCACCTGTAAGATGAAACTCCACTCCATTTTATCATACAATTAATCCATTTCGACTTGAAAAATTACATTGGACCCCATAGATCTTCGATTAATATCATTGACCTACTCACTAGTAATACCTATCGCTCCCTGAATGCTCCTTCCTCGAATGAAACCATGATACTCCATGGAGACCAATCGTGGGATTGGCCTACCCAACCATGACATGATGAGAGAAGATAAAATTATGTAGTAAGTATTGGAAAGGCATATTTTTATGATATTGGCCAATAATTGTGGGATTATTAATCTTGGGAATTAGTACAATTTTGGAAGCACACACAATTCTATTCCACAAGCCTCATCTAATATAGTATTGAATAGCTTCCACAACAAGTGTCCCAACCACCTCCCAAGCAGCCACAAAGAAAGCACCTGGGAAGCCATCTAGCCCTGGTTCACTTTCACAATGTAATTTAAAATCCACCTCTTTGATCTCTTCTTATGTTGGTAGAGTTATCCGTAAGTTGTTGTCCTAGTCCTCCAATAGGCGCGGGATGCACCCCATAAGGGCCTCCTCTACTAAGTCCCCCTAGGGTTCCCCCATTCCTAGAAGACTGAGAACCAGATAACGACATTTCAATGTGATCCAGCGCTACACGAACATTGAATTCCACATTTGAGGTGAAGTTTCCATTCCCCAAACATATATTTATGTTTGCACAACACCACTCTTTCAGACATGCATGAAAGAAGGAACTATTGTGGTCTCCCTCTCGCATTCATCTGACCCAAGACCTCTACATGTACTTCTTCTCAAGATCTAGAAGATTATCCACCAGAAGTCCTCGATTATCACATAAAAGAGGGTAGAGGTTCTCATCCCATGTGTCCAAAAAGTCTTATTCCGGTCTGTTAATGTCATCTTAGATATGATCAACCTCATACTGATCATTGGGTTTGTTGGACCGCCAACACTGAATACCCCCCTCAGCCATTTAAAGAGGTTGTCCAAGAAACACCAAGCACTCCTAGATCCCCCTATTTCCCATGAAACATTAACCATAGGAATAAAGCCCTCCTATTGATTCCAGGAGTTGTAATAATGAAAATAACAAGGCCACATGGCCTCCTTTCGGAATTCCAAAAGGAGAGTGGCGTGGTCTGAGAGAGCCTGAGGGATGTGAGTCACATATGACTTTGAGAAAGATTCCAAACCCTGCATATTGTTATTAAACCTATCCAACTAGCTCCATATGTGGTTTTTTCTCCTTCTATTATTGCCCCAAGTGAACTTATAACTCAGGATTCTGATGTATAGCAGCCCTTCTGAGGAAATGATGTTCCTAAACTCATGCGAGCCAATATTAAGAGAAGCTGAACCCCCTTCTTTTATGAGATATGAGAAATAAAGTTGAAGTCACCTCCCACCTGTCAGTTTGTAATGACTCTGAGTGATTCCATAGAGAAAGAATATCCTGTGGGTTAGCACTTTCATATAAAAAGGAAACAAATCCACAATGCCGTTGAGAGAAATTTTGACAAGCATTCACTGTGAGGAAAGACTCACCAGCTCAATCGATTTCTTCTAGAAAAACCATATCGGAGAATTATCTAGATTTCCATGCAATGATTGAGAGAAACCCATTTTCATATCCATTTCTACAAGCTTTAATGGAGGATGTTTATGCTCAAGAATATCCAGAAGATATGACTTGTGAGTACGAGACTCCTTGGACACAATGGCATGCTTCTCTTCAGCCGTGAGGCCCTATGCGTTCCAAATGAGCAGATGAAACATTAGGGTGGACCTTAAGAGATCTTATGGATAGGGGAATTATGAAGGAAAATGGAAGGTACAACACCATATTCATTCAACATAGCATGAGTGAGGGGTCTCGAAGACCCATATGAAGGAGTGCCTCACTTTGGAGAAAAAAACTTATTCCGAAATGGTTCATTATGGACCTCTAAAAAGGACATACTTTTTTTGGGGGTAGTCACATAGAACCCTCTTCCAGACCGACTTGAAGAAGAGAGACCACAAGAAATAATTGTGGAGAGGACCGATTAGAATGGATATTCTTCTCCACCCCCTCAAAATGAAAGTCATTGTATGCTTTCACCATGAAGCTAGACAAACGATTGATGACTAGGGATTCATGTAGAAACTCTGGGGAAAGATGGGATGATATTCCAAAAGGTGGAGGAGATGCTGATAAGGCCCTGTAGATACACTAAAATGAGCTATAAAGGAGATCACAAGATCCCCAGGGAAGATTCAGGTTCCTTTCTAAATGAGCTGGAACATCTGTGAGGGGAGCCTCTAGAAAGGGAACAGGCGACAGGGCTAGGAGAACTGCATGTAGTGTACCCAAACTCTATAGAAGGTCACCCGTAATTGAAGGATCAAGAGTGGTTGGATCCAACACATGGGGACCAATATAAGAATTCATATTTGAATCAAAATTATAAATGGAAACCAGGTTTGATCGATCTTCCCCGTGGCATGGAGAATCCACCATCGACCGCCAAAGTCCCTTACCCTTCTTCTACATGTTGCCCAAACCTAAAGAGCTTCCCACCGACAGCCTACGCCTACAAACTAATGATGGTTTCCCATGAAAACCACAAAATATACAAAAAATTGAATGAGATTTATAAACAATACACTGATTCCACTGAAAACTATCATTAGTATTCAAGAGAATGCTCAAGGGATGGTCCACTGAGATATCAATATCCATGCAGATATGAGGATTATCTTCTACATGGAGCCACCTGTTGTCCATATTAACAAACAAGAAGGACCCCAGTGAGTCACCCATTGCCTTTAGAATCTTCTGATTGTGGCAAGGAAGAGGAAGGCTGGGGAAACATAGCCAATATACCTTTGAGGATGATTCTCTACAGAAGTGGTAGTCCCAAGACCAGCGAGTTAAGGAGAAAATCCAGGAGCTACACCATCTATTCTCTCACAACCATGCTTCCAAAAAATCCTCCATATAGAAAACATGAACACAGAAGGCCACATTAGGTAACTCCGAGACAACATCAGTCTAACGAAGTCCCCATGAATCAACAAAGGTTTTGAAGAATATAAGAGATGGTTTGTTTTGTCCAAAGAGAGCCACGAGGGAGAGATCATGATATGAATAAGAACCCTTAAGATATTTTCAAGAAAGGTCCACCACTAGAAACCCATCCACCGGATTAGACCTCCCAGAATGAAACACAATCAATGGAATATCCACCAAGTTCACTAAAGTTGGAGATTCCCCACAACTAACAAGGACCTCTGGAAGAGATGACGATCCACCATGGATTTCCTTGAATAACGAACCCTTGTAAAACCTCCCAAGAGTCCTCCCAGAATATCAATGAGGATCCACTACAGAGGTATCCAAGGCCTCCGACTGCACACCATCATCATTTGAAACATTGAGGAGACTCCTTGGAGAAGATGTAAATGCCATCCCTATCACCCAAAACAACCCTTCCATCACCCAATTGTATCCCATGTTTTTTTGATTATGAAATATCATACATAAAAATTATTTTCAGATATAGTGATCTATTCAGCTTCTTGAGGACATGCTATGTGATTTCATTCTTTACATTGGTGGATCCTGTGATGACCATTTGGGATTGGTCGAATTTTCTTACAACAATAATTACTAGTTTGATATCAGAGTGGCTTCTTTTTAGGCCTTTTATTTCTATCTCAATAGATATATTTTATGTTAGTCAGATATAGGTGAGAGTTCCTTGGTTGGAATCAGTTTGGTCCAAGAGATGATGATGAGGATTTAGTGGATTTATTAGATGACGTCGATGGAAATGAGCTATTATAAATCCTCTTTTGATCATCCTGAATTCTTTTTAGAGTTTTATGTTGGTGATAAGATTTTTTTGAGAGTTTCACCTCATTTGGGTCATTGAAATCTTGATATATAGGGCTAGCTTATGCTGATGTTTTGTGGTCCTTTTGATATTTTTGATCAAGTGGGGATAGTTTCCTACTTTTTGGAACATCCACCATAGTTTATTCAATCCAAAACATGTTTCATGTATCATAGATAGACACTATTTTTTTAACCCTTCTCATGTTCTGTGCTTGGAATAATATGAATTGTTTCTTGATTTACTCCTGACAGAGCATATATTGTAGATTATTGATTATAGGAAAATGGTTATTCATGGAAATATTATAACACTGGCCCATGAGATTTGGAAGAATGGTTCTAGTTTGTATGATATGGGAAATTATGAGAAATGTTGAGGGAGAAATGGAATCATCTCTTTGATATAGATACTTATTGATGGGATTTATAGGGATTGAAAATGATTATGGTGGGGAATTTGTAACATACCATTACTTTCTTTTAGGTACTTATGGACTCTTGTTTCAATTCCCATTGTGTTCAGGTGTGTATCAATCCTTTTAAGGATAGAGATCCTTTTTATGGGGAAAGTGAAGTAAATTTTGTGGATGCATGTTTATTTAAATTAATGGAGTTTTGGTATAAATGTTTTATAGTTTTAGCAGGTGATCCTTGGGGTGTGAGTGGAGTTAGAGGATTTTTTGTGTTTTTTAAAAAATTATGGATATGTATAGTCAGCAGGATAGATTGAAATCAAGAATGTAACTGACAGCATGAACCAATCACTTGGAATAAGTAATGAAACAATTTCATGAAGTGAATGATATTAAATTTGTGAATTAGTTTCATGATGTGAAATGGTCAGTATTATGATGTTTAACCCTAGGTGACATTGTTTTTGAAGATCTATAACTCGAGACATTCACATCCGGAATTTAGGGTTCACATCATGAAATAACTAGGTCTAATGGTTTTTTGTATGCTGATTCCTTAAAAATATTTCAATTTTCTTGTAACCACTTCCCTCATTCCCTAGGCTGACTCTAGGTGATTTTGGGATGATTTCTTCGGTTACATAAATCTTGGTTTGGCAGTTTATCTATGGTGAGTTACCATTTGTTGGTTTTGTAGTCGTCTCCACTATCCCTCTTGGTAATTAGTATGATATTTTTTTAAAATGGAATCATAGTTTTATCTTGAAGATTTATGATATAGGTTTCCCTTACTTATCTCTTTCTCCTTGATTCTTCAAAGGTGTTTTGTATTGTAGGCGTTGGTTTGATCACTGATTGAAGGTAGGAGATTTCATATAATTATACCCTAAAATTGAAACATTTAATTTCATGATCAATTTAAAATTATGTGTTAATTTATTTAAAACCCCATATTTGATATGATAAATATATGATTTTGAAGAAGGCATGGAGATTATGATAAAGAACTCATTTCATTGGAATTGAAAGTGTTGGGTGGGTTTGATAAAAATTGATTGCATGATTTAGAAAATTGATTTATTGAAATGTTTTTTTATGGGATAAATTGAAAGATAATTTTAAAATTCAAGATTTAATGAAAAAAATGTATTTGGTTTCGGAATGATAAAGGATTGTTAAAATATGAAAATGTGAATTTTCATTATTATTTGATTTGAAATGATTGATTTTAACATGATTTATTCATTGATTGACTGAAGCACATGTTATATTGGGTAGATAGTGGGTATTTAGGATAAGAACACTAAGATATGATCCTCTAGAATTGGATTCACAACGAAAACAAGGATATATTCATAATTGTTTATGATTATTTCCCTACTCAGAAGTTGATTCCTAACAACCTGATTCATAGAATGCGTGCACACATGGAGATGAGATAACTAATGAGTAGTGTAAAGATACAATATCTAGAAACTTATGTACCACATTGATTGATACATGGTGCAATTATATATTTTATTTGATGATTACATTCCATTGATTTATATAACTGTTTGATTCATATTAACTTATTTATATAATTGGTTTATATAAAATGTTTATTTACAATTATTTTTGATTAACTCTAATATTATTAAATTGGAAGCATGTTTTGTGAAAATATTTTAATTCCATGCCATACTTTTTTTTATTAAAATTGAAATCATTTTTTTATTGTTATGGAATTGATAATGGAACAATTAGTGAGACCCTACTGAGCATTATAGATTCCATCATACCATTACCTTTAGGTATTTAAATATTATATTGTACTAGATTTATGTATAGGGAAAGCACCACATTGAGGTGGTTTATGTTCTTGGTATTTGAGGTCCGTAGTGATGTAGGTGGTCGATGGAGATGTGATCCACTTGTTACATGGGTTTATCTTTGAGATATATCTTACCTGAAAATGATCCTTTTGATGATGTACTATTTTGGTATTATATTTCCTATATTAGTCTGGAACATTCTAAATATTTTAGTGTTGATACTATTTACTTGCAACTTGTATATCTTTTGAATTATTGTGGTAAAGTCATTGGCTCATGATTTTTGATGATGCCAGGTGCTAGTTGCGAACCTGTGGGGATCAGGAATGCCCTTCAGGCCATGTTAGGGATGGCTCAAGTATCACTGTACCATTGTATCTTAGATAGTTCATGAAAAATACCTACCTCTAAATAAATTGAAATGGAGAGTGATCTATCTTATTGTGAGGATATATAATGATTCATGACATAAGAGAATGAGTGTTGCGAATGAAAAAGACATAGATGGTAAAGGTACATTAGAGAAATCATAAGATAGAAGGGGAAATGTTGGAACCTAATGAGGTTATGATTAAAAACAAGAAACATTTTTTAGAGGTTTCATTTTATAAATTTCAGGGGTAAAACTTTTTATGATGGAAGAATGTAACACTCAAACATCAATTATAATAAGTAGGCATTTTGATTCTAAGGAAACTATAACATAATGAATATAAATTTATTCAAGAATCTAATGAAAACCTAAATTTACAAATTTTAAAATTATAATTTTATGAAATTTATTTCAATTAAAATTCAATTTGTCAATGTTATCTTAGGATGAGTTTTTGAGCTATTTTATAAAAATTGAATTTGAGAGAATAGTGAAAAATATTGATTTTTAATATTTTGTGTCGTGTATGACGTTATTATGAAATTAGAATGAAATTAATGTTTATAAAACCTTATTTATAGACTAAATATATATTTAATAAGTAATATAATTCATTTAGAAATATAAATTTGATCTTATAAATTTATTTTTAACATTTTTGAAATCTATTAAATGTTTATGTTCAAATAAAATATATTTTTTGGTATTCTTTAAATAATGTATTCACAAGGATACATATAGTTATGATTTTTTTAAAAATAAAAATAAGTATTTTTTTATTTAATATAGTCCAATTTATTCTATGGTAATCAAAATTATATATTATTTTTGTATAAACTCATTTTTTCTTCTGAATAAAGAATTATTCCATAAACATTTTCCTATTTCATTTAGTGAACAAAAATTAAAATTAGTTTTTACACCTCCTTAAAATTTAGTATTTTAAAATGTATTATATAATTTAAATTATTATAATTAATATTAGATAATATTGGACATTTAGTTTTTTCTCATAATGATTACTAACTATGGTAAATATTTGTCACCTTGGTTAATGGTAAAATGAGTTAATTAGGTTAAAAAGGGACAATGATTTAGGATAACATAGAATACATGATTTCATATCATTGGATGGTTTTATGTATTCCCTTCACAAATAAAATTATAAAAAATTACATTTTGGAGACACCTGACTTTAGTAAGACATATATTGTCTAATAAATTTTCAAGTATTTACAAGTTTTCCACCCACTTCACTTATAAAAGGGATCCTTCTTACCTCACTTGTACACACTTATTGAGCCAATTATATTTACCAACACCTAATAAATATCTTCATAAAATCCTTACCTATATCCAATAGGTTATTTTCTTCCCAAAATATCACTTCAAGATGGCTTAATGTGTTATTCAAAGGAGATTCTTAAAAGAAGAGGTATATTTTCTTACCAAGATTTTTCAAGTTCATTAGTTATTATTCATGTACCAAATATTAATTATCAATCTCAAAATAATTATATAAGTATATTTAATATAATATATGTTTTCATTTTAATGGTAAATCCATTATCAATCATTCTTCCATACTATGGAACACCAAACACCGCTTCTGTGTACGTACTGACTACTGCCTCTACGTAGCAGTGCAATTCATTTTTCATCTCCAATTCAATTATATTTTAATAAATATTTAATTTTTGAATATATATGATATTTATGAAATAATTATGATTCTATAATTATAATATATCATCAACCTACTTATCTTTATATCCTTTAGAAAATGATAACATTGTGAGTGCATATGTGTGAACTACCACCTCCATGAAGCGATGTAATTTATCTTTCTATTACAATTATTCATGGATAATTATAAAATTGTATAAAATACAAAAAAAAATTAAATTCATGAAATTATAAATATAATTTGAATGATTGAAAAATTTCATTAAACCTTTATCCATGGAGAATATACCAGAGTAATTGTTGAGAAATTACCCAAACAACCTTAATTCGTAGACATAAGAAGTAACTATTCAATGAATGAAAGTAAAGTAATTATAAAAAAACCATAAATAATTAAAATATAGATTATTTTTTTAATAAAGTATTTATTAAATTTAAATTTCTTATTCAAGAGGATATAATGTGTCTGACCATGCAGGAATCTATTATAAGGGGTTTTCATCTCAATTACACTCCATTTAGACCTATATTATATTGTTCATCTAATTTATTTTATTTGGTGTATATAATTACCCATTGAAACTTTATATCATTAATTTCTCTATATTACTGGTATTTAATGTCAAAATTTATTAATTATATTTTAATGGGTTTGGTTTAGAATTTAAAATAATAAATGTTTATTATACTATCTCAGTCTTATTTGTGAATATTCATATTAGAATTTACATTGGAAGAATTATATAGTATTTTTTTTTCAAATTAACAAATATTATATTCCTTACTTATTTAGTGGGTTTCTTATTTTTTTCTAACTTCTCCTCTATTTTCCTCTCAATTACTAATAGAATATTTTTAAACAAAACCATCATTGTTTCTATTTTTTAGTCTACAATTATTATTTTTCATAATTGTATTATTCTAATTGTTTTATGGATGTTTTTTTCTTCATATAAAGGACTTGAAATATATATTTTTCATTACATTTAATATATTAAAAAATTAATAAAATTAATCCTTTTAATTTTCTAAAGATAATTTATTTTTGTGTTATTATGAAATTGTGTATTGAATGATATTTTAATGTGTATGGTATAAAAATATTACCCCCACCTATGATAGTAATTCACTCTTACTAGTCCCCTATAAGATTCAATAAATTTTTAGAATAAAATAATGTTTAACTATTCTATGAATTTTTAGTTTTCATATTATTATAAGAAAGTTATTATTTTTAAAATGGTTGAAAATAAATATGGATATTATTTATATCCTTTTTAAAAAGTTATACAATATTTAATAAATGTTTTTTATATAATTTCAATCTCATTTTACTATATAATTCATAAAAAGTATTTCATTAACATAAAACCATATTTTCAAATAAATTTATAGTCTTATTTTATCCTTTATTGATTCTTGTTTTATACATTATTTTTTTGACCATTCACTTTATTATGATCATGTTATCCATCATGCTCTATTATTTATTAGAAATTATTTTCTTACTTCACATCCATATTTTCAGTATAATTTTTTTATTTAGTGTTATCTCATATACAGTTATATTTTCTTAAACATATACCATTACAATATACGATGTTTTCTTATTTAAAAAGTTATTTCATTTATTTGGGAAATATCGGTATTAGTATTCTTGATTCAATACAAATATTTATATATTGATAAGGAATATTTAATATGTATGATATTTTTGACCAAATTTATGATTAATTTATTAAAAATATGTAATTGATAGTTGGGGACCTATTTTAGATATCCCCATGATACATAAATGGGTATAAGGATACAAACGGTTGGCCAAATTAGTTAGGTATTTGGTGTAAGCCTACTCCTTGATTAATAGTTCTTGGAATAAGGCCTTTATGGTAAGGTTTATGATGTCTAGGAATGAGTTCTTATTGGAAAGTTCATGTTGTTTAACATTATAAATTTCTTCATTATGAGTTATATTATTGTTGTTCATGTGGTTTTTACATTTATATTTTCCTTGGATACATTTTAAAGATCAAGTTATATATTAAATGGAATATTTTTTATTAAATACACTATTTTATTGTTAATGCCTTATCTACTCATTAAAATATCAATATAACTCTTTATCTTACTGAGAATCTGAGATCTCTCGCTATTATTATTTCCTTTACCCAATGATATTAAGAAGAAATTTTTGAATAAAATTCATTGATGAAAATGAGGTATCATGATGTCTTTTATTTTTTTAATGTAATATTGAAATCATGTTTGTATCTAGTATCTAAAGACATATAAATTTATATATCAATATTATTTTGACCCCTTGTGTATTTTACAAATCTAATAAATTAAACAACATCTTTGGCTAATTGATGTTGGGGTTTTTAAAATAACTGACCACTATATTATTCGTGTACCAACATTCTTTTACCATAAAATAAATTCCTTAGAGTTCATGGTTGATTAAAAAGTAATCATATTTATAAAAAAAGATTCAATTTTTGATGCACCTATGCACATCTCTCATGTCTAATAACCAAAATCAAGACCACCATAACATCACATTTATAAATTCTCATACCATTCCTCACATAACCGCGAAAACTGAGATATATCCATAGGACATTGACACTTAAATACCACTCTAACATGACCCAACCCATTGGGTCCCTAGCCAGGTTTGTAGTAAGTTGATTGTGACACCCCTATCCCATCTATCATAGTTTAGGGGCCTATTATATGAATTGTGTAGTAATGACACATAATATGGGAGGCCTTAAAATATATCAAATTGCAATAAAAAATATCTCAAATATTTAGAAAAACATAGAAACACATGGAATATATATACATATATAAACAAAAAAACTATATATAAATCTTTAATAAGATATAAAATATATTAAACAACATTTCAACAAATAGAAAATGAACTGTAGATTCAATACTGCAAATCTGATTTTCATAAGACCTTGTAAAGATCTTACAGACAAAATGTACTCCTATATTGATCTCTATCCACAATTTTTCCTACCACCATGCATGAATGAAATTCACCATGAGTCATCTCTAAACAAACCAAACCAATTCCATGTCCACCAGGACCATCCATGAACTGGGAATTATCTATATAGACAAAACATATGTGGGTAAAAATCTTGTGCATGGTTGATTATAAACAAACTTAGTAGGATGCGTCAAAACCACAGTGGAAAGGAAAAAATAGGTCAGATCAGACTCTAGAAAAATAAGGTATCCAAGTGTAAAACATTATATGATATCCTAATCACTCCCATCAGAGGTACCCCTCTTGGTCTGATAATAAGGAAAGGGGGATGAAATTTACCAAAAGTATATATCAAATAGGTCATGGGTTGGAAAATAGAATTTATGGTATAACGTGCACACAAATTTGAGGAATTTCCCTCTAATAAGAACATGATGAATGAGAGATAAGTTGATACGACCAATAAAATAATTATTATAAAAAATAAAAGATCCTAATACATTCATGAAATGCCATAAGAAATGGTTAATTGCATAAAAAACGACATATACCTAAAGGAAAACCTTAGTAGTGACCTCAATGCCCAAAAAGTATCTTTAAAACCCCATGATGTAGTAATATACAACCCAATTAAGAAGAATATCATAGGGACCAGAAAATAAAAGTTTACATGGATTAGGGTGTGCATAAAAGGTACACTCAATGTGTTCCTCCATAGAACCTCTTATTAAAAATATAATAAAAATACTAAATCAAATTGAATATTAAATGAAAATAATTCAACACATAATCATGTATACTGAGTTGACAGAAACACCATGGAACTATCTCCAATTATCATAATGACAGAACCATTATATGTATGTATTTTTTTGATATAAAATAGATTATTTGTATACATTAAATGAATAAATATTCAATTTTATAATTTTTATTTTATTTGGTATGATATGAAGTTTGATCAAAAATAAAGAAAAAATGGATGAATTTAATGAGCTAAGAGAAATTTTTTCCATGTCACAAAGTGGGGTAGTGCAATATCATATTTCTTAACATATATTGATGATAAAAAATAGTCATGGACCAATACCAGAGCATAGAAATTAAGAACCAAGATGAACTGGTTGAAACTGTCTTGAAATCCACTTTATAGATCATGTAAGTCATTCAAAACATGTAACATGATGAATTGAACAATATGAAATCAAGCCATGAAATATCCATTCCCACACATTAAATTTTGTGACTCTATTATTCATTATGTGTAATATTTTGTAATTAAGATGATTGGATCAAAAATTACACATCATGGAACACTTACACGATGTTAAAACAACTAACAGAATAAAAAATATGTAGCATCAATGGAATGTATTGTGGAATATATTTTTTGACCATGGGATGGGCCATGGTCCATTATTGCTCATTTATGACTACCTGAAGGCTCTTCTATACCTATAAATTCGAGTCTAGGAGTGTATTTAAATGGATCAGTCAACACATGATTCTATGGATGATGGCATGCTACATATTTATTTATTTTCTTCCCTTTCCATTTATTTTCTTCATTCTATTTTGTCTCCCCTCTCCAAAATCCACTTTACATCCCCATATATGGAGGGATTTTTTCTATGAGTGCTTGAGAATGGGGGAATCATGAAAAATTTCCTTTATTTAGTTTTTGATATTAAATTAAATAAAACTCTCTTTTATGCATCAAGTATTTATTCATAATTTAAAATTTGAATTCTGAATGTAGGTGTGTCAAGTTTTTATTATGTTATTTTAAATTTCCTTGTTCAATGATTCACTTATACCTCCACCAAATTATTTCCTATATATGGTGTAATATATTGGGGTTTGGTGGTGAATGGTCAACGTTTATAAGCACATTTATAAAATAGTATGTTGGGAATATTGTTTTATTAGGGAACAATAATTTATGGTTACAGTTTTCAATAATTAATCAAGTGATCCTTCTCAAACGCAACACACACAAGAAGGAGTGACGACTAACTTGAGGTATCTAATTGGAATATTCCCATCATAACCATTTGGCCAAGAGAGAGAGAGTTCTCAGCAGTTTAATCTCTCTCTTAATGAATAAAACAACAAAAAAGTGTAAAATTTGAACAACATGATAACAAAAAACATGGTCTATCCAAACCCACTCTGATCACCATATTAAAAAAAATTAAATAAATAAAACTAAAAAAAATTATAATCACAATTTATTAAAACAAATTAAAACCATCTTTTCATAAAATTAATAAAATATAACTACCTTGTTTTGCATGAACTCTTCTTTGGGAGACTACCTAGGGAAAACCAATAGACTATAATTCGGTAATAAATTTTTTCAACACCCCACAAAAGGATTGTATCATATATATATTTAAAATAAATTATATAAAATAATATAAAACTAGAGATAGTGTGATACCACATGTAGACTAGTTTTCCTCTCTCACCTCAATGTCGAATTTCCTAATCTGTCACTCTTAAATAAGAGACATGTGTCTAAGGAAATAGTTTCACAACCCAGAACCCATGCATCACATAATCTCATCATCATCACAACCTAACAAAATTTACCAAGTAGATTCTAGGAGCTAACACAACCCATACACCTTGTACTACACCACAATCCATCTGAATTCATACAGAGTATATCAATAATAATTTTTGGGAAACAATATTTGAATATAAAAGTGTGTAAAATATTCAAAATGAATTTCAAAAGTATACTCAAATATACATAAAGGTGACCTATATGTAGGAGATAATTTTATACTACCATGAAAAATGAGCTGTAGAGAGGATGAAATCATCAATCCATCCTCTCCAACATGGATATTGGGGAAAACACCCTCTAGAGTCCATTGGGTGTTGGCTGACCTACCTAACTAGAATGGGTAGCATATTAAATCACATATCATTAGGAATTCACACACACAATCATATATATATATATATATATATATATAGCTCAAATCCCACACTAAGGGAAACAAATTATCATTGGAATCAACTGTAGCTACCATCTCTTAGACAACTGGATGTCATAGCTAAGGCCAATATATCCTATTTTAACAAAAATATTTCAAGAAACATTCATTTAATTATTTTATAACATTTACCTGTACATTAATAACAATAAAATTTTCTAGGTCAACCATCTAACTCCTAACACCATAGGATAAATAATTTATTATTCATTACCATTATATAATTTTATGTATTCTAAGACTCAACCGAAGTTATCAGAAAACGATACGTAGTCCAAACAAAAATATCTATATCAAAAAGTGGGGAATGGAATGTATAATAATGATATTTTCCCATTTGGATGCAATAAAATCAATAACAATAAATAAACCAATATTTCAGTAAAACATATAATGGTAAATACTAACTTAAAACCACTCTATTTGTCCTAATTCCATCCCCAAAACCACTATGCATATCACTATAGATCCTTTCTCACTAGTGTCAACTAATTCCACAACCCCATAAACCAACACCCATAACTCACTATACCTTCATCCAACCCATTATCACATGATGATGAATATAAAGACTCCACGTCAAGTGTAATAACATTAGGTAGTATGAAAATAGTAAGGAATCAATAGAGTTCCCATACTTCATAAAAAATAGCTCACTCATCCCTAAAAAATTATCTTTGGAAAAAATATTGGATTATATCATGAGTTATATGAATCATTTGACCTAGGTTCAAAATGTAGGTAATCTATTTTATCAACTATATATATATATTTAATTTATATAAACAATCTCTACGCATCAAATCAATTTTAATAAAAAATATGAAAGAATGATTACAATTACAAATTATGATTTAGTATTTTCTTCAATAATCATTAACAAAATTTATATTCCTTAGATATTATTAAGAATATAAATCATTTTAAACTGCATCACCGACAAAATAATGCAAACTGTTTATAAAATTAAGAGGAAAACCATAAAAATGGTGTAAACACATGTGAGTATGACAAACCAAAACAGAAAATCATTTGATAATTATGATTTAATATTCATTAAGGATATTGAAACCATTACCCAATGATATATATCATCATAACCTCACAATTTCACTAAATATAAGAGAAGTATTTAGTCCCCTACCCCGTGACTTTCAATATTGTTCAAAAAAGAATAAAAGAACAAGATAAAATATCTAATCACTTCTCCCATAAGGCAACTATACCCCTTTATGGATTCCATGACATAAACACTACATAAAGATATAAAATAATTCTATGAGAGACTTGGAGATAAACAACCATATTATAAAAAGTTATAATGTAAAGAAACACCACTGAATGGAGAATAAACCATAATATATAAGGTAGATATGATATCAAATCACCATGGATTGATCAAGGGAAGTCATGGATTAATAAAAATCAAAAGGGCCTCATATCACCATAGAATATAACCTTTGGATGAATGGGGATTGGGATTCATAATGTTTTTAGACAGTATTAGGGGGAAATGAATTTTATATGACTTATTCCAGACACAAATTCACAACATGAATGGATCATTCATATTATGAATGGTTTGAGTCTATGTTTTACCAAAAAGAATGCATCAACCAGATCCTACAAACCTGAGATTAATTCAAGTAATGAAATATACGTTCATGCCATTATTTGTTAGAGATAGATCCACCAAATCTACTCTCAAATCTGTTCACTTCATGAATCGATGGTTTAAATTATGAATCAATCCTGGTGAACCACCCTTACTCAAGAAGTGAACTACTCTCTAATGTCATTATTATCTATTCATACCATGAGTTCCTAATTAAACTAGATTTCAGCTCCCAATATCAACCATACTCACTTCCTACAACATCATCCACATAAAACTTTAGAAATATGCAATGTAATGAGCTATTAGGGTCTAAGGCATTATATCAAACACCTCTTAAACAATTTTATCCATAAATATTAAAAATCCAAATACATATATATGGGAAGAGGAAAGTTGTAGGGTAATCAAACACCCCATGGTACACCACTCAAGAATCTCACAATCATTAGAACACAACCCTAAAACTTACAAAAAACAATGCATTAAAATACACAACACTATTCTTGGGGTGATATGTCTAAAATAGGAGAAATGAAAAAAGAAAAAATGGAAGAGAGAAATATCTCAGAAGAAACAAAATGTTCATCATCATCGTATTATTATTAAAATAGAATAATAAAGGACAAAAAAATCAGGATACTGAACATGTATCTATGAATCTAATTATCAAGCGCTCTCTTGTACACCATTGTGTCTCCATATTAAATGAACTAAGGGAATAACATGCCCAGACAACACCTTTTCATAGAGTTCGTATATCTCTATCGACCGCTCCCCAAAGGCCACATCATCACCAAAAACAATCTCACCATAATTGAGGATGTTAGAATCATCCTGATGGTTGAAAAATAGCTCTGACACAGAAATAACAACATTTATCTGTATTAATGGTGGGTATATGATCTATTTGGTATCTGACAACACAAATATATGCCAAAGACCTGACAAAAACAATAAAATGGGGAGAAGTCATACTCCCACAACCGAAACTTCAATACCAATGATGACGAGTAACATTCATGAATGCATTATCTCCAATGTTGAACTCATAATGTATCCTCTTATGGTATACATAGGACTTATGATGATCTTAATCTTCCATAATTCTATCATGAATCACTTTCACCATTATTGTCATGACTTACACCAGTTCCATCCTGATAATTTATGAGTCTCATATCCTATTATTTAAAAACAATGATTATAAATATAATCAATACACATCATCAAATGGTCCCATAAAAATGATAGAGTGAAAAATATTTTTATAATAAAACTCATCCAAGTGAAGGTGTGTCACCCACTATCCTCCAAAACCCAAGTCGCAAGCATGCTATATGCATTCAAGATTTTAAATAGTCCACTCTATCTAACCATCTACATATTAATAAAAAGAGGTAAAAATTTGATCCAAAAGAATTATGAAGACCTCTCTACACCCTAGACATTAAATCAGGATCACAATCAAATATGATCATCCTCATGAGTTCAAGAATACTCACTACATATATAATGCCCCGACCTTAAACCTTACTTAATATTGAATTAAATGAATAATTTACATTGAAGATATTTTTATGTTTAGAGTTTTAGAGAATTAGATACTAAATCATGAATTGTATTCCACATTTAAACAAAGTGATTACATAAAAGATAATATTCATTTTTTCCCATCAACAGAATCATATTTAAAATAAAACAAGGATTCTTTCTTGACACTTCCTTGACACTATCATCATATCATGCACCTTTCCCTTGACCTATGAAAAACATTTCAAAAACATGGGATGAGCATAAAAATCTTAGTATAGGATATAAATGTACGAAAAGAAAACATTATCCAACGTAAGAAATCATACTTTACTCATAAAACATAATCATTTTAACATACCTCATCAAATCATGAATAAATCATAGAAATCATAAGGCATAAAGGTAACTTGAGGAATTCAAAACATTCTTACATAGGGAGTAACCCTCTTGGTTACGTTTGGAATACCCATCATAGTATATTCCCTAAATATCTTTGGAAAAAATTTAATGTTTAACCCCTTCGTGTTACCCAATGCATTGGAGAGCTATATCGGGCTCACCCGCCCTTAGTTTATCACGAAACCACCCGTCTTCATAAACAATGCCCAAGAACCATAACATAATCATAGAACATAACTTAAGAATTAAGTAATGATAACATTCCCACATTGCAATAACAATATAAAATTCTAAGATAATGAATCCATTCTAAAAACCATTTTCAAAACCATTTAAAACATGTAATAAAGAGATTTTTGAATCAAAGTGTCCCATACCACTTTGAAGTTTTTAAAATTTTAAACCATTAATATCTATATAATTAAATCCATAAAACCATTTTTAAAACATGGATATTAATGAGAAATATTTATAAGAATAAATCATTAAAACATTTAAACCGATATTTTAGTTAAAGGGTTTTTAACAAAATGAGAGACACATGAATACCATAATTGAGGAATAACATTTAATCAAAACATTATAATATCATGAGAATAAATGGATTCATGATATAATATTCCAAGGGATAGTATATACATCATATAAGAGTGAATTGGTGCATAACAACAATGAAGTCTCAATAGAAATGTAAAATGAGATGAAATCCCTTATAAAGAAGGAATCCTTAAATTAAGGATAAATCAATCTCATAATTACGTGTGACAAATATAAATACACCCAATATAAGTGGGTATTAAGTGTAAAAAAATAAAAGGTCATTCACACATATTAAAAGGATGACATATTCAATAACTACATGTTATACCCAAAGAAATCGAAATTGGGTTAAGAAGTTACCTTGGTAAAATTCGACAGCGTAACATCGTAACATTGAAATTCATAAAATTAGTTGGTGAGAGAGAAAATGGTATCTCATAACATGGACATAAAATTTACATTAATAAGGATATACAAGAACATATCCCAACATAAAAATATGTAAATTAAAAGACATAACAAAATAAGTCTTTTCAAAAGAGGTGGGTGAAAGGTTCCCTTACCGATTTGGGAAACATTTGAAACATACACCCCATGAAGGAAGGGTCATACAATTAAGATGTAACTACCCATAAATGAGAGTATATTATTTAAATAGTAAAATAATGGTCAGTACATACACCACACAAAAGGAAATAGTGGCCAATGTAGCATGAATCTCACGGGAATAAAAAGTGAGAAGAAAATCCCCTTATGAAAATTCGGTAGCCTAACGGCACCACATAACACATCCAAAAATGGATTGATGAGATAAAATAGGTTCTCTAAACATATTAAAAAAAATTAGAGAAAGAGGAATATAAAATTACATCCTCCAACATAATAACATGGAGCATAAAAGAAATGACATAAAAGAGAGTACTTGAAAAGAAAGAGAGAGGTGGGATCCCTTACCTCGTGTCCAACATGGCTCGATCGTTCTTTAATCTCCTGAATAATAAAATTTGGTCAATATATAATTTATTAAGTACGTCCTTTAAATATTATTATTCAGTTCATATCAAATATTATAATGTTATAATAATTGGATAATAAAGTGAGTTCATATCAGATGTTTTTGTCGATGTTCGGTACATGAGTAAAAATTGAACTTGTTGGAAATGAATTTTCCATGTAGTTATAGGTACATAATATATAGAATAGTATTTATGTTTTAAATATCATATATATCCAGTATATATTCATTTTATACTATTCCATAGCATTTGGAGATAAAAAATTAAAAGCACCGTTCATGGAGATGGTAGGCCGTACGTACGCTTGAACACTACTTTCATTTTTGTCATATTAATGGAATTAAAAAGAAATGAGATATATATATATTATAATTCCATAATTATATCCATAATTTAGATTTAATATGTTACATATATATTCATTATTTATATGTACTTATAATAGTACATAACATTTGGAGATAAGAAATGAAATGTACTGTTCATGGAGACGGTAATCCGTATGTACACATGAACGCTACTTTCATTTTTTTTGTATTAAATGGATTGAAATAATAATGATATAAATATATATTTAATTCCAGTAGGATATCATATGTAATACCATTAATTCCATCCTTTATACTTCCCACATATGGCATTAACGAATCAAATCACTTTGAGGGGGCGGTAGTCCGCACTTCCTAAATTGAAGATATCGCGTTTTCCCATAATTGAAACTATAAAGGTATACCCTAAATGAAAAATAAATAAGCTTAAGGAAAACATAAACATATTATATATCATATATAAATATAGTGAGATCTTAATGGCCATCTTTGAAGGTGTTACAAGAATATTGAACAATCATCGTTTCATGAGGCAGCAATTCGCCATCCACAGAAACAGTATGTTCTTTAACCATTAGACGGAGGTGTGTGAAAGTGTAGCTTGAATCCCTATTATAAGAAAATCATAGTATATTTAATATACTGGTTTTGTTACAAAAAAAAGTAATAAAAAGAGTTTAGGGGTTTGGAGAAGCAAAATAAAACAAAAGAACACAAGGGAAGACATTACCTTTAAATCGGGTAACTCTCTTTGATTTGAGCTCAAAGGATTCCTTGGGAAGGATTCTGCCCAAAGTGAGGCTTAAATGATGAAGAGAGGGATTTGGAGAGATGGAATGGGCAGGGGATGGCCGAGCCAAAGGATTTAGAGGTGTGTGTAAGGTGGTACATGTGGGGGGCCTTTTATAAGAGGAGAGGAGGGGCACTTTTGGAATGTTATAAAAGGTTACTTTATTATAAAATGATTTTCGGATTATAAAGGCCCCAAAAGGATATATTTTGAGGATAGCGTGATAATATTTCTAAATCCACCCATTCAATAGGTTTGGTACAAGTGTAAGTCTTATATTTCACCCTATATTCTCATTTTATTTAAATCGTTCATTTATGAGGTAATCACTACATCATCACGGTGTCGTAAATAATTTAATTGATTTAATGTCTAAAAATTAAAAAAAATCATGATTTAGGAAATCTTTTTTTATTTATAATGAATATTTATAGTAAAAAATATGACTTGTATAACCCCATTTAAAAATTGTTTTAGTAAAACAACTCATGTTTGTGACATTTTTATTTTAACTTTAAATAAAAAGTCATTTATGTGATTTCCAACCAAAGTGGCTCCATGGGGTCCCCAAGTTGACCCATGGATTGTCTTGCTCGGACATGAAACATCCAATGAGGGTAGGACATGTGTCTATGTCATTTCATATTATTAAAACATTATTTTTAACTTAAATTACAGTAATTACCTTTAATCGCGATTAATAAAACTAAAAAGTTACTATTCACCAAAAAATTCCTTAATCTCATTGAAACATAGTTTACTTCTTAATGAAAACCATGTATGTCGGATTTTTGAAAATATAATCACATAAGTGGCAAAGTTTCATTTAAACGAAAAATCAGTTTTATTAACTGCCACTTAGTGGTTTCACTATTCATCAAAATTGAAGTTTTTCAGAAAAAATACCAAAAATTCACCCTAAGCTATATCTGATATTCCAAATTCAAAAATTATGTCTATTTTAAAAAATTCAAAATATATATGTTGCATTAATTAATTTAATAATTCATTCCCGCTGTCAAAACAAATAGCGTGTTTTTAAGAAACAATATCTATTAAAAGATTGACACTAGTTTAAGTCCAATTTCAAAGTGAAATTATTTCCAATGACCACTATTGGATTAAATGGTAAAAATATATTCTAATTTAACATTAAAAACAATTAAAAATATAATATAATCATATAAATAAATTAGATTAAAAAGTAGTTTTGAATTAAAATACAACATTTTTCACTATTCATTAAAAAATGAAATTTATCGGAAAAATACCAAAAATTTACACAATGTAAATTTTGATGTCCCGATTCTAAAGAGGAATTTTATTTTGTCAAATATAACACATAAAATTGTCAAAAAGTGGATTTAAAAGTGGTTTTCCATCAAAAGGTAGTTAATAAACCTTTTAAAGTATATTAGAATGTTTACGCTTAAAATTGAATTCATTCGCATTTTTAATCCTCTAACATTTATTTTAAAAAGTAAAAATATTTTATAAACATATATAATCATTTTGTAGTTAGTTTTGTTCATTTGTTCCATTACAATGGCTAGGCGTTAACTACCATTTAAAATAATATTATTTTATTATTAGAGTGCAATGTAAGATTCCCAAGAAACTCATTGTTGCGTATTGCGTACGCCATCGAGCATAGCGTACCATTTAAAGTAATATTAATATTTTATTCAAAAATATGGATAAATGTGAAAATGTCATATTCTTTATTTACCTAGGGTGTTACATCCTTCCCCCCTTTTGGGAATTTCATCCTCACAATTTTAAAATTGGGCTTGAAAACTTCATTGAAAATCCCACATCGGAACAAGAGTCAGTAAAACAATCACTTTATAATAAAGAAAGAGAAGTACAATGGTCACCTGAGTTAACCCATACTAGGATTCCATGTAGGAAAACATGGATATGGAGGAAAAATAAAGGGTCATGTTCTGAGGGAGAGTGATATTGAACATGTCTAGGAGATAGTTAACCATAAGAAAATCACAAGCTTGTGATGGGTTAAACGGTATTCAATTCCCCAGTACGAAACGTTAACAGACAACATTTTTGTTTTAAGTTACTTTTCATTGAGGAATTTATTTATGAGCATAACTAAAACACAAGGAAACATACTTACTTGTCATGTAGACTTTCATCTTTTACTAGATTCCTTAATCAAACTCATATTTTCTCCAAAAGAAGAGTATTTAGGAAGACTTGTTCGCATTATGAGTACTATAATAAACTACCTGAGAATCACCTAATCCACAAAATAGAACTATATATTTCCCAGGTCTTTAGACAAAAAACAAAACAAAAAATTTTTAGTATGAGATCAGATAATCCACAAAAGTAAAATCCTTTATAGAAATAAAATCTATTCTTAATCTCCAAAAGTTGTCTAAAAAATCCCAATATTCAATGAAGACCATTCGAAAAACAATTTTCTATAAAATTATGAAAAGTAAACCAAACTAATATTTAAAACCAAATATTTGAAGGATTTAATCACATAGTCTTCCAAGGTAAAAATTGAATTTTATATCCAAATAACATTAGTTTCTCTTAAATTCTCATATTGAAAAGTAATTAACCAAATCACATTTCCTCCATGATAGGTTAATCATTTCCATAGATAACCCAAAATAAACTTACTCTTGATTCCTAAAATCATCTAACTAAAAAGAATTAGTCAAACTAACTAGGGAATTCACGTAGTCCAGTGGTAGGAAATAAATACCAGTCGCACTTTGGTTGTGGGTTCGATTCCCGCAACTTTATCTGACACGACGGGTTGTCACACGGTCTTCGTGTTGTCATTTTTCCAAAACTATATAATTCTTAAAACATTCCCCGAAACGAGATAAAATATTGAAAAATAATGCTAACAAATTTTAACCTCAAGTTTATCTTATGACTTTCATTTTCCATCATAACATATTATAACCCATAATTACCTCAAAAGTATGGATAATATAAAACCTAATGGTTACCTTTATAATTATTACATGAACTTCCACATCGATTGGTCATCTCGTACATGATGCATTACAAAACATACCAAGGTTGAAGTGGTTGATCTTGACTCCTTGATAGTTTGTTTAAAACAACCACGAGTTTCCTCATTGAATCCCCCCATTTCATCCAATCTCTTAATCATAGAACCACCACAGTTTCCCTGAAACCTATTGTCACTTTGGTTCCCGCTAGATCCATCCATTCACTAAAAAATGAAATGTCTGTGTGAGTATATCAAAAAAACCATCATGTACTAATGAGGAAGATAAACACTATGATATACTTACTCATTCACCTTATCTAAAACTAGGACTCTTTCTGAAATCCTAACCATCATGGTAATGTCACTTATTCTTAGAGAATAACCTATCCTCTAATGTTATCTAAATCGACCTCTAATACCAACTATAAGGCCCCAGCCTTAAACCTTACTTAATATTGAATTAAATAAATAATTCAAATTGAGGATCTTTTCAGGTATAGAGTTTTAGAGAATTAGATAATAAATCATGAATTACATTCCAAATTTAAACAAAGTGGTTACATAAAAGATAGTATTTTTTTTCCATCAACGGAAACATATTTAAAATAAAACATGGATTATTTCTTGACACTTCCTTGACACTATCATCATATCATGAACCTTTCCCTTTACCTGTGAAAAACATTTCAAAAACTTGGGATGAGCATAAAGAGCTCATTAAGGGATATAAAAGTATGAAAAGAAAACATTAGTCCATGTATAAAATCACACTTTACTCATAAAACACAAGCATTTTAACATACCTCATCAAATCATGAATAAATCATAGGAATCATAAGGCATAAAGGTAACATGAGGAATTCATAAAATTTTTACATAGGGAGTAACCATCATGGTTACGCTTGGAATACCCATCATAGTATATTCTGTAAATCTTTTCGAAGAAACCTTAACGTTTAACCCCTTCGCGTTACCCAATGCACTGGAGAGCTAAATCAGGCTCACCCAACCTTAGTTTATCATGGAACCACCCGTCTTTATAAAAAAATGCCAGAGATCCATAAAATAATCATAGCACATAACTTAAGCATAAACTAAAGATAACATTACCATATTTCAATAACAATATAACATTCTAAGATAATGAATCCATTCTAAAAACTATTTTCAAAACCATTAAAAGCATTTAATAAAGAGATTTTTGAATCAAAGTGTCCCATACCACTTTGAAGTTTTTATCATTTTAAACCATTAATATCTAAATAATTAAATCCTTAAAACCATTTTTAAAACATGGATATTATTTAGAAATATATATTATAATAAATCATTAAAACATTTAAAACAATATTTTAGTTAAAGTGTTTTTAACAAAATTAGGGACACATGAATACCATAATTGTTGAATAACATTTAATCAAAACATTATAATATCATGAGAATAAATTGATTCATGATATTATATTCCAAGGGACAGTATATACACCATATAAGAGTGAATTGGTGCATAACAACAATGAATTCTCAATATAAATGTAAAATGAGGTAAAATCCCTTATAAAGAAGGTATCCTTAAATTAAGGATAAATCAATCTCATAATTATGTGTGAGAAATATACATACACCAAATATAAGTGGGTATTATGTATAAAACAATAAAAGGTCATTCACACATATTCAAAGTATGACATATTCAATAACTACATGTTATACCCAAAGAAATCGAAATTGGATTAAGAAGTTCCCTTGGTAAAATTCGACAACCTAACGGCGTAACATTAAAATTCGTAAAATTAGTTGATGAGAGAAAAAATGGTATCTCATCACTTGGAAATAAAATTTACATTAATAAGGATATATAAGAACATATCACAACATCAAAATATGTAAATTAAATGACATAACAAAATAAGTCTTTTAAAAAGAGGAGGGTGAAAGGTTCCCTTACCGATTTGGGCAACTTTCGAAACGTACACCCCATGAAAGAAGGGTCATACAATGAAGATGTAACTAACCATAAATGAGAGTATATTGTACAAGTAGTAAAATAATGTGCAGTACATACACCACACAAAATAATATTGTGGCCAATATTGCATGAATCTCATAGGAATAAAAAGTGAGATGAAAATCCCCTTATGAAAATTCGGCAGCCTAACGACGCCATATAAAACATCCAAAAATGGATTCATGAGATCAAATAGCATCTCTCATCATATTAACATAAAAACTAAAGTAATAGGAATATAAAATAACATCCTCCAACATATTAACATGGAGCATAAAAGAAATGACATAAAAGAGAGTACTTGAGAAGAAAGAGAGAGGTGGGATCCCTTACCTCGTGTCCGACATCACTCGATATTTCTTTAATCTCTTGAATAATAAAATTTGGTCAATTTATAATTTCATAAGGAACTCCTTTAAATATTATTATTAATTTAATATCACATATTATAATTTTATAATAATTGGTTAATAAAGTGACTTCATATCAGACGTTTTTGTCGATGTTCGGTACATGAGTAAAAATTGAACTTGTTGGAAATGAATTTTCCATGTAGTTATAGGTACATCATATCCAGAATAGTATATATGTACTAAATATCATATATATCCAGCATATATTCATTTTAAACTATTCCATAGCATTTGAGGATAAAATATTGAAAGCACCGTTCATGGAGACGGTAGGCCGTGCGTACGCTTGAACGCTACTTTCATTTTTTGTCATATTAATGGAATTAAAAAATGAGATAAATATATATTATAATTCCAGAATTATATCCATAATTTAGATGTAATATATAACATATATATTCATTAAATATATGTACTTATAACAGTACATAACATTTGGAGATAAGAAATGAAATGTACCGTTCATGGAGACGATAAGCCGTACGTACGCATGAACGCTACTTTCATTTTTTTTTTGTATTCAATGGAATGATAAAATAATTATATAATGGTATATTATAATTCCAGTAGGATATAATATGTAATATCATTAATTTCATCCTTTATACGTCCCACATATGGAATTAATGAATCAAATCACTTTGAGGGGGCAGTAGTCCGCACTTCCTAAAATGAAGATATCCCGTTTTCCCATAATGGAAACCATAAAGGTATGCCGTAAATGAAAAATACAGAAGATTAAGGAAAACATAAACATATTATATATCATATATAAATATAGTGACATCTTAATGTCCACCTTTGAAGGTGTTAAAACAATATTGAACAATCATCGTTTCGTGAGGTAGTAATTTCCCATCCACAGAAACAGTATGTTCTTTAACCATTAGACGGAGGTGTGTGAAATTTTAGCTCGAATAATTTTTATAACAACATCCTAGTATATTCAAGATACTTTTGTTGTTACAAAAAAAAGTAATAAAAATATTTTAGGGGTTTGGAGAAGCAAAATAAAACAAACGAACACAAGGGAAGACATTACCTTTAAATCAGGTAACTCTCTTTGATTTGAGTTCGAAGGCTTCCATGGAAAGGATTATGCCCAAATTGAGGCTTAAGCGATGGTTATAGGGATGTGGAGAGGTAGAATGGTCAGGGGTTGTCCGAGAAAAATGATTTATAGGTTTGTGTAAGGTGGTAGAGGTGGGGGCCTTTTATAATAGAAGAGGAGGGGCACTCTTGGAAAGTTATAAAAGTTTACTTTATTATAAAATGATTTTTGGATTTTAAAGGTCCCAAAAGGATATATTTAGAGGATAAGTTGATAATGTTTCTAAATACACCCATCCGATAGGTTTTGTACAAGTTTAATACATATATTTGACCATATCTTCTCATATTATTTAAAACGTTCATTTATGAGGTAATCACTGCATCGTCACGGTGTCATAAATAATTTAATTTATTTAATGTCTAAAAATTATAAAAAAATATATAATAATTTAGGAAATATTATTATATTTCAAATTAATATTTATAGTAAAAAATATGACTTGTATTACCCCATTTAAAAATTGTTTTAGTAAAACAACTAATGATTGTGATATTTTTATTTTAACTTTAAATAAAAAGTTTTTTATGTCATTTTCCTTCCAAAGTGGCTCCATGGGGTCCCCAAGTTGACCCATGGATTGTCTTGGTCGGCCATGACACATCCAATTATGGTAGGACATGTGTATAGGTCATTTCATATTATTAAAACTTTATTTTTACCTTAAATTACACTAATTACCTTTAATCGCGATTAATAAAACTTAAAAGTTACTATTCACAAAAAATTATTTTAATCTCACCGAACCACATTTTACTTCTTAATGAAAACCATGTATGTCGGGTTTTTAAAATATAATTACAGAAGTGTCAAAGATTCATTTAAACGAAAAATCAGTTTCATTAACTACAACTTAGTGGTTTCACTATTCATCACGATTGAAGTTTTTCAGAAAAAATAACAAAAATTCACCCTAAGCTATATTTGATATTCCGTATTCAAAAATGATGTCTATATTACAAAATAAAAAATATATATTTTGAATTAATTAATTTAATAATTCATTCCCGCTGTCAAAAAAAAAGCATGTTTTTATGAAACAATATCATATAAAAGATTGACATTAGTTTAAGTCCAATTTCAAAGTGAAATTAATTTCAATGACCAATATTGGATTAAATGGTAAAAATATATTCTAATTTCACTTTTAAAACAACTCAAAAGATAATCTAATCATATAAATAAATTATATTAAAAAGATGTTTTGAGTTAAAATACAACATTTTTCACTATTCATTAAAAAATGAACTTTATCGGAAAAATAACAAAAATTTACACAAGGTAAATTTTGATGTCCCGATTCTAATGAAAAATTTTATTTTGTCAAATATAACTCATAAAATTTTTAAAAAGTGGATTTAAAAGACGTTCTCCATCAAAAGGCGGTTAATCGACCTTTTAAAGAATATTAGGATGTTTATGCTGAAAATTGGATTCATTCGCATTTTTTATCCTCTAACATTTATTGTAAAAAGTAAAAAATATTTGAAAAACATATATAATCATTTTGTAGTTAGTTCTCTTCATTCGCGCCATTACAATGGCTAGGCGTTAACTACCATTTAAAATAATATTATTTTATTATTAGAGTGCAATGTAAGATTTCCAAGAAACTCGTTGTTGTGTATTGGGTACGCCATCGAGCATAGCGTCCCCTTTAAAGTAATATTAATATTTTATTCACAAATATGGATTAATGTGAAAATTTCATATTCTTTATTTACCTAGGGTGTTACAACATCTTCTAGGTACTTACTCAAAAAACATACAAGGATTTTGACTCATTTATTTATATTAAGTTAGAAAACATTTTCAAATTTTCCATGATTACCCATATAGAATTATAACCTCCCTTTTCTCAAGGTAGAACCATGACTAAGTCCATAAAAATTTCATCCCACTTAAACTAAAGAATATATAATGGATGTAGATAACCAATTGTAATATAATGTTCAACCTTAAACCATTCTTCATACTAATAATCAAGACACAAATGCTACAACTAAAAATTGCAGCCCAGGATATCGAAAATGGAATATCACTAAATGATACATCTATGTCAAACTAGGATATACTACTAAAGGTGATCAATATAACAAACATAGAACCAACTCACACATAACCAATAAAAGGAAAATCCTTCCCCAAAACAACACCTAATGTTGAACATCCTCATACCATCCATCAGGGGTATCCCCATAGGAGACATGATATCACCAAACATCTACCTTGGAATCCACCATGTGTGAATATAACACCTTTTTAACTAAAGATGAATTCAACATCATATGAAAAATTCATCCTGAACTACTAACCTCTCTCATATCCATATACCTAATTGAGAGCTCTACGATTACTATACAAGAATCCCTAGGATCAAGGAAAACACCATAATATAACTATTTAAATAGAACATAAACCAAAACATTACCCTCTACTATTGAAAATGAAATGGTGAAGTCATAATCATAAAATAATTCCATACACAATCAACATTGAATGTACACATCACGCAAAGAGGAGACCTATGTCAGGATTTGGTGATCTATTAAAGTCAAAAGGCATCCCCTGATAAGTTAGTGTAATGGAAACTTCAATGAAAAACTACTACCAAATTAGAAATCATCAATGGAACATTTTAATTAGTGGGTTTATTAGTTTCATGAGACATAAGAAACATCCACCCTATGATTTACTAAAATAATTTCCAAGCCATGATGTATAATGTCATAGTAAAACTCAAACTAAACTCATTATTTTGGATTTTGTTTAACTATTGGAACTGAACAACTTCTCCCTTAAATACATGAATGAAGCTCAACCCTATTATGTAAATAATAATACATAATATCTTTTGGAAAAAGGCTTCTAACGGGGTTACAATCAATGATGATTCATTTAAAAAACTCTAACAATAGCTTGTAAGACCAAGGAAACATTGTAACATGGTAATATTTTTGTGGGAATCCCAAGAAAGGGCCTCCTTAACCATAGAAATATCCATTACTACACTACACTGGGACCTGACAATACCTAAAATACTAACATCACGATACCATACGTGAAATTCTTTTAGATTTCCGAATAGCCACTAATAATGAAGAACTCCCAAAATAGTATGAAGATTCTTTGTGTGATCCTCCTCACACACAAAGTATAAAATGATGGTGTCAATGAGAATACTCAATTAACTGATCAAGAAACAACTAGAACATTGCATTCATCAATCATTATAATATATCTATAGTATTTATTACCTCAAATAAAATTACAGAGAAATAATAATTCCCACAATGATATCGAAAATAGGTATTCATAATATAATCATCTTTCACCTACATTTGATGATATCTCATATATATATATAAATATCTAATAGAAAAATAACATCATTTTACTTATTGAAAAAATCATCAATTCTAGGAGTGTTTATGAATTCATCACTATAACATAATTTAATAAATGTTAATTGATACCTAAAAATATAATTACATTAGTATTTTTACAAAAAAAACCCTGAGAACCCTTATGTGATATGATCGACAATATAATACATCACTTTAATATATTATTGACATGTGTCTGCATCCCCAATAAATCAGATGGTTTAATACTATGTAGATACATCAGAATTTGAGAACTCAATTGTAGCTTCATCCAAAACTCAATTTCCCATTGAGGGGGTAGAACCAAACCTATTCAGAAAATACATCAAGGTACTCTTCCACAATCCAATAAACACTACTGGATGAAACTCTAATGACCCCAAAATTTACATGGCCAATAAGGATGATAAGGGTGGAACATTCCTCTAGACCATACATGGGCCTATATCACTAACACATATGATATTATCTCCACAATATTTTCTGAAAACAATATTTTTTTTGAAGAAAGCTGTGATATCCAGCTCAAAATATGATAAATCCATACTAAGGATGATATCAATGAGTATATATATAAACATAGGAAGTCTCCAGAACAGGAGTTATTCCCAAAAACTAACTCATGGACTCTATATAATTCATGAAAAGTTTCTCAACCTCCAACTTGTGTGGTCAATTACAGGGGTATTGGAAGCCTCTCATCGTCAAGTCCCAAGTATAAAATAAAAAATGGTACCTCAAATGATGTCTGGATCACCTACTGATGGGAACTCTAGAACATACATCTGTCCATGACCAGCTCAAAAACCTATCCTCCCTTGATGATAACCACACGACTATGATTTTCTCTTTAAGGATGAGGAGAATCACAGGGGTTTGCTGCACTTTCCCTATATTCCCTCTGTTGATCATAGGTTGGAGCCCCCCAACTATTGTTCCTTGGATGAAACTACTATAAAAGAAAAACCTAATTTGGACAACCAGTCTCATTGTATCTTTTTAGAAAGGCCATGTACTCCCACTGCATATGAAAAATGACTCTATATGAAAAAAATATATGACCCCTACATTGGGAAATAATTGCTACAAACTATGTTGAAACAAGATGATAAGGGATGGGACATTCCCCTATATGTCTAAAAACACTTATGTATAAAAAACTAGGAACCCCACAACATATATTTCACAATTATAGAATCAGGATGAATCGCCTATCATAACAATATTGTCGTAACTAGAATCCTCTCAATAACCTCTACTCTCTCCAATACATTGAGATATGTTAAAATAAAAAATGGGGATAACCTAGTGTTATATCTATGGATGTAAATCCTAATATAAATACTTCTCCCTAGAATCCTCATTGAGAATCAAGTTTGAAACATAATATAGAAGGTTCCTAAAATGGATTTTGAACTTCTACATCCTAGTAATCTACCGCAGAAGGGAAAATATATCCTGTTATCTAGCTGAATTTTTAGTCAAATATACGAACTCATCTAAAAAATGATTTTGGAGCTTCTCCCACAAATAGTGAACTTTTGATGATGCACGAGGAACAAAAACCAAAACATACCAGCTTCTCTATGCATCATTTTCAACACTAATGAAGCCATATACTCCTTCATAGTATGTATTGAACTGAAGGATATCTCCACCTCCTCCAACTATTCATCTATCATTGAATCCAAAGTGGATCCCCCATACTTATATTGTACATGAAACTAAAACCCTTGAAGATTACTTCCCTAAGTTTCATTGTTTTTGACCTCAACCCTACGAAAATATACTTTCTTATCCAACTGAACATAATTACCCATAATATATGGGGATATTGACCTAGAACTATAGATATATAAATCACATTAGTAGGGAAACCTAATCATTGAATATGGAATATGTAATATTAATTAATTTTGGTTCAACCTGACCATGAGGTCTACCCGTTTAAAACAAACATTGAAACAAGAATGATATATGATCCTTTATAGTTCTCTACCCCATAACTAGTATTACTTTTAATGGTAATATTAGTAAACAAGAAGGTCCATTCATCGAGTCTCTTAGGGCCCTAAATACCTATGTCTAAGATAGTCTCCCTTCTCTACATCACATACTAAACTTAGATGTCACCATTTCCATACAAACTCATGAGATACTCATTAGTGTATGCCTCCAAACTCCATCCTATCCATCAAATTGACCATTTTATACCAAAATTTCTTAATCCCCTCCCCAAAGGTACCCCTCCTAGGATGGTAATAAATAAATAGTGATGAAGACACCTGAAGTTTACCTCTAATAGGCTATAGCTTAGTGACTAGAACAAAGAGTATATAGTAAAAAAAAAGGTAGGAAATTATCTGTAATAGGAACATGATGAATGCGAGATAAGATGATACCCCAAAGAAACCCTTCCTAATAAAAAAATAAAGTACCCTAATAAATTCTTGTAATGTCATAAAAAATGGAAAAATACAAGTAACCAATAGAAAACACCAGTTGTGACATCAGACCCAAAATAACTCCTACAAAATCTATGAACTAGTAAAGTAAATCCTGATCACCAAGAAGATCCTATGAAATTTAAAAAGTGTTTATAACGACTTTACAAATAAAAAAAGGTATACTTAGTAGGCTCCTCCCCTAAACCTCCCATGAAAAAGTGAAGAAACCATACTAAATCCCTATATAAAAGCAATAAAAGAATCATCAACTAATTAAGTATACTATGATCCCAACCATTCCATATATCTCTCAAAAAGTATCACATATATGTAAAATATAATATCCATAATAATATAGAAGTCAAAGTACCTCGCTAAAACATCCTTACTAGTTCTACACTCTTTTCCTAAACATCACACATCCTGATCTATCCCTCTCCAATACGCCACATTCATAAAAGGAAAAAATACAACAACTAAAACCCATGTATTATTTAATCTCATCATCACAACCACCATCACATAGTTATTGAGTAGTTTCAAAGAACTACCAGATCTTTTAAACCACATATAACACCTCACTCCATCAAAACCCATAAGGATTGTACATAAAATAATCCTTAGGATACTATATTCAGAGATACATTTGTGTGAAATAACAAAAATGCATTATAAAAATCTATACAGATGTACTGAAGGTAACCTCTATGCATACCAACATCTAATTACACCTGAGGGAGAGAGTGAGGGAGAGGGGGATGTCAGCTATGCATCGTAAAAAAATAGATACTAGGGAAAACACCCTCCAAAGTCCACTGGGTGTTGGTTTCTCTACAAAAATAAATGGGGTAGCATATGAAATCACATAACATAAGGAATATATATAGATCACAACCAACACAAGGCGAAAAACTATCCTTAGAATCAACATTATTTATCATGGCTCAGACTTCAAACTTCCAAATATATTTCTTAAATATCCTGTAGGCATAAAAACATTTCAATATACTTTTATTTAATTATTTAAATTGAACATTCTCCATTACATTAATTACAATATAATTAACCTGATACAACATTAAAAATTACAACCATATTGTAAAAATGAATTTTTATTTATTACAATTTCATAATTATTGGAACTCTAGGATTAATCTTAACAAACCATAAAGTATTCATAGACCAATAAAATAAAGCTATGCCAAGTAGTGGAGAATGGAATCCAAAAATAAGAAACCAAACCCTCAAAAACATTACAAAAACTCATTTACATTAATGCAATCAATATTTCAATATAAATAATAGTGTGAAGATGAACATCAACTTGTTCCATAAGTCCCAATGATATCCTTGACACCACAATGCATATCACCATCATTAATCCCTTCACCAATTTCAACTATTGGCACAACCTTGGGCACCCCTTCCTATTCTTTTCCAATCGATTAGCCATCCAAGGATCACATCATGGCACATAGTAAGGATGCACATCCAATGAAATAAAAAAACCTAAAAACTAAAAGTAGTCAACATGTCATATAGGACCTGAATCCGATTCCTTTCAGTAGTTATGATAAAATAGGCCCTCTCAGCCCCAAAAAAATTATATTCAACCAAAAAATAGGTTACCATGTTAAATTATAGATTTTAGTTCACATAGGTTACAATCATAGAAAACATAAGGAATTAGATGTAAAAACATAGAAGTTATTTAAACAAAATACAAATATCACATCAATTTCAGTAAATTATAAGGAATAATGATTATAATTAAACATACCAATTTATTATTTATATTGATAAGTAGGTACCAATTTTATATTCATCACCAATTTATTGATGTCATACCACACAGGCACCATTAACATCAAAATAACTCGATTAGAAACTTGGAGATAAAATTAAATTACATGGAATGGAAAAACTTGGTGAAATAAAACCAAATAGAGAAAAACACATCATATAAATTGAAGAAAAAAACCCATGATCATGACAGTTCAATCATGGGAAACTAAAGACCAATCGTACTAAAAACAGCTTCAAAACACCCCTGATGTGCATCTATTACCACCATGTATTCAAAACAATTCAAAGGGTTCTATGAGAATTTATGGGAGAAATGAATTTTATACGAATTATTTTTGACATAAATTCATTGTGTGTATTGATCATTCAAATCATTAATGGTTGAATTCTATGGATCACCATAAATAAAATCACTAGGATCTTAAAATCCATTTATTAATTCATTTAATAAAATCCATGTTTGATCCTTGAATTGTTATAGGTAAATTCATCAAATCTGCCAATTAATCTATTTTCTTAATGAATCGATAGTTCATTCCATGAATCACATTCTACAAAATACCCTTACATAGTCTGCAAACAATTCTATTAGGCCATGAGTAACACTTCACCATGCAAGTTCCACCTATAAACATATTTCAACCCCCAAGTTCAATCAAACCTACTTGGTGCTTCATTTAACAACCTCAGACTTTGTAAAAATAAAATAGAATGAGCTAGAAGGGTTTGATACCTTACATATAATCTACAACTAAAAGTTTATAGTGTAAAAATTCCCAATCATCTCAACATCAGTCCCCAAAGGTTATATATCATGAGAAACCAGGGATGATCCAAGCCTCAAAAATCCCACAAGGTCTAAAGTTGAATGAATAATGGTAATTTATATCTAGAAAGAATCCCATGAATTTTAAAGGAATCCAAAGTATCAAATTATCCAATTTGACGATCCTTTATTATACCATACCACTAAAATAAATTATGGGGAACATTCTACATTATATGGTTGACACATAATTATAGATTGTTTTTCATCTTACTATCCACCGTATCATGCCACTATTATAGAAAAACATGGGGAAAACACAAATTGACAAAGGATATATTTTTCTAGGGTTTACCAATCCCAATTACCACAAATACATGAAAATCAAAAACCCCACATCCCTACATATAAAATATTGTGTAAGACCCAATACTCTTTGAAATGAACAAATTTTTTGAGGGTTAACTACTACTATGACAGATGAACCACACCATAATTATATTGGAGAGTATAAAACTCTATCGGTTTGGTGTGGGGAAACATCACCTAATCAACTTCAAGGGGGTACCTATCCCATGCGGATTAGAAATACCTATGCCCTAAGAATGTTGAGATTATCAAATTCTTCGTTGAATATGGGGGACCCACATGATAACATAACCATTCCATCAGGGTGTACAAGCCATGAGAACAATTTGATCTCCATGCATGATCTAGTTCACCGAGCATAGGGAGATAAATCATAGAACTACCCATAATTCCTTGAAAATTGTAGTAGATGAAAAAAATAACACATGAATGGGATCATCAAGGAAAAACAAGGATATGATATTTGTTTTATTAAAACTGACACATGTTAAAGAAATTAATAAAAAAACTCTATCTGGGTAGAAGAAATTCAAATGATCTCCACTAAGCATGATATATGGCTTGGTGTGGAGGGGGAAGGCCTTCCCCATTAGGCATGTTTTTCTCCATACATGAGAAATTCATGGTTCACACACATGCCCCCCTCACTAGGTTTGGTCAAGAGAACCTGGACAAGTATTTAGTGCTGACTCGAACACATGGTTAGATGATAGAATGTCATTAAAAATATCAAAGATATATTAAAATTTCCCTTGGTATATCATTGTTTCTAACTCAGGAGTCGGTCTCAAGGAGGAATCCTGTTCATCTATGTGATTATTCAAAAAAATATGTTTTTAATTTATTTGAAATGAGCTAAAGAAAACATGATTAAATGATTTTATTGGAGGAAATTAAGAATGAATATAATAAAATAAAAGACAAAAATAATATAATAATATGTAAAGAAAATAAAGTCACTAGGAGAAAAAAAACCCCATATTGATCGAATATACTGCCTATAATTGATCATAAAATATTAACCTCAAAATATCATCCAAGAATAATTCATTCTCACTCTCTCAAAACATGAAACATTAACTCTATATGTATCAACCCAATATATTAAAAATAAAATTCCTCTTATGATTTAATTAAATGGGTAATTGTGTAATATGGTTAAGAATACACATGCACTTCTTCAGTTTTATTATATCATATCATATTTAAAAGATCTTAAATCATCTTTACCATTGATAATGTAGTCATTGAACTTTAATCACATGATTAGTATAAATATAGGGTTTTAATAAATCCAATTGGAAAAGAAAAAGGAATTTATTGCCTCAACATGTAGGCTCGTAACCTATGAACCCCATTTACTATAGATTTTGATGGATATAGAATCACTAGGATTTGACCTTGACAAATACCAAGATGATATAAAACAACATAAGAATGAGAAAAACCATCTATGGGTAAAGTTAAAGGGGTATATAAAATATGTGTATATAAAATATTTTCTATAGGATAATGAATATATTTTTATCTTATTACTGTTACTTAATATATTGTTTTGATTTTGATATAATAAGACACAAATTTTATTTTTTTATAATATTCAAATTTAAATATCAATTTATATTAACAAATTAATTGATTTTTATGAAATAAATTATATTGTAAATAAATTTTATTATTAAATATTTTTTTGAAAAATTTAAATGATCATATAACTTCTATGATGTGAAATGTAATTTTTATAAGGGTTCAAAATCTTTTATTTTCAATAAACCCTACATTTATCAATAAATGTAGAATATAATTTTAAAACTAAAAATAGAATTATTTTTCAATTTATTTTGATAAAATGAATAGTAATTTTTGAATCATAATGAATAAATTATCCAATAGTTAATTTTTCACAATTTTTTGAGATGGCCAATTTTCATGTAATAATTAAATATCGTATAAATATATGGTGTGTATTATGACATCATAATGTAAAAAATGTGATGTATTATATAATTGGTATCCAAGACCAAATTAATGTTTTTTACATTAAATTTATTCAATTTTAGGTTCATTTCATTAATTATATATATTTATTACCAATCATCCGAAACCATTAATATATTTTATGTTTTTAAAATCGTATTGATAAGAGTATGACTCACGTTCACAAAAGAAAGGTTACTATTTTATTACTTTCATATATTTTATTCATAAATTAATTAATAACACTCCCCTTTTTTGGAAACCATTGGAAAAATCTTGGGTAAGGTTAGTGTTTTTTATATTTAATTATATATAGTCCAAGACCTATATATGATAAATAATAAAGAATTACCCACTCATTTCCATTATAAAAACAGCCAATATCACACTTCTATTCACTAAAAAAATACATTTATAATGTAATTAATATTTTATCCCTTCTCTAGAGTACTACCAAGGTTCCCCAAAACTCTCAAGAAGCTCCTTCCAAGAAGTTGATCCACACACTCAAGTAAGGGATCCTGTCACTCTCCTCTTTATTAAAGCTTATTTATTATCTTATGCATTAAATTTCAAATTTATAAAGTTGGGATATGAGATTAAATTTGTCAATTATCTTAAATATTATGTCAAATTATGAGAGAACCTTTTTTGTCTCATAAACTAATTTTATGAATTTTTATGTCATGTCATTATGCCGCAAAAATTTCAACAAGATTTTCCATGATAATTCAATTGTGTAGTAAACACCATATCCATTTCTAATCAAGATTGTTCACTATTATAAACTAATAACTATTTGATGTGGGACATAAATTTATTTATTCCACACTCCATAATCATGTAATAAAATATTGTGATGAATTGGTCTATGTCATATGAGCTATGTGGTGTAGTTAAGTAGGATAATTAAATGAATGTGTCAGGAACACCCACAATTATATAATGCTTAAATGCATTGATTACTATTAAGTTTCATGTGATGTAATGCTGGTACATGGAGTGAACCTGATTAATTTATTGGACTTTTCCCATCATGATGTCTTATTATTTAGTCTTGACCTATGTTTATGATGCAAGGTTTTAATTTGTTTCCACAATTACCATCTTACCTTTATAATTGTCATGTCATATCATTTATCATTGTTCATGTTTATGATTTTCACTCATTTTAATCCCAATAGATATTCTTATTGTATAAATTTTTTTACCTCATGCCATATTAATTCCTTTACTATGATATAAAGATCATCCCTTTTTTATGTGTGTCCCTAGGTTATCCCAAAACGTTTTAAGTGCATACATGTTAAGGAATTTTTCAATAAAGATGATGTATTTTCTATTTAAATTTTTATGTAATGTACCTATTCTAAAAATAATATATACTCATATATTTTTTTTGTTTTTATTATGTTTAATATTATTTATTAAATAATAAATTAATTTGTAATATATATAAGGGTTTTTATAGTTGGTATCAAAGTAAAAGTTTAGTTATATTTGGGATTATGATTAGAACACTCCAAAGATATCCAAAAAGGATAATAAAAAATATAATAAAACATACAAATTTTTTTGTAAGTAAATAATCAGTGGTTTATCAAGAAAATAAATCCATTTCTGGATACTATAAGTGGATTTAAATTTGGAAGAGATGTTTATAGAGGTAAAACAAAAAAAACACTACATTTAGAGAGTCTTGACCCAGAACCAGTACATGAAATCATGCCTTGATATACACATGGTTTAACACTCATGGTGGATATTATTTCCTAAATTCATAATCTCGTTACAAAACATTATTAAGGGAATAGAAAATTACCATAATAGTATATGATTGGAAGCAGATCATGGAAAACATATATTGAAGCAAAAAACTCATTAGTAATGAAATAAATATATCTTAAATATTATGCCTTTAATGTCATTTTGTTCCCCATTTATATTTTTTATATTTTAAAAATACCCATCACTAAATTTATTTTCATTCTTTTTGATGGAAATAAATAGGAGGAATCTGGTAAACAAAAAATTAGAAGGGTAATGTGATGACAATCCAATTGAGATTACCGACCTAACGGGAGGTGGAATTGAGAACTATATGATGATACTCTCTTAGCCGGATGAGGATGTAAATAGAATCTTAAACAAGGTGGAGCATCAAAATCCCCTTAAGAGAGACCTAGTTGCGATTGAGACCTTTATACTACAATGGCCTCTGATTTTACATGGATCATCGATCACTTACTCACAGAATAATTAATCAAATCCATTGAGAAGATCTTCTCCATCATTCATTGTTTTGAAGAAGACATGGTTATACTAGTTGTTTATCAAATAGAGGTAGAAGATGATCAGCGGTGGACACTGATAAAAAAATGAACACTAAGGAAGATACTGAAGTGGTGGGATGAAAAGAATTCTTGAAATGGTTTTTAGATAAAAATTTTCATCAAACTCTCTAACCTAAAATTGAATTGTATTTCATTTCACTCAAGAAACAAGATGATGAAGCTATCATGTTATATGTGGAAAACATGAAAATGCTTTCTCGATATGCTTCCAGATTTTTCATATCCCCCAAATCCAATGTTGAACAAGCGTTTGGTGTGCTAAAACCTAGTATAAAAAATCCCTTGTTTCCCAAGACATTGATAACTATGATTATATTGTCTAATTTCTCCTCAAAGTCCAAATAGAGACCATTGAATATAAATGGAATCATAGGGATACGAATTATAATGTGGAGTTCAATACATGTAGTTCAATGTAAAAACCTAAGGGAACCAATAAATTTAAACATCCCACTTGCCAAAGGTGCAGAAATAAGAACCCTATAAATTGAAAAAGGGTGACAAGGAGATGTTTTATGTGCGGGAAGAAAGGACACCTAGCTAGTGATTTTTGGCATGGGAAACCCACTCACACAATAGAGGAAAGGAATTATCAAGTCAAACCTCAGTGAATTTTTTATTCCATTAACTGTAAGTAACTAGGGAACTTTTTAATCCAATGTACGAGGAAAATGGTTTTTGGAGACAACCAACAATATCCAGGGTAGTAAGAGTGAGATTTTATCATCACAACTGCTGAGGTGGGTCCTTAAAATGAAGTGGTGATAGCTAGGATAATTATTCATTCAAGAATAGTTAACAATTTTTTTGAGTGTAGGACAATGCATTCCTTCATTTCATGAAATTTTATTTGAGATATTCAAACAACACCACAATGTATCAAAGTAGAGCTTTTGATGAAAATGGAAAAACGGGAAATTATTTAATCTTAAGTATATAATTCCTCCCCTATCATTTTTTTTCGCTGAACATCCCAACAAACCATGTGACACTCCCTTTAGTGTATCTTTATGAAATTATATTCATGGATTGTATTAACCTATATATAGAAAACATAAAGTTTCATGGGATGGAAATCACTATTCGTACCATGAATTGTACTCTAATTCTATACATGTGAAAGGAGTAGAGTGAATCTTATTTAGCCCCAAATGTCTATAATGTATATTATTACCCTATAAGAATGAATATCTAGATCAAAGGACGTAGTCTAAGGAGGGAATCTTATTTGAATACATGCTTATTGTGAGGTAATATGCTTATGTGTTTCTTGAGTAATTTCATGGTCTTCCTCCTTGTTGATAGGTTAAATTTTCAATTGATATTACACTTTGGGAGTTACCTTTATCTAATACTATATATAGAGTGGAGTTTTTTTAACTTGAAGATTTGAAGAAACAACGATAAGAGAATCTAGATAAAGGTTTCGTACACCCATGTGCTTCACCCCAGGGTGAACAAGTCCTCTTTTTCATGTTGAAGGATGGGTCAATGCATATATTCATTGATTATCATAAGCTCTATATGGTCAAGATATAGAAAAAGTATCATCTAGAAAGGATTAATGACTTGTTTGATCAGCTATGTGGATCACAATACTTCCCCAATGTTGATCTACGGTTGGGATATTACATTGTTAGGTTGAAGAAGGAGGTTATCCCCAAGAATATTTTGTACATGGTATGAAAACTACGAGTTCATAGTAATGATTTTTGGACTCACTAATGCTCCATCAATCATCATGGACTTGATGAATAGAGTTTTTATTGATTACATTGATAAATTAGTGTTAGACTTTATAGATGATATTCTAATATACTCCTAGTGAAATGGGGAGCATGATTAGTATAGGAGAACTGTCCTGAAGACCTTATGAATAGAGAAGCATTTTGACAAGTAAATAATTTGTGAGTTGTAGTTAAATTAAGTCTAATTCTTGGGGAATATCATTAGAATTAATGGTATATATATATACCTTTCCAAAATAGAAGAAATTGAATGATTTATGAGGCCAATATCTATGACATATATCCATCCTTTCTTTGGATTAGTTGGGTACTACCAATGATTTGTGAGAAATTTTTTTCTATTTTAAAACCCTCATACCAAGATAAATAATAAAGGAGTGATGTTTTTTTGGAACGATGATTGTGAAGAGATATCCATGATATTAAAAAATGAGGCTTATCACTACACTTGTACTAACACTACCTACATATGGAGAACTTTTTATGGAATTCAGCATTGCATCGATGAAGGGATTGGGCTATGTATTAATACATAATGAAAGTGTCATAGACTATACATCAAGGAAATTTAATGTTCATGAACAGAACTACCAAGACCATGATCTGGTGTTGTTCATAGAGGTATTCAATTTGAAAACATGGTAGCATTATCAGTTTGGGGAGACACTTGAAATATATATGGATCAAAAAACCCTCAAGTATATATTCACATAGAAAGAGGTGAATATGCCCCAATGAAGATGATTACAACTAATAATAAAAAATTAATGTTTTTTCCACTACCATTCTAGGAAATAGAACAATGTAATATATGATATAAGAAGAAATTACCCATAAATGTTATCATTTATGTGAATTGTGAAGGATTTAGTATTTATAGATTTGAAAAGGATAGACATGGGAACCAAAAAGTAAGTAAAACCATAAATAATTTCACAAATGATTGACCAACCATCCATTATGTAACAGATAATGTTTTCTCATATAAATGATGTGTAAATTTATAAGAATGTGGAAAATATAAGAAAAGGGAAATCCTTAGAGTTTAATTTTAATGAATAAGGATTTGTGATATTTGGGTCATGACTATGTGTACTACCAAATCCTGAGTTAAAGAAAGATATGTTGGATGAAGCACATAGCTCACCATTTTCCATCAACCAAGGAAGTACACAGATATATCAAGATCTCCCAAAGCACTATTGGTGGGACAATAAGTGGAATGATATCATGTAATATAAATCAATATTTCTTGTTTTTTAGTAAGTGAAGGGATACAGTAGAAATCTATAGGGATAATGAAACCATTACCCATACCCACATTGTAATTGGAAACATCACCATCGAATTTATGACTATTTATCAAGGGAAATCAAAAAGAAATATAGTTATCTATTTTGTGGTGGACCAACTTAAAAATATTTATCACTTCATTGAAATTTGATTGGACTTCACAATAGATCAACTATCATGGAAAAACATCAACGAAGTTGCAAGGATGCATGGAGTACCACTATCAATGGTATCATATCGATATCCATGATTTTTCTCCATGTTCTAGAAGAGTATTCAACATGATATAAATAATTATTTGAACATAAAAATGGATTATTACTCACAAAATGATGGATAATTTGAGTTTTCTCTCCAGAAAATTTCGGACATGTTGATAGCATGCTCAATTAAAATCAAAGGAGGATGTGATAAAAATCATCATATAGTTGATTTCTCATACAATAATAGTTTCCACTCAAGCATCCAAAAGTTTACTTATGAATACCTTTATGGGAATAGGATTAGAACACATTCATGTTAGGATGATATTGGGGAAAACTGATAGGTCCTAAAATGATCATGGAAATGCTGGAGAATGATAAGACCATTCAATATCAAATCAAGGATTCTCAAAGTCAATAGAAGAACTATACTGACAATCACCAAAGAGACCTATACAATGATGTTGGAGACATGGTATTCCATTGAATATCTCCATGTAATTAAGTGATAATATTTTGGAATAATGGGATTCTTATTCCAATATACATTGCCCCCTCTAAGATCCTTGATTCCATTGGAGTTGTGGATTATTGACTAGAACTCCCACCTAACATATCTCACATACATGATGTATTCCATGTATCCCTCTTGAGAATAAACATACAATACCCACCCACATGTACTCAATCCATAGGTGGTACTAATGGATAATGATATATCCCATATGTAGAATCTAGTGAAGATATAATATCGTAGTGAAATTTCTTTATGAAATTAGAAAAAGAACTTTTTCAATGTGATGTGGAGAAACCACCGGTTTGATGAAACTGTGTGGGAACCAGATGAGGTGATGTAACCGAGGTACCCTCATTTATTTTAGTACAGGAAATTAATATTTCAAGGGTGAAATTTATAAAGTGGGAATATTATAACTACACAAACTGGTATAAATAAAATTCAATTTTGATTTAATTAAATATATTATTATGTAATATGGTTATTGAAAAGACCTGAAATTATTTGGTTTAATTATATTCTATTTGATTTAAAAGACATTTAAGAATATTTTTGGTTGATAATATAGATTCTGTATAGTGATCAGATGATTTGTATAAAAATAGGGTTTTAATAAATGCATTCTACATTGAGAAAGGAAGTGACAACCTCAACCAGTATGATCATACCTTATGAAGCCCATTTATCAGAGCTTCTGAGGGAGATATAATCACTTGGATTTTCCCTTTACCAATCCAAAAAATTATACCCTGCAAAATAAGCATGATAGAAACCATTTATAGAAGAATTCTAAGCTCATCTAGATCACGGCCCAAACCATGTTCAGTGAACCACCCCATTAAATTCGCACCATCACACACCTTAAACATGGGAAGTTTGAGGGTGTATTAAAGGAATATTTATCAGGATTATAGAAATAAGATAATTTAAACTATTTTTCAAAGAATAATGAATATATTTTCATCCCATTATTATTACTTTATAAATTCTATTAATTTTTATACAATAAAACACAAAAAAATTGGTTAAAATTAAAATTCAATATAGGAATTTATTTCAATGAATTAATGTATTTTTAAAATAAATATTATTATAAAAAAAATTATTATTAAATAATATTTATTAAATATAAATGATCATATAATTTTAATGAATTTAAATGTAATTTTTATAACTGTTCAAAAACTATTACTGTAAAAAAACCCAACATTTCTTAAGAAGTGCCAATTTTATTTTAAACGCGAAGAATCACACATTTAAAAATTTATTTTGATAAAATGAATATTTTTTTTGGAATCATAACTTCAATATTATCCAATAGTTAATTTTTTAAAAAAAATTGAGGAAATCTTATATTCAGGTAAATATTTAATGCTTTATAAATATATAGTGTGTATTATGACATAATAATGACCCAAAAGTGATTTAATAAATACCATAAATGGTATCCAAAACCAAATATATGCTTTCCCCTTAAAATAATGTTATTTTATGTTTATTTTATTAATTTTATAAACCCTTCATGAATCCTACAAATCTATTAATATATTTTAAGGTTTTGAAATAATTTCATTTAAATTATGACCCACTACCACATAAGAAAGGTTATTATTATTTTAATGTTTTTACCATGACCTCAAAAAATAATGAAAACAACTCCCCTTTGTGAGAAACCATTTGAAAAAACCATAAGAAGGTTTGCGGTTTATTTTATTTTATTATAGATTGTCCAAAACCTATGTTGGATAAATAATAAGAATTACCCAATCATTTCCAATATAATACCTAAAAATCTTCAACATATATTCAACCAAAATCATTGGATCACATCCTTACTCTACCCTCGTGTCTACATAGTCCTCCCGATTTGTTGGATATGGTGCCCTAGAACAAACTTCTATATACTTCATGATAACATGTATTCATTGTTTTGAATATTAACAAACTACTTATCAGATTATGATTATTCTTATGTGTGACAAAGTATCTGATAATATCCCATGAGTAGCTATCGCACTAAAATTTCATACTAGTTCCCCATTATGATGAGAACCTAGAAGTGCTATGACACAATTCCTGAATATATTTTCACTATCCAGATGATATCATTGGAGGGACACAAATGATACATGCTATCAGGGGTGTAGACTTATAGTAATTTGAGGAACCTTCTACTGGTGTATTCCCTTAGTGATATCTTGTATGATATTTTGGGAATGAAACCCACTTGTAGGAAAACCAAATTTCAAAGATTCGTTGGATATTCCTATCTATAGACATGGGTATTTATCCTTATACTTTAATATTATTATCCTTAAATACTACGAGTCTTGTACTTTGATGTATTAGTGAAAAATGTGATGAAACATGTTTATGAAGAGGTAGGATACATTGGGTGCATCACAAGTATTATTTCATTAATCAATAATGCGATAACAGATTTGTCCCTTATAATTTAATAATATTTGATATCCCAGTTCATTTAATTGAAATGATATAGACTAAATAAATTCATGGCCTTGGTGTTTTTTAGAAAAATTCATTTATTGGGAAATCAATGAAATTTGCATCGAGCACTTTGGCTGATGTCACTAGTATGAACATGTGTAATTAGAGATATCACAATAAATGGATTGCAATACATTTTAAGTGTCTGTTCTAGGTAACATGTTATTGCAACATTAACATCTTTCTCTACGGGTTCCTTGGAGTTTTTCTAGATGCTAACCTTGGACATAAGGATGCTTCGCCTAATTCCACTGAGAAAGAGGCCTAGAGGGTCACACACAACATGTATCCAGAATCCCATTTGAGTAATATATTATTATATATTATGTAATATGTTGAATAACTATTATTCCCACAAACGGTTTAATAATTATTAATTTATTATTGATCACAAATAAAAATTTATTTTTTTATTTATTAAATAAAATATTTACTTATTTATAAGTGAATAATGTAGTGATATTTATTTAATAAACACAATGATATTATTCAAGGTTTAATAAATATTATTGGGGAATTATGTACCTAGATTTATAGATTTATAAGAAAATAATAAATATTTTAAATTATTTAATCAAATAATATTTAATTTTAATTCCCATGTTCAGTGCGTGTTGAGAAAATAGTATTATTTTTATTTGACATGGAGTTTTAATTAGGATTAAATAAAAAATTAAGGTCACATGTGAAATTATTCTATTTTTACAACAGTGATATGTAAAACCATTTATGTTATTTTCCTAACAGAACAATTCATTTATTTGTGTTTTTTATAATAGAATTGGAGAATTCCCTCCAGCCCTTGAGATCTCTTTTCTCCAAGATCACTCCCAATAACAAAGACCAATCTTCCTCCACAAGAACAAGGATAATTATTTGGAAGTAATTATCATAGTGATCAATGGTGGATAATGAAAGAACAAGCACTATTTAAAATTTATCTTATACCCACGGTTTTAAATAAATGTGGGAAATCAAGGAATTGGAATAACTAGAGGCTATAATGATGGTTTTAGAAATCTATACCCATGGTTTGGAAACCACGGGAATAGACTATACTAACGGTTAATCAAACCACAGGTATTCAATGTGTGGGTATAACAATCAACTATTCCCATGGATTATGTATGTTATTCCCACAGTTCTGACACCGTGGATATAGATTTTAAATAAAATTAAACTCACTGGATTCGAACCCATACCGGTTCTCCACGGATGAAGCACGTTACCACAACACCAATTTATTAAATATATATATATATATACAATATCTTATATATATATATATAAACAGTGGCTATAAATAAAATTTCCTGCAATAGGATTCGATCCCACACCACTACTTTCCAGCTGAAAGACATTGCCACTACACCGTTATGACATATATTCATATATATATATATACATTATCTTATATATATATATAAATAAATAAATAAATTGTGGGTATAAATAAATTGTAGCATGCAGAATTTAAACCTACATCATTGCTCCACAGTTGAAGCAACACACCACTACACCATTTGACTGATGTGTCTATATATATATAATTATATATATATATATGTATATAAACTATGGGTATAGGTAAAACAGTTGTGGCAATAGTTTTTATCACTTTTTTTTCACAAAAAAAAAGGTGTAACTATACCCACGGTTCAATAAAACCATGGGTATAATTTTATTTACAAAGGCTATACCCACAGTTTTCATGAACCCTAGGTATAGGCTTATATACATGAGGATATGCCCACAGTTTTCACAAAAACTGGGATAGACATATATACAAAAGGCTATACCCATGGTTCATTAAAACCATGGGTATAGGCCCACCTATACCCACAGTTCTGTGTGAATTGTGGGTATTGGTTTTCCCATGACATTCCCACACAATTTTTTCGCTTCCAATGCTTACGCGAGTACCCTATACCCATAGTTTATCAAGAACTGTGAATATAGGATAGAAAATCTTACATATACCCATTGTTCATGAAAACCTTGGGTATAGGTGGGTCTATACCAATTTTTTTGGTAAAACTGTTGGTATAGACAAATTTTCTATAAGAGAAGGATCTATGAGGACAACATCCATATATTCTTTCAGTAACATATCGAAATTCGTGGAACAAATTTCGATCACCTCTAAAGGGAATCTGTACATTATTCCAACAGTTGAATGATGGTGCTTCCCAAATATATTACAAGATTCATCACTAAATAAATTATTCCATCAAGGTAATTCTTTTTTAGGTAAATTAATTATAAATAATATGTGATGTTCCTATATATCTGGTTCCAACATAACTCATTGTACCTATCATCTTTGATTCAATTATGTTAAACATTAAATTTATCATCATGTAGATCTCAGATTGATCATTGATCTTGAAAAAAAATCAAATTTATAGACTTCCAATCCCACGCTTCTACTGTTCCTAGAACCTACAAGTGGAATCTGATTTGACACGTATTTTTTATAATTATTTAAAAATCATGGGTGATTTAAGAATTTTTAATTTAGATTTTGAACTCAGTTTAAATAAAACATTTAATCAAAATTTTAGAATAATTTTCTTCCTCCTTCATTTATCATAAATCTAATAAAAAACAATAATTTTATGATTAAAATAAAAATGAGGAACTCATCAAGAGGTTCCAAGGATTTTGGCCAGACAACACCAGAGTACACGTTGTGTAACAGGAGTTACTTATCCTATACGAGTGTTCAATGAACTAGGAGTTATTTATGAAATTACTCAATCTGTATTCATTTATGAAATGTGGTTTAGTTAATTCTTACACTGTGTTTTTATCGCGACAGCCTGGTGCATGGTGATCTGGATTAAATGATTTTTATCCCATGTACACAACATGTAATCCCTTTGAGTCACATATGGACCGTGTATTCCATACACGGACTACCTCACTAGTGATCGTGTAACTAAAAGTTAAAATATCATGTAGTACATGAGGCATTCCTTGTAATTCAATTTTTTGAGTCTCTGTTTACATGAAATGTCACTGGGAATGTGTTTCAAATAAATAGTGAGAGGTGTACAGTCTGTGTAGCTTTTCCATACATGCCGTGTAGTTATAAAAAAGTAAACAGATTTAAAATTTATTTATTATACAATGTAAAGGTTGAGATATGTTCTTTTGTGTCAGCATTAAGTTGATACGACATTCCATGGGGTAGGTTTTGATATATATATATATATGTTTAATTAATATCTATGTAGTGTTTAGATCGGCATATCACGTCTGAGTTGTATTATAATTGTTACTCTAAGTGCATAGAATCATAACACATGAACAAAAATTCATGTAAATCATGTAATCATTAATTTTACAATACATGTCAAGAATGTACATGATAATTCATGTATGTTATATGTCACAAAAGTTTAAAATATATACAAGGAAGCTACAAGTTTGGAATTTTGGATGGGTATTCACCATGTGTCCTCCATGGTATATTTATGTATACAATAAACATTAAATGAATTTATTTAATTTATTTAAATTATAATGGATGATAATATTTATAAAATTTGGACAAGAATAATGATATATGAAACACATAATTAAATATAATAATTAATTTATATGAGAGTGATTTATCTTAAATAAAAAAGAATAAGAATTTAATGCTTGTTTTATTATATTCGCAACTCATTGAATTCGTGTGGAAGATCATAAGCATTGACAAGACCATTGTATGTCATTGTTTTCATTTAATTTATAGTTAAACTAGATTTTTTTGTCAGCATCCCTTATATCCTCTTATGTTTGTATGGCATGTGTGCCTGTGGTTTCTTTTTTGTAAACCCTTTTCCATCACCTGTGTGTGAGTGAAAGTATATATAATGGATGGAGATCCCAAACTAGTGGAGGATGTTCATGTTTGACTATGAGGGGAAAAAATTCCAAGGATATACATTTGTTTATAGGTGGAATGATGCAACACAAACCTTAATCAGTTGAAGATATTTCTCCCCTAGGTTAAGAGTTAGAATATCTACATCTAGATAAAAAAACCATTACTAATTCTCATGATCATAAATCATTATTATTTTATTTTATCCATGTTTCATGGTGATTTAATTATGGATGTTTTTATCATGATCACATAATTAATGAATTAATGAGCATGCAAGATAGAACTAAAATGAGCTGGCTTATTTGTCAATATTATCTAATACATGGATTATCTCATAAGTAAATACACTTAATGATAAAAATCATATGTTAAAGATAATATTTAAAATTTTACACATAAAGGACAAAATCCATCATTTATATATATTATGTCATTATAACCTTCCACTACTTTAGTTAAAATCCAACCGTATTTCAAAGTGCTTGACCAGAAAAAATTGGGGTTCTTCAGATTGTTATGGAATTCAAACATGAAGATTTGGGTTGACATAACATAGTTCACATCAAGGGTTGACTGTTAAAGTAGGACATGGTGTAACTGAGAGGCAATGCTAGAGGAAATCCAACTTTATATTTTTAGGATTGGGGAGTCCACTCAATAGAAAAAGGAACTATTAGTTAATGTAGTTCTCATTTAGAATACCTACCTAAAACCATTTTAAATGCTTTATTTACCAAATATTAGGTATTGAAAAGGGAATATGGATCTTAGGAACTTGAATATCTAAGAAACAAGATATTTCAAAGCCAATGGTGGGGGTTATTGGGTTTTGATAAAAACGGAGAGACAAATAAATATAATATTTATTTATTTATTTATTTTTATAAATAGTATCACATAATGTAATAAAATTATACTTAACATATTTGTAGAAAAAAATAGATATGAAACCAACCATATCCTTGTGATCCAAACTTGGTAAGGACATCCTTCTCACTAGAACAAATTTCCAATGATGTAAATGGCACCTATGTGTCCTCATTCACCATGAAAGGACATTATACGTATTGTAAAGACATTTTCCTTAGGTTTCTAGTAATGAGGCAATTGATGAATATCAACCTATCTTTGAGAAACATCTGAATGATGCTAAAAATGTTCTATGATTCATGCTATCATCCTTCTATAATGATCTTGTGAAGGAATATGAGGATATGTACTCTTATATCACGATGTCTTGCCTTTGGTATCTCAATAACGAAAATGATTAATATGAAATGTATGAGTTCTCCAATGATTTGATTACAACAAACCATGGAGAGTCTGTGATATTTGGGCCTCGTGCAATGAAGCTTATTATCTATACGGAGAACTTGGACATCTTAGGGATTAAATTCCTAAATAATTTATGTAAATTTCTCATTATTTCATCACTATCAATGAACTTATCTAGTTTTATTGTTAATTATAATATGATAATAAATATAAGTGTCTTTTGTAACTGGTTTCTTTAATTTTCTATGTGGATAAGGACATGGAGTGGGGGAAACCCATGGTCCTTACGGTGAATAATAAAAGGAATAACAAGTTAAAGGGGACCAATACCTAATAAAATTATAAATATCTCAAGAACCATCCTTCCATGAAAATTAATATCCAAATGAGGGTAAATAAAGATGAAGAAGTATTTTTTACATTTTGAAAGTCAAGCCACTTATAGAGGAACTACACCTATAAGCATGGGGAAGATAAAGGTGGCTTTGTTATCAAGTGTAATCATTCAATATCATTACATTGTGTATTAGATACAGCTTGTGGGGATCACATATATATTAAAATACATGAATCGAGTAGATTTTAAATCATTACTTTCATAGTGTTGGATCTGATAGATTCTAATGGTGCTTGTCTAGATGATCTGGTCATTAGTGACTACAACCTTTTCCTTTCCAATAGGAATGATGTTTGTTTTAAAAAAAATTATTATGTACCTATGGTTACCAAAAACATAATTTCAATATCATTCAACAATATTGATGGGTTGGTTTTCATGTTTGGAAATAATAGTTTTTTTATTTTATAAAGACATCATATGTTATAGTACGGAACATTTAAATAAATCTCTCTAAGTATTAAGTTATTAAAATCAAGTATTTGCAATTGATAATAAATCATGTTCACACGACTCATGTAACAACCATATTTGGAATCACCATCCTTGTCATGTAAATGAGAAGCATTTGAAAAATATATATAAAGATGGTTATTTAGAATCTTCTGAGCTAAAACCATTATAACTATGTCATCGTAGTTTATAAGAATAAAGGATCAGACCAAAATTTTATAGATAGGGTGAAATATTCAAAGAGTTTCTAGAATTGGTACACAATGATGTATATTAACCATTTCTAATAGAATATAGAGATGGATATTCATACTTCAAAACATTTACTAATTAGTTGACTAGTCATGGATATGTCTACTTGATTAGGTATATGTATATGTCCTTCGAGAAGATCAAGGAATTCAAGAATGATGTATAGAATTGACATGGTAAGAAGACAAATAAGATTCAATTAGATCAACATGGTGAATAAATTAACCAAGATTTCATCAAATTTCAACAAGAGTACGGGATTATATCTCAAATCACTCCATCATACACACCATAGTGGAATGGTGATTGTGAAAGGAGGAACCATACATTGTTAGATATGGTAAGGTTGATTATGATTCATGAAAATCTATCATTATCTTTTTAGGGATTTTTATTATTGACTGCATCATACAAATTAAACTAAGTTATAACTAAACTGGCTAATGGAATTCACTTATAGGTGTGGAGTGGAAGGAGACACGTTTTTTTCATAAACATGTTTGGGGTTTTTGGTCATTTGTTAGGATCTTCTAAATTATCAATCTAGCACCCCATAGAACAAAGTATATCTTTACAGGGTATCCAAAGGGTAAAAAAAGATACTAGAAACATTTAGAGAGGGAAGTGATTGTTTCTAGACAAGCATTATTTCCTAAGAGGTTGAACATCATAAAAAGGGATAGTGGGAACAAGATTTACTTTGAAGAAGTTGATGCTCAAGGTACATAAGAGTTGGAGTAATAATAATTTCCACAAGTACCCATAGAAGAATTAGTTCCTAAAACATAAGTACTATGTAGTAGCGTAAGAGAGGTAATAGAACCAGAGAGATATGATTTTCTAGTCACTGAATATAGTGACTCATTATTTTTTGACAATGATTAAACTCTATCATATAATTAGAAAGTAGAGAGCTCAAATATTTCAAGATAGAAATAATCCAAGAACTGTGAAACAGATTCCATATATCAGGAACATATTTGGATTTTGGTCGTTGTAAATCCCATTGGGTGAAAATGGGTATTCAATAGAAAATTAGACATAGAAGGAAAGGTAAATACCTATAACGAAAGTCCGGTGTATAATGGGTATAAAAAGAATCAAGGAATTGAATATGATGACACTTTTTCACCATTCTACTTTTTTACTTCAATTAGAAATATACTCTCTATAGCAGCTTACTATGACTATGAAATTTGGCACATGGATTTCAAAACATCATCCTTGATGGGAACCTTCGTGATGATATCTATATGGAACAAAAAAGAAGGTTTTGTGACTCCATGTGATTCCAAAAGGATTTATAAATTGTAGAAAATAATTTTTGGATTAATGAAAGCAGCCATGCCATGGAATATTCAATTCGACGAATCCATAAAAAATTTTGATTCATTATGAATGAATGTTGGTCATGTTTTTTGCAAGAGGTATAGTGGGAATGTGGTCATTTTCCTAGTATTATATGTTGATGAAATATTAATTATTGGAAATGAAGTTCCAGTCTTACAGTCTGTAAGGATGAGTTAAACATGTTTTTCTCTATGAAGGACTTAGGGGAACCAGCCCACATTCTAGGGATCGAGATCATTCGTGATAGATCCAAGAGGATTCATGTACTATGTCCAAGTACATATATTGACTAGATAGTAAAGAGATTTAGTAAGGAATAATATAATAGGGTATTGGTTTTTGTGTCACATGGTTTACATCTTTCTCATAATATGTGTTCTTAAACACAATAAGAGAAAGAGATAAATCGTAAGATCTCATATTGTTTAATGATATGATCAATAATGTATTCCATGTTATGTACTAGACATCATGGTTTTCCTATGCATTAAGCATGGAAGGTAGATATCATACAAATCTAGTAGAATAGTTTTGTACTATTGTTAAGGCTATCCTTATACATCTGAGAAAAACTAAAGATATGTTACTGCTATATTAAGGTGATGTGAAGATATTAATCAAGGGTTACATTAATGATAGATTTAAAATAGATCATAGTGAACCAAAGTTACAGTCACGGTATGTTTTATATCTAATTTTAGGAGTTATGAGATAAATGATTTAAAAGAAAATAGTTGTTGTTGGTCCTACAGTGGAGTCCATGTATATAGAGGCTTCTGATTAGGCCACAAAAGCCATTTGGATTTAGAACTTTTTCCAAGAGAATGATGTGGTAGCTAATAGAAAAGATATCATCTCATTCTACTGTGATAATAAAATAGTATTGGTTCTCACAAAAGAGCCAAGGCCACACCAACATAAAAAGACTATTTTCTAAAAGTATCACATCTTGTGGGATTTTCATTATAGGGGTTAAGATGTTGTACGTAGTGTACCCATGAAATAGAAAATGGTGGATCCCATGACTAAAGTCCTATCTCGGAAAAAGCACGATAATTATGTGAGATCTAGTGGATAGAAGTTTGTTAGTATTTGGCTCTAGTTAAAGTTATAGTCTATTGAAGTTGGTGTCCTATAACCAACTACATGTGTATTTTATGATAAAATGTATTAATTTTGTTGAATATTAATAAACTACTTATCAAAACAAGATTGTTCTTATGTGTGACATATTAAGTGATAATATCCTAAGACTAGTTGTCTGATACACCGAATTTGTGTTTACATTTTCATCTACTCTATTGAAAAATAAGAACAAGTTTTCAGAAAATACCTACTGCTTAGAGAACAAAATACTTTTATTTTGGTGATCTTGTTTATTTCCAAGAGATTTATGGCCAAATACACAAAACAGAGAAGAACAGAGCAAAAATTTACAAATACATAGCCTTTACTTATATACATGCTATGTACATTCAAGTTCTGACACGGGTTGTTTAGGACAAGTACATGCCCAAGTAACTAAAATCTGGTACACACTGTGTGTACACTAATACAAGTCGTGAATACTATTTTATAAGCGGTTGGTGGGTGAGAGGAGTCTACACACCCATGTGGCCGGCCAAAGTGGAGACGTCATGTTCCAGTAATACACGCCATGTATACACATCTAGAAGTGGTTGGTGGCCAAAATATGAGACTACATGACATGTATAGAGGACATACATGCCATGTACATTCACATACCAGGAGGCACCGTGTTCCAAGTCAAAGACTGCATGTTAGGCCACCTATCGGTGGAGAAAATGAACCCAAAAAATGCATTGACAAAAGTACATAGCATGTAATTTTGATACATTTTGGTTACTTATTTTTTCTATAAAAATAGGAATTGGCCTCCAGACTAAGAGGGTGAAATTTTGGAGGAGTGTGCGGAAATATTTTGTTGAGGCTCCGAAGGAAATACTTTTTGTCGTCATACTACCATCATTCTTTCTACTGATGAAGCATTCCTTTTTCAAAGTTCCAGGCATGATTTCATCTGGTATCAATAGTTTTGTGTTTATCCTTTTCAATATGTGTAACTAAACACCAAGTGTATTGGGGTTGTGGAAGCTGATGAGTGTTAATTTGAATTATGTTTCTATGAATGTGTTTGTTTTAATAATCTCTTATTATTCTTCTTAAATCACTTAATATTATCAGTAAAAATTTTGTACTAGAACAGGGGAAGAAATTTTAGGAATTCAAAAGAAGAATAATGACAAATAACTCCATCACCATTGGAAGTATCCTTCTGCTCAAAATGGAGTAAGCCAAATAAAGATCTGTTAAACAATAACTCCCGGACCAAGGTGTTAGTTTCTTCGGCTCTAAATATAATTTTTAATGGACCAAGGAAAAATTATTACAAATTAAACCCAGAGTTTTGGGTTATCATGAACAACTCAACCTCATAAAAAATTTGATTTAATAATCAACTTATAAAAAATCCATAACCCCAATACAAATCTATCTATATTTTCATCAAAACCATCTTTCCAGTTTTTACTTTAATTTTAGTAATTAATTTGTTAAAAGAATCTTAAAAACCAATTATTATTTTTGTACCCAAAAAACAAATCAAAATGGACTCTAAATTTAGCAGACATCACTAAAAACAAAAATACAAACTAAATTAAACAATGGTAAAATAACAACATAGTTCCATGTGGATCAACCCCTTACTGGTGTTATACTTGTTAGGGTAAATATAATTTTGGGCACTGAAAACATTCCTTTAGTGAAATGACTTGCCAAATTTTGGCACCATTTTAGGGGAGCCTAGAATAATTTTATTCCTGTTTCAATTAAATTTGTATCAAAATTTTGTGAAAAAAATCAGAAATTCCCAAAAATCTCTTTTCTAATCATATTTCTTTTTATCTTTGTTTTTCCTCGTTTACGCTTGGTGTTTTGTTTTGTTTTGTGCCGGTCTTTTGGTGTATGAGTGGCCAACTCATGTGTTACAATAACACTGAGTCATTAGGGTTTTCCCAACTGACCTAGAGATCAAATAGATGTTTTTGAGGTGCCAACGAGCACTAATGGCTGAACACAACCAAGCCACTCCACTGGCGCAGAACGAGGAAGGAAACCCAACTGTTGTCTAAACCAGTTAAGAATAGATGAAAACCAGAACTAGAAAGATCCACATTCTATAGAATTCAATATGCAAAAACTCCAATAATTCCAACCATAGCGGATTCCATATTTCAGCCAAGGTCAGGGGCCGTTCTACGCTTCTTAGGACAAACAATTCATGCCGGTTCCCCTTCCTCAGTATCCACATCCATGTCGTACTCTCATGGAGTATGGCCTGCCATCAATCCATGGAGATAACATGGGCATAATCTATCCTCCGGTGCATTCCAAACACTTCAAGATCAAACCTGCTATCATAAAGCTGATCCATAACACTATTCAATTCAGTGGCATGCCCAGCGAGGATCCTAGTTCTCATCTCTCTAATTTTCTGGTGGTTTGTGACACATTCCGTTACCACAGAGTGTCTGTGGATTCCATATATCTTCATATTTTACCATTATATCTAAGGGATAAGGTGAAATATTGGATGAAAGTATTTCCACAACAATTCATCCTCACCTGGGAGAAGCTAGCCCAGGCGTTCCTATCCAAATACTTCCCACCCTCGAAGACAGTGATGTTGCATAATGAGATCCACAACTTCCAGCAGCATGATGAGAAATCCTAATACAAATCATGTGAGCACTTCAAGGAGATTTTGTGAAAATTCCCAAACCAAAGAATTCTACTTTGGATGCAAGTCCATACTTTTTATGGATGTATAATGATGAATACTAAGTCTGTGGTAGATGTCGCTACTGGAGGTATAGTAATAAGGAAGTCCCATGAAGAACTCATCGAACTACTGGATGATATATCTGCCAACAACATTCAGGGGAATCCCAAGCAGGGAACATAGAAAAGAGGTATACATAACATTGATGAAACTACCATTCTATCTTTCTAGTTGGATGTTGTGTCCAAGAAGATTGACATGCTCAATCTGAAGGGCATGTCCCATGTACATGCATCAAACCATCTGGAATGCAGTTAATGTGGTGATAACCACATAATGGGAGAATACCCAAGTTTTTCTAGAGTCCCATAGACAGGAGAGGTATGTTATGTTGCACAAAAATGAGGGCCCAACTAGTCCCAGTAGTACCATATCCCGAAATGGCGTGATCAGCAAAACATTGGTTGTGGCCAACTACAGCAGAATCTGCCACCCTAGTGACTGGCGAGAAACGACCAGCCTCCCTATCAGACCCAATACCAGAGGTAACAATAGCCCCAACAGGGACCTTATCAGTAGAAAGTATATCAAAACCCTCACCCACAGCAGCCACGATAACCACCACCTCCACCAGCTCAACAACCACCTCAGCAGGTGAACACCTCAATGTTGGAGGATCTTATTGCGAAATTCATATCTACTACTGTGACTATGTTCCAAAATCAGGAGGCGTTAATTCGAGGCATCGTGAACCAGATTTCCTAGTTGGAAAACCAACTCTTGGGATCGAAACCTGGTACTTTACTGGGAAATACAAAGAAGAACCCGAGGTAGGAGGCCCATGGTGTCATGATTCTAAGAGAAAAATAGCTCCAATAGAACCAACCATTACAACCAGGTATATTCACACACCCTGTTGATGAAGAAGGTACCAATACCGACCCCTCCTCATCCAAAAGCCTCTAGAAGATGGATTTGCAGAATAAAGGGAAGGAGGTTGTAAAACCCTTTGAACCTACCTTACCCTTCCCAGAGAGATTGAAGCAAAGAAAGTTGGACCACCAGTTCCACAATTTCATGGACGTGTTCAAGAAGCTACACATAAATATCCCATTTGTAGAGACACTAATGTAAATTCCTACTAATGCAAAATTAATAAAGGACATACTCTCCAATAGAAGAATGATGGACGATTTGGGCACCATTTCCCTAACCAAAAAGTGTTATGCAGTCATCCAACATTCATTTCCTCCCAAACTCCAGGTTCCAGGTATTTCAACTATTCCCTGTACCATTTGACCATGCAAGTTTGGGAAGGATCTCTATGAAATGGGGACCAGCGTGAACCTCATGCCCCTTGGAGATTTCATGAAGCTCAGGCTCGATGATTTGAAGCCTACCTGAGTAGCCCTTTAACTTAGTGATCGATCCCTCAAACATCTGAAGGGACTACTAGAGGATGTGACCTTCAAGGTGTGTTGGCTGATCCTCTGAGATGATTCAATCATCCTTGACATGGAGGATGAATAGAAGGCACCTCTCATACATGGAAGACATTTCCTAGCCATTGTAAAGGTACCAATTGACGTTCTCCAAAGAGAGATAATTTTCCTGGTAGGAGATAAGAGTGTCTCCTACAATGTCCTCAGGGCTTTTAAACATGCATAATTGCCTGATCATGGGAACTGTTACACTATAAGCACCATGGATGATCATTTCAGTGAAAAGAAGAATGATCTGGTATGTTCTTTTCAAGATACCTTTATTTTTCCATACACTTCAGATGAAGAAGCACCAGAAGATTTGCAATTCCTCGAAGGCCAGGGCAGCCAATATTGGAAACGTACAATTGTTCCTGATAGTCTTGAATGGGATATGTTTCAAAAACTTTTACCTTATATTTTTAAGGAACATGAACTCAAAATAAAGTATCTTCCATCATCTCCAAAATAAGGGTATTTGGGACCTAATAAATCTTTTCCAATCATACATAACACAGAATTGTCACAGGAGCTGGAAGATTCACTTTTACAGGTTTTGAAACAACAGACACCTGCTATGGGGTGGAAAGGTTCTGATTTAAGTGTATTAGCCCTACAATTTCTACCCTCAAGGTGCTACTTGAAGAAGGTTCCAAGTAGTCATGGAAACCACAGTGGTCACTGAATCCATCCACAAAAAAAGTTGTAAAAAAAGAGGTGATTAAATTGTTGTATTCCAGCATTGACTATCCCATCTTAGAAATTTCATGGGTGAGTCCCCTATAAGCAGTACCCAAAAAGGGGGTATTACTGTGATTTCAAATGAAAGGAACGAGCTCATCCCTACACGCACTATCACTATCTGGTTAGTTTGTGTGGATTACAGAAAGCTAAACAATGCCACAAGGAAGTATCATTTCCCCTACCATTCATGGATGAAATGCTGTAGAGAATAGCAGGGAAAAACATCTATTGCTTCCTCTATGGTTATTCAGGCTATAACCATATTTCCATTACACCATAGGATCAGAAGAAGAGAACATTAACTTTTCTCTGTGTTACATTTTCTTACTAGAGAATATCTTTTGGAATGTGTAATGACCCCCACCTTCTAGAGCTTCATTCTGGCTATCTTATATGGCATGGTGGAACAAATCATGGAGGTATTTATAGATTATTTTACCGTTTATGGGAAATCATTCGCAACTTGTTTATGACACATGGAGATAGTTTTGGAATTTTGTGAGAACACTATCCTAGTTTTGAACTGGGAAGAGTTTCATTTCATGGTGAACAGTGACATCATCCTTGGATAAAAAATCTCAGCAAAGGGGACAAAGGTGGAACTAGCAAAGATATAAGTCATTTCACAACTACTTATTCTGACTTGTCAGAGCCATCCACAGCTTCTTGGGGCATGTCAGTTTCTATATGTGGTTTGTCTGCGACTTCTCCAAAATATCCCAACCCTCACCAATATTCTAACCATGTATGCCGTATTTGAATATGATGAGACATTCACCATAGCTTTTGAGCATCTGATGTAGCATTTGGTGGAAGTTCCGATGATGATTTCTACCTACTTGGAGGAAACATTTGAGGTGATGTGTGATGCCAGTTACTATGTAGTGGGAGAAGTACTGGGATAGTGGCTTTATCGGATTTTCTGACCTATATATTATGCCATCAAGACACTCAATAAGGGTCAGATCAACTAAAACACCACAGAGAAGGAGATTCTTGCCGTGGTTTTCACATTTGGAAAGTTCTTTTCTCACTTAGAGTTATCTAATGTAATTGTTTATACTGACCATGCATCACTAAATTACCTACTGAACAAGAAAGATAAGAAGCCCTGATTGATCCACTGGGTTCTCCTCTTACAAGAATTTGATTTGGAGATTCGACATAAGAAGGGGAGTGAGAACATTGTGGCTGACCATATCTCTCATATAGAGCTGCCTCATTTTGAGAGGGAGGAAAATCAGGAGATTATAGAGGATTTCCCTAATGAGCATATCTTTTCAGTTAATGATTCACCTAGACCATGGTATGCTGATGTCACTAATTTTCTAGTTATAGGTGTCATTCACCCTGACCTCTCCTTCCAGCAAAGGAAGAGATTTTTCTCTGATGTAAAAAGGTACTTATGGGAAGATCCTTTGTTATTCTGATACTACGCAGATGGAGTGATCCTCCATTGCATCCTGGAGAATGAATTTCATGATGTCTTGATGTTCTGTCATGCCTCACCAGTTGGAGGACATCATGGATCTGACTGTATGATATCTAAGATCTTACAGTTTGGGGATTTCTGGCCCACCATGAATAAAGATGCTCAGGCCTTTGTTTCCTATTGTGATCATCGTTAGAGGACAGGTAATGTTGGATATAGAGATGAGATTCCCCAGCACACAATCCTGGAGGTCGAGATTTTTGACATCTAGGGAATAGATTTCATGGGTCCCGTTCCCCCATATTTTGGGAACAATTACATCCTAGTCTGCATCGACTACGTCTCCAAGTGTGTGGAGGCAACTGCTACAATACAAGACATAGCCAAGGTAGTGATGAGATTTTTAAAGAAAAATATATTTAGATGGTTTGGAGTTCCACGATTATTGATCAGCGATAGAGGGAACCACTTCGACAACTCACTGATGAGAGGAATACTATCAAAGAATGGAGTGAAACATTAGATGGGGACACCATACATCATTAGTCTAGTGGAAAAGTGGATCTCTACAACCGTGAGCTCATGCAGATCCTGGAGAAAGCAGTAAACACTTTGAGGAAAGAGTGGTCTATGAAGTTAGATGATTCTTTGTGGGCATATCATTCTACTTTCAAAACACCACCTGGAATGTCCCCATTCCGCCTCATCTATGGAAAGCCATGCCTTCTGCCATTGTAATTGGAACACAAAGCCTACTGGGCCATCAAGAACCTGAATTTTTATTTGAAGGCAGCTGGAGAGAAAAGAAGGTTCCAACTCTTAGAACTAGATGAAATAATATTAGAGGTGTACGAAAAAGCCATGATTTACAAGGAGAAGATGAGAGCAATTCATGATCAGATGATTTCACGAAAATCCTTCCAACCCAGTGATCAGGTACTTCTCTTTAAATATCGTCTCCACTTATTTCCAGGAATGTTAAAGTCACGATGGTTGGGACCATTCCAAGTCATACGCGTTTTCCATCATGGAGTGGCGGAAATTTCTGGAGAGGATGGTAAACCATTCAAAGTTAACAGAAAATTGTGGAAGTCTTACCATCACATAGATGACACGGTGGGAACATTGTCATCCATACAGATCAAGTAATCAATGATAAGTAGGTCTAGGCAATGACCTAAAACAAAGGTGCATCCTAGGAGGCATTTCAGAGGATACACGCAGTGTACCACCTACACACAAGGCACGTACTTTTTTCTAAAAATTATAAATATATAGTTTAAATAATAAATAAACATGGATGATGTCAGTGCCGATGGTAAGGTCCGTAGAGATTATCCGAGACATCCTCGGATCGAATCCTCTCGACCTACCTTCGACATGGGGTTACTTCTTTTTATATTTTCTTACACGGTGTGTGTAGTAAATTTCATATATATATATATATATATATATATATATTCTTATAAGAACACCCATGGTGGGGATGGACCAGTTGGCCAAGATCGTAACCTGGTTCCAAAAGACCCAGGTTTGAATCCTGGAAATTGCTCCATTTCCATCATTTACCCTTTTTATAAACCCACATGGCATGTCTTTCGATATACGTTTTTTGTGCTTTATATTTCCTTACTAAATTCAATACTTTTCCATATAATGTAATTCATGTGGATGAGTTGGTAGATTGGCAACGTCTCATCCCTGGATCCAAAAGGCTCAGGTTCGAACTTGGATAATCTCCTTGCTTCATCCCCTTATTATATAATTAAATACCACATGCCATGAATTTTAATCTTTCCATGTAGTATAGGCCATTTAAAATAACTATATAGAAATAATAAATATGGGCATCAGTACAACCTTCACTCCAGTGGTTGAGGGCTTCCGTTCAGAGCGGCCAATCGCCGGTTCAAACCTCACCACAAGCACCAGACCAAAGGTTGGACTTCCCTTTTTAAAATTTTTTGACACACAGAATATATTTTCCCACTACATTACGTGTATAGTTTTATTTTTAAATTATATATATATATATATATCCATTATTATTATTATTTATAATATTTAGTATTAATTAATATATAGTTTTCTATAATAATTATATATATGTTATAAAAATATCATGATACACGCCGTGTAGTCCAGATGTATACATAGTGTACCTCAGCTATATAAGTCGTGACCACCCAGCTTCACGCCATGTCATGCGATGCTTCACCTTTTCCTGTTTCTTCTCTCGAACGTAACCCACCCTCCCCACATCCAGATCCATCGACTTGGTTTGTTTCGGGTTCTGATTCTTCTTGCATTGTGATCCTCAGTCCAGGGATGTCCTTCTACACCCTCTATATCAAGTTATTAGAAGCGTTTATGGTGTTTTGAGATCTTCCGACCATTCGTCTTCCGCGATACACGACCACGAAATGATGAACACATGCCATGTACTTTTGTACACGACCACACATAAAATTCTTTTCAAATTTGAATATACACAATGTTCAAGTTTGGTAAACACTGTGTACCTTTCCCCATCATTCCCATGCATCTTTTTGGACATGTCCTCACACACCATTTTCACATACACGACGGATGTCTTCGGTACACGCTGTGTATGTAATTTCTTTGGGCCCCTCCATGTGTAGAACTTAATGCGGCCTCATATACCATGTTCTTATACATGTCGTGTGTGTTTGGTACACGCCGTGTATAACATTTCTTTCAGCCGGACCGTGTCATGCCATCCACACGACCATGTTCCTCTACTCATATACACGCCATGTTGGACCATACACGGTGTGTTATTTATGTTTAGAACCGTTATCACATGTGGCCATGTCTTTACTCATACACGACCATGTCTACTTTTCAAGAACACATCGTGTATGATCGGTACATGCCGTGTATCCTTTTTTGGTCCACCTCTCTCCCTTGGCGTGCTCATCCAGAGGACACGGGATGCTACTCAGCTTGTACTACATTCCATGTACTCTGGATGTACACAATGTGTACTTTTATTTTTCAGATTTCTCACATTTTCTATGTTTTTGTTACTTTTCTCTTTCTTTTTTTGGGTTCCTCTGTCTATTTCAGGTTATGGAAGATCGATATCCTTCCCGCGGGAAGCGACCTGCCTTTGACAGTGAGGGAGAGAGGCACATTTATCGTCGGATATGACTCTGGCCTCCAACACAGCCAGTCCCTGATGCTCCGATCTACGAGATCCCTCAGCTTTCCATTCTTCCACCACCCAATACCTTAGCGGACGCTAAGCCTAGCACAACCGGTCCTTCGCCACCCCATCCGAAGCCTCTGAGCACCATTGATACTTCTCAACTGGATGACGCACTTCCTGGGCCCTCTACCATAGCTACTGGCCCCACATGGAATGCTTCATCCTGTGGGCCTCTATCTACATCAAGAGATCCACCCCCATAGCCTACTCTTGATGTTGCACCTGCACCTGGACTGGGACCTACGTTTGTTCCCTACCCATGCATTGTCTTCCCTATCACCGACTTGGTACATGACTGGGTCCGGAACTCCTCTCATCGGCCGATTCTGTTGAGTGGCCTCTACCTCGACAACAGTATTCCACAGCAGCTCAGTATCTGGGGAGAGTTAGATGATCTATTTGGACACACTCCCCTGATCTCTATTTTCCAGGTCAAAACTCCTATATTCAATGATTTATTTTTGGAGTTCACAACCTCATTTGAGTTTGACAGAGCTTAGTACCAGGAGACACCTAGTGATGAGGTGCCCGTGGTTCGGTTCCAGTGGGGTGGCTGTCAATTTTCCCTCACCATTACAGAGTTTGGCCAAGGGTGCAATTTCTACCCACATCCCATCACCCCACCCCCTGTTTCTACATTGACCTGGGCCAAGCGCTCTGAGATCATTGCCAAGTGGCAGGGATATTGCTGGTCCTGACCACCACTACACCCCTACCTCGCAGAAGAGTACCCATATCACCGACCACATTCTCCATTTTACCCACCGGTGCTTCAATGGCATTCTTTTCCCCCACCATGAGGATTTTGTGGTCGTGACCAGTCGTGGAATTGATCTTCTTACCTATGTCATCTGGAAGGACTACCCAGACCTACATTATCTCGCCGCATCCTACTTCAATTCCATGTTTATCAGCCATCAGGGCAACCTAAACAGTAGGTTTTACACCACTCGCCTCACCCACCACCTTGGGTTTTTCGAGCCTTCTTTACCCTATGAACTGTTATGTTCTCCCCATCGGATGGACTATATCATTCTCATTTTCATGGAATTGGTCAAGAAGCAGGGGTTCCTATACTACATGGAACGATGACAATGCATGGCTTGTGGTTTTTTAATTATATATGAAGGGGATTAAGCAAAGAGATTAGCCGAGTTGGATCCCTGGTCTTTTGGATCGAGGGTCGAGATTTTTCCAATCAGCCAACATCATCTGCATGAATTACTTTATATGGAAAAGTTTTAAAATTAGTAAGAAAAAATAAATCACACATGACGTATATCGAAATACACACCATGTGGGTTTATTGAAAGGGTAAATGATGGAAATGGAGTGGTTTCCAGGATTCAAACTCGGGTATTTTAGAACCAGGTTATAATCTTGGCCAATCGATCCATCCCCGCCATGGGTTTTCCTATAAAAAAAATATATATAAGAAATTTACTACACACGCCATGTATGAAAATATAAAAAAGAGGAACCCCGTGTTTAAGGTAGGTCGAGAGGATTCGAATTGAGGATGGCTCAGATAAACTCTAGTGACCATACCATCAACACCGACATCATCCCAGATTATTTATTATTTAAACTATATATTTATAATTGTTAGAAAAAATGAATAGGGAAAATTACATGTCGTGTGTATATGTGGTACATGGAGTGTATCCTCTGGGTTACCTCCCAGGAAGCGCCTTTGTTTTAGGCCTTGGCTTGACCTACTTAGATTTGCTTACTTGAGTTGTATGGTGGGAAATGTTCCCACCCTATTGTCTATGTTATGGTAATCCTTCAACCATTTCCTGTTCACTTTGAATGGTTGACCATCCTCTCTAGAAATTTCCACCGCTCCACGATGGAAAATGTATAGGACTTGGAATGGTCCTGACCATCATGACTTTAAAATTCCTAGAAATAAGCGGATATGTGACTAAAATATAAGTACCTGATCACTGAGTTGGAATGATTTTTTTAAATCATCCAGTCGGGAATATATCTAGTCTTCTCCTTGTAAATCTTGGTGTTTTTGTATGCCTATAATATGATTTTATCATGTTCTGATAGTTGGAACTTTCACTTATCTTTAGTTACCTTAATATCAAAATTCAGGGTCTTGATGGCTCAGTAGGCTTTGTTTTCCAATTCCACTAGCAGATGGCATGGATTTCCATAGATGTGGTGGAATGGGGACATTCCCAGTGGTGTTTTGAAAGAAGTCTGATATGCCCACAAAGCAACATCTAACTTCTTGGACCAATATTTCCTTGAAGTGTTTATTTTTTTCTCCAGGATCTGCATGATCTCATGGTTAGAGAGATCCACTTGTCCACTAGACATGGGATGATATGGTGTCCCCATCAGATGTTTTACTCCATACATTGATAGCATTCATCTCATCAGTGAGTTGTTGATGTGGGTCCCTTTATCACTGATCAGTACTCGTAAAAATCCAAACCTGCTAAAACTATTTTTCTTTACAAAGCTCATGACTACCTTGGCTGTGTTGTGTGCTGTAGTGGTGGCTTCTACCCACTTGGAGACATAGTCGATGCAGACTAAGATGTATGTGTTTCAAAAAGATGGGGGAAAGGGTCCCATGAAATCTTTTCCCCAGAAAAAAAAAATCTTGTCCTCCAGGATTGAGTGCTGGGGAATATCATCTCTACGTCCCACATTACCGGTCCTCTGGAACTGATCGCAATAGGAAACAAAGGACCGGACATCTTAATGCATGGTGGGCCAGAAAAACCCAGACTGTAGGATCTTCTCAATCGTACGATCAGGTCAATGATGTACACCAACTGGTGAGGCATTTCACAACTCCAAGACATCGTGAACATCATTCTCCGGGATGCAACACCAGATCACTCCATCAGCACATGACCAGAATAGTAGAGGATCCTCCCAGAAGTACCTTTTCACATCATAGAAAAATCTCTTCCATTGCTGGAAGGAGAGGTCAGGGTGAACGACACCTGTAACCAGAAAATTAGAGAAATCAGAAGACAGTGGTCTAGGTGTTTCTTTAACTAAAAAGATATTCTCATTTTGGAAATCCTCCATGATCTCCCGATCTTCCTCCTTCTCCAAATGAGGCAACTCTAGGTGGGAGAGATGGTAAGCCACAATGTTCTGACTCTCCTTCTTATCTTGGATCTCCATATCGAATTATTGTAAAAGGAGTACCCAACGGATCAATCAAGGCTTCACATCTTTCTTGTTTAGTTGGTACATTAGTGCTGCATGGTCAAAATAAAAAAATCTTTAGGAAACAATAAGTAAGAACAGAAAATGTCAAATGCGAAAACCATGAAAAAAATTTCATTCTCTATGGTGGTGTAGTTGATCTGAGCCTCATTGAGAGTCCTGATGAAATAATATATAGGTTGGATAATCCGATCTAGCCACTATCCCAAGACTTCTCCCACTGCATGGTCATCAGCATCCCAAATCACCTCGAATTGTTCCTCCCAGTTGGGATAATTCATCACCGGAGCTTCCACCAGATGCCACTTCAGATGCTCAAAAGCTAGGGTTCATGTGTCATCGAACTAAAATATGGAATCCTTATTTAGAATATTGGTGAGGGGCTGGGCTATTTTGGAGACATCGTGGACAAAAAACCTATAGAAACCAGCATGCCCCCACCACCAGCCTCTACCTCGTTTCCTTTCCCTTCTACTGCAGCTCCACCACCCTTCACTACGCTGGCCATGAATTCTGTTCTCTTTTCTAATGTGGACCCAGCTACTGCTACTACCACTACCACCATTGCTGCTAGTCCAGGGGGGATGTTGTGCTTCTTTTACCGAGTCCAGCAACTGCAACTCATACTTCTTTGGATTACCGTCCCGGTGCTGATTCCGTGGCTCTAGGTCCATCTCTACCAAATGGTTTTGTACTGTATGATGCCTCTTCTGAGGTGACCCCATGATTGGTTTTGGGACACATGATTTTCATTGCAAATATTATTTTTGTGAAATCCTATATCTGTGTTTGTTATTCCTGTTCGTAGTGTTTTGTTTCTTCCCCCCTCATTGGTACTCTGAAACGTTTTGGGATACACTTTTACATCACATTCAGTTTTCCTACACCTAGAAACAATGGGAGTATTCTTTTTTATATTTTCTACTTTTCTTCCTTGGTCACCTTTTTTCCATACTTCCCCTCATTCTAGTCCACATATTGTGTCCCCTCCTTCCCTTGTTCCTATTTTTGGGCCCTTGGTGGACCACATGGGATATTATATATATGGGGGGGGGGGGGGTGTCTCTTAACCTCTTTATTCTTTTCCCTTTTCAAATTCTAGGAGACATCTTTATTAGAATATATATTTGAAAACGTGAAGACATTTTTGGGTAATTATATTTTAAAATAATAATCTGAAAGTGAAAAGTTTTTTTAAAAAAAGTTGCATGATTATTTTGGTTCTTGAGTATTTTAAAATGATTACTGATATAATCTAAATTACAACTTGTAATCCTATGATAATTACATCGATTAGACTAATCAATAATTTTTCATTCCATGACCTGATTGACTCTTTATTTATTATTCCCACTCCCAAGAGGTATTGTAAACCCCTTTTTCATATTCTTTATAATACCCTCATTCTTGAAAATTCTTAGAATATACATAACTATGTGAATTTGAAAGTTTTTTTCACGAAACATGAAGAATTTTTGAATTACATTAAAATTATTATGTCTCATGGTTGTTTTAACCCATTTATCTTAAGCCTAACCTACATCATATCTTTGTGAAGACCCTAGAGACCCTGAATAGCCTTTATAGGATGCCATATTACAATCCTATTTCCCTTCTTACCCTAAATAGTTTATGATTTTGCAAGATTATTTAGTTGAACTCAAAATAATGGATTGGAAAAACATGGTATAATTTCATGAATTATGATGAAATTAAGTATGGGCGAAAGCCTCTTGATCATTTGGGGTGAAAAGGGTTCCAAAAATCTATTTTTGGACATTTTGAAAGGTTCCCTTTTTTTAATTAAAAAATGGTATAAAAAAAGAGTCCTTATACAAACTTGTTGGTTTGTGACTCTTACTCAACTAAAGGAGATCATGGTGATGATATTATTTGATAAAATATTGTTGAGGATGTTTTTACATTGGGTTTAATTTTAAATATCATGCATTTATATTTAAGAATTTAGCCTCCTTTTTGAAGCCTTAGAGTTATTTCCACATCTTTACCTACCATCCATTATCCAAAAAAACATCTGATCCTTATTGAAAAGCCCTCATGATTTTTAATGTTAAATTTTCTAAATTGGAGAACTAGATTTCTTGAAAACCTATGGATAGAGTGTATATATCTTTGATTTAGCACAACTCTGATTAAAATAATCTTGAGTGTGAGTAAGTTATTAGGTGAGGTAAATCATTAAGTGGCTTGATTATATTTGAAAGGTTGAAACATGTGTTAAAATAGGATTAATGTAGTTAATTGAATTATACATGAGGCATGAATAGAATATCTCATAGATTGAAAATGATTTTTATTATTTTTGAAATTTTCTCCTACAACTTATTATATACATTAATGATTATCTAAAGTTCTTCATTTTACAATATATATTATTTTAATTAGAGGTTGATATTTTCTTGAGGGTAAGCGAATGACTATGTATGTGGGAGTGTGATACTCCCAATTTGTGTGTACATTTTCATCTACTCTATTGAAAAAATAGAATAAGTTTTCATAAATTACCTACTTCTTAGAGAACAAAATACTTTGATTTTGGTGATCTTTTTCATTTACAGGAGTTTCATGGCCAAATACAAAAAATGGGGAAGAACAGAGAAAAAATTTACAAGTGCACGGCATGTACTTATATCCACGCCGTTTACATTCATGTTCAGACACGATTTTTTCAGGACAAGTACATTTCCAAGTAACCAGAAGCCAGTACATGCTTTGTGTACACTAATACATGCTATAAGTACCATTCTAGAAGCTGTTGGCGGGAGAGAAGAGTCTACATGCCCATGTGGTCGGCCTAAGTGGACACGTCGTGTTCTACTAATACACACCGTTTATACACTTCTAAAAGCGGTTGGTGGCTGAAATATGAGACTAAATGTAATGTATGGGATAGATACGTGCCGTGTACATTCACCTACCATGCAGAGCCATGTTCCAAGTCAGAAATGGCGTGTTAGGCCACCAACCGGTGGAGAAAACGAAGACAAAAACATTTTTATTAAAGTACACGATGTGTACTTTTGATAAACTCCATGTACTTATTTTTTCTATAAAAAGAGGCTTTGGCCTCTGGACAAAGTGGGTGACATATTGGAGGAGTGTGTGGAAACATTTTGTGGAGGATCCGAAGGAATGCCGCTCTTCCATCGTACTACTATCATTCCATCTACCGAAGAAAAATTCATTTTTCAATGTTCCAAGCATGATTTCATCAGGTATCAATGGTTTTGTCTTTATCATTTAAAATATGTGTAACTAAACACCTGGTGTGTTGGGGTTGTGGAAGATGATGGGTTGTAATATGAATTAAGTTTCTATGAATGTGTTTGTTTTAATAATCTCTTCTTATTCTTCTTAAATCACTTGATATTGTCACTGGAAATTCTATACCGAACCAAGGGAAGAATTTTCAGGCATTAAAAAGAAGAATAATGATGAATAAATCCATGTCCATTGGAAGTATCCATCAGCTCAAAATGGACTAAGCCAAATAAATATCTGTTAAACACTAACTGTCGGACTAAGGAGTTAGTTTTTTCAGCTCTAAATATAATGTTTACCAGTCCAAGGAAATATTATTACAAATTAAACCAAGAGTGTTGAGTTATCATGAACAACACAACCTCATTAGTAATTTTATTTAATAATCATCTTATCACAAATCTATAACACCAATGCATTTCAATATTTATTTTCATCAAAACCAATTTTCATGTCTTTACTTTCATTTTAGTAATTAATTTGTTAAAAGAATCTTATAAACCAATTTTTCTTTTTGTACCCAAACAACCAACCAAAATCGACTCTAAATTCAGCATAATTCACAAAAAGATACAATCTATATTAAGAAAAGATAAAATAACCTCATAGTTCCCTGTGGATCGACCCCTTACTGGTTCTATACTTGTTAGGGTAAATATAATTTGGGACACAGAAACCATACCTTCGGTGAAATTACTTACCATTGTCACAATAAATGGCCATTGTAGTTTCCCAATATGATTAAAACCGATCATTTCTTTGACACTTTTATTGAAGATATTTTCTATAGATAGATGATATCATTTGAATATCACATATGATACATGTTATCATGAGTGGAGAGTCATAGGACTTTGATGCACCTTTTCTTGATGTACAGACTTGGTAATTTCCAGTATGATATTATGAGAATGAGACCCCCCGGTCAGAAATCCACATTTCTATATGTCCTTAGATATTCCAATTTGTGGACATGTATATTGATCCTTAGACTTTATGATTTTTATTAATGAATATTGTGAGTTTTCTACCTCGATGTGTTGATAAAAACCATGACAACATATGTTTGGTGTGTGTTAGGCTACGTTGGGTGAATCTTGAGTAATATTAAAATAACTTATAATGTTACAAAGGATTTCCCCCTCTATTTTAACACAAGTTAATATCTCATGCCCTTTAATGGAAATTATATATCCTAAATAAATCAATGCCATAGTGTTATATAGTAAAGTTCAATATTTTAGGATATTATTGATAGATACATCAAGATCATTGGTTGATGGCACATGCATATAACCTACATGATTATAGATATCACAATAAAGGGGTTATATTACATAGTAAACATTATTATGAGGTAACATGTCATTTTGGAAGTAACTTATTTATATATGGTTTCCTTGGTGTGATGATAGATGATAAACATTGAATTTAAGAGACTTCTCCAAATGCCACTGAGAAAAAGGCCTAGAGGGTGACACACTAAGTTTATCTAGAATATTAGTTAAATAATCTATTATTAATTATTATCAATTTGAATATATATTATTTCCAAACTTGGAATAAAAATTATTCATGTATTCTCGATTGCATATAAATATTTATTTTCTATTTAGTAAATATGATATTTATTTATTTCATGGAGAATAATGTAGTGACATTTATTTAATCAATAAATATAAATTATTCAAGGTCTAATAAATGATATATAGGAATGAAAGACTGGGATTTTAGGTTTTGTGAGAAAATAATAATTATTGAATGTTATTATATTAAATAATACTTAATTTTAATTCAAGGTTAATTGCATGTCAACCAGTAATATTATTATTTAACTTGGGGTTTTCATTAGGATTAAATAATTAATTTAGGATTATTCTGAAATTATTTTATTTTAACCCTATTGATGTATAAATAGTGTTATGTTATTTTCTTAATAGAACAATTAAATTTGTGTGGTTGTCCACAATGGAATTGGATAATTCTCTCTAAACCTTGAGATCTCTCTTATGCAAGATCACTCCCATGAACGGAGAGAATTACTCATTCATCAAATCAAGAAGAATTATTTTGAGGAAATTCTCAAAGAGATCAAAGGAATACAACACTGTTTTAAGTATTTGTTGTGATAAAACATGTAGATTCTTTCAACGATTTATAATGATTCATGGAACATGTGTGGATCACCACTAGAGGGAACCTGCACTTGAATCCTACATCGAAATGATGGTGCATCGTAGATCTGTTAACATATCCATAAATGAAGATATAATTCTAGAAAAGTAATTATTATTTAATTAAATTAATTATAAATAATATGTTATGATCCTCTCTCTCTGGTTTTAGCATTATCCATGTTGTCTGTCTTCTTTGATTCGATTCCATTAAACATGGTGTTTATAGTCATGTATATCTCAAATTAGTTATCCATAATGACAAAAAGAAAAGTTGGGAACCACCCATCACATTCTTCTACTATTCCTGGAACCTACAATAGGTTTCCCCAAGCTCTAAAAAATCTCCTCCAAATCATTTGGAGTCACAAACTCGGATAAGGGATCCTGTGAGTCTCCTCTTTATTAAAGTGTCTTTAGGATCTTATGCCTTCTATTTAAAATTCATAATGTTGGGTGATGTATTTCCATGTCCATATCAATATCCATTTTATGTTCAAATTATGAGAGACCCCATTCTCTCTCATACACCATTTCTTTGTATTTTTATGTTACACTTCCATGGTGCTAATATTTCACCATGGTATTACTTTCCAACAAATTTGGTAGTGAACCCCATACCCTATTCCAAACAATTTTTTTTCACTTTTATACACTCATAATTAATTTACATGGTACTAACATTAATGTATTCCAAAAAACTATATCATGGAACAAAATATGATGATGAATGAATCCATGATGTATGATTTATGTGCAACACTTAACTATGAGAATTAAATGAATGTGATAGTTGTGCCCGAAAATATATTTTTGTCCAATGCACTGGGAAATATCAAGTCAACTGACATGTCATGTTAGGATAGGGAGTGAACCTAATTTCTTTATGGTACTTTTTCCATCAGGATGTCATTGATTTCATCCTTGACCTATGTTTATGATGCAATATTTTATGTTGTTTCCACACTTCCAAATTTCATTTATGACTATCATGCTATTTTATATATCATTATTAACGTTTATGATTCTCACTCCTTTTATTCCTAATTGATATGCCTATTTTACAGCATATATTACCCCATACCAGGTTAATTCCCTTACGATGATTTATAGCTCATTTATTTCTAGTGTTTTCCACATGTTATCGCATGCGGCTTTATATGTGATCGTGTTAAGTAAATTTTAAATAATGATGATATATTTCTTATTTAATTAGTTATATAATATAACTAATCCACAAATACACAAGACTTATCAATCATCCATGCTATATTATGTGAAATATTATTTAATAAATTATGAATTATTGTGTAATAAATGAAGGTTTATTATTCTAAAAATAGAGAACAAACTACAAAATGATCATATCTTATACATGAGTGTTGTTTTATCCATGAAAAGTATCACTGGGTGAAATACATTTCACAAATAATATCTTACTTCAAAAAGTAATAATTCCCAATTAAATGAATAAAAAAATATCCTTAATAACATTACTAATTAGAAAAATAGGTTAAGAGGAAAAGTAAAAGGATTTAAGAGCAGTACACTATTCATGTGAAGGAGTATACGGTCACATCTTCTCAATTAATAAACAATATTTTCCAAGAGAGAGGAAGATGTATACTGACGTAAATATATTTGATGTGAAAGAGGAAATACGGTTCACCTCTTAGAAAAAAGATTGAATAGTTTCCCTTTATGTTTGGCTGAATAAGATAACTGACAGAGAAAGAAAAAAATAAGGGAATACAATATTTATTTAGAGAATGCACAATTATAGTAGAGAGAGAAAATGAGAGAGAAGATGGAGGGTGTTTAAAATAGAATGATGAGACATAACCTATTATTAATAAACATGTAACCCTATTTTAAATCATGATGATTGAAAACAACGGTAAGAACCCGAATATTATTTTTATGTATGTTTTTATTTGTCTTGTGTTTTTGAGCAAAAGAGAAGTTTTTGGAAATTTTTGAAGTACACACTGTGTAATTTATGAGTACACGCCATGTACTTGGTTACCGTGGGTAGATGTGTGCTAGACATGTAGCGGCCTTGCACACGACTATGTGTGGTGACCTGGAGGCTGCCTAACGTGGGGATGATAAGGGAAAGTACATGCCATGTACTTCAAAATTACACGCCGTGCATTTTATTTTTTTCATTAAACAGACCGGGGTCACATCTAATTGATTGAAATGGATTCTCCTCTGCCGGACTCGATCAAGAGCATCTGTATGCCTCGAGTCTTCACTGAGCCCTCAACCTTGCATCTGTCCTCCTATTTGAACACTATTGGTTGCATTGGAATCGCATCAGTGAGTTCTCTCTTCTCCCATAACACCAACCCTTGATTTCTCCTCTCTCATGAGTTATTCTCAGTTTAGCATTTTGTGTGTTTCTGTAGATCTATGGAATTATTAGGCAATTTAAGGCATCAGATTCAAGTATATCAATCTCACAACGCTGTGGTAGGTGGTTTGTGCCTTTATGTATAAAGTCTATGAGTTATATGTGCATACTTTCCCAATACCCTGGAACATGGTATTGTGTGTTTACAATTTTACCCTTATTAATTTCCTTCTATGATTATATGCTTTTGTAGAGGTTAATAGGATATGAATAGGGTTAATTTAAATTATTTGGAAGTTTTTTCCCATGAATGTTTGTTTATGACCGTTTGGGTCTAGATTTTCCTGTAAGGCTACTGTCGGTTTTCCGTTATTAGTGATGTAGGATGGAGTGATTATCTTTTCTAAGATGCTGATATGCTATAGACTGATTACCCAAGTAGTTCTTAAGGTTTACTTCAGCCGTATGGTATTACTATGCTCGTCTGACTTACACAGGGCCATGACAACCTGGTATAGTAGACTATAAGGGTAATTGACTATGATAGCTTCCTTAAAGAGTCTTTAATCACTTTCTACTATAAGGGGAATTGATTGTGTGAGATTACTCAGAGAGTCTTTAATTACTTTTTACTATAAGGGGAATTGACTGTGTGTGCTTCCTTAGAGAGTATTTATTCTCTTTCGAATATAAAGGGAATTTACCGAGTGTGCTTCCTCATAGAGTTTTTGTTATATACTTATGACTTACCAGAAGGGATAGGCTGTGTGTACTTCTTAGACAGTTACCTACTGTGATTATCTCTTTTCATGGCAGGTGGAATTGAATGCTTAAATGGTAGGATGATTTCTTTGTGTACTTCCTTGTTTACTACTTCATTTTACTTATTGCCTTCCATATATATTCACTGAATATTAATCATAGATATTTGGATGGTTGCCTTCTAGGATTTAGTCCCGCACCCTATTTGGGTCAAGATTTTGGGCCCAAACAGATTGTATTGTTGCAGGTATAGAAAATGGCATACACCCTTCTACTTTAGGTACATGATTTTTTGAGGAGATGGAGAGCATGGGACCAAGCAGATGCTTGTGATGTTGAATAGTTTAACTGTTTTATTTTTTAATTTGGCTCAGTACTTTATTCATCATTGTTATTTTTTGTTGTTTTCCTAGAAATATGTGTTATGTATCATTTATAAATATGTGCTCCAGTGGTTCTTACTTTCAGTTTTCCGATGTTTACATTGTATGGTGAGATAATTGTTTGAGCTATTGCTATATGTTTTACTTCCACTTTGTTAATCTGCCAATGAAGGTATAGTTTCTCCACTATCACACCCAATGCCCTCTCTTCTATTCATCAGCCTCTATCATTCGGTAAAATTCTCTTGAGGCCATGCGACCAACCAGGTACAGGGAACCTCTGGGTGGCTTCCAGAACTGGGAAGTTACAAAGTGGTATCAGGGGGATTATTTTATTCTTGAATTACTTTTTGGATCCTAAAACCATGGATATGATGTAATAGGTACTTCGAAATAAGTTGTGCCTAGGAGTAGATAACCCAGGTATATGGAAAAGACAATCGACCTCGTTATTACAATTTTCATCTTTTGTAATTTTACAGTTGATTAGATTACACCATTGGGTGATTCATATGTTTTTGTCCTCTTAAAATTGATTTTATTGAGGTTCTATTTCTATTGCAACCTGATGAGATGAGGGTATACCATCTTATGCATCATATAGGCACTTGAAAGAGATCACATGTCTTGAATTCTTGCCATGCCATTTAGGGTGCATTAGAGATTGCAAGTTATTGTGATAGATGTTGTGTAAAATATACATGTTTTTGTGATATATGCCTTGATTGAATACTTTATATTTGATAGGGTATTGGTTTGTGTATGGTTTTTTATGAATTAACATGAAACTTTGGTTCTTGAGGAGTTATGTGCCCTAATGAATCAGAATTTGGAAAATCATTGACTTGTTTTCCATGTTATAACATGTATATGATGCCAAGATTTGATTCATGGGGAGTATGGGCCCTCATGTATCGGAAATTGCCACTTATATGTTCATTTTAGTGTTTTTTGTTTTCCATTGTAGTTTCTGAGGCTTACTATCCGAAAAACCCAGAATACATGGTGTGTAATGTTAAATAAATTACGTGTGTTCTTCTCTTTGATAAGAGACTATTTTTCATAAGTAAATGCCATGTACTGAAAGGAACACGCCATGTAGTCTCTAACCATGTCTCATAATGTGTAAGAGGGGATATAGGGTATGAATCCTTTGGTAGGACACGCCGTGTACCGTATGTACACACCCTGTTGTAAGAATAGTGTAACCGTTCAAGTCACTAACAACACAGGTCCGTTGAGTCCTTTATAATACACACCATGTCCACCTGAAACACGTCGTGTAGTGTAACCCGTACAGCCGGCTTTGTCAGTAACAACATGGGTTGGTGGCATCTTTTCTTATACACACAGTGTCCTAGTGGAAAATACCGTGTAGTGTGGGCCGTGTATCCGGCCGTGTCACTAACAACATGGGTTAGAGAAGCTCATCTAGTACATGATGTGTTTGGAAGGAGCACACCATATAGTCTTATTCTAGGAGAACCGTGTGGGTTACTAGTTTATAAGAACTCTGGAAGGGGAAGAGCATTTGAGTACACGCCATGTGTTAGGAAAACACGCCGTTTGTTGGGGTGTTACGTGACCTAGGTTGGCAGAATTACACGCCCATGTGATAGCTTAAGGGAAAACGTCATGTAGTCATTATACACACAATGTAGTCATGTTTTAGGAAACATGAACGCTTTATTCTCCTTTTCCTTTCTTAAACATCTAGTTTTAGTCCTTGATAATCTTGATCTAAGGTGTACAATTGACCTTGAAGATTCATGCCACCGAGACATCCTCCGGATATATTCCAATTACATGGTGGTTATCAGACACCAGTTTTGGCCAATCAAGGACTACCAGCAGATCCTCCAGTTGTTCCAGTCTTGGCACCAGAATGATGCACAGTTTTGAGAGGGCTTTATGAGGATGATGAAAAACTTCCAGGGAGCACTACCTCCTACATCATCAATGGAAGAATGGACATGAGTCTTCTAGTAGCAACATACTCCCACTCTCTTAGGGGATGGAGGACCCTTGGATGCATAGTCATGGCTAGAAGCCATATTAATGATCTCTGAGCATATGGAGATGCCTCCAAAGAAAAGGTTCTAGCTCGCTAGGTACATGCTTCAAGACTCCTCCAATAGGTTGTGGGATGTGATCTCATAGGCGGGACTCCAGCAGATTATGTCTTGGGATGAGTTTCAACACAACTTCTATGATTACTTCTATCCGAAGACATTGAGGGTTGATCGAGCCTGAGAGTTCATGAGTATGGAGCAGGGTACTCTTTCTATTATGGAGTATTCTTCTCGCTTCACTGAGTTGCAGTGCGTTACACCCTTTATAGAGGGAGATGAGTTGTTCCTTGCAATGAACTTTGAGGATGGTCTGAGGTAGTAAATCTGATCCTAGGTGAACATCATCAAGTTGACTTTGATATCCTTTATAGTCATTCAGGCATTGATCACGGTGTGTAATCTGAGGAATTTTGGTGTTGTGGGATAGGGCGGTTCAACATACAGGTTTAGTGATTCCCCAACAGATAGCAAGAAGTATCGTAGGGAGTCTGCATGAGGAGATCACAGTAGGCTGGATGCATCTTCTGGTAGCCCGGTGGTGTTGTACTAGTGTGGGAAGACGAGGAATACGATGCCAAATTACTCGAGAGACCCAATGGAGTGCCGATATTGCAGCAAGATGGGTCATATTTCATGCTTCTTTCAGATATTATCACTAGGAGCTGGTGATAAGGGCCATTCTATGACTCCGCGTACAAGAGAAACACCACCAGTTTTCCACTAGTCTAGGAACAAGAGTTCTTCCAGCCATTCAGGGCGAGGTGGAGGTCATGGTCATGGTAGTCAGTTTCCAGGATTTTAACGATAGTAGGGTGGATTAGATTAGAGTGGTCAGGCAGGGTCATATGGCCGCAGTGTATGTCATACTTTTGTAGTGGAGCAGACCCAACAAGATTAGGATCACATACCCTCTACAGTTCGAGGTACGATCCTAGTTGCTTTAGATTTATCTTCTTCTCTTTTCAATATAGGGGATTCCCAATGCTTTATATCTGTTTATATTATGGAGAGCCTTTGTCTCTATATGTTTTCTTCTGCTGATATCTTGACGCTAGACACTCCGTTGGGGACTATAACGGCTAGTGTACGATAGTGTAAGGGGTGCCCTCTAGAGGTTGCTGGGTTTCACTTTTTATGGGACAACTATGTCCTAGAGATGACATGCTATGATGCCATCATTGAATAGACTGGTTAGTTCCTTTCCAAGCTATTTTTGATTGCTATTGTCATATGGTGGGTTTCACATCACCAGAGGGCAGATTGTTTCTCCATAAGGGAGAATGGGATGTCCAGGCAAGTAGAGCAGAACCCAAGCAACATGGGGTGGGAGGAGTTATGGCCCAGATTGGTAGCCTATATCTGGATGACTAGGGGACTTCAATGATGGAAATTCCTACAGTGGCGGACCATTTCAGGGAAGTAATTCCAAAGGACTTTTCCGGTTTACCTCTGAAGCGTGAGGTAGAAGTTTCTATTGATCTTGTTCCAGGAGTGTCACTAATGTCTATTTCTCCTTATAGGATGACTACAATAGAGTTACAAGAGCTCAAGAATCAGTTGGAGTAGTTGCAGGAAAGGTGATTCATTCGATCCAATACTTATTTTTGGGGTTCTCCCATCCTTTTTGCAAAGAAGGCGAACGGTACCCTCCGAAATTGTGTGGATTATCCGAAGTTGAACAAGTTGACGGTTAAGAACTAATATCCCTTACAAAGGATTGATGATCTTTTTTATCAGATTCTAGGAGGCCGGGTATTCATGAAGATTTAATTTAGGTCTGATTATCATCAGTTGTGCGTTAGACCAAATGATATACCACTTACAGCCTTATGGAGAAGGTATGGCCTATAAGAGTATGTAGTTATGTTGTTCGGCCACACAAACGCGCCATCGGTCATCATGGTAGTGATGAACCGAGTGTTCCATCCATACAATGATAATTGTATGGTTGTATTCATGGATTATATCTTGGTGTACTCTCACACTCGACACAACCATGCCACACATATTGAGATCATTCTAAGTACACTGAGAGAGCATCAATTATATGCTAAGCTCTAAAAATGACACATTTGGATGGAGAAGCTACACTTCATGGGTCATGTTATCTCAGTTACAAGAGTATCAGTATACCCAGATAAAGTGAGACCAATGGTTTTCATGGAGTATCCAATTAACGTATTTGAGGTGTGGAGTTTTCTAGGGCTGGCTGGATACAACTGACATTACATACATGACTTTTCACGCTTAGCAGCACCACTGAAGGGCCTTACAATGAAGCGTTCAAGGTTCTTGTGGTCAGATTATTGTGTGTCAGTCTTTTAGGAGTTGAAAGGAATATTGACTTTAGCACAAATACAAGTACTTCTAGAGTGGGGCAATAGCTATACTGTGTACTGTGATGCATCAGGTATCGAGCTGGGAGCAGTGCTTATGCATGGAGAAGGAGTCATTGCGTATGGGTCTCGGCAGTTGAGGCCACATAAGAGGAACTACCCGACACACAATCCTGAGTTGGATTCAGTTGTTCATTATTTACATTGTTGGAGACATTATCTTCTTGGAGAGCATTTTGTGGTTTTGACTGACCCCAAGAGTCTAAAGAAAATCTTCACTCAACATGATTCGAATTTGAGACAGTGAATAAGGGTATATTATCTTCAGTATTTTGACTTTGATATTTCCTACATGTTGGGGAAAGGAAACTCAGCGGCTGACGCATTGAGTAGGAGGACACATATACATGCAGTTTAGGAGGCCAGTAGTGAGTGGAAGCTTATGACTCTATTCTATGAGATGCATTTGGAGGTGCATGATAGATAGGGGTAGAAATTTCTTTCTTATATAGATGTTACCTCTACTCCTCTTGATAGAGTAATAATGAGGCAGTTATCAAATTCTGAAGGCCTAGTATGACGATAATGTGTGTCAGGAGATGAACCAATTCCTATATAGACAATAAGTGAGGATGGGATCTTGTGTTTTTGTTGGTGAGTATTGGTGTCATCATACATACGTGAGGAGATGATGTGGGATTTTCATTCCTCTATTTTGGTAGTTCATCATGGTTTCCCCAAGATATATTCCAATCTACTCTATCAGTATTGGTGGCCAGATTTAAAGAGAGATGTTGCTGGTTTCATCGTGAGGTGTTCCACCTGTCAGCAGGTGACGGGGGAGCATCACTGACTAGCGGGGAGTTTACAATAGTTACCCAATTCTGAGTTGAAGTGGAATGTTGTCACGATGGAATTCGTGATGGGTTTAACGAGATCGCCTCAATGGAATGATGCAGTTGTGTTGTCATTGATAGAATCATGATGGTCGCTCACTTCATGCCGATCAAGGACACTTTCAGTGTCGATGATATGGGATGGTTGTACATTCAGGTTATTGTATGTTTACGTGGAGTTCTGCACTCCATTGTTTCAAACAGGGATGTGTGTTTTACTTCTCGGTTCTAGAAGGGGATTTAGAAGGCTTTGGGTACACAGGTACTTTTGAGTACAACATACCATCCCAAGAGATATAGCCAGTCCCAACATACGATTCCGATGCTTGAGGACATGCTACGAGCATGCATCCTGAATTTTGGAAGTTCTTGGGAGAAGAACATATCTCTTGTGGAGTTTTCCTACAATAATAGTTTTCATGAAACTATTCAGATGGCACATTATGAGTCTTTTTACGCTAGGCCATGTCGATCACCCTTATATTGGCTACAGGCAGGAGAGGTAGCCAGGCTAGGAGCTCGTCTTGTCCTGGAGACCACCGAGCAGATAGAGCTGATTCAAAAGAGGATGGTTACTATACAGTATCTACAGATGTCTTATGATGATCAGTGGAGGATACCTCTGGATTTCGAGGTCATAGATAAGGTTTTCTTATCTATCACACCGAGGTTGGGAAAAATTAGGATTAAGAGACAGGGTAAGCTTTCTCCAAGGTATGTATGGCTGTTTGAGGTTTTGGAGAGAGTTTTTCTGGTTTCCCATCGGCTGTAGTTACCTCAGAGGTACTGGGCTACGTATGAAGCCTTCCATGTTTTTCAACTTCAATGTTTCTTCTTAGACCCTTTTCATTCTTTCCAACCACAGGAAGTTGAGATGGAGGTCGATGCATCGTTCGAGTTGAAACCTATCTAGATTTTTGATTGAAGTATGAAGGTTCTATATGGCCCGTCTATTCCTCTAGTATGGGTGCAATGGCAACACAAGCGATAACAATTCAAGACATGGGAGAGGGAGGTCGATGTAGTATCTCCGTGGCCTGAGCTGTTCAGAGTTTCTTCTTCTACATCGCCTTTCTAGGGAAATTTGGGGACTAACTTCATTAAGCAGGGAAGTTTGTAAGAGCCCAGATCTTCTTTTAAGGTATGATTAACTTTTTCTGGTGTTTATAGATGTTTTTTGAAATTTTTTAAGTACACGTCTTGTACTTTACGAGTATACATCGTGTACTCGGTTCCAGCGTGTAGCCTTGTGATGGACGTGTAGCGGCGTTGCATAGTTCCATGTGTGGTGACTTGGAGTCCGCCTAAAGCGAGGCCAGAAAGGGCAAGTAAACACCTGATACATTAAAATTACACATAGTTTATTTTCTTTTTTTCTTAAACGGACTGGGGTTGCGTCTAATTCGAAGAAAGGGCTTCTTCTCCACTAGACTCGACCAAGAGCCTCTGTACAACATGAATATTCGTCGAGCCCCTGAACGTGCATCCGTCCTCGGATTTGAACACTGTTGGTTGAATTGGAATCCCATTTGTGATTTCTCTCTTCTTCTAGAACACCAATCCTTGATTTCTTCACTCTCATGAAGTTTCCTCAGTTTAGTGTTTTGTGCATTTTTTTAGATCTATGGCATTCTAAGGCGGTTCATGGCCTAAGATTCATCTATATCGATCTCACAACGCCAAGGTAGGTGGTTTGTGCCTTTCTGTAATTTTTTTTGAGTTATATGTTCAAATTTTCCCAATACCCTTGAATGATGTATTGTGTGTTTATGGTTTTACCCTTGGTAATTACCTGATATACATGTATTCTTATGTAGAGGATAATTGAATATGAATAGTGTTAATTGTTATGATTTTGATGTGTTTTCCCATTCATGTTAGTTTATGAACATTTGGGTCTAGCTTTTCCTGTTAGGTTACTGTTTTTTTCCTTGCTAGTAATTTAGGATAGAGTGATTATCTTTTTTGAGATGCTAATATTCTATAGACTTATTAGACGAGTGGTTATTAAGTTTTACTTTGGCTGTATTGCATTTTTATGCTCGTTTGACTTACACAGGGTCATGAGAACCTGGTGTAGTAGACTATAAGGGGAATTGACCATGTAAGTTTCCTTAGAGAGTGGTTAATCACTTACAAATATAAGGGGAATTTACCATGTGAGCTTCCTCATAGAGTCTTTAATCACTTTTGACTATAAGGGGAATTAACCATGTGAGATTCCTTAGAGAGTATTTATTCGCCTTTCAAATATAAGGGGAATTGACTGAGTGTGCTTCCGTAGAGGGTTTTTTTAGATCCTTATGATTGAACTAGAGGGGATATGCTGTGTGTAATTCTAGAGGGTTACCTGCTTTGATTAGCTATTTGCTTGACAATTGTAATTGAATGATTAAATGGTATGATGTTTACTTTGAGTACATCATTTCTTACTTCTTGATTTTAATTATTTCCTGCCATATATATTCACTGAATGTTAGGCACAAATATTTGGGTGGTTTCCTACAAGGATTTAGTCTTACACCGTGTTTGGGTCATGCTTTTGGGCCCAAACAGATTATATTATTTTGTGTATAGATAAGGGAATGCACCCTTCTACTTCAGATACTTATTTGATGAGAAGCTAGAGAGCATGGGACAAAGATGATGGTTGCGGTGCTGAGGAGTCTAACTATTTTCTTTTGTACTTAGGCTGAGTATTTTTTTTTGCATTGTGATTTTGGTAGTTTTCTTAGACATATGTTTTATGCATCATTTATATATATGTGCTCCAGTTGTTCTTACTTTAAAATTTCCACTGTTTAATTTGTATGGTGATATGACTATTTTTGCTATTGCTATATGTTTTACTTCCACTATGTTACTCTACCAATGAGGGAAAAGTTTCCCTACTATCACACCCAAGTCCCTCACTAATAGTCGGTAGACTCTGGCATTTAGGGAAATGCACTTGAGGCCATGTGACCAACCAGGTATGGGGTTCCTTTAGGTGGCTTCCGGAACTGGGACATTACAAATATTATAAAATTATAGCAAAACAAGAATATTATATGTGGAAGTATTCATCTAGAACCACCTTCATAATGTTACATGAGTTAGGCTACCTCCAACAATTAATATTATTTATTTAAAATACATTGAGTCAACCAACTATGATAAAATACTATTCAATAAAATTGTCGAAATTTGATGTAAGTTCCCACTTGTTGCATTCATCATAATTGTTCTTGAAACATTGAATTCATCAAGCAAAATCCATTCCATGGTTCGAAATCATCATGTCTTTGCATTTTCACAACCACTATTCATTAAACACCCAATAAGAAACCAATCCACATTCTACAATCGGTGAGTTCATAAAGAATAATGCCACCTCTTCAAAATATAACTAAAGTTTGATTCCAAAATTATTCACATAGAATGATCACAAGTGATTCCAATAACCGGCCTCATTAGCATGACATAAAATTGAAAACAATGCATACAATTAAACATGAACTTTCAACCTTATCATTAGGAAAATACAAGGCCCCTTCAAAAAATTGAAATAAAAAACATAAAACTAATGAATTTACAAAAACATCCATACAAAAATTCTTTATTTGGCTCCACATTTATTAAAAAGGATCAATATCAGACATGACATCAAGATCATCCACTGAATTTTTCATCTCAGAAAAAAATCCCCAAATTCACATCGATTTAAAGAATGATTATTTTTCATCATTCAAGTTTTACATTAGAAAAAATATTTCATCTTCATTAGGGATCATTGTTTGGAATAATATTTATTGATGAATTTTATAGTAACATTATAGCTTCATATTTTAAACCAACCACAATAAATATGGGACTTGAAATTTTGGAAAAACACCAACAACAACCTTATCTAATTCTTTTAACAGTATCAAATGCTTCCATCTTCAAATCTTAGATTGAACATCTATCCTCATTACTAATATTAGAATCGGGTTATTTTTTAGGCTCTGTAAAAATTAATAACATGGAATAATCTATAGATTTATGTGTGGTTTTGGTATTAAATAATCCAAATCAAGATTAAATCAATATCCATGGATGGAATTTATACCAAGAACAAAGGTGGATTTAAACTTCATCATCAACAGTCATTGGACCATTTCCTTCAATAATGTATCATAACATTAATTATTTTACCACACAATGTTGGATTTGAATCTTAATCTTCGTTCCTAATATATCATATCCATTAGAATTCATATTACTCCAAGTCTTAGATCAACTATACTTTGATGAGTTCTCATGAAGTTTCATAGAATTGGATATCATCATCCCCAAAATCAGGATCCCAATCACTTAGTTGATCCATAAATGATATTTATGTTATATACAATCCTTCTCCCATTATGTTATGTGGGTAAGACAATTCTATTAAGTATGTTTATTTTACCATTATTAGTACCACAAATTGAATTATCATATAGAGAAAAGGCCATAATTTTAACTTATGAGGTAGTGCTTAAAAAAATTATCTTATTTACCATTAGAAAAATAAATTCATTTAGTGAATATCTTTATGAAATTTAAATAATAATTTATGAAAATTTTAAAATTATTACATAATGTTTACAATTAGAAAAAAAATTAATTGAAATAAAATGCAATTAACTATTTAATGTATTAAAATAATAATAAAATAAAACAATGACAATTAAAATAAATATTTTAAAAGAAACATAAAAATTTAATAATGAACAAAATATTTAACACTTAATATATTTTAAACATAAAAAATTAAACTTAAACATCATTAGATTAATAATTAAACAAAATGAAAAAACCATAATTAAAAAAAAATATACATAAATAAGCATTCATTAAAAAAATTATAAAACATAATATATGTGGAAAACACATCAATAAAGGTCAAAGAAATTTCTCCAACTACAGAGATGTTTATTTTTCTTAAGAAATTACTTAGTCACATTCGATGGTAGAAAATGAATCTCGTAATTGAAGTGTTGGAAAACAAATAAGAATTGATTTTTATATTGATTTCCCCTTATATATCCTCTTTAATAGAAAACATAAATTCCCCATACAATCCATGTTATTTAGTGTAAAATTAGTTAATATATTACAAAAATTATTTATATCGAAAATATAAAAGATAATTTAATAAACATAATTTTTCATCCAAATGATGGTTTAAAAATCTATTTAACTATAGGTGGACAAACTCACATAATTTATGAATCATAACAAATATACACTCTATTTTGATGAAAAAAATTTAATAATTAAAAACAATATAAACAACACAACCATCTGCTTAATGAAATGAAGAGTAAAATAATGGGTTCAATTTGGATTAGAAATTTTATTTCATAACCCATTTTGATTCATATCTTATGATTTTAATTCCAATTAAAAAGTTCAATTTGAATGAAAATTATATAAAATTGTCACAGGATTTTACCAAATCATTTATTTCAAAAAGGTAAATAAAATTTCTTCCCAACATAATCCAAGAGGTATTAAATATTAATCACCCCTATGTGGAATCATGACACTACAATTGGTGAATAATTTCCACCCAGTGAAAATTCTTAAATGAATCATAAAACATACAATTTTTTTAAAAAAATTAACGGATTTTTGAAGGGATCATATAGGAACAAAGTTAAAGAATAATAAAATACCCCTTCCCCGTACATAAAACCAAAAAATGTGCCAATTTGTTAATGTAATAGTGGGAGTAATTTTTTTACAGTTTGAGCTCGATTTTTTTAGAATCAACAGTTATAGCAATGTTAGAGGGTCACAAGTTAGATCAAAAATTAAAGTTTAAAAAAACATCACTACAAGAAAAAATCTTACAAACATGTTAAGAAATTGGTGACTTATGAATATTTTCAGTGTATTCAGTGCACATATGCAATAAAATTTATAGTAGCAACAAAAAAAATTTACATGAAAATTTCAGAACACATTTATTGAATTTTAATATAATTTTCAATAAATTATTAACCCCAAACAATAAGATGAAAATTATGAATCATTATAAGAATGAGCAGAAGATAACTATATAATTTGAACTGGTACTCCCATGATTAGAATATATGTCACTTGAGGTTCAATAATGTCACTCATATTTTTTTCACTTTTAATAAATTAGCTCTGATTTCCTATTTTCAACTTCTACAAGTTGAAATGAACAAGAATTAAAATATAGAATTTATAGTAAAAGAAAGAACAATAGTGAAAGTTAATAGAGTTTAATTTATGTTTCCCCAACACATAAAATATATTATAAATTAATAAAAATCATGGAATTTTTCCATTAATTGGATTTAAAATTGTAATCCTAAAAATCGTAAAGACAAATGTTAAAGTGTACATTCATTAATTCATATAATATAATATAAAATATTTTGATAAAAATTTAGTAATGTAGCATGTTTGAAATTTATTTCGGTAATAAAAATCCCCAAAACCCCTAAAAACAACTTTAGTAAGTAATTTAAATTGCACCCCTCCCCAAAAAATAATTTTTGGCATGTAATAAGTATTTAAGATATTTTATAGTTTGGGGTTCAAGAATTCAACGAGACAATTACTATGTGGGAAATAAGTTACCAAAGATGGTTTATTATACAAAGTGTCCTACCTTATTATTTACCTACAATAGAAATGAAAATATTTTTTAAAATAAATAAAAAATGACTAATAACTTGGATCAAAAATGAGAAAAAATTATTTGGTTAATCCATACAAGGGGTGTTGTATTTAGACTAACCGAAGATTAAAATACTTTTGATAGACCCCATTCATTTTGGGAATATGAATTATTTCTTAGAAACCACCACTCATGATTATTACCACCTTTAGGGGAATAAAACTTATTCAGATCATTGATGACCTAATTTCCAATTACCTTAATTTTCCCTTCCCGAACATTATATATTCCGAGGAGTAGTGGAAATGAGAATAACATATTGGGATAGTTCCTAGGTTCTTAAACATTAGAACTGTTATGCGTGGGTAATTAGAATTAAAAAAAAAATGGGGAGACATAACTTCTAGTTCAGTCCAATATATAAATTATTCATGAAAATGAAAGTATCATCACACCCTTTAACCTAATTTCACTGATACAACACCTCTTATTACTTAGCTATTCCAATATTTAAACTATCAACCATATTGGATGTTCAAAAAAGTCTTGATCATTAATAGTCTCAAGTTCATCTTGACTCTCCAATAAATCAAAAATAATGTGATATAACTAGAATAACTTTATAGAGATAAACAAAATAAAAATTAGGAAGAAAATAGTTAGAATTAAGAAACATAGCTTCTTTCATTAAATATAAAACTCCTAGAATATGTGTATTTTATTCTTCTCTATGTTCAAAAAATGTTCCTTCAAGTATGTATGGGTCATGAGTGAAGTAGTCATCCTATTCAATCCTATAATCAAAACACCTCACCTCATTTTATGTGGAGTATTATATGGAAAAATTTAGGATATATTTTGATAGTTTGACCATTTCTGTCACGGAATGATTTGAAATTAATTTTTTTTTTTTAAAAATAGATTAATTAAAATTATATATTGAATATTTCATAAAAAAAATTTGTGCATGTTCTTCATGTTTTTAATCAAACATATCCATCCAGAACACAAAAATGTCATCAATAAGTGGATATTATCTTCTTAACCATGATATATCCTTCTCCATCTCTTCTAATGATTTGATAAGACTATTTATTCTTTTTGAACTTGGTCTATAAAAAACCCTGTTAAAAGCTTTGAAAAATATTTATGTTATTTTCAAAAGTCTTATATAATATGTCATTAAACACTTTATAATTAGAAATTAATTCAGGAATATATTCTTTACTTAAAACATCAAAATTTTCACTAACTATTTAGGCAAGAAATCCTACCATGTATTTCTATTGTCAAGGTGGTTTCATTTTTTTGGAATGATTGAGATTGAACAATAATGAAACACTCAACCATTTTTTCCTCTTCGACATTAGTTCCAATCTTTTATAGGCTATCATTTTTACTATTAAGGATAAATTTATATTCCCCAAGATATATCATAATTTCTTAACATAGTATCAGTCTCAAGGATGTAGTGTGTTCCTCTAAGTGATTGTTCAAAAATTATTTTTTTACTTGAAAGAAAAAAAAATTGACATGAAAAGATAATGACAGAGGTGAAATATAAATGATAATAGAATCAAATAATCATAAAAAACAAAGATAAAAGAATAAGTGAAGAATATGAAATGAGTAAGAATGAAAACAACTCCAGATTGATTAACACTACTTCTTATCATTAACCTATAATAATAATCCAAAAAATATCAACCATAAACAATACATACTAGGTCACTCAATAGAAGAAACTCTAAGTCTCAAAATAGAGAAAACATACAAAGAAGGTTAGGTCATATACATGTGTGATATCCTAACATTGAGAATAACCACTTGGTAAAGTTCATTTCGCACATAATCTCTAACATTAAATAATGATCGTTACTAGGTCAAGGAATGAATAAAATAAATCTATTGAATTACTCAGTTGAGTAAAAAAGTTAATTAGAGGAAATTTTAAATTATTTTAGAGTATCAAAAAATTCATGTCAAAGAATATGTAGTCACATCTTCTCAATTCACATTCGTATTTTTCCTTGACCAAGGTTGATGTTGATGATCATAAGGATATTTGATCTCAAAGAAGAAATGGGATTCACCTATTGGAACTAAGTTAAAAAATTATTCACCTACATTTGGAGGTAGGATAATACATAAGGATATAGAAGACATTAAAACAAAAATTATTAAGAAAACAAATAATTTAAATAGAGATAAAAGAAGAGAGATGATAGAGAGTGTCATGAATTGAATGAACGCTTGAGCCCTCTTTTTTAATGAGAAGACTCCATATTTAAAATCATAAAGGAATGACAAAATTACAAAATGGAAGATAAAAAAATATGAGTTCACATGCTAGCCATCACCCAACACTTCCTTCCTCATGTTAAGTTAGCTAAACTCACTCTACTAATTTATTTGACTTGTTTTAAAATAAATGAAATGTCAACCTATAGGCATAGAAAAATCATAAACACAACTATAAAAATTAAATCCACTTCTAACATATCACATTTATCAAAATTATAATTTCAACATCGATAACATTCAAAAAATGATATCCAATGCATTGACATCAGCTAGTTTATGCATTTTCATAGACAAAATTCATCAAACACAAAGTATGAAACCACTCAGATTTCGGAACTCGGGCGATTCAAAGAACCATTTTCATAAGAAAAATATACAGTTGAACATAATTCATATAAATAAACACAATTTCATGAAAATTTCATTAGGAGAGTACATGGGCCCTTAAATAACTTCAAATTGAAAACATATAAACCAACAAAATAAATCAAATCATCATCCCAAAAACCTGTATTTGATTGGATCATTTTATATTGATAGTGATTAGTATTATATATATTATCAAGATCCTCCACCATCTTCAAAACATAAAAACCCCATCCTTATATTCACATTGATATGAATTGTGATGTATTTTCATCATTCATATTTGATAGTGGAAAAATGTTTTCATCTTCATCGGGGTTCATTGTTGGGAAGAAGCTTCATTGATAAATGGATTTTAATCCATGAAGAATGAAAACGGAGATTCTATTTAAGAACAACATCAGTGAATTCCATATATCCATTTGAAATAGTATCAACTGATTCCATATTCAAATCATAAATTGAATTTCCATACTCATCACCGAGATCAGAGCTGTATTCATCCTTTTGATAACCAGGAAAATGAATCATTTAGCACCAAATCTTGATGTAGGTTTAGTCTTAAAATTTAATTGATCTAAATCAAGATCAAATTGACTATATTGGCCATCATTTCAATCAATAAAAATAACTGTGAGATACTCCATATTCAAACTATGATGTTCTGGAGCCTTCAATGATGGCTCAAATCATCGATTATTCAAATATTTGTTTGAATATTAGATCTATAATTGAAGGAGACAATGTATTGAAGTTTGAAGCTGGAGTTTTTTAGTGTCTTAGATCTTTAACAATAACTTTAACTTATGAAAATGATCTAATTTAGTCTTATATGTAATCTCGAGGCCGTAGGTGTGGAAAAATGTCACAACTCCTATGGAATACCCCAAATTTTAGGTAAATTTAACTCATATAATAGGAAAGAAAAAAACATATTCACTATATCAGGTACATTGAAAACAAAATTTGAAAGTATTCTCTATTTTCTATGTGTGGAAGGGGAAAAACCTTATTTTTTGGAAATAGTTTCCCCAAGCATAAGAAGAATAGTGTACTTTGGGAAATAGTTTTTATGTACCCTATTTAGGGAATTTATTTACAATTATATGAGGAAAATTTCCCCAATTTTAGGTTCAACAACAAATTTTTTTTCACCATCCATTGCTCTGTTCACGGGGGAATTGAAATTTTACCATAAATTTTCCACATATAAAAAATAATAATATATTATTCATAATATATTATCATCAAGGATTCATGATTCTAAAAAAAATCATCATGGCTTAGGAACCCACATAAAAAACACCATTTAGAATATTTTAATGGTTTAGACTAAAAAAATAGGCATCACTACAATTTTTAGCACCAATCCTTTGAAAATACCCTTTCATTAATCCATTTAATTCCCTAGAGACCATATACAACTTTTTAGGAAAGGCACATTACAACTCTATTTTTCCATTAATACGCTACTTTTATTATTTTTACAAGATTATAAATAAATAATTATATAAGGGAATATTTTTTTCATTTTTTTTATTTTGATAACAAAACATTAAAAAAGGATAATGTGAAATAATAAAAAAATTTATATGGAAAATGTTTACATGTTATTATTCAATAGGATTTTATGGATGTCATCTAGAAATGGAAAGAGTAAAGGATGATATAAGGAGGGAAACATTATATTACTTTTATTTTTGAAGGTGTGAGATTTAAATAAGAACTAAAAAATATTTTTATTGATGATATTATATGAAAAAGAGTTATAATAGAGGTATATTACTTGAAGTTTAATTTTAAATGATGAATTCTATCTAAAATCATAGTCTCCTATTTGAGAATTTGTTTTGATTTTTTTCCATAAATTTCTACCATCCATTTACCTTATAAATAGACTTATTTTTATTTCTCATAATTTCTATGTCATTATCTTTAAAATTAGATATTCATATAACATGAAAGAATACAGTTAAAATTAATGTACTTTAAGGACTGAGAATAGATCAATTAGAAGGAACCATGAGTGAATATTGAAATGTTTTTCCTGTATAGTAGATTAAAAGTGTGTGTGAATACTAATCAATGGTAATATGATGTGATTGAAGGAAGAAATGATCTTACAAAAATATTAATAAGGGAATTATGATTGAGAAACCCTAATTTAATTGGATTTTCATTTTAAAATTTTAATTTTAATTTTATATTTATGCTCATGATGAACTATGATTCCCCGATCAAATTATATTTTCTTTTTGATCCAATGTTGACATTTTTCTTAGGGATAACACAATGATCAAATGTAATGTAATTTGACAAGAATATTTTTTTCACATATTTTTACCATGATTTAAATATTTAATTAATTTTAATAACCAAAGTTGACTAAATTTTGAAATTTTTATTGAATAATTGGGTTTTTGAGAAATATAGGGAAGTTTGGAAGAAAAAATTATTATACAAAACATTATTTATAATATAGTGATTTAAATGATTAAATATTTAAATTACTGAATAAAATTATGTTCTGATTCAAAAATATTAAATTGAGTCCTCAGATATGATTCAAATTGGAATGATGTTTAAATAATGATTGTTATGTGATTGTTAAATGACTATAATGAAACAATAATGTGAGATATTATTTGATGAAACTATAGAATGGACCATTATTCCATGATGTAGTGACCAGTGCATCCTTGCAAGTGAGTAAGGATTAACATGATGAGACATAAAATGTTTCATTCTATAATGAAGATAATGTAATAGATAAAATAGAACCAAATAAATCGTACTGAAACATAAATACCATGACATTGTAATATATGATCATGAATAAAATTTTCCATTGGAGAGAATAATTCAAAAATATAGAGGTGTTTCCCTATTTATTTTTGATATTAATGATAATACATTTAAATATAAATCATTAGAATGTTTTAGAGACAATAAAATAAGTAAATGATAGTGTAGGAAAGAGGAAAGGAGATTAAGAGATAAATATATTATATCAAAAGAAATAGTGTTATGTTATGATTTATTGGTAATTTAATTTTTTCAATTATATAATTTAATTTTTAAACTCATACCTTTTTAGAAAGATATAAGGCCTTTAAAATGAGGATTTAGAAGAATAAAATTTATGTTTTATGAAATGTGCATTTTTTCAAGTCACTTGATGTAATATCGTGAACAACCATTGATCAAAAAATTGTATTCATTGGTCCCTACCTTCCATTATAGATTATTTTTTATTAGAGAATACCTTGAGAAATGCCTTGTGTTAAGATATTTATCTACAATACCTTTTATGTTGTTAATTATTTTACTTTTTAACCAAATTAGGATCTGGTTTTGTATTCAAATTTTTATTTTCTAGTCATGAAATATCATTTTAATTGGGATTCAGTTATTTATAAATGATTATAAATTAATCTAGAAGAATTAAAACAATGGATTGTTCTTTAATTCATAATGTGATAATTTACATGATGTTGTAATTATATAATGTTAATCCTTTGTCATATCATTGATATAGATTTATATATTTGAATATAAGGTTTTAGAATTTTTGTGTGGGTATTTTTGTCATAATAGAAATTGGGGTTTAGAGAATATTTTTGGAATTATTTGAGAATTAAAAATATGCCTAGATTGACTACATGTAATTTTGGTAAAATTAAGTGGTTCACATGAATTAATAGTATATAAAATTTGAATTATTTATGGAGGAATTTATGTAATTAATTGTTGTGGGAGGATGAAAGGTGAATGTTATTTTAATATTGTAAAAGGCTTAATTATTTTTCAAGCACCATGTTGTGATTGTATAATTTCCTATAAAGATAACTGTCTACTAGAATTCCACTTTAGAGGTGAAATAGTGAAATAAAATTCAATCTAAGTATTAGAGAAGTTATTAGATCAGTTAGGTGTATAATATGACTCTTTTTATATATTTATTGTAGATATATATGTTTTTAATAATCTTCCACTATCATAAAACCCAGTTACATGATGTTTTCATATTCAAATAATTAAGAATAGATTTATATTGTTTTTCGTTGACCATTATCTACTGGAATGGGAGTTGTTACATTCGTTGGATAATTATTCATTGATTTATATTTATATCAACCATATGAACCAAATAGTTACACATGGTTATTCCATCTTATCATGCCAATCATTGCATTATTTTAATATTGTGCAACATCAATTAGACAGTCACATGGGCTCTGTGTCCTATAACACAAGTCCTTCCATAATATTGAAATAACCAAGCCAACCATTCATGTTTCATGACTAATTACCTCTAGTTCAAATATATAATTTTCAGTTATAGAGGTCAATTTATGGATAGCTCTTAATGATAGGATTTGGTGCTTTATCCAAATAGGAATAATAAACTAAGTGTTGTTAATAATCAACGAGAAAACATATCTGGGTAAGAAGATCGAAAGTACTCAAAACATGGCTAGCCTATACATGAATTAATAAGATATTTTAAATAATGAGTATCATTTAAAAATTTATGATAAATATTATTATATTGTATTTAAATCAATATTTATTTAGAAGCCTTATTCAATTTTTAAATGAGAGGGGGTTTGATATCCACTTTATTATTTCCCAAATGCGAGTTTTATAAAAATGTGTTGAAATGGTTTATGATAATGGGTTTAGTAAATTATTTTCATAACTACATGAAATTAATTTCTAAATAATAATTCTGTAAGTTATATTTGTGCATATAATTTAAAAAATGTGGGTAATATAATATATCCAAGGAAAATAAATTTTTATTGGATTTTAAAAATTAATTTATTATTTTTCCAATAATGATATTTATTATTTTAGTTAATTTTAGAAATTAATGTTATTATAATGAGAGAATAGTCTTCACACAGTGTTGAATAACTAGATTTTATAGTCTTACAATAAAGGTTTTAGTTTTGGGAGGGACTCATATATTAGTGTTTGGAAAAATGATGTATTTTCTTATAAAATTGGATCAGTCAAGCGTCCGTTTTTCATTGAAGGAATTTAATGATTTATAATATATATTCTCTTAGGGGTTTGTATTTTTTCTTATATAATTAATTAGTAAGCTTATGGTTTATTTATAAGGTAATAATTATATATATTTATAATTTTTTATATGGGGGTTTATTCTAATGATATTTGTGTCGTAAATTTTATTATTAACTTTTAATAGAATAAAATATTATGTATCCTGATATATGAATGGTAAATTTTTATTTAAAATCGTATTTTATTCATTTACTATATGAATTATGAGTTTTTTATAAAAATTTTGATAAATTTTTTTTAATATATTTATAATTATTTTTATTGACCATAAAAGTTTTGACTACTCAAGTTTGGGTTTATTTTCTAGAAATTGGAAAATAATATTGACATTATACTAACCTTATACTAGTGTATTTAATTAAATATATTTATATATATATATTGTTGTATTTAATATTGGAATGACAAACTCCTTGTTCTTAATTCTTTGGGAGCTGTAGATCCATTGTAGTGATATGGATGAACTTGTTAAGAGATGATTATTTAATATTATTATCTTAATTATGTCTGCATGTTGTTTTATCTTGGTCCTGGTTTATAAAACTCAAAAATTTTCTTTTACAAGTGAAATAAATTTTCATAATTTTAATGAAAATTTATATTATATGATTTCTATAGAACAATCATTATCCAATGGAAAAATTTATCCCTCAGTAATAGTTTCTAACCATTGGAAATTGAGAAGTGCACATAAGGACGTCTTGATGTCTGATTAAGATATTATGATATGGGTACAATGTTTCTGTTATTACAAATTGGTATCCACGCTTTTCATAGAACACTGTGTCAATGGGGGAATTGATATAAATAATGGTTAGGATTGTTAGCTGCATGTAAGTATCATGAATTAGTTTTAGATGAACAAAAATATTGCATTATAAATGGTTATGGATACCCTTCCAATTAAAAATCCATTTATTGGAATACTAGATAAAAACAATGTTTTGAGGTATGATAATGAAAAAAACTAAAAGTATTATGATCATTGGTGGGTCTTGATGTAATAAAATGAATAAAATTTTGGTAAATATATTTTAAATCTTGTCGATGTGGTAGTTATATTGGTTAAGACCTGAAACATACCCATAAAAATTCATATATAACCTTTTTATGGTGAACATTATGTTACTAGAGTCTCTATGAAGAATAAATTTTTGGGAAAACCATGTTTATAGTTCTACCAATGTTATTAATAGAATGGGTTAAGACAAGAGTTTGTTCTATATCATTGTAGACATTATATTGTTGCAACACCTGAAAAATATTTTGAAAATGGATGGCCAATTACTCAATTATTTTTTATAATGAAAAATATTTAGAAAATTTTATGGAATGCTGAAATTATTTATTTTCAATATTTATTATTTGATATCCAAGTAATTTATAAATCACCCTTGATATAGTTTGGAATATATATTTTGAAAATTTATATTAAGGATATTATTTTGTAATTATGGAATAATTTTATTTATTATATTTCCTACTGAGTGAGGATGTAGAGAATTGAAAATTGATCATTTCTCTCCTCATATTATAATAATGATAGTGTAGATTATTCACTCAATTGATGATATGTTGACTTGGGTAATGATATAGACAATTAATGGGTAGTAGTGTTTTAAAGAAAGAAATCTACTGTTATTTTGAGTGGATGTTATATTTTGATAGGATGAATAATGGTTGGGAAAAAACCAAAAATTATTCTATTTTATGTGGATTATAGAGAGTTTAAATCTTGATTTATTATCTTATCCACGTGATGGAATTTATTAGAGGTGGTTGGAGTGGACAGAGAATGTAAAATTCAGAAGGTTATTAAGTAGAATAGTGTCAAAAAACAATTCAATCGACAATATTATCCTAAGGAGTTAAAGTTAAAATGGTAAGATAATTTGCAGAGTTTCAGTGAGGAAATCTGTTATTGAATGAGTAGAAATAACTTTCCATAGAGTATGTTTGTTATTCATTAGAGTTATTAAAAAATGATAACCAGAATGGATAATGTTTGGAGAAATATCTATAATTATATATTTGATCAAGAATCATCTTCTCTAAAATTAGTCACACATATCATGTTGGTATATAAGAATTCTAGAGAAGAAGATGGTAGGGAACAAGTATATAGTATGACAACAGTTCTTCCCAATTCAAGTAAAATGATTTTTTAATGCATATAATAATATATATAAGTAGTTCAAAAATCAAATATTAAGGACATACTATGGTGTTTGATAGTGTGGGAATTTTTCTATCTATAATTAGTTTTAGGATATGGTTCATATAAATAATCAAAACAAAATTACACATTTATCATTTAATCAATTCAGAAATACGGTTTAGATAATGAAATTTAATTATTTTTCCCTCTTATAGAAATTTAATGACTATCCGATAATGTGATAGATAGTCCAAATATGTCTAGTTAAGGAATACAAGGTAAGGATGATAACCCTTGGAAGGAAAACTAATTTGTTTCTTGTCAAAGAGTATGATTAAAGATTTTGATGATGAGGAAAGCCCATATATTATCCATGATATAGTCTTGATTTCTAATATCATGATCAATTATTTATTTTATATTATATAATTACATTGTTTTTATCAAATTATGTTGTAGATTTTTAAGAATTTTATATCGTAAGGATAAACTATATGATGAGGATTGAAACCTTGTTAGGTGAAAATAATGATTGAGGGATTAAGTGGTCATCCTGGACTGTTATGATGGGTGATGCAGAAGAATCATTTGAATTTATATATTAAAAGTCGATACCATTCTTCATTATCATTGTGACTAATATAATTAGTAAATATAAGGTCCAAATTATCAATTACTTAAAAAAGTGTAGTTTAGGTAACTTGAAGGTATTATTCATTTGTTCAAAGGGGAGTGTGTTATTAATTCTAGTAAAAATATCCGAATTATTTGAGATAATGGATCCATAGCTTGTTAATTATTATGTTTAGTTTTTGATACCTTTGTGGAAATGTATTCATCTTAGGATTCACATTTTCATTGATAGGTATCTTCATGTTTTCTTTGAGTATTTCATATGATTAGCTCTCGGAAGGGAAATGGATTTTATAATTGACCTCCAACCAAAATTGACTCCAATATATTTACCCCCATGACACATGACACCATAATTGTTATGTGAGTTAAAGAATTAGATATAAGAATTGTTATAGAAAGGGTTTATTCAAATAGTTTAATAGGATTATTATTTCATTACCCAACACATAAGAATATTAATTACTATTGGAATTTTTTTAATAAAAATAATCTTTTATCCTGTATCACCTCCTCACGTATTCAGTAAAATTTTCTATTATATATTTCATCTTTTTCTATATTCATGATCTTAAAAATAAAGAAACTTAAAAATAATTCCAATCATTTTAATGAGGTTCATATACGCATAAGGTGAATCTCTGGTGTGACATGGTTTTTATCCCACGAACATAGATTCATTATTATTAATAAAAGAATAGTGGGAAAATTATTATCTATGGAATAGATAAAAAAACATGTTATTTATATGTAAATTTTTATTGAATAGAATTTTTTTTCTTACACCTCTTGATGATGATTACTAATGAGAATCCCATTTCCCTCCATAAAATTGTATGTATGGTCTTTTTCCATAGTTTTATTAATGTGATAGGGTTCCTTGATTTACTTTAGTCTTCTACAACATTAAATATTGTTAATTTTATATATTACTCTTTTCCTTTAGAATATAATCTAAATAATGAAAATCTAATAACTATATTATCCATATTTTCAGCTTCTTCAATGAATATGAAGTATATTTTTCATTGAAACTATTTCTATCTATATTTTATAATAAAAATCTACAATGTTAATTTATATGAACTCACTCTAATTGTTATTCTTATTTTAATTAACCTATATAATATTCAACAATATGAGAGTTAGAACTCTCTATTATTCTCTTACTCATCTTACATATATAGTTTCCACTACATGAAATATCATAATATTTAATGCTTTAAATTGCTTTATATATCATATATTCAAACTCAGGAAATATTGTATCTTAAAACTCTAAATATTTACCCTTTATTTCTCACACATAGTTTCCTTTTCTAGAAACCCCTAAAGAACCGAAATCTAATCAAGAAGGTTAGTTATTATTTCTCAATTAATTATTCCAAAGAATACACTTTTCCAAAATCCAAATATTCATGTCAATCATGGAGATTACATTCATGATTATAGTTCTTTCCACATCACACATTTGATGCATCGAAATTCATCAAAGTGAAACTACCTTTTTATAAAACCAATATCTTTATTCAACCTGTATTTAATTATTTATAATAAGTGTTGAACTTTCATACATTAGTAGGATTTTATTGGATTATATTTTTATACAATTAGTTAAAAAGGTACATAATGAAATAGAAATTTCAAAATAATTTTCATTATTTCCACAAAACAAGTTCTTTATAAAGACAAAGTTTTTTATTCTTTGTAAACCCTATAACTGGAACACTTCCATTATTAAAATTTACACTCATACTGTAGGAATATTAAAATCATTTAAAAAAATTGGATGAGTGAATACATAGTTTAGTAAGGTATATAATATTTAATAAACCATTAGTCCATTTGTAACCATAAAAACCCAATAAGAATATTTTCCTCTTCCATAAGAAACAATTGATCCAAAATATTGATTTACATGTTCCATGGAAACAACTTAATTTCTCAACATTAATAGAAAATTACATACGAAAAACTAAAGGAAAAAATCCTAAACATAAGGATTTCTTGGAAAACATTAATACACAATAATAACATTCCCTAATAAGAAATATTTTTACTTTTTTTTAAAATTATCCTTATAAAAAATATAACATAATTTTCTTACATTCTAAAATAAACGAATTTTCTTTAAAAACCATTGAAATCATATCATTTAGGTACCTTAGATAATTTACCCAACATTAAAACTTATTAGAGCTCTTATAATAGAATCACCTAACTAGAAAATCCTCATATCTCTTATGTTAAATCTATCTGTGATAAACTCATTCACTTTACCAAATGCAATGGTGATCTATAAATGGATCACCCATTAAAAGAGAGATCTCATGCTCACCCACCACTAATAAAATCTACGATAAATAAGTAATTAATAAAATATATTTAAATTTTCATTTCATCACAAAACCCATTTTAAATTGGAATCCAAACCCCCAATAAATAAAACAACCAATTATTTTATAAGAATGAGAAAAATAATCTTTAATGCATAGTATTTTTAAAATAAATAATTAAAGGTTATTTATGGAATGATTTTATTTAAAAATAACCATTGATATATGTAAAAAAATACTGATAATTAATAAGGAATATTATTGTTGGAAATTTTGGTCAAGTCATATACACTATTTTTTTCACTTTTGGAATAATTTAAAAATAACCGATAAAGAAAATATTATAAATATTCATTTTTAATACATTGTAAAAAAATAAAAAATATTCAAAATTAAATTTATAAACCTTTGAAACTTAATTATGATCATTCTTTCAGTATTTTTAAGAAACATGACATGGAATAAAAATATTTGGAAGGAAAACCGTAAAACAATAATTTGGAAATAAATCCCCCTACCTTGAGTCCCGAATCACATCGTTCATATATCTACCCTGAAGAGTAATAAACTTTTATTATTTTTATAAATTATTAAGAACCATTTTTCATAAAATTATTATAATTCCATAAATTTCATTTTTTCCTCATTTTATCTAGTTTCTGAAATGGTTTAGTTTATATTGGATTTTTTAAGGATGTTCGATTTATATATCCAAAATGAAATTAGTAAATTGAAAAAGTAAAACATTATAATGTTAAAATCCTATAATTTTTTTAATAATGATAAAATTAATATCTATATAATTTAAATGTGTTTAAAATAATCAATGGAAGGTAGAAATAAAAAATTAAATAAGATATATCATAGAGGCAGTATTCCACACAAACACACGAGCAAAATTTCCATTGACCTACTTGATGGAAAAAAAATGTTATAAAATATAATATATTTAAAGACTAATAATTAGGTTATAAATTCCATAAATATTCATTATTTATATCCTTATGACCAACCATTATGTAAGTTAATTCAAAATGAATCACCTATCTTTTTGGAGGTAGTATTCCACAAGTATAAATGAGTGACGGTATAAATTTTTAATTGATAGAATGGCTAAGAAGGTAAGTAATATATTTTTACTTATATATTAACTATAAATTAGTAAGTATATTATATTTTCATTCACTACAAATTTATAAATATTTTATCTGAGTTGTTAAGGTAAAATAAAAGGCATCACATCATGTTGGTGGTAGTCCATATGTAATAATGGATGATGATTTCATTTCCCATAGGATGGAAAAGAGATAAAAAAGAGTAGTTAATTATAAAATGTAAATATTTTCATATATATAAGATACATATGTTTTTTTATAGTTCCTAGAAAATATTTTTAGGAGGTTGAAAAAGAAATAAACTTGAAATAGGTTGAATTGGACATATAACTCCTCCTTGGATATCTCCCTCGGGATTCCACATTAAGACTTATTGTAATTTTTTTTATAATAGAAAGTCCTATATTAAGTGGGGATGAATTTTGGAAAGGAATTTTCTTAGCACATTCTAAAGTTGAAAGGGTCAAGTGGTGTGTATAAGAGAGGATATTGGGTAAACTTTTATAAGTGACGGTAGTGACACTATATTTAATCATATTTTTAAAATATAATAAATTATTATTCAAGATAAAGTGGAACATAAAAAATAAAAAATATAATATAAGGTTATAAGGGTCGAAATAATCTCATCTGATAAGATATAATATGTGATTATGCGACCATATTTCTTTTTTAACCTTAAATAATATATTTTATCATTTTACAATGTTAAAAACATATTTACAAAGAATAATATTTATAATGACCCCAAATGAAATTAACATCATTAAAGAATTGTAAAAAATTATGTATAGTTACTATATTCATTTTAAAATATTAAATCTATATAAGGGGCATAAGTTACTTTTAAAATTAAATCACAAAACATAAAGAAAAATAATATTTCTGAAAATTTCATTTTTTTTCTAAAACTAGTCCCATACCAATATAAAATAAATTATTTATTCCTATGGAATTATTTATTTAATGTAAAACTAAATATATATTATTCTAATTTAAATCAAATTCCAAAATAAAATGGGTTTTAAATTATTTTTTTATAAAAATGGAATTTTGAATTTTTTATTCAAAACACAATTTTTTTTTTCAGAAAAAACCAAAAAATTCTCCCTCATATAATTTTGAAATAATAAATTAAAACAAGAAGTTTATTTTATCTATTTAAAACTATAAAATTTATAATTGTAGTTTTTAATAAATCTTTATATTTTATGGAAAACATTTTAGTTATAGTAAAAAAATTTCTATTTGAATTGAAATTTCTTATAAAATTATGATATTATATTTGAATCCATTAGATATATTTTAGACATTAATAAAAATTAAATTTTTTCTTTATTAGAGTTACTAGGGATTTATTATTATTCCCCCGTTTATATATATTATCCATGAAGTTTTATTCCATACATAAACACATGAGTATATTTTATATATAAAGAATCTTCTTTCTCATCATTAATCATGTGATTTTTCTATAAAACATTACCATTGAGAATCACTGTATTTTGTAGTAAATGCATTATGTGACCTAAAACATGAACCATTTTTTTTTAAAATTGGGATCCTCCTCTCAATATTAAACATTAGGGCTTAAAATATGATTGTAATTGGGAATGTAATTCCATTGTAATGAAATGTGAACAATTGATTCACTTTAGATAAAATTTGAGTTAAAACTACCTGGTAAGATACTGATCCCAATTTCTCAAAAATTTCATAGGGTTCAACAAATTATGGGATATACATATATTTTATACAAGAATATATTACTCCTTTCAAAGAAGATATTTTAATAATGATATAGTCATCTACATCAAATGTAAGTAATTTCATTCCATTATCAACATAATTTTTTTTACGAATCTATGATTCTATCAGGTGAGGATAAACCACCTTTACTTTCTCAAATATATCTTCATAAAAATTGGTATCCCTCAATTTTACCCCACTCACTTCATCCCAACATGGTGATATTTTACACTATTTTCCATATATTCCTCAAAAGGTGTCATCTATATACTGAATGGAAAAAATTATTATTAGAAAATTGAACCAAAGAGATCTGTTGATACACTCTTCATTGATAATCTAATGAAAATGATAAAAGACTATCCCACAACATCTGAATAGTAAGCTCTAATTCTTTATCTGATTGATGATAAAATCGTATATTAAAATTCATTTCAAGACCAATAAACGTTCGATTTAATCCTTTGATCACCATCAGATATAAAATATATTGGAACTACATGGAACTAAGAAATATTAAGAAGATAATTTATATAAATTATATATAAATAGAAACTATCTTGAATTGATAAAAATTCATAAATTTAGTCAAATAATAAATAATAAACAAAATCACATTATTACCTCCAATTTGTTTTTGGAAATAGAACCATAAAATATTTATATTTTTTCTCCCATTTCCATTTTGGAACTAAAAGGGGATCAATAATCCTTTTCAATAGTTTTCATTCATATTTGAATAGTGTAAAATTAAAAAATTTCATGGTAAAATCCGAAAATTCTCTTCTTAAAACATTACCACCAATAATATTCAGGAAGGGCATATTACATCTTATTGACTCAATGATGAATATAAACTATAGATATTTGATCTTCACTTATTAACTACTTATTATACTAGGAATCACATAGAACACATGACTTCATTAAAAAAGTGATATTACCTTCTTTTTTGAAATTAACAATATGAAATCTACCTTGAAAATATTTACCATTCCATATAAACAGCGATCATCCATATAAGATTTATAATTTTTTATATAATGTATAACTGTGTTGATACCTGAGTCAAAATAAGAAGGATTTTCTATATTTAGAATTTACAAACTAGCATTTATTAAATCATAAAATAAAGGATAATTTTCTATATGTAACATAGTTAATGATGAATTATATTTTCAACTGAATCCAAAAACTACATTGATTTTTAATACTTTGATGATAGTAAATTGTTAAAATATAGTCCATTATAAGTAATATAAATCTTATTTTCCTCATGTTTAACTTTTTATTTGTGAAAATATATTTCAAACTTTTATAATCAGTATATATATCACATTTCTCTCCATTAAGATGATGTATCTATATTTTTGGTTCAAAAAACTACTATAGGATACTCAAGGTAATGTGTTGGGTAATTTTGATCATGGGTATTAAATTAATTAGAAAAAAACATGATAAAATGATAATTATATATAAATATACAAACAAGGCCCTTTAATGAAGCTATCAATAATTAAAAAACTCTCCATTTTAGATGGAACTACTTTTAAATGACCATTAACCAATATTATTTAACATTTTTTTGGAAACATTCATCACATTGATTTATCAAAATAAATTTTACTCATTTGAAACTCCTTCTCTCATGCTATAGCCTCTATATTATGATAATTAATTAACCCGAATACCATGAGTTTTTTCTCCCCCTCCCAATTTGACGGGGGATTCTCAAAACCTCTTTCGCATGAGAAGGGTAACTCCTTCTCGTCGTTTTCAAATCCTAAATCCATTTCACCATTCCAAAGGATCTCGTTCACTCTGAAAGACCCAAATTATTTCCAGGATACATTTTATATCTCTCTATCTCTATAGGAGCTCAATAGTGCCACAAATCTCTGTAGAGTCACTCTGTTGGCTTGGTTTCATACTCATTGTCCATCATTTTATGAGTTCGATCGATTCATATTTGGTTCCTTAGAGTTACATGAGTGTGCGGTGGTTAGTTTTATTGATAAGAGTAACATCATGATCTAGTTTATATCATATGAGGATTTGACTATTTCATGGTCCAGGTCCCCTCAATGATGAACCATGTCTTCCTTTATTATTTTTCGATGAATCTTCGAGTTTCATATGCGGCTCGATCCATCGACAATTGTGACCTGGATCATTCTTCATGGTCTTCTGATCTATATTCAAAATCTCTCTTTATTGTGTGTTATTATAAATATGGTAGGATGATCTCTATGTTCTGATCAGGTATTGGAGGTTCTATGACACCCCATATTTCCATGAATCTTTGTCGGGGATGATGTTGCAATGTTGGCTGTGAATTGTGTATAGATCACGGATGGGAAGACGTTCTAGTAGAAAAGAAGTTAATTCTCCTATCTTGGATTCAATAATATGTTTCTTGTTGTTTATTTGGTCACTTAGAATCATTATTTAACAGTAGATGTGTGGATAAGAGATTGCAGGTGGTGGAGATGATCGACATGGACAGATGTGATGTTAATGATTTGGCTCAGTCACTAGTGAAGGACCACCCTTGGGTTTCTCCGATAAGAAAAACTACTAGAAGTAGAAATAAAGGCATGACTAGGAAATAACAGTGGGTGATAATGATGGGTAATTGTGGTTTTGTGGCTTCTAATTCTGTTTTGCTACTTTTGAGGGATCACCCTGAGTGTATTTCTCCAAGGCAAGATTCTGCGGATATCATTCATGAGCTAGGAGTTCAAGTGGATGTGAATTCTTTTGGACATGAAATTGTTGAGGAGAAACCTCAGGAAAATGTGGAGTGGGTGACGAATCGGGTTTATCATGTAGGGGTCAATGTGTATGGTAATGTTATGAAGGTGGTGCACTAGAGGCCACCAGATCCAACAGTGAGTCATGTTTTTGAGCAACTAAAGCTTGATCTTGGTATTGAATGGAACATCTAGTGGAAAATACTGCGGTAAATTGATCCCCACTGCCAGAGCGTATTAATTAGGAGACCTATGACTCTGTGAACTGTGGATATAGTGAATGAACCAAGGCTTCAAAAGAATCAAGTGGTGATGTTGGCCCATATATTGTGGGGGATACATATGATTGTGTTGGAAATTTGGAAGGGTGGGGATGGTTGATATCGGTGGTGTTTTGAAGATCATAGTCCGTACATGAAACCACTTTCAAGAATTGGAGGATGAGGAGATCTCTATTGTAGAGGACAATCCTCAAATGAATGAATGTGTCAGTATGAATCTTGATTTCTCATCTCATAATGCACTAACTGGAGAAGGTGCAATGATGAAGGAGATTCATAATAGTCATGATTCTTTTGAGCACTTATAATGTTTATCCAAGATGGATACTAATAGAAAATATTAGAATGATCGAGGAGAGAATGATGGTTACCAAAATGTGAATATCTTGGTAAATGTAGGGGATGGCCTTGATAGTAACAACGAAAATCATAATGGTATGATCAGACCTTTATATAGGTACATTATTCAGGGTGGGAAGAGGAAGGTGTCCAGATATGAGGATGTTATGACTTACCTGACAAGTAGGCCGAGGAAATACTTTTCTTATCTGCTGAAGAGGGTGTCTACTTGGTCTTCTGTAAGGAAGGGGAGTGGGGTTGTCTTTGGTTTGAATAAGGGTAATAAATCTTATAAGGATTTTATATCATTGGAGAAATTGAATCATAGAAAGATGTATTCCAAGATTCTAAAGCACTATTAAAGCTCAGAGTGGGAATCAGCTACTACGGAGGAAGAAATATATCAAGGATGTGGTCATGAGTATTATTTTTATGTGTTTTCTGTGTCTTTTCTTATTTTTTGTAGATGGTTTCTATACTTTTTTTCTTTTATCAAAATAAATGGTCAGAGGCCAACCTATGACTGATCTTTTCTGGTAAATTTTACATGTTTTTTAGTTAACATAGTTAATGTTCTATATAAACAAATAGTTTATTGAAAAAACAATATGTTGTAACATTCTGATCCAAGAAAACATTTAATCTTATTGATATTTATAGTTCTTGGCCACTCTTCACCACATTCGATTCAGAAATATAAATAGTTATGACTTTCTTATGAATCAATATGACTAACAAATTAAATCTAATGTTTTAAAATTATCATTAACTAAAATTTAGATAAAAAATATTTTTTTACAATCTATATAATAATCCCTATATTATTCTATTATTCCTAATAACATTTAGAATACACATGAATATCATTAATATAAAAACCCTAAATTTATCCAAATACCCATGGATATTGTTATTAGTTAATCCATAAATACAATGTGTTTGTTTTTTAAATGAAATGTAATAACCATAAACTCATAAAGGACAAACCTATTATAGAACATAGAACTCAAAATATCATATTCTTTCACCTTTAGATGTTGGTACTTGGACCTATAATGAATCATCAATAAATACTATAGTCCCTAGAGATGAACAAAATAGTGATCAATATGATGAAAATGATACTTTTTCATAACATCAATATTATTTAGGTATCTACAATCAATTAAATTTCTAATAGGTCCATCCTATTTTTATGAAATAGAATTAGATCAACCCATGGTGAATTATTTAAAGGATTAAACCCATATCAACAAATTAATGTGATTTCTCTGTCAATTATTACAACTGAACTGATGTTTTTCCATAGGGAAATATTGGAATTGAATTAACATCATGAAGTAAGTAAATAAAAAACTCTACCTCTTGATCATGAATGAAACCCAAAAAAATTATCCAGAAAAATATAAATTTATTTATTTACTAATGAAATATCACCAATTTGAATATTTCCTTTCTTCTCACAAATATGTGTATGATAACATTCAAATCCATATTTTATCTCCTTTAATATTTATTGATACGTTATCAACGGTATGAATTCATTATTATATATAAACATAAAATAATTTTTAATTATTATATATTTACCTCATCAATCTATCTTAGCATGATAAAATGAAATCTGAAACATACCCTGAATAAATTAAAACATTATAATGGGAAATACAACATGGATTATAGGAAAAACATTATATAGATGATAAAATGAAGTTTTTTAATTATTTTTTATACTACTCTCATAATTCTTTACCTATACTATTTCAATTATTTCTTGAGGAATTATTTAAATTTTAATTTTAAATTAACCATATCTAAAAGAATGAGTGGATCCAAAATAAATCAGGACATTCGAAAAATATGTAAAAACAATTAATGTGAATATTAATACATCATTTTAGGGTTCTACATCATTTGTAGATATATAAACTATTGTTTTGGAACCTTTTTTTCTCTGACGATGATAATTACCACCATGAATAAATAGCATTGAGCATGAATTAACATAATCTTACAACTCATTTAAATTTATAAATTTTACTACCAAATTTTCAATAATAGGCCAACCATTACCATTTATCTTTTATTTGATGTCATGAGCCATATGTCTAGGATTTCCATATCATTAACACTTCAAAAATCTAATAAGAAATTATCTGAAATATTAATTCCAAAGTTATCAAAAATGGGTAATTGAATTTTCTTACCTTTAGGTTTCCCTAATAAATGATGCCTCATTGACTACCACATGGACCACTACTTATCCTTATTACTATAAAATTCAACAGTCTCCCTCTCAACTTTCTTACTACACCACACAATTTACTTATAACATCCTAACTGAAGAGTAACTATGAACCTTCATAAAAATAGTTTCAATCTATAGTAAAAGCAATCAATTTTTCTACCATGGGTTAGAATGAAATTCGGTTCATACATAGAAAATATAATAAAATTACATCATTGGTGTAAAATGAGGCATCCTTATTTTCTATCAGCTCATGGAATTTATTTTTAATTCAATATAAAAAAAATTAGGAAATACATTTTCAAGAAATATATATTTAAATATAATCCATTCCATGAAATTGATTTACTCCTTTTCCTTAGTGTTTTTAATCATAGACAACCATTAACCATCTTCACCTTCAAAATAATAAATATACTGGGTAGTCTTATGATGTTCCAAATATACCATTACTTCAATCATTTACTCCATATAAAAAATGCATCCTTCAGCGTTCACTAGGTTAATGGATCAACTAAAAGATAGAGGGTGTTGTTTCATGAAATTATCTAACATCCTCATATTCTCCTATAGATAATTTGGTTACTCACTTGAATTTGTACCTCCATTAATAACATATGTAAACTTTGTAAAAATAGGTATGCCCTAATCTATTCTAATTCCAATCATTCCATGTTTGTTGTTTAAAAGGATAACATCCTCTTAATAGGGTTTTACATCAATTTCCCTATTTACTCTATGAAAAACGTTTCTGAATAGACTTGAATTAAATGAAAAAATAATTAAATGATGAATATATATCTCATGGTAATATTATAAGAAATTATAATCTATAAATAGTATCTATCAACACAATCCTAACCTATAAAATAGATATTTCATTACTCTGATAAAAACTATAAAAACCTACCCTATTCAACCCTTTATTAAATGATTTATAATAAGGGATGTACTTTCTTATATTTCCATGATCATTTTAATTTAGTGTTTCTCAGAATTAGGTAAAACATTAGATATAAATATGTAAATTTCTATACAATTCTAATTTTTATGATGACATAAGATCCTTATTATGACACACTTTATTGATTCAATGTAAATCTAATAACTAAGAATTTTACTTTATTAAGGTTTCTAATAATCTTTTACAACAATGAAAAACATTTCAAAATGTGGGATGAGTAAAACTAGTACTATTAAGGGATATATAATAAAATTAACCCATTCGTTTATTTATAAATAAAAAAAATCCATATGAGTATTTTCTATTTCAAAAATAAATATTTGAGCTCAATTTTTTTCTTTCATTTCTTTGAAAAAAATTAATTAATTAATAGATGTTAAAGAAAATTTCCTGTGATTTAAAAATGGAAAAATCATAAACATAAGGGTTTCATAGAAATCATGAATACTCAAGAGTGAATTTCTTTAAAAAATAAAGCTTTCGGTTTTTCAAAAATAATAATATTTCATTAAAATCATATGTTCATTGACATACCGATTGAAACAAAAATATTTACATTAAAAAAATATTTATAATGTAAAATAGAAACTTTGGGATATTACCCTTTCATTAACCCTTATAATAATGGTTACAATATAATCACATAACATGAGAATTACCATATATCATAAGAGTAATCTATCATCGGTATACTCTACAACATCAAACAATTCATTGGAGATCTATATTAGGCTCACCCATCATCAGAGCAATATCAGACTCACCAATAATTCATTTAAAATATCTAAGAATCAAAACAAAAATAAAAAACAAATAGTTTTCATGTTATTAAAAAACCAAACCTTGTAAAATTATCATTATATCCCTATGTAAAAATACATCCATCTATCCCATAATGATGTGAAATAGTTTTCACTTATAAAATATTAATTTAAAAAAGTTACCAAAATATTATGAGAAGTTTTTCTCTGAATGTAACCAAGGAAAATATTAAATTAATCATGATAATTAATAATGGATATAATGTTGGGAAGTGTTTCCAAGTTGTACATATTAAAAAATAATTTTTTATCTTTTCTAAAAAGTCACTAAAAACATTATGGAAAATAATAAAAAGGATTTTATAATAATTTGTGAAGAAATTAAAAATAATTTGATATAACCATATTTTAACATTGAAACATAATTAATAAAAATCATGAAAAATTTAAAATTACCCTTACATGGAATAAAAATATTTGGAAAAAAATCAATTAAAAATGATATCTAAAATAATGTCTCGTACCATGGGTCCCATCTTTTACCATTCCCATCTATTCTCTCCATAATAATAAATTTATATAAGTTTTATAGTTCCATAATTACCTTATTTAAGTTTATTACATTATAATTTTACACTTTATTTCATTTTTTATTATGTTTTATTTAGTTACTAAAATAGTAATGTTCATGTTGGGTGTTTTAAGGAAGTAAGGTTTAGATGTAAAAAATTTCATCATTAGGTTTTATGTGACCATAGGGATAATTATTACATAATATCAATAATTTTAATCAAGAAAAAATTTATTATTTTTATACATAAAAACATTTTTATAAAAATCAATGTGATGTTGATGTGTAAAAGTAAAGACATCATATCATGAAGGTGGTATTCTACAATTTCACACCAGAGACATTTCTATTTTTTTACTAAATGGAAGAGAAATAAGGTATACAATATTATTATTTTATAGAATCATATTTATACTATAAATTTAATATTTATTGAATAATTATATCCATATGAAAAACCTTTTAGTGTCGTGATGAAAAATGAATCATATCGCTTCATGACATAGTTGAAAAGGGTAAGAAGGTATGTGATATTTGTTATTTCAAAAAAATAATAATTTCATAATAATATGATATTTTTATTAAAAACATGTTTAAAATTAGATGAGTGAGGTGGTTAAGTAAAATGAATCACATTGCTCTGTGGAGGTGGTAGCCCATATGTATGCATGAATAAAAGGTTTATGTGGTGTAAATAAGAGTGGATAGGGGGTTCCTATTATAAACTAGGGGAGTTTAACTCTTGTAGTTATTTAAAATTTTACAATAATATAATGTCTTATTCAATAGAATGTGGTTGTTAAATAAATAAAATTATATGCTAAGGTAATAATGAACAAAATTGTCTCACCAAATAATATTTAAGATGAAATTTTCCAGCCAAATCACATAGTTTTAACCTTAATTAACAACTTCAACCCTTTTACTACGATGAAAACATTTTTACCATAGTTACAATTCTTCATAATCAAAAAATATATTGTGTTCATTAATAAATTTTAAACTCAAAAAATCCAAATATTAAATCCAATTTTAAATATTCAACCTACATATGTGGCATAAATTACTTTTAATATTAGAATATAAACACAACTAAAAAAAGTTTTTTTGAGAAATGAATTTTTCGATCTTAAAAACGATCATATACAAAAATTAAATACAATTATAATTCCAAAAAGATTAATTATATCATTTAAAATCAATATTATTCTATGTTAGTATAAAAAAATATAAAATATAATTATTGTTAAAAAATACATTATTTGAATAAAAAACCATTTAACTAAAATTAGCAATTTTTACTATTCACCAAAAAACTGTTTTTTTTTACAAAAAAATCATAAAACTCACCCTTATATAATTTCTATATAATAAATCACAAAATTGTGTTTATATCATCAATTTTAGTATCTAAAATTTAGATTTTTAATTTTTAAATGAAATAATATATTTCATGGAGATGAAATTATCTAAAATAAGACCACTTCTTTTCTAAAAGAAAAATAATATTAAACTATCATATTATATATTAATTAAAAAATTACTGTTTCACATTATTAATACCTAAAATATAATTATTATTTGAACTATCTAGGCTATCACAGTTTGAAATGGTAGAACTAACTCCAACTCGTTATCAGATCATTCTTTTTCAAATAGACGATTGAATCGTGGGTTAACCAAAATAGTTATGGAATTAAAGTACTTACATGTTGTGAAACATTACTGGATAATATTTCCTTTTAGAAAAATATATTTTCAGATTCATAGATAATTAATCAATTAAATTTTCTCTATGATTTTCTTTAGGATGGACCTTATGTTTTTTTGATGACTTCTATGGAGGTTTCAATTATATTTATACATTCCATGTGGATCATGCATAGATATGAATAATAAACAAGTCAATATTAATTCTTAAATAGTATGTTATTAATAATACATAGTAGACATTACTAACGCATATAACTGAAACCCTTATACAATATAGATTTACTCTTACATAATCTTAATGCATTTTCCATATTCTTATTCTGATACAAGGAATAACTATTATACAAAAAAAATATAACTCTACACCTTTTTTATTTTTAGATCTAGAGTTAAAATGCTTCTTATGTAGATTTATGATGAATAATATGGTTTTTTCTTTTTTTTATAAATCTTATAATTCCTTCCATATATATTATTTCAAATCATTAATCAATTGAATCCAAATATCTTCTTAACCTTCTTGGTTTCATATTAAGTGAACTATAATATCATCTATAGGAGCACTTTACAGTCATATAAAAATGTATATATTAGAAGCTAAATAAATGTTTTTTCTTAACCACAAATAGTATTTATATAATGATAATATATTTTCTAACTCCATTCCTATCTTGTATAATTCAACCATCCCACAAAAAGTATATAGTACTCTCATCCATGAACACTTATCATTTATATTAATGAAAAACAAATAAACTACAATTAATAATTAAAAATTAACCCATTTATATTTTCATATAATATTATACTTATAATAATCACAATGATATGTCTTCTAATATGTCTTACATAAATTAATATTTTATATCTATAAATCCAGTTGAACTGAATATTTTTACAATGCACCATGAAAACACATCTTGAAAAAAATTATCAGTGTTATTGGATCTGCAAAAATTAATAATGACTAAAATAAATTCAACATATAAAATATCCTCCAATATATTATATACATAAAATACATGAAACATCCTTATCCATTTCGATATGAATAATTGTAGAAAATCACACATTCAATAATCTTTTCTATCAGGAGAATAGATATCCATGGATATAACATTAAAATATCATTCTTTATTATATTTCCTTTCTACCTAATAAATTGAGGAATCTTACATCAATTACTTGATTCAAGTAATTACCTTAACCCTCATATAGTACGTACAACATCAATACTCATAGGGATTCCTATATTGAAAAACAAACCCTTATTATTTTCAACATTAATGGGACCTCCATCCAACTCCCAATAAATTCCTATTCATTACAAATTGATTTTTTCCATGACATATTAATACATTTTGAAACTTATAGATAATTTTTTAGAAAGAAACTAAAATTTGGTTCAATATAAGTGTTTTTACTTTGTAATAACCAATATTATTTCTTAATAATTTAGATGACAATATGTTATAATGTGTTGGGTACTTCAAAATCAATCAAGTGACATTAAATAATGTGTACCCATCTATTATAATTTATTGGTTATTTTATCAATTTAAGGGAGCATGGTGACTTTTTAAAATTGATAATCACTTTTTATGTCATAAATTAGGTTTGAAAGTTGAAGACATAACTTTGATGATTTTAAATAGTTTTAATGGATATTTTTAGTTCTTAGTCAATAATTTTGTGGTGAATAATGAACCCAAATTGTTTATATACTTGATCAATAAAATATTTTTTATTTTTATTATAGTACATTAGTAATGAAGGAGGTAATATATAATTTACTAAATATTGAAAGTTGATCATGTGGAAAATGTGGATGCTGTTTTAGGAATATTATAGGAAGATACTATATAAATTAATTTTCAAAATATTACTTTTGGATTCATGATGTCTAATTTATGGGATATTTAATTTCCTATAAATTAATTTTTATTGATCCTGAAAATGTGAATGTGGATATATCTAAGAATAGAGCAAATAATTTCTTGGAAATATTTATTTTTGTTACATTACCATAATATTATTAGTGATTTATCATATACATATCAAATTTAATTCACTAATGATAGTTTTATATAATAATAGATTTTATTTTGAATAAGTTGATAAATTATAGAAAGGCATTGAAGGGATCAATAAAATATTTAGTTTATAGTTAGTTACATTCATATAAAAAAGATGATGGATATGAGTTGTATTTTATTACTTCAGGATAAAGTTTTGGATGTATTCTCATATAAAGATATTTTTCATGGTGTATTAATCTAAACATCTAAAATAAAAAAAATATAATTACATTATACATGATTTACAAATGGCTATGATAGTTTATGATTTGAAAATATTTTGTTTCTATCTTATTATTGAAAGGTTTATGATTTTCATTGGTAATAGGATTTTGGAGTATAATTTTTCACATTATTATCTAAAGTTACTATAATACAAATGAGTATAATCTATTCACACCGTTGATTATAAAACTACATACATCCCCAGAAAAGGTATTATTGTATTTGATTCCACAAGTAGTAGGAATTAATCTTATTATATTATATATGTCGATGATTAGTGGTATCTAATAGTTGAATAGAAAACATTCATATAAAGATAACTTAAATAAAATAATATTTTAGATCATTCTAGTATGAAAGAATGTTTTAAATTATTAGAGGAAGTGTGGTAGTTATAGTCACTAAAAATTGGGTTTAAGGTGGAAATAAGAAACCTTATATAGTGGGGAGGGAATTAATGGGTTCTAGTAGGCGCTAAATGTTTCAATTTAATACAAATAGAGAATAGTTTTTGCTAGATAATTTAAGATAGACTGGTAAGGATATTTAATAATTTTAGTAGGGAAGTGCATCCCAAAATTAAAAAGATTTACCATGAAATCATTAGGTTGTTCTTGTTTTCATTTATGATGAAGGATATCACTAAATATGTTTCAAAATATATGGGAATGCACAATGCGAAAACAAGGGAATTAGTGAAAATTTTAGTTGTTTCCACCATTACCTAAACCAATGTTGAAGTGGGAGGATTTTTCTATGGTCTTCACGATGGTTTTAATAAGGTGAAATTAGAAGCATGATAATATTTGGGTAATGGTTGATCAACTGAAAAAATAAAAGTTATCACATATTTTGGAGACTAATTCCATTAATTATTATGTAAATTTATATCTAAAAGGTGTTTTTTAGGATTTATTGAGTTTCCTTGACTATCAGTTCTAATAGAGACCCTTAGTTTATGTCAACAATCTCAAAGGGATGAAGAAATTCTTTCTATTATTAATTTATATTGACTATTTATTTCCATAATTAGAAGAATGGGTAAGAAAAGTGGATTATTTAAATTTTATAGGATATTATTTGAGCATGCATTCTTTATTTTTTGAGATCATAGTAACACCATTTATCCCTAGTTAAATTTTTCAATAATAAAAAATATCTATCCTAAAACCATATGATACTATTCTAATACATTTATAATAGTCCATTTTTATGACTATTATTATAAGTAGAGATAGGTGAAAATCTATTTATTGGACTATGCATAGTGTAGTAAAGAATATACCAGGCTATGATTATTCATAAACATTTGATAAAATAAAAATTATTGACTAATTTTATATCATAATCATTGATGATGGCACTTGTAGTTAAATTTTGGAGATAATGTAATTTTATGGGTGTATCCGCATTTAGGTTATCAAATACATGTAAAGTAAATTATGTTTTCAGCTTGTTTTTTGGTTCATTTCGAGTTTATAGAGATAATTTGTGAATTTGATAATGACATGGTATTATATACATGATGAGGGGTGATTAATAATTCCATTAATATCTCCCAAATGGAGACATAATTATAGGATCCATATAATATTCTAGAGTGTATGTCAATGGAATTGTAACCCATAATTACTTTTATTAATGAACCTGCACAAACTGTTATACAGATATGATAATGTATTATTAGGGAAGTTTACTAACATAGTTTAGGTGATGTGGTAGAATATGTACATTAAATAAAAAAATTGGGGAAGGGAAACTCACATTCATTAGTAGGGGTTGAAACTATTTTGATTTTACTGAATAAATTCATCAAGGAAGAAATTATATTTTTAGGGGGAATTACAATACCTATATTTTTATGATTATTCAATAAAGAGAGTTATTGATTCAAATATTAATTATGGTGTTGGTGGTTTTGAGTGTGATCAATATTTTTTATTCATGGGATATATTTTATTATAAATAATCAGATAATTATTAGGGTTAATAAATTAATTTTTTAAAAATAAAATCAATGATTATTTTATGGGATTTAATGTGATGGTTAATATGGAGGTGTGATTATGGAATGTTAATCATTTTTGGTCATTGATAGGGATTTATTTATTCAATTAGAAGATTTTTTGAATTTATTATTCTTTGTTGACTAAATAAGAGAAATTATATTTTTATAAATTTATTTATGGAATTAATTGGGGATCATAAAGAAAAAATTATTAATGATATTTAATATATTTAATATTATGACTGTTTGTGGGAATAGTGTTACATAGAAAGGGATGTTTCTATGGGGAAATTTATGGAACTAATGAAGGTGAGGTTGTATAGAGGAATGTGATTATAATATAAGAATATTATTCTCTACCTTTATCTAACCTTATTTAGATTCTATCAATACTATTGAGCTAACATTATACTATAATTCATTTATGGTGATGTCATGAAAAAATAACTGTAAATTAGAGGAATAAATAAGTGGTATGAACATCATGGTATATAAAAATATTTTTTATATATTTATGTATATTATTATAGGTTCATGGAAATTTTTTAGTTTTATAAATTCCATGAATCCTATATCATCTTTAATAAGGTATTTTATGGTATTTTAGAAATTTTTGAATGGGATGATCCATATTAGCTTGAGATCCATTCCACATTGATGATATTTAACATCTTAATTTTCATTATCCAAATCATTTAAACTGGATAGTTACATGAGGTAATTCTGTATTATCATGAGAGTTTTTCCAATCTTCAGATCCAAAACACTTTCAATTATAATGTTTGATTTTTTCCATGTCCTATAAAATAGAGTATGAAAAAATGACACTCATGTCATATAAAACATACACATACCATGTAAAATATTATATAGAGGAAATAAATTACTTTTTATTTATGAATGATGGTTTTTGGAGGTCACATTATGATAGAACTTGGGGTTTAATCCATTTAGGAACAATAAATTGATATTAATGAACATTACAAGGTAAAAAAAATTTATATGGGTAGCTTAAAATAATTACTAACATGTCTAGTTAGTACATGAATTATTAATGGATGTTAAAAATAATTATTTTTAAACTATTTTGACAATGTTTTTTAGTTTTTCAATAATTATTGTTTTAAAAGAGTTATCTAATATTTATATGGGGGATTATATATCCATATTCTTGTTTTTCAAATTTCAGTTTTAAAAAAATATACCTATATTTTTTTAATTGTCGATTTAGAAAATATTATTTAGAAATATTGAATCTATTTTGAAAATCATTTATATTTTAGGGCCTTGTAAGAAGTTTTCATGAATTTAATTACAAATATGTGGGTTTTGGAACTTATTTATGGAATATATGTTTTTATTGTGTTTTTAAAAATATGAATTTATATTTTGGAAGGGGGGTTTTGTATTCATTATGAATTATGGTGGTTATGGTATTTAGCTTGAGAAAATGGTTTCTAGATAGGTTATAACAATGTTTGGTACAAAAAAAATGTGGTTTTTAGTTATTAATTGGATTGGTATCAAGATTCACGGAGAAGAAATTAATTTATCCATATGATTGAACTTGGTGAGTGACGATCCACCAATATAGGAACTAAAATACTTGGAATGTATAATTTATTTGAGTATTTTACTTTATTGTCATATTATGAATTATTAATCATTTTTCATTTATAAGTGAGTTATTAAAAACTATTTATACTTTATTATATAGGGATTTATGATTATTACTAATGAGTTATGAATTTTATAGTAACTTCTTGATGGAAGTAAATATTTTACAACTTGTTAAAAGATTCATTAATTTTCCTCTAAAATTATCACTACAATCTTATTTATTAGTTTAATGAGATTTTTTTTATTTTTCATGGTTTTGATAAATCGATAAAATGTATATTTTATGAAACCATTAATTGATCACACATGTTATCACTAGTGATTTTTGGGATTATTTTGGAGCCTTAGGGAAATTATTTTGACTTTATACTCAACACCTACTTGTGAATTTTTAATATATTTGTAAATTTCATTAGATGTGATATTAGAAAGAAGAAAACATTAATTTCAATAGTGTGGAGCCATTAATACATTACATATATACGAATGGAGAAGTTAAAATATAAGTGATTTTTTTATTATCTAAATAGTGTCTCTATGTTGTTTTCTCATGGATTTAGTTTTTAATAAAAAATGATTTTTTTGTAAAAGTGATTTATTGTTTTATAATTTTTTAAATAATTTTATATAACATGTATTCATAGATTATTATTCTTTAAGGTAAATAATACCCCAATTAATCTCATTATCCATCGAAAATGTTTTTGAGCATATAACGATCTAGGAGTGTATTTTAGGATATGTGGTGGTTTAATTCAGGTCAGAGTATTTGGATACAAGTGTTATGACTTCAAACATGAAGAATATATCTGAGATACTCTTTTTAAAAAAAATTTTAAAGACATATTGGTGGTCATTTTTCTATCAATCATGAGTTAGTATTCTTTATAAGGGATATTAAATTAATAGTAAAATAATTAATACATCATGATGATTAAATTTAATTATGAATGTTTTTTAGTTGTGTATTGTGGTTGATTCGTGTATCTTATTTATTATTATACTTTTTGGGGAAAAGATTTATTGGGGGAGAAATCCTAACATTATAATTGAGGATTTTTGTTATAAAAATGGCATGATTATTTTTCTATTAGAATTCTATTTTAATTCTTCTTAAGTATAGGTTTTTCATTTGATAATAAATTAGTGTGTGAATTAGGAAGTTATTCCAAATGTTTAATCTAATGGTTGTGAATAATATTATAAATACTTCATCGTATCACTAAAATTGTATTCGTAAGTATAATAAATTATATTTTTAGAAAATATGACCTTTGAAATTAGTTTACATTCACTTTTTTCATAAGAACTAATCATTGAGAATTTTTTTTATTATCAATTAAAAATTTAATTTTATATTTCACGAGTCAATGATTAATAAGTAACTATAGTGATGTATTTTATAATGATCTATACTCCTTATCGATCAATCATGGACTATAAACTATTATATATCTTTGTAGTTATGTTTTAGGGGAAAATAAATCTTAATTTATACCATCCAATAGAATTTAAGATGCCTTTGGATGAGCTAGGTGTAGATTTGACATATTTCATATAACAATCCTAGTTATGTTAATATTAATTCAATTTGACATCTTATTTATATTAATTAATTAGATTTATTATAATTATAATCACTTAGGACTATTTTTTAATTTTCTGATCAAAAAAGAAAATACTTTTACTCTCAATATGTTCGTTTACATATATTATATGGTTTTATTTAACATAATTATTTATAAATTTTTAAATTTGAATTTAATGAAATTAAATTAATATTTGAATTCATAATGTAAAAATAAGATTTAGGTGAGTCTTTCTTAATTTTATATATTGTTTTTATTTTTGAATGAATAATTAAAAGTACTGTTTTTATTGAAAAATATATTTTCATTTAAAATATTTAAAATGTAAAATAATATTTTTTTCTTTTAAATTTTATAATTTTAATTTCTAATAAAAATAATCTAATAAATTTATTTGGAATAAAAATTATACATGAATTTTGAATAAAAACCTTTTTATAGTTAAAAATATATTTATCATGAAAAGCATTTGGCATCACGTTTTGCGTGATTAATTTTTAAATATATTCTGACAATTATGCATCTGAATTCAATTAAATGGATTCTATATTATTAATTATCATAATTAATGTTATGTAATAAAGTTAACTTATTTTTTTGTAATGACCCAATGTTTATAGGTTATATTTATTTCTTAATTAAATGTGTGTCAAATTTTATTGTATAATATTATACACATACCACATACAAAGATATAACAAAAAAATTATTTAATTAAAAAATATCTTTACATTAGTAAAAAACCAGACCATTGAAAATTAAAAACATTAAAATGGATAAGAAATATAAATCAAAAAATAATGGGAAAACATGGTTCTTTATAATATGCTTGAATCATCGCCCCCATTAACAACACTATAGAAAAGAAACAGAATTTCATAAACAAATTGATATTTTTGAAAATGAGAATATATAACCTTGGGAGTAATAATTGGGGATTTATAATTAATTAGTGAATACGGGTTTATATGAGATAATTGTACTATTATAATATTAATGTGACCTCATAGATAGTAATGTGATCATTGGAATAGTAACCTAACCATAATAAATATTAACATAACAGCTGGGAATAGTCATTTGACTTCAAAATAAAAAAATACTATAAAAAATACTTAACATGTGTAATTAAATAAAATATAAATATTATAATTCCTTAAAATAATTATCAATTTTATGAACTCAAATAAAATATACGAACATTTTTAATAAACTATATTTTAATATACTTCATAGAAATCATGATATTCTTTTATAAAAAATGAAAATTACCTAAGATAGAAAATTATTCTATTAAAATGAAATTCATTATTAGAATCATTATGTTGGAATTTCCGAAGGATGAATTTCTTATATTTATTTTGAAAATCTTTCATTTAAATATGATTAGTAAAAATTATTATTTTAAAAAATATCATATGTTTTATAACATAATGATGATGTAATAATGTCGTAATGAATGCTAATTTTGTTGTTTCAAACCAAAATAAAATTAAATATATATATAGATTATTTAAAAACAATAAAATTAATTCATAATAACTAAATATTATTTTCTAAAGTCAAAAGTCAAAAGTATTCCATTTAAATAATAATTTTTATTCGTTTCCAATTTCCTATTTAATTAACTTGAGGGTATGGTTTTAAAATGAGATCAAATTCCTAAAACCATTTATTTTATTTATATATGATTCATAATCTTAAAAATATCACTATTATATTCATTACCTTGGATATAGTATTATAATCAACATTTTATCTTTAAAATACCCCTCTTATAAGTATAAATACCCCTCCCTCCCCTTGAAAAACTACTCCTCTATTACATACCAATGCCAAATCTCTAAAAAAATTCCTTCTAAAAACCTCCTTATAATCCTTAGGGGTGTTTTGTAGTAAGAAAATATATAAAATCGGGGACTATAATTACATAGGTAAGAAACAACATTGGGAAGTGTGTATGTTTTCATTAACATTTCTTTTGTTTTTTCTCTTCTTTTCTTCCTTGTATCTATTCCTTACAAACATAAATAATATAAAAATTAATTTTTCAATTTTTTAACATTATATTAATGATTTTAACCTACTTTAATTATTATTTTTATGATATACTTATATTTTACACTTCACTTCTTCCTCTGTTGACAATGCCCAGTCAACAATCAAATAACCGCCAATGAGGGCATTTCCAACTCCCTAAATTATCAGAACCATTATTGATGATCATAATATATTTTTTATAATATATAAATTTTTGAATATAAGTATTTATATTATTCTATATTTAATATTAGTAATGTTTAAACAATAATTAAATGAAATCATTAAATCAAAACAAGTTGAGATATTTTAAAGAAAAAATGATATAATAATGTTTCACCCTAAAATATTGGAAATAACACTCAAAATGTAATTATTATTATTGTTGAATTTTGAAAAATATGAATATAACTAAAACATGGTTCCATTTATTATTCAATAGGTGTAAAATTTATGAAATAATGAGGGATTTAAGGTAAGTGAAATATCAAACAAAACTCTTCATTGGGTTATATTCTTTTTCACCTTATTATCTATATATACATTTTTCTAATTTCATTTAAATTTTCATTGAAAGTTATTTCTTATTTATCTTTGGAGGTATAAATGTTGTCAATTTAATGAAAAAATTTCTAAGTGCATTTCAATGTTCATAAAGAAAATTATTTTTACAAACAGAACTTTAACTATATTGAGTTATTTATTATTACCTGAAAATTTATATTTTATTACAAAATAAAATCTCCCTTATTTATGTTTTATAATGAATGTTTATTACTGAAATTATGATTTAGGAAACCACTATGAAACCCCTCCTTTTACATCATTTTATTTCATTATTATGAATATTATATGTTTTCTTTGAATGTGATGTGTAAGATTATGAGAATTTTATCATATAAAGAGAATGAATGAAATTTATTTCCCTCAAATGTATTAGGTAATTTGATATATCTCATAATTTTATATACATTTTCTATAAATATGATTCTAGATTATATCATAATCATGATTTTATAATTTATGCAAATATATTATGCATGAAGATGAAGCTATATTTGTTCACAATAATGTGTGGTATATAACCAGTATGATATGATGTTTCATTATTATGAATAATCAAAATTCCATGAAGTTTTTTCCCATTATTATGATGATGATCATATGGATATGATATAATTATGTTTATTATGCCCACCCTTGTATTTTTTGATTAATTTCCCTTATTCATCCACTTACTAGACTTTTAAATTGCTCTTTTATTTTATGTATATCTTTTGGTGATTTTATGTACTATAAATAAAATGAGATATTTTATTTGGATAATGTAATGATTTAAAAAAATAAAAAAATATTATGTAAATTTGATATATGAGCCTAATTTCCCCATGATACTGAACATTTGTATCCTAGATCATATCAGTATTACGATTTTCAAATTAAAAATGATGTAATAGTAATATAAAATAATTTGGGTGCCAACGAACTTGTACCCCAGTGTTTCAGGCTCCTGCTTAGCATCCAAAAGACCCAGGATCAAATCTGGGTAGGAGAGAATTCCCGATGTACTGTAGTAGGGCACTAAAGATGCATTGTAGAAGGTCACTGTAGCAGTATTGTAGCAGTAGGGGACTGTAGCAGTGGAAGCACTATAGCAGCGGAGGGCGACAACGGTACTGTAGCAGGTACTATATAAGCGCTGGTACTGTAGCAGTAATGTTCACTGAGGGGTCAATTGGTATAATGACCCATACATTATATATATTGTTATTACTTCATAATTGAAGCATACTTATTACAACATATTAAAAAACCATGAAAGGACCGTATAGGGATAATGTCTTTAGAAACTGGGAAATATAAAAAACTAGTTCCTAAATCATCTATGTTGTCCCCCATTTATTTCATCATATCTAGAGTCCCTATTGGAATATTCAACTTAATACCCTTCTTCTAGACCTGGGGAAAAGAAAACATACAGAAAGGTGAGCTCAAATGCTCAGTAAGGGTAAAAAAAAGAAATATCAATCATATCATATTCTTAAGGACATAACATTTTGAAAATCTTATCCTGCAAAAGCGATCATAATATCATGACATGGTATCAATCATAATAGTGAAGTGTAATCCAAATAATCATAACGTAAAACTTGAAACTTTGTTTCATACAAACATATTCATATAGAATCATTTCTTATTAGTCAAGACTCATTTCTAAGACTATCTTAGCGGACAAAGTCCATTTTTGAACCGAGTCCACTCCTCATTTCAGTCCTATTTCACTAAATCGGATTTA